>QXEO01000734.1:0-600000 GCA_007115705.1 Dactylis glomerata
AAGTACTTGATGAACTTTAAGGGGTGCTTTTGTAGCCACTACACAATGATTAGTGTTATTCAATAGGAGAGTAATTCAGAGTACCTTAGCAAAGAGAAGTTACTTGTTCATTCATGTTATATTGTTGGGAGTGTGTCCACTAGTGAAAGTATGATCCCTAGGCCTTGTTTCCAAGCATTGCACACCGTTTACTTGCTATTTTGTTACTTGTTTGCTCGCAGCGATATTTATTTCATACCACAGTTACTACTTATAATCATCTATACCACTTGTATTTCACTATCTCTTCGCCGAACTAGTGCACCTATACATCTGACAAGTGTATTGGGTGTGTTGGGGACACAAGAGACTTTCTGTATCATAATTGCAGGGTTGCTTGAGAGGGATAGCTTTGACCTCTAACCTCCCTGAGTTCGATAAACCTTGGGTGATCCACTTAAGGGAAACTTGCTGCTGTTCTACAAACCTCTGCACTTGGAGGCCCAACAAGTGTCTACAAGAATAGAAGTGCGTAGACATCAAGCTCTTTTCTGGCGCCGTTGCCGGGGAGGTAAGGTAAAAGGTACTCGCATCCTCCTGTGTGAGTGCTCGGAGTTATTTCCTTTAGATTCTGCAATTACATCTTTTTGTTTCTTGTTTTTATTTTCACTAGTTAGGCTTAATGGAAAACAATGAGTTCTATAGTCTTTTTCCTGAGTTTAGATATGAAGTGTTTGAAGAGAAAATTGAAAAACCTTTGGACCTTAATTTGCATGCTAATAGTGTTGTTAGTATGAATGCTTTGAACACCGTTGTTGCTAATGCTATAGAAAAGTCTAAGCTTGGGGAAGCTGGTTTTGTTAAGCATGATACTTTTAGTTCCCCAGCTTTAGTGGAGAAAGTTTGCTCTGATGATATTTTATCTCCCATATGTGATGTTCCTTCTTATGATGATATGTTTGATGAGTATGCTTTGCGACATAGTAGTTCTCTAGCTTGTGATGATGAGTATAATATTTTCAGTTCACCTACTATTGAGGATAAAATTAGTTATGATTACAATATGCCTCCTATTTATGATGATTATGGTGATGAGAATAATTATTCTGTTGAATTTGCTCCTACTACTATTGTTCATGTGGTGAGTATTAATTCTTTTATGCATGTGGCTCATGATAGGGATGCTTTATGTGATAGTTATATTGTTAGTTCTATTCATGATGCTACTGAAATTTACTATGAGAGAGGGAAACATGGTTTTATGGATCTCAACAATATTGAGTTTCCCCTCTTTATGTTGCAATTCTTGAAGTTGTACTTGTTTTGCCTTCCTATGCTTTTTGCTTTGCGCTTTCATGACTTGTCTCTTTACAAGACTATTTTTCATAGGAAGTGGTTCAGATATAAATGTGTTCCATATTTGCTTTTTGATGCTCTCTATTGCTTTAAGTTCCTATATGGCGCTTTTGCCTCAAGCTCTTATATGGCGCCCACATGAGCATCTTTGCAAATTACTGCGCCTAGCTCAAAGGCGTTAAAGAAAAGCACTCTTGGGAGATAACCCATTGTTTTATTTTCAGTACCTTTTCTTTTATTTGAGTCTTGGAAGTCATTACTACTGTAATGACCGCTCCTTATCTTGTTTATTTCGTTTTTGTGCCAAGAGAAGCCTCTAATTTGAGTGAGGTATAGATTTGGGGATGTTGCTGTCCTGAAACTATTTTCGGTGCTACACCGTAAAAATTCGTGAAAATTCTCTATTTATCTTTTGGACCTGCGATTTCTTGTGCATATGCCCCAGGTTATATCCAAACTTTTCTTAGTTGAACACTTTTTGATTTGAGCAACAGAAAATCCCTCAAAAATTCGTCCTTTGTCAGCTGTTCAGTTTTGACAGATTTCTGCCAATATTTGTTTTTGCCACTTTATCGCTTTCTTTTGAGTTCTTTTGATCATGGAACTCTTGTGGAAGTTGCTACAGTAGTATATACTTTATATGTGGTGGTTTTGGGTTGAAACCTGAAGCTAAAAGAGGTTGAATATACTTTATGCTTACACTAATGTTGCTAATAGAATTGTGTTTAGTTTTATATGAAGGAAGTTTTCAAGTGTAGGGATTGGAGAATGATGAGATGAGTTGAAGAATGGACAAAAGCTCAAGCTTGGGGATGCCCATGCATCACCCCAAGAAATATCCAAGAAGTACAAGCGTCAAAGCTTGGGGATGCCCCCGAGGCACCCCTTCTTCATCGGCAAAAATCAGGTCACCTTTCAAAACACTATATTTTTATTGCTTCATGCACTATGTGTTTTTCTTGGAGCGTCAGTTGTTTTAGTCTTCTTAGTTAGTTTAGTTTTGTTTGCTGCAATAATTGGTTAGATCACATCATGTTTCTTTTGGAGGAGATGAACTTGCTTTTCATTTGCTAAGAACACTTCGTTTTCACTCTTATCGTTCATCGAGTGTTCTTCTTTTTCTGCTACTGCTTTTGGTTTTCGTTCTCGCCTTGATTTGCGTTCAGATCTTGTCATATCTTTTCATCAAGGTGTATTTTTGCCTCTGATCTTCATTGGTTTTCATCAAAAGAGGTGTCTTTAAAAATTTCAAATGGTGTTGGAAAAGAGAAAAAGATTTGTGCAAAATAGTGGTACAAGAAGGAGCTTGTGTAGACTGCGGCTTAGGCTTTTTCATGTCATGCTTGATGTCTTTTTGATAGTATGCTTAGTGGTTTTGCTGTAGCATGACTTGTCTCAAATAACTGAGATTGCTTAATGAGCCTTTAAAAAAATCATGCGTTGTTTTTATTGTATGGAAGGATTATTTTGGTTTTCTCCTTGATGCTTTATTTGGGTTGACTTGGCGCATGCTCACACATGTTAGACTCTTACAAAGTCGCCAATAGCCTTCATGATCATTTAGTTTTTGACTTTTGATGCCATATTATGCTTCTTTTAATGTTGCTTTGTCGCTTTGCATGATTATGGCCATTATTGCTCTCTTAGTTGGTCGCTCCCAGTCTTTTGCTAGCCCTCGCCTTGTACTGAGTATGAGCTCTACTCGTGCATCCAACTCCTAAAAACCAAGTTTGCCATTGTGTCCACTATAAATTCCTATGCATGGTATTTGTAAGCCATTCCAAAGTAAAATTTTCATGTGCTACCTTTCAAAAACCTTCAAAACACTTCTCGTTTTGTGACACTGTTTTCAGCTCATGGGGACGTAGTGGTCGGATTTGCTATCTTCCATATTGCTTATTCCAAAAAGAAAAAAAAAGAGAAAAAGAAAGAAAAAAAGGCACTCCTCCAAAGAATGTGAATGTTGGTGGGCACCCGATGGAATTGGTTAGCCATGGTATGTGAAAGGAAAAAGGTGGGGAGGAGTGCCAAGCTTTATAAAAAGAGCACAAAAGTGCCAATCTCTCTCTCAAAAACTTGCTTCATTTTTGTATGGAAGATAGTAAGAACCCCATTGCCAGTCGTTGACAAAGACAACCACCTCTCAAAACCAATTTTTATCTCTCTGTTTTACAAATGAAAAGCTCTAGCACATGTTTAATCACTGCTTCCCTCTGCGAATGGCCTTTCTTTTAATTTTATGTTGAGTCACCACCTTCTTTCTTTATGCACCATTAAGAGAGCATAGTTGTCATTCTTAGCGTGATATGCATTGTCCCAAAGTTCATTGATTGATTCATGATCATGGTTTCACTTGTTCTCAAATTATTTGTATCTAGTCGCCCTCTTAAACTTGAAGGTGTCCTATGCATTTATGTTTTGCTCTCCATGAAGGACAAGCTGAAAACCATTTGTATGTTTTTCCTTATGATTTGAACACACGTTTGACTTTCATTGTTTCATTTTCATGATCTTTTGTTTATGTTCATTTGCATGTTTACAACATGGTTGCTAAGTTTCTATTATCAAGATTATATCTTTCATGCCCATGTTTTAAGTTCTTATGATCCCAGCTCACAAATGCTTACATATATGATCAAGATTGTGTAGGTGCATGTCACCTCAAAAATTATTTCTTTTGTTATCACTTACCTACTCGAGGACGAGCAGGAGTTAAGCTTGGGGATGCTGATACGTCTCTGACGTATCTATAATTTTTGATGCTCCATGCTTGTTTTTACACCATTTGCCTATTGTTTCGTTACACTTCGTGGCGTTTTTATGCGATTTCCAGAACTAACCTATTAACAAGTCGCCACAGTGCCAGTTCTCTGTTTTCTGCTGTTTTGTGTTTCAGAAGTGATACACAGGAAATATTCTCGGAATTGGACGAAACAAAAGCCAGAAGTCTTATTTTTCCCGGGAGCATCCAGACATCCGAAGAGAGGAAGGAGAGGGGCCACAGGCCTCCCTCACACAGGGCTGGCGCGGCCCAGGCCCTGGCCGCGCCACCCCTATGTGAGGAGCCCCTGGCTGCCCTCTCGCGACGCCCCTTCGCCTATATAAAGCCCCGGGACAGAAAACCCTAAGGGATTCGGCAATTTTCCAGAAAGAGTTCCGCAGCTCCGCCGCCATCGCCGACGAATTTCGGGGGACAGAAGTCTCTGTTCCGGCACCCTGCCGGGACGGGGAAGTGCCCCCGGAGCCATCTCCATCGGTCTCCATCGCCGTCTCCGCCGTCTCCATCGACCTCACCGCCATCTCCATCAACCTTGCTGTCTCCTATGATGAGGAGGGAGCAGTTCATCCCCGGGGCTGAGGGCTCTACCGGTAGCTATGTGGTTCACCTCTCTCTCCCATGATGTGATCTTTATGTGATCGTGAGCTTTGTATCATGTTGAACAAGTACATGTTATTATTCAGATATTTTGTGTACTCTAGTGATATTGTTAAAGTAATCTATTCCTCCTGCTATGGTGTAACGGTGACAGTGCGTGCATCATGGTGGTACTTGGTTTAGGCTATGATTGTGATCTCTTGTGGATTATGAGAATAATTATTGCTATGATAGTTTGAGTGATCTATTCCTCCTTTCATGGTGTAATGTTGACAGTGTGTGCACCGTGTTAGTACTTGGTTTAAGTTGCAATGATTTCTATCTTGAATTGTGATTTGATTTGGATATCTCTATGAGTGGTGTTTGTCAAGTACTTGATGAACTTTAAGGGGTGCTTTTGTAGCCACTACACAATGATTAGTGTTATTCAATAGGAGAGTAATTCAGAGTACCTTAGCAAAGAGAAGTTACTTGTTCATTCATGTTATATTGTTGGGAGTGTGTCCACTAGTGAAAGTATGATCCCTAGGCCTTGTTTCCAAGCATTGCACACCGTTTACTTGCTATTTTGTTACTTGTTTGCTCGCAGCGATATTTATTTCATACCACAGTTACTACTTATAATCATCTATACCACTTGTATTTCACTATCTCTTCGCTGAACTAGTGCACCTATACATCTGACAAGTGTATTGGGTGTGTTGGGGACACAAGAGACTTTCTGTATCGTAATTGCAGGGTTGCTTGAGAGGGATAGCTTTGACCTCTAACCTCCCTGAGTTCGATAAACCTTGGGTGATCCACTTAAGGGAAACTTGCTGCTGTTCTACAAACCTCTGCACTTGGAGGCCCAACAAGTGTCTACAAGAATAGAAGTGCGTAGACATCACCCATCTCCTGGTCAGTCGCCTGTAGGGTAGAGGCATAGACCGGGCTACCGATGCTACCCTTGTATCCGCTGCAATGCTAGTGAACTTGCCCTGCGTGGCATTTAAATTTGGCCAAGTGGCCATGTAAGACTATTTGAATTCGTTATGTAAGGGATGATGTATTTCTGTAATGCCAACTCGGTTATGTGGATTCACGATGATCTTCCTTTGATCATGAATTGTATGCATAACGGGAATCCCGGGCGGTAAGCCGGGGTCCCCACAAAGGTAAGATTTGGGGAAGTTGCTGTCCCAAAACAGATTTCTGCGCTTCGCTGTAAAAATTCGTGAAAATTCCCAGAACGTCATATTGATCTGTGATTTCTTGTGCACATTCCCCAGGTTATTATCTAACTTTCGTTAGTTTTGCACTTTCCAATTTGAGCAACAGAAGATTTTCAAAAAAATTAATCTTTACCTGCTGTTCTGTTTTGACAGATTTCTGCCACTATTTGCATTTGCCTATTGATCTCTTTCTTTTTGAGTTTTTTTTATCACGGAACTTTTGAGAGAAGTTGCTACGGTATCTAATGTGTTAATAAGTATTGTACTTGAGTTTAAACTGAACCAAAAGTGGATCTACTATCTTGCATACACTAATGTTGCTAATGAGAATTGTGTGAAGTTTTGTATGAAGGAAGTTTTCAAGTGTAGGGAAAGTAGAATGATGAGATGAGATGAAGTATGGACAAAAGCTCAAGCTTGGGGATGCCCATATCACCCCAAGAAATATCTAAGAAGTACAAGCGTCAAATCTTGGGGATGCCCCAAGGCACCCTCTTCTTCATCAACAAAAATATCAGGTCATCTTTCAAGACACTATATTTTTATTACTTCATATGCTATGTGTTTTTCTTGGAGCATCTTTATTTTTGCTTTACGTTTTCTTTTGTTTTGTTTGCTATAATAAATGGTTGGACCCCAACATATTTTTTTTGAGAAGAGACACTCCATTTTCATTGCCTAAAACACTCTAGTTTTCACTCTTATCGTTCCACGAGTGTTCTCTTTTTCTAGTACTGCGTTTAGCTTTTGTTTTTGTTCATAACTTGTTAGTTCTTTGTAGCTAGGTGTGTTTAGACCTCTGGTCTTTGTTGCTTTACATCCTTGACAGTTGTTTCAAATAGGTTGATTGGTGTTGGAAAAGAGTAAAATGTTTCATGCTTATAGTGGTGCAAAAGGGAGCTTGTTTAGACTATTGCTTAGACTTTAGCATGTCATGCTAGATATTATTTTGATTATATGCTTAGTAGTTATTTTTGTAGCATGACTGGTCTCAAATGACTGAGAGTGCTTAATGTGCCTTTGAATGAATCATGCGTTGTTTTTATCATACAGAAGAATATTATTGTGGTATTCTCCTTTGATGCTTTATTTGGGTTGACTTGGCGCATGCTCACACCATGTTTTGACTACAAACCAGTCGCCTCAAGCCTCTATGATCATTTTGTTTTTGACTTGTGATATCACTTTATGCTTTGGTTAATAATGTTTTGTCGCTATGCATGATTATGGCCGTTATTGCTCTCTTAGTTGGTCGCTCCCTGTCTTTTGCTAGCCTTCACCTGTACTGAGTATGAGCTCTACTCGTGCATCCAACTCCCAAAAACCAAAGTTATTTCAAAGAGTCCACTATAAATTCCTATGCATGGCATTTCAAACCATTCCAAGCAAATTTTCATGTGCTAACTTTCAAAACCTTCAAAATACTTCTCATTTTGTCACACTGTTTTTAGCTCATGAAGACGTAGTGGTCCGGTTTGTTATCTTCCATATTGAATTAAGTACCCCTTGACTTGCATGCTTCATCTGCTCATCACTAATTTTGCAAGAGAGCTGGTCAGACCATTGTAACCTTTAAAAAAGAAAATAAAAAAGGCACTCCTCCATGGTATGTGATTGTTGGCAGTTACCCGAAGGATTCGGTTAGCCATGGTTTTTGAAAGGAAAAGTGGGGAGGAGTGCCAAACTTTATAAAAGAGCATGCAAATGCCAATTTTTAAGAACTCGGAACCGCTCTCAACTTGTTTAGTATGGAAAATAACAAGAACCCCATTGGCATTCATTGACAGGAACAACCACCTCTCAAAACAATTTTTATCTCTGTTTTACAAATGAAAAGCTCTAGCACATGTTAAATCCCTGCTTCCCTCTGCGAAAGGGCCTATCTTTTTACTTTTATGTTGAGTCTTCATCTTCTATTTTTATGCACCAATTAAGAGAGCATAGTTGTCATTCTGAGTATAATGTGCATAGTCCCAAAATTTATTATTGATTGATTCATGATTATGGTATTGCTTGTTCTCAAATTATTTGTATCTAGTCACCCTCATGAACTTTGAAGGTGTCCTATGCATTTATGTTTTGCTACTCCATGAGGGACAAGCTGAATACCACTTTGCTATGCCTCAAACAAACAATTGACTTTCAATGCATTATTACTCATGATCTTTTGTTTGTGTTACTTTTCATGTTGTAACATGGTTGCTAAGTTCTATGGTTAGAATTATATCTTTTATGCCCATGTTTAGAGTACTTTGATCTCAGCTTACAATGCTTTACATCGATTTGATCAAGATTGTGTTGGGTGCATGTCACCTCAAAAATTAATATTTTGTTATCACTTACCTACTCGAGGACGAGCAGGAGTTAAGATTGGGGATGCTTGATATGTTGCAAACATATCTATAATTTTTTATGCTCCATGCTTGTTTTACACCAATTTTTTTGTGTTTTGTTTACACTTTGTAGCGATTTTATGCATTTTCCTGAACTAACCTATTAACAAGATGCCATAGTGCCAGCTCCTGTTTTCTGCTATTTTGTGTTTCAGAAAAGTTACACAGGAAATATTCTCGGAATTGGATGAAACAAAAGCCAAAGTTCCTATTTACCTGACACGAAGATGGAGTCCAAATGAGAGACGGAGAGCATCCAGGAGGCAGCCGCACCATAGGGTGGCACGGGCCACCCCTAGCCGCGCCACCAGGTGGTGTGGGCCCCTGGTCCACCATCTGACATCGCCCTTCCGCCTATAAATTCCCTTCATCGAGAAAACCCTAAGGGCCAGAACACTTTTCCACGAAACATACTTCAAGCCGCTGCCGTCATCGACCCGAGATCGGGAGGGTCCAGAAGCTCTTCCCGGCACTCTGCCGGAGAGGGGAATCATCACCGGAGGCCTTCTTCATCACCATGCCAGCCTCCGGAGTGATGCGTGAGTAGTCCACCACTGGACCATGGGTCCATAGCAGTAGCTATATGGTTGTTTCCTCCTCTATGCGCCTCATGTGTAGGTCTTGTGAGCTGCCTATCATGATCAAGATCATCTTTGTGTAATTCTACATGTTGTGTTTGTTGGGATCCAATGAATATTGAGTACTATGTCAAGTTGATTGTTGATTTATCATGTCTATGTTATTTGTGATCTTGCATGCTCTCTGTTGCTAGTAGATATCTTGGCAGAGTAGATGCTAGTGACTCCAAGAGGAAGTATTTATGCTCGATAGTGGGTTCATGCCTCTAGTAATCTGGGAGAGTGACAATAACTTCTAAGGCTGCAGAACAACAAAGTTTGACGTGAAGATCTTTGATGGGACACAGTGTCAGAGGAAGTACGAGCCCGTAGTATATTTTCATTAGTTGTGTAATGCACTGCCACTTTATCTATCTTTTGTATGAAGGATGTGCAATGGATGTCACTTTTGTTGTGTGTATCCTTCTTTTGCTGAGGAACCAGGGGAACTATCGTGGTTCCAAGGTTTTTCTAGCAAGCTTGTCATACTGCGATGATTAAAGTATTGTGCATGTGACTCTTTTACAGTTTCAATGAATTCATCGATTCTCTAAATTGCTCGACTTTGTTCGTGTTTACCACGATACAGGAGGAACTCAAATTTGTCTTTATACACTACAAGAAATGTGCTGACTGGCGACCCTTCACTTTGGTCACTAGATGGTCACCGTTGTTCAACTTGTGACCCTCTTGTAACCAAAAACACTTGGTCGCCAGTTGAGCGTCACTGGCCGCCTACGATGACAAATTTTACTAATTGGTCATAAGCGATTATGACCAAATTAGATGGTCATAGGCATTATGACCAAAAAATTGGTCACTAGCAATTTGACCAGGCCACGTCAGATCCTACGTGGACAATCCTACGTGGCAGGATTGTGACCAAACCAAATGGTCGTAATTCGAATTTAGCCTAGTCCAGTTTCATTGGTTTAGATGGGCCAAACCCAATAACTCAGCCTTTTAATTCTGGACCTCGGCCTTTTTGTGGTCAACTTTTTTTTATGAGAGCCTTTTTCAATATTTTTTGGTTTGGGCTTGGTCCTTTTGTTGTCTTGTAATTGTGGGCCTTGGCCTTTTATAGCCCATTTGTCTACTAGGCGTCGGCCTTTTTGCAGTCCATATGTCTACTAGGCCTCAGCCTTTTTGGATCAGACTTTTCGCATCTAGTTCTCTATTGGGACGCAAACTTTTTGCATCAATTTATCAATTGGGCCTCAGCCTTTTTGCGTTCTAATACTATTTTGGGCCTTCTCCTTTTTCATGTTCCAGTGTACAAATAATTCAAACATAACAGAAATAGCACGGCCGATTTTTTTGAAATGACAAGTCAAAATGAGTCAACAAATTTCTTGAAATATAAACCAAAATTACTCTATTACAGTGTGTACATAGTGATCATACAACTAAATAAGCTAGCTATGATTAGCACAAATTGCAGGGTGCCATCATGGTTAGGGTCAAGGAGTCTCCCTCTAGCAGTGCTCCTTTCGATCTGCAAGAACAAAGGTGCGGGTCAGTAATAAGCATCAAAGAAGCTACTCTTTCACAAAGGTTATTAAGAATCAATGATGCGCTCCAGCACACAAGAAAGGCATCAAACTAAGTAAAAAGAAGGGGCATAACAATATCATTTTAGTTCAAGTCAAAGGTTTCATGAAAAACTTCAGTAGTTAATAAAATAGCATGCAACAATTAATATGCCTAGATCACAGTAGATGAAAATATAAATCAATTCACCCTAAATTGTTACATTCAGAAGATACAGTTTAGTTACATAATAAGTTGCATAGGGTTGCATGTAAGTTGCTACAGAAAATACAAAACGACGGAACAACAAAATGACCATCTGTTGTTGTGCACTTGTGCATATTTTTCATGAAGTTCCTGCTTATAACTTACACTCAAACTATACAAAAACTGAGGAATCAGTCCAGCAAAAATGGCACACCACAAGGTAGCAGGACAGGGGAAGTAGCAGACTATATAAGCTCAGTATGTACAGAAACTGAAGTAGCATGGGTTCAGTACAGAGAGAGGTGACAGGGAAGATACCTTCAAAGCAGCCACTAAAACCCAGAAATCTGAAGAGGACAAATTGACTTCAGAAGAGCTGTCATCACTTATCTGGGGGATCTCATCGCCTAGCAGAAAAAAATCATGGATCAGAACTTGCAATTTTATGCAGCTGCACTTTTTGTATGAAAACAACAGACCACATAATCATTCAGAAATAAGACTATGCAGAGTAAATAATGAAAACATGTATCTCGTCCTAAGATCATGTCCGCCATGGCCAGCAAGAGCAAGGAGAACCTGCGTAAGGTGTTAGCACATGCAGAGGAGAAGATGACTTCTAGCATCTCTATGGACGAAACTGACAGGCATTGCAAGCAACCGCAAGAAGATGCACAGCTAGGTGGAGCCCCAACTCGACAACTCGTGTCAAAGCTGCTCAAGTTTCAGATGAGGAGATGGGCATCGGTCGCAAGCTGTGCCCAGATCGGTTGGCACTTAGCAGTTTTTAGTCTGGTCATTAGAATGCTACTGGAAGCGGACGACAAGCAGATACAAAAATAAGAAAGTATGGAGTAGGGAGGAAGGTGTTCCTGTCATGGTGTAGCAAACATAATTAACTGTTACTAACATATTGAAGACTATTTCATGCACACAAAAGAAGGAGCAATATTATTTATTATCCATAGAGGGTCTATACAAGTACACCATCACCAACTTAGCATATTAGTTTTGCCAAGTCAAGATGGATGATACTTTTAATTATAACAGAAACATGTGTACTATTAATAATATCTTGTGCAGACATAGTAAACTTGTTTGGAATCCAGACAACATTGGCATTTTTGAAGGTACTACTATTCGAGATTTGAAAAGACAAATCCACAGTTAATTAAGTGTGGTACTACTATCCAAACTGTAATACAGAAACCAATGATTACGACTGATTGCAGCTAAGTAGTGCTAATTTCCAAATTCTATTGCAGAAACCAGACTAACGGTACAACCAATCTAACGTTTGACTAGAAGAAGTCAATAAATAACAGCTACTGAAATTACAATACGCTATCAGTTATACTTGGGACGTGAGCATCCATGTATGCAATAACCAGGAGAATATTAATTTTTTTTTAAAAGTGTTCTCAAAACAGAGCTATGATGTATGAAGGTTCCTAACTTTTAAGCCAAACTACCAATGTTATGGCCATAATCATGACATAGTTTGTTCAAATGATCCTATATTGTGCAAAAGTGTTTGACTCGGAATGACAAACAATGTTGCTGAAGTAAGTTTTTATTTTCTTTGCGCGAAAAAGTCATTTTTCATTTTCTAAGTGCCACAAATCAATGTTTTTGTGAAGGAGCTACCAAAATTCAATTTGACAATTGGACCAAGACAATCTCCAAATATACTAGACCACTCAGGGTTTAAAATTCAGCACTTGGTTGAACAATAAACAATTTGTAGGTATTTTCTAAATTTTCGATAACTTTCTGTCGATTCAGCTGGAAGCGGGCCCAATTTGAACGACAATTGCTTCATAGTTTGCTCATGATTTTTTGAAAAAAAAACATTTTTAGGTGCACAACTTGCTATTTTATCAGAGATCTAAAAAAAGTTTCACAAGATACCACTTATATCTACAAAAGAGCTACCATGTACGAAGATTCTTGACTTTTAAGCTAAACGACTGATGTCATGGCCACAATCATGGCATAGTTTGTTCAGATGATCCTGTATTGTGCAAAAGTGTTCGACTCGGAATGACAAACAATGTTTGTATATGAAGTTTTTATTTTCTTTGCACGAAAAAGTCATTTTCCATTTTTCAGGTGGCAAAATTGAGTTTTTTTGTGAAGCAACTACCAAAGTTCACCATGATAATTGGATCAACCCAATGTCTAAAAATATTAGAACATATTATATGCAAAATTGACCAATTAGTTACAATGGTAAATTAGTAGAGGTATTTTTTGTATTTTTGACAACGTTTTGTCGATTTAGTAGGAAACGGGGCCAATTTGAACTACAAGTGCTTAATAGTTTTCACATAATTTTTTTCAAAAATGATTTTTAGATGCACAAGTTGCTATTTCAATAGAAATCCACTAATACTTTTGCAAGATTGCAAACCTACCTATGACAGTCACATCCTTTGTTTTAACCATATTTTGAAAACAACATATGTTTTTTCAAAATTATTCAATAAAATAGAAAATTTACCGACACAAAAAGTTATGTTTCTTATAGGGATGAACTAATTTGATTTTTGGATCATCTCGTCTTGACATTGTATGCAATTTTTAATGTTACTTGAAATATATGTTTTGTTGTTTGTAAAAAAAATATCTTTAAAATATATTTGGGCTGAAACTGATGGGAGCCCATTTTATTTTACCTGAAACTATCCACTATAAAGACATATTTCCTATGGGCCATAAGCCCAGGCCCATCTATATCACGAATTTAGTATAAAAGGAGCTAGGCTCCTTTGTTGACACAAGTCCTCTTGTGGTGGAATGGTAGAAGCAAGGGGCGGGTGGGGGTGGAGGTCTTGAGTTCGACCCCCCCCCCCCACGACGCATGTTTTTTGAAGGAAATATCTGGCCGGCTTGGCAGCTGGGATGGCTTGGGGCGGGACCCACCTGGTAGGTTCGGGTGGCACCCACCTGGCAGGTCGGGTATGGGTCTCACCTATCAGGTCGAGGGATGGGACCCACCTATTGGCTCGTGGGCGGTAGTGTGCGGGACCCACCTGTCAGCTTGGGGTGGGACCCACTTGGTAGGTCGTGGGCGGCTGGTGTGCGGGACCCACCTGTTAGCTTGGGGAAGGATCCACCTGGCAGGTCGTGTGCGACTAGTGTGCGGGACCCACCTGGCAGGTCGGTGGGCGGGACCCACCTAGCAGGTCGGGGATGGGACCCACTAGTCAGCTCGGGGATAGGACCCACCTGGTAGGTCGTGGGTGGCTGGTGTGCGGGACCCACCTGTCAGCTTGGGGTGGGATCCACCTATCAGGTTGGTGCGGGACTGTAACACCCGAATTTCCAGAAATTCAAAGTGACCGTTATGCATTCCACCACAATCCCAGAATCATTGTTGTGATACACATAACGTAGTTGGTAACCAGTTCCATAGACATTACAATACGAATCGTTCAAATACAAATGGTCATAGTGACCAAGTGATGGGTTCGTAGCATAGAAAACAAAAATTTTCCTACGCATGAACACATAAACTAGCCAAGAAAACTCTACGAGATGGTAGCAACGGAGACTAACCCTCGATGACCATAAGCGGGGATTACGTTCCCGCACAAACGTTGACGATGGAGAGTCGATGAAGACGCACGTAGTCGACGTAGTTATTCACTTGACGTAGTGGTTCACTTGACGATCACAAGATCGTGTGCACGGCGCCACAAGTGGCAGCGCCCCCGTGCTCGGTCACACGTACAGCTCGACGTCGACTCCTCCACGCCCTCGGTCCAGCGGGGCAGCGGAAGAAGGGATCCGCCGGACACTCCACCACACACTTCTCCAAGTGTATGAACTACGAACTACAATTCCGGCAGAGCTTCGCTAAGCTGAGACGAAAATTGAGCAGCAACTATGCGGGAAGGGGAGGATCAAGAAGTGTGAGACTTGGAGGAGAGAGAGGGGGTTATATAGGGGAGGAGGGGGCAGCCCCCAAGGGGGGTGCGCCGGCCCCAAGGAGGAGTAGGAGGAGTTCCTCCTCCTCATCATGGTGGTAACCCCCTCTTCATTCCCTTTATGGTGGTAACCCCCTCATCAACATGAGGTAACCCCCATTTTAATTTTGCATGACATTCATGCTAATTAAAATTCACACTTATTGATTTAATAAAAAAAATTATTTCTTTAATATTTATTAATTCATTCAATTAACAAACATTAACAAATACACCCTTGAGTTATTTCGATATCCCGAAACAGTTTCAGTGCTTTTCTGAAACAGCCCTCATGCTGTCCTGTAATTCGATCGGAGTATCGTATCCACTCAAAAACGACGGCGAACCTTAAGTGTGTCACCCTACGGTTCGTGAATAACGTGGACATGATCGAGACTCCTCTCTGATCAATAATCAACAGCGGGATCTGGAAATCCATGATGACTCCCACTTACTCAACGATGAACTAGTGATCGTGTGAACCAATAACGAACATAGTTAATTCCTTTTGTCTCGCGATATTATTACTTGTCCGAGATCCGATCATTTGGTATCAACCATACCTAGTTCGATCTCGTTCCCGACAAGTCTCTTTACTCGTTCCGTGATAATGCATTCCCGTGACCTAGTCACATGCTTGCAAGCGATTCCAATGCAATATCACCGAGAAGGGCCCAGAGAATATCTTCTCGTCATCGGGTCGGACAAATTCCACTCTTGATCCATGAGCCTCAACTAATACTTTCAGAATACCCAAATCAACCTTTATAATCACCCTGTGACGGTGTGACATTTGATATCATCAAAGCACTCTTCCGGTATCAGTGATTAACATGATCTCATGGTCTGAGGATTAGAACTATTTCGTATGAGTTTGATATAGCAATGAACTTGATGACTTGATCGTATTGCTAATCTTACTATGCGTGTGAGTGTTCATCACATCATTCTTCTAATGGTATGACCCCGTTATTAACAACATCCAATGTTCATGATCAGGAAACCTTGATCATCAGTTAATCAATGAGCTAGTATAAAAGAGAGGCTTTACTAGGAACCTTTTATTGTTTATTAATCACACAAGTATTAATGTTTCCGATTAATACAATTCTAGCATGAGAAATAAACATTTATCATAAACATGGAATATGATAATAACCACTTTATTATTGCCTCTCAGGCATATTCCCTTCACCAAGTTCATATTACAACACAATATAGCAGCGGAAATAGCGTCTTCCGGTCCATGCCTTCACCCTACAGGCAATGGCGACTCAGGAGATGATCTTAGTTCTGGTACTCATCTTCATAACCTTCCTCCGGATAATCTTCCCCATAGTCTGGCCAGGTTGATAGCCAGGGACACAGCCATGAGTACATTGGATGCACTCGCAAACCATCTTATAAACAAAATGATGAAGTAGATATGCAAGGTTGATATGGTGGACTAAGCGCTAAGTTTATTTGCAAAAGCTAGTTTTATTTCCCAAGAAGGTTCATTAGTAGAGAAGAAGATTTAATTCTCTAAGTTCAATCTAAAGAGGAACTTCAAGTGTTGGTCAACATCAATGTCGAGTCAAGTCATTCACCAAGTTCACCATACATTGTTAACATTCTTGACAAAAGTCAAGTACAGCTTGCCAACTGTCCATGACCGCGGACGCGGCTATTCGAATAGTTTTGAAACCTCTACAGAGGGGTACACTTTACCCACAAGATTCGATACATCTGCCAGGAGAAATCCACGGATCGTCATACACAAAGTATGCGAGGTTCAGATAATCAAACAAACTCCTTCACTTGTCTACTCTAGTATAGGATCCTTCCCTAAGAGTCCATTCTGGCACTCATAGTTTTGCCCGCTGCAGAGTGCTGCATGAATGGAAATTTCCCACTCGGTTCGGAAGCACCCACGCATGGCTTACTTCTATAAAAGATGATACAAGATCTCCCATACTAGAATAAACAAGCTACAGATTAAGCCCCTTCCCATTTAGGGGTAATGTGGTCGTACGGTAATGGTTGGCTCACATGGTACATCACTTATCATCATTTACAAATCCATTCCATAGTCCTTAGTCAAGGTTATTTTCCTTCATAAAACCATCATGTAGGAGAAATCTCCAGTTCAAGTTTGCAAGTTTTAAGTCACCAATTTCAAATAGGGTTCCCCTTATAGATGGCCTTAATTTTATTAGCGACTAAGCAACTATATAGAGTGATGATACCACTAAATAGTGTAGGATAAACTCCGCTTGATACTCTTGCTAAGCAAGATATCACAACACAACTATCATTCTAGAGTAGCAATTCAATCATGCAATTTACTTAAAAACAAATAGAATGCAATAGGACAACTAGGCATGTGGAGTATGATTCAAAAGATGGCTTGCCTTGGTTGGCAAAGTGTCCTGGGTAGTCTTCTTCTTCTTGATAGAATCCCCCCTCAATATCCTCCTCAGCAACACTAGCGTCTAATAACGAATAAACACAATGCACACAATCACTAAACAATACTAACAACATTCCAAACACACATACTTGTTTTCAAACAATAAAGTTCATGTTGGATTTTATTGAGTTGGTTTGCAAGTTTTCTTCCAAGTTTTCATTAAGTGTGCAAGCTAGATTTTTCTACCAAGTGCTAAGTGTTAATCACTTTCTTAACATTGGTATCAAATCAGGGGTCTTATGGCTAGTTCAAGAAGAGAGTGTCTAATTAAGTAAGTTGGTAGTGAGGGAAATATCAAACTAAGTGTATATTGGGATCTATCATTTTATGCTACAAGCTAAGATTGGATTAGAAGTTAATTGATAGCACTAACAAGGTTTTAATTGATTAAGGTTGGACTAAACAGTAGATAGGTTAACTAGTGGGTTCATAAACTAAGTTTCAAAATTTTAGATGATTTAAACAAGTTTCTAAATTTTTCTTAAGACTAATAAAGCTATGGTCAAAGTGTTCTTATCAAATTAAATCTTTAACTCAAATCAAATTCTAACTAATTTCAAAGGCTAGATAATTCTCTAAGCTTTCCAACGCATACTCATTTGCTAAAAACGGATTCATAAAACTCCTAGAACTTGAATTGCAAGATAGTGCTGATTCAAATTCGAAAATCGGGCAAAAAAAACAATAAACGGAAAAGGCTCAATCCTTTTTACGAAACCGGGCCGTCACACAGGATGTTACCGGGCCGGCCCACTAGGCTAACTCTGGCTGGGGAAGGGTAAGTGAAAAAAAAATAGAACCAGCCTGACAAAGGGGGCCCAGCGTCATAACTTAACACGAAATGGTACGCACGGGGGGTCGTCTTCTTCACGAGGCGCGGACTCACCGTGGCCAGCAGGAACTAGGGCGGCGACGGCGGTGCAGCAGGGAGGGAGGACAGGCGACGGCGGGGTGTCACAGCGGTGGAGGAGGTCCTTCTCGGCCGCCCTGGACCGGCGGCAGGTCGGGGCAGCGCTCCAGTCGCCGGGAACGCGAGGCGCCCTGGGAGCTCGGCCGGCTCCGGCGAGGTCGATGTGAAGAGCTAGAGGGGAGATGAGTATGTCTGGGAGGGTGCTGTGGGTGGTGTGGTTCTTTTCAGGCAAATAGGGGGCCCTTTTATAGGCGGGAGAGGGCTGGAGCGGAGGTGGCCGACTGTGGGGGTCCGGCGGCGTGCAACGGTCGCTGCCGGGCGCGGCGGCTTTGGGAGCGTGCGGCGAGGTGAGGTCACGGCGTCTGGGCACTGTAGGCGTGCCCTGGCGCGCTCACGCGGGTCGGTGTCGAGTAGAGAGGCAGAGGGAAAGGAGAGGGGGTCCGATCCTTTTCCTCTCTTTCTCCCTGGTCTCACGGGCGGGGTCCGGGCAGGTGAGGCTGGGGGTCGACAGCACGGGGCTCTACAAGTACGGAGATGATCTAGGGCGCACGGAATCGACGTCGGCTACAGTAGATTAGGATTTGCTGAAAATCGCCCACAAGGTGTTCGGTCAAATGCCCGAATGAACTCCAAATTGGAATTTTTGAAAACGGCCACCGTGGGTTGTCAAGATATCTAGTAGGGTTTCCAAATCTATTTTTGTTCTGAAGAAAGATATTGTTTTGCAAAAAATTTAATTCGAAGATAAGGTTTGGTTGCTGATTTAGATTCGGTTTTTGGCGGATGTTTGAGTGGGGTTATGATCTGAATTTTGGTTTGAAAATTCTTGGTTGAGTAATTATGTAGTTTGGTCTTGCTAACCCAACTGATCCAACCTTCAGTTGAGTTGAGGATTTCTTAATCTAGGAGTCCAAAGTAGGGTAGTCAATAACATTTTCTAGATCAAACTTTTCTTTTCTTTTCTTTATTTCTTTGGCTTCTGGTTTCTTTAGTCCTTGCTTTTCATCTCTGATAAGTATGCTAGTTGAGACTTTCTCATCTCAACCACACACAACAACAAATAACACACATGAAATCATAGAACAACAATTATTTAAATACTATGCATGCATGCGATATGAGACAAAAAGTTTTATCTTGGTCCAAATTTGGCACTTTAATTAATAGGAAATGGATTACAAATTTTTGAGTTGTTACAGGGACCTATATGTCAGATGGTGAGCTGGACCCACTTGTCAAGTTGGTGGGTGGGACCCACATATAAGTGGATAGAGTTGGATACAATGGGACCCACCTGTCGGGATGGTGGGGTTACTTTGATGGGCCCCATTTGTCATATTAGTCAAACAAGTCAATGGTCATATCCTCCTGTTAATGGGTCCCACCCGTCAGATCATTGACACATAAGCATCAATGACACATAGACAAGACTTTTGAGGTGCACGTTGACACATAGACAAAACTGCTGAGGTGGACGCTCAGTCAATGTTATGACCATTTAAATTGGTCGTAAGCGGTAGAAAATCAGTTAAAAATAATGTGCTAAATTTGATTATATAAGTTATGACCATTTCGTGTCTGAACATTATGACCTTTTACTCTAAATTGGTCATAACGGTTAAGACCTTCAACCCTCCAAAATGGCTTACGACCATTCGATACGAGTTGGTCATAAATCTATGACCAATTTTTCTGTGGTCACTACGAGATGGTCACTAGTCAACACATTTCTTGTAGTGATAAAATATCATATATACTCGAGGACCAGAGCCCCCGAGTTACTGAATAAGGTCAATAATCTTGATGTATACAAGTAAAACTTGGAGTGGACCCAAAAAACCTGACCTGTGGCCCATGTTCTGGGTTTAGAGGGTCCTAACTCGATAAATTTGCTAGTGCAAGCTCGTAAAATCACTTAAATCGATGCCTTTTATGCGTAGAATTGCCGAAGTTGCTCCGCATTCCAAGGAGTGCCTTCATCTTTGCCGGTCTTCTTGTCTCAAAGTCGATATGCTCCTCTGGGTATTACTTCTATAATGATGTAGGGTCCTAGCCATGACGAATCTAGTTTGCCATGGCCATCTTGTTTGAGTCGAAGGACTAGATCTCCTTTCTCGAAAGATCTAGGACGTACTTGACGACTATGGTAATTCCTCAAATTTTAATGATATTGTGTTGTACTCAAGAGAACCACATCTCTGGCTTCATCGAGTGCATCGACATTGTCTTGTAAAGCTTTAGTTGACAAGGCTTCATCATAAGAGGATATTACGGGTGCTTCATGAGTAATTTCGACTGGAAGCATGGCTTCTGCACCGTGGACCGGAAAGAAAGGTGTTTCTTGAGTTGCTGCTTTGGGGGTTATTCGTAAACTCCAAAGCACAGAGGGTACCTCATCCACCCAGTCTTGCTTGGCTTTTTTGAGTGGTGCCAGCAATCTTTTCTTTATGCCTCTGCATATCAGACCATTAGCTTTTTTGACTTGCCCATTTGTCTACGGATGTGCAACGGAGGCAAAGTTAAGCTTGATGCCCATAATTTCGCACTAGTTCTTGAATTCCTTGGATGTAAAAATTTTCCGGTTGTCTGTGATGATGCTATGAGGAACACCAAAACAAAACACAAGCGATTTGATGAAATTTATTGCCGTAGTGGAATCTTGTGTTGTTATTGGGGTTGCCTTTATCCATTTGGTAAACTTGTCAACTACAACTAGCATATAGACATGTCCTCTTGGCCAAGATTTATGCAACTTTCCCACTATATCTAGGCCCCATTGTGCAAACGGCCAAGATAAGGGTATTGGTTAGAGTTCAGCAGCCCGAGCATATGGCTAGACGCGAATCTTTGACATGCTTCACATCATCTTACAATATCCTTGGCATCTTCAACTGCTGCCAACCAATAGAAACCCACACAAAATGCTTTTGCTGCTATTGCTCGACCACTGGCATGATGACCGAAAATTCCTCCGTGAATGTCGTGTAATATGACTTGCCATTCTTGTGGGGTGACACATCTTTGCAGGACCCTAGAGATGCTTTTCTTATATAATTCTCCCTTTACTACCACAAACACTTTGGACCTCCGTACTATGCGCCGCGCTTCGACAATGTCCTCTGGTAGTTTTTTATGTAGCATGTATGCTAGATATGATTGCATCCACGTAACTTCTATCATCATGACTTCTTCGGTTTCCACATCTTCTCCTTCCGGTATGGCACCAACCCCCCTTGGCTTGCTGTGGTTTCTGATTTTTGGTGCCCGAAGGTTTAACTCCATGGATTGATCGTTCTGTTATTTCTTCCCAAAACACTCCTGAGGGTATTGGTAAACATTGGGACCCGATGTTTGCCAAAGTATCTACTTCCTCGTTACTTGGTCGACTAACGTGAGATACTTCACACCCATCAAAGGTTCCCTCCAGGTAATAGTATAGGTTCCTATACTCTATCATGTTGTCGCTTATTGCATCACAACGGTTCATTACTTGCTGGACTCCCAGATTGGAGTCGCCAAATATCTTGAGTCGGGTTACACCACAAGCTTTAGCCATCCTCATACCATGTAGTAGAGCATCATATTTGGCTTCATTATTCGATGCTTGCAGAAAACGCATCCACAATACATATTGCAGTTTGTCTCCTTGTGGTGATATCAACACCACTCCGGCTTCTGCTCCTTCCACTCTTTTAGACCCATCAAAATACATCGTCCAGACGCTGGATAGATCGGGTGGTCCAGTATTTTGCAATTCGAGCCATCCTGTGGTGAAATCTGGCAAAATTTGTGACTTGATTGCCTTCCTTTTTTCGTATGTGATATCGAGGGGTGAAATTTCTATTCCCCATAGGGTGACATATCCCGTTGCTTCTGGGTTGTTTAGTATATTCGACAAAGGTGCTTCATTGACCACTATGATTGGATGAACCGCAAAGTAGTGTCGAAGCTTTCTTGCTGTCTTGAAGATGCTATAGGCAAGTTCCTGGTAATGCAGGTACCGTTGCTTGGATGGTGAAAGTACTTCACTCAAGAAGTAAACATGTCTTTGAACTCCATGAGTTTTTCCTTCTTCACTTCGCTCGACGACGAGTACCGTGCTAACCACCTGATGTGTGGTTGTGATATATAGTAGCAGGGGATCTTTCTCCTTGGGTGCGACCAGCACTGGTGGTGTGGAAAGCACTTTTTTGAGGTGGGCAAATGCTTGATTTGCTTCTTCTGTCCACACGAATTTTTTGTCTAATTTCTTCATCAGTGCATAGAATGGGAGAGCTTTTTCTCCTAGCCTTGCGACAAACCTGCTGAGTACCGCTACTTGACCTGCGAGTTGTTGTATCTCGTGTAATTTTGTTGGCTTAGTCATTATCAATATTGCTTGGATTTTCTCTGGATTGGCTTCGATTCCTCTTGCTGATACTAAGAATCAGAGGAGTTGCCCTGCTGGGACACCAAAGGAACATTTGGTCGGATTTAATTTAAGCTTATACCTGTCTAGGTTTTCGAAGGTTTCTCGTAAGTCGCCAATGAGTGTTGCTTACTCTCTTGTTGTGATAACCACGTCGTCGATGTATACTTGAACGTTTCGGCCTATTTGATTGCCCAGATAGTTTTGCATCATCCGCTGGTAGGTCGCACCCGTGTTTTTCAAGCCAAAAGGCAGAACCTAGTAGCAGTACACGTCGTATGGTGTGATGAAGGATATCTTTTCTTCGTCTTCCAATTTTAGTTTGATTTGGTTGTAACAAGAATATGCATCCAGAAAGGAAAGCCTTGCACAACCCATGGTAGAGTCTATTATTTGATCTATTCTGGGTAGTGGAAAGGGATCCTTAGGGCAATGCTTGTTCAGAGCCGTATAATCGACACAGACACGCCAAACGTTTGTGTTCTTCTTTGGGACAATAACTAGATTGGAGACCCAACTTGATGATTTGATTTCCTTGATGAACCTGGCGTTTTCCAAGCGATGAAGTTCGGCTACTATCGCTTTACGTTTTGGCTCCACAAATCTTCGAAGAGGTTGCTTCACGGGGCATGCTTAGGGATCCACATTTAATGCATGCTCGACGAGTTCCCTGGGAATGCCTGCAATGTATGATGGACAATAGGCAAAAATTTCCCAGCGCTCACAGAGAAACTCGATGAGCACGCTTTCCTATGTAGGGTCCAGGTCTACCGCGATAGATGTGGTCTTCTCCGGGTTTGTTGGATGAACCTGAACTTTCTTGGAGTCCCGAGCTGTGTCGAAAGCTTGATCTGGCAGGGATCGACCAACGTCGGGTAGCACTTTGTGATCCGTTTCTCCTTGGAGTCTTGCATATTCTGCTGTCATACCAAAGGTTTGCGCCATCTGGTGAAATTCTTTGTCGCATATCTCTGAAACTTCAAAATTTCCCTTTACTGTGATGACTCCATTTGGCCCTGGTATTTTAACACAAGGTAGGTATAATGAGATACTTCCACGAATCGTGCAAACACAGGACGCCCCAGGATCACGTGATATTGCAACGGCCAGTCCATGAATTTGAATTCCAATTTTCTCACCTGTAATTGTGATGATCTCCAAAGCAAACATCGAGTTTGATTTTTCCCAATGGGTAGATTGCGCTTCCTAGCACTATTCCATGGAAAGAGCAATCTATGGGTCGTAAAGTGTTGAGAGAGATATTCATCGCCTTCCGGGTTCTTGCATAAATGAGATTTATTCCACTTCCTGCATCCATGAAGACTTCGCCGACGTCGTACCCTCTGATCTGTGCTTTGAGTACCATGGGAGCGTTTCTCGGACAGGGCACTTTTCTCGGATGGTCGATTCTGCTCAACCCAATTGTCTGATCGGACCACTTAAGGTATTCCATAGTAGCTGGCGGAGATTTTATGGCTATATTTACTTGTCTGGATATGTTGCGCTGCTCTTTTTTCGACTTTGGTACTGGCTAGATCATTGCGGCCATGTGGCCTCTTGATTGGGTATACCTGCCGTTGTTTTGGCTACCTATGGCAAATTGCCCTTGGGTTGTGATTGGCGGTGCTTAGCCAGCCAGTTGGGAACCCCAAGAGGAAGGTATGATGAGCACAGCGGCAAGTTTCCCTCAGTATGAAACCAAGGTTTAATCGAACCAGTAGGAGAAAGAAACCACTTCTGAAGGTTGATGCTAGCTGGCTTGGCAACGCTCCAGACAATTTGTTTCTGGCACCTATCTAGCCGAAGCTCTGCGCCAGTAGCAACGTGGAACCTGCACACAGCACAACCAAAGTACTTTGCCCAAACTAGCAGTGAGGTTGTCAATCTCACTGGTTTGCTGTAAACAAAGGATTAAACATATCATGTGGTAAAAGATAGTTGTTTGCAAGAAAGAAAATAATGCTTGTAAAAAGTAAACGGTAATATGAATGTAAAAGAATGGACCGGGGTCCACAGTTCACTAGAGGTGTCTCTCCTTAAAGATAAATAACATGTTGGGTAAACAAATTATAGTTGGGCAATTGACAGATTAAAGAATGACAACAATGCATGTACATGTCATGAGGATCACTATGAGATTCACTTGGGCATTACAACATAATACATAGACCGTAATCCAACTGCATTTATGACTAATAATCCACCCGTCGGATATCATCCGAACAACCGTTGGGTATTAAGTTGCAAGCAACAGATTATTGCCTTAAGCAAAGTGTGTAATGTAAACAATACAAATGTCCTTGAACACAAGATTGTTGTTTTCTCCCTAGTAGCAACAGCACATCTACAATCTTAGAAGTTGTTGTCACTCTCCCAGATTACCAGAGGCATGGACCCACTATCGAGCATAAATACCCCCTCTTGGAGTCACTAGCTTCTACTCGGCTAAGATATCTACTAGCAACGGAGAGCATGCAAGATCATAAAAACATAGAGATGATAAATCAATAAATGAACTTGACATAGTACTCAATATTCATCGGATCCCAACAAACACAACATGTAGAATTACATAACGATGATCTTGATCATGATAGGCAGCTCACAAGATCTAAACATGAAGCACATGGAGGAGAAGACATCCATCTAGCTACTGCTATGGATCCGTAGTCCAAGGTAGACTACTCAAACATCACTCCGGAGGCAGGCATGGTGATGAAGAAGGCCTCCGGTGGTGATTCCCCTCTCCGGCAGGGTGCCGAGAAGAGCTTGTGGACCCTCCCGATCTCGCGTCGACGATGGCGGCGGCTTGCAGTATGTTTTTGAAAAGAGTTCGGGCCCCTAGGGTTTTCTCGTTGAGGAGAATATATAGGCGGAAGGGCGATGTCAGGGGGTGGACCAGGCGGCCACACCCCCTGGTGGCCCGGACAAGGGGGGCCGCACCACCATATGGTGTGGCCGGCCTCTGGTCCGCCTCCTGCTCTCCTTTGGACTCCGTCTTCGTGTCAGGTAATTAGGGACTTCGGCTTTTGTTTCGTCCAATTCCGAAAATATTTCCTGTGTAACTTTTTTGAAACATAAAAACAACAGAAAATAGGGAACTGGCACTGTGGCATATCGTTAATAGGTTAGTTCCAGAAAATGCATAAAAACTCCACGAAGTGTAAACAAAACACAAAGCAAATGGTGCATAAACAAGCATGGAGCATCAAAAATTATAGATATGTTTGAGACGTATCAAGCATCCCCAAGCTTAACTCCTGCTCGTCCTCGAGTAGGTAAGTGATAACAAAACAATAATTTTTGAGGTGACATGCACCAACACAATCTTGATCAAACGATGTAAAGCATTGAGTGCTGAGATCAAAGTACTCTAAACATGGGCATAAAAGATATAATCTTGACAAAAGAACTTAGCAACCATGTTATAACATGTAAAGTAACACAAACAAAAGATCATGAGTAATAATGCAATGAAAGTCAATTGTTTGTTTCAAGCATATAGAAAAACATAGCAAAGTGGTATTCATCTTGTCCCTCATAGAGTAGCAAAACATAAATGCATAGGACACCTTCAAGTTTAAGAGGGTGACTAGATACAAATAATTTAAGAACAAGCAAAACCATAATCATGAATCATCAATAATAAATTTTGGGACCATGCACATTATACTCAGAATGACAACTATGCTCTCTTAGACGGTGCATAAAGTAGAAGGTGATGACTCAACATAAAAGTAAAAGATAGGCCCTTCACAGAGGGAAGTAGGGATTTAGCATGTGCTAGAGCTTTTCATTTGTAAAATAGAGATAAAAATTGTTTTGAGAGGTGGTTGTTCTTGTCAATGACTAACAATGGGGTTCTTACTATCTTCCATACTAAACAAGTTTTTGAGAGAAATTGGCACATTTGTGCTCTTTTATAAAGCATGGCACCCCTCCCCACTTTTCCTTTGGCAAACCATGGCTAACCGATTCCATCGGGTGTCCACCAACTTTCACATACCATGGAGGAGTGCCTTTTTTCTTTTCTTTTTTCCTATTTTTTCTTTTTTTGAAAGATTACAATATGTAAGATAGCAAATCCGACCACTATGTCCCCATGAGCTGAAAACAGTGTCACAAAATGAGAAGTATTTTGAAGGATTTTTTGAAAGGTAGCACATGAAAATTTACTTGGAATGGCTTGCAAATACCATGCATAGGAATTTATAGTGGACTCTTTGAAAAACTTTGGTTTTTGGGAGTTGGATGCATGAGAAGTATTCCCTCTTAGTACAGATGAAGGCTAGCAAAAGATTGGGAGCGACCAACTAAGAGAGCAATAACGGCCATAATCATGCATAGCGACAAAACATTATTAACCAAAGCATAAAGTGGTATCACAAGTCAAAAACCAAATGATCATAGAGGCTTGAGGCAACTGGTTAAAGTCAAACATGGTGTAAGCACGCGCCAAGTCAACCCAAATAAAGCACCAAAAGAGAATACCACAATAATATGCTCCCATATATTAAAAACAACGCATGATTCTTTCAAAGGCACATTAAGCAATCTCAGTCATTTGAGACAAGTCATGCTACAGCAAAAACTACTAAGCATATAATCAAAATAAGATCAAGCATGACATGCAAAAGTCTAAGCCACAGTCTAAACAAGCTCCCATTTGTACCACTATAGGCATGAAACTTTTTTCTCTTTTCCAACACCATTCAACCTTTTTGAAACAACTCTTAAAGATGAAAAGCAACATAGACCAGAGGTATAAACACACCTAGCTACAAGGAAATAACAAGTTCTTAACAAAAATCAAGGCAAAAACGAAAGCTAAACGCAGTACTAGAAAAAGAGAGCACTCGTTGAACGATAAGAGTGAAAACTAGAGTGTTCTTGGTAATGAAAAATAGAGTGTGTCTTCTCCAAGAGAAATATGTTGGGGTATGATACGTCTCAAACGTATCTATAATTTTTGATGCTCCATGCTTGTTTTTACACCATTTGCCTTGTGTTTCGTTACACTTCATGGCGTTTTTATGCAATTTCCGGAACTAACCTATTGACAAGATGCCACAGTGCCAGTTCCCTGTTTTCTGCTGTTTTTGTGTTTCACAAAAGCTACACAGGAAATATTCTCGAAATTGGACGAAACAAGTTCCAGAAGTCTTATTTTGCCGGAAGCTTCCCGAAGACCGAAAGAGAGCCGGAGGGGGGCCAGAGGCCACCCTCACATGTAGGGGGCATGGCCCAGCCCCTGGCCACGCCCACCTGGTGTGAGGAGCCCCTGGTTGCCTCCTGACGACGCCCCTTTGCCTATATAAAGCCTCGGGACGGAAAACCCTAAGGGAGTCGGCAAAATTTCCAGAACAGTTCCACAGCGCCGCCACCGTCGAAGCCAAATTTCGGGGGACAGAAGTCTTTGTTCCGGCACCCTGCTGGGATGAGGAAGTGGCCCCGGAGCCATCTCCATCGGTCTCCATCGCCGTCTCTGCCGTCTCCATCGACCTCACCGCCATCTCCATCAACCTTGCTGTCTCCTACGATGAGGAGGGAGTAGTTCATCCCCAGGGCTGAGGGCTCTACCGGTAGCTATGTGGTTCACCTCTCTCTCCCATGATGTGATCTTTATGTGATTGTGAGCTTTGTATCATGTTGAATAAGTAGGTGTTACTCTTCTTCATTATGTGTACTCTAGTGTGTTATTAAAGTAATCTATTCCTCCTGCCATGGTGTAACGGTGACAGTGCGTGCATCATGGTAGTACTTGGTCTAGGCTACGATTGTGATCTCTTATGGATTATGAGAATAATTATCACTATGATAGTATTGAAGTGATCTATTCCTCCTTTCATGGTGTAATGTTGACAGTGTGTGCACCATGTTAGTACTTGGTCTAAGTTGCAATAATATCTATCTTGAGTTGTGATTTGATTTGGATATCTCTATGAGTGGTGTTTGTCAAGTACTTGATGAACTTTAAGGAGTGCTTCATAGCCCTACGCAATGATTAGTCTTATTCAATAGGAGAGTAATTCAGAGTACCGTAGTGAAGAGAAGTTATCTATTGGTTCAATTATGTTATATTTGTTGGGAGTGTGTCCACTAGTGAAAGTATGATCCCTAGGCCTTGTTTCCAAGCTTTGCACATCGTTTACTTGCTATTTTGTTACTTGTTTGTTTGCTGCCATTTTTATTCCAGATTGCATTTACTACTTATAATCATCTATACCACTTGTATTTCACTATCTCTTCGCCGAACTAGTGCACCTATACATCTGACAAGTGTATTGGGTGTGTTGGGGACACAAGAGACTTTCTGTATCGTAATTGCAGGGTTGCTTGAGAGGGATAGCTTTGACCTCTTCCTCCCTGAGTTCGATAAACCTTGGGTGATCCACTTAAGGGAAACTTGCTACTGCTCTACAAACCTCTGCACTTGGAGGCCCAACACTGTCTACAAGAACAGACGTGTGCGTAGACATCAAGCTCTTTTCTAGCGCCGTTGCCGGGGAGGTAAGGTAAAAGGTACTCGCATTCTCCTGTGTGAGTGCTCAGAGTTATTTCCTTTAGATTCTACAATTACATCTTTTTGTTTCTTGTTTTTATTTTCACTAGTTAGGCTTAATGGAAAATAAAGAGTTCTTTAGTCTTTTTTCTGAGTTTAGATTTGAAGAGAAAATTGAAAAACCTTTGGAGCTTATTTCGCATAGCAATGTTATTAGTACGAATGCTTTGAATCCCGTTATTGCTAATGCTATGGAAAAGCCTAAGCTTGGGGAAGCTGGTTTTTTAAGCATGATATTTTTAGTTCCCCAGCTTTAGTGGAGAAAGTTTGCTCTGATGATATTTTATCTCCCATATGTGATGTTTCTAATGATGCTTGTGCTCCTCATCCTTTTAAAATACCTACGAAGATTGTTGAACGTGCTATGGATAACTGCTATTTAGGAGATGGAACTGTCCATCCTGGTGATCATTTGCTCTTTATACATGAATTATGCGAGTTGTTCTAGTGTGCAGGTATTTCAATGAACCAAGTTAAGAAGAAGCTATTCTCTTTTTCACTGAGAGGCAGAGCTGAGGAATGGTATAAAACACTGAAGGATGGTCGATCTATTGACTGGGAGGAAATTGTACCTCCCTTTTATTCTAAATTCTATCCTTCTAGTCAGGTTTATAAAGATAGGAATTACATTTATAATTTTCATCCGCATGAGGGAGAAAGCATTGCCCAAGCATGGGGAAGATTGAAGTTACTAATGCACAAATGTCCTATTCATGATCTTCCCCGTAATATTGTTATTAATAATTTTTATGCAAGGCTTTCAGGATATTACAAAGACTATCTAGATGCATGCTTTGATGGGTCTTTCACAAGCAAGGATGTTGACACCAAGTGGGATCTGCTTGAAACAATTCAAAACAATATTGAAGGTTGGGATAGCGACAAAGGTAAAGGATCAGGTATGAATTACGAGTTTGATTGCATTAAGTCTTTCGCTGAAACTGCTAATTTTCAAGAGCTTAGTGCTAAATATGGTCTTGATCCTCAAATTATGGTTGATTGCTTTAAAGCCTTTGCTTCCCATATGAATGTTCCTAAAGGAAATGGGGACGTGTATCATGAACCTTTTAAGGACACTTGCATAGAAAGTGATATTGTTATTGATGATTGCAATAAACATGCTCAAACTTCTAAAAGTCCTATTTCTTAAAGCATGTTAATTTTTGTGGAATACATAGACCTTGTGAACAAAGTTACAACAAGGCAGATTATTGCATCACCCACGCAAATGAAGAAACCAGTATGTGGCTCAAGGATCTAGATGAGCTTGGTGAAAAGGTTTGCGAACTTTATCCTTTTCTTTGTGAACTTTGCAGTAAAAAGGGTCACTTTAATTTTCAATGCCCAATTAATCGAACGAGTACCGCAGACTTGTATTGTAATGATAAGATTACTTTCAATCAGTATGATGAGCTTACTTTGTTTTTGAATTATGAAGAGATATCTAGAAAGATTTATTTGGTTGATATGAGAGATGCTGATATTAATAGTACCCTTCGTGGTTGTCGTCTCTATTGTGCTAAAGATTGCCTCGCAAATACTTACTTGCAAGATCTTATAAAACATGACGTTTTGCCAAGCTATGACAGGACTAATAGATGTTTCGATCTTATTAATAGAGAGGAGGAATCCTCCAAAGTTTCTTCTGTTGTTTTTGTCAGCAAACCAGATTATGTGGAGAAGATGCCTTTCCCTCCTAAAGATTATGTGGAGAAGATGCCCTTCAAGTCTCTCCCTCCTAAAGGAGAGAGTAAGAAGAGTATGAAGAAGAAGAAGAAGATGAGTAAGAGGCGAGAGGACACGGTATCTTCCCCTAAGCGTTATGATCCTGCTATAGATTATGATAATTCTGATTGGGATGATGTTCCTATGCCTATTACTTATGTTAGTGATCATGATTGGGAAAAGCACTCTACTTTTGATATTGAAAATCTTTTTGGTACCAGTGCTAAGGTTAATAATTGTTGTACCATTAGTACTATCCATGTTCCTTCTTATGATGATATGTTTGATGAGTATGCTTTGCGAAATAGTTGCTCTCTAGCTTGTGATGGTTATGATGAGTATAATATTTTCAGTTCACCTAATTTTGAGGAGAAAATTAGTTATGATTATAATATGCCTCCTATTTTTGATGATTATGGTGATGAGAATAATTATTCTATTGAATCTGCTCCTACTACTATTGTTCATGTGGGGAGTATTAATTCTTTTATGCATGTGGCTCATGATAGGGAAGCTTTATGTGATAGTTATATTGTTAATTCTATTCATGATGCTACTGAAAGTTATTATGAGAGAGGGAAACATGGTTTGATGGATCTCAACAATATTAAGTTTCCCCTCTTTATGTTGCAATTCTTGAAGTTGTACTTGTTTTGCCTTCCTATGCTTTTTGCTTTGCGCTTTCATGACTTGTCTCTTTACAAGACTATTTTTCATAGGAAGTGGTTTAGATTTAAATGTGTTCCACATTTGCTTTTTGATGCTCTCTATTGCTTTAAGTTTCTATATGGCGCCTTTGCCTCAAGCTCTTATATGGCGCCCACATGAGCATCTTTGCAAATTACTGCGCCTAGCTCGAAGGCGTTAAAGAAAAACACTCTTGGGAGATAACCCATTGTTTATTTTCAGTACTTTTTCTTTTATTTGAGTCTTGAAAGTTATTACTACTGTAATAACCGCTCTTTATCCTTTTTATTTCGTTGTTGTGCCAAGAGAAGCCTCTAATTTGAGTGAGGTAAGATTTGGGGATGTTGCTGTCCTGAAACTGTTTTTGGTGCTGCACCGTAAAAATTCGTGAAAATTCTCTGTATATCTTTTGGACCTGCGATTTCTTGTGCATATGCCCCAGGTTATATCAAAACTTTCATTAGTTGAACACTTTTTGATTTGAGCAACAGAAAACCCCTTAAAAAATCGGCCTTTATCAGCTTTTCTGTTTTGACAGATTTCTGCCACTATTCGTTTTTGCCGCTTTATCGCTTTCTTTTTTAGTTCTTTTGATCACGGAACTTTTGGGGAAGTTGCTACAGTAGTATATACTTTATATGTGGTGGTTTTAGGTCGAAACCTAAAGCAAAAAGGGCTGATTCAATGTTATGCTTACACTAATGTTGCTAATAGAATTGTGTTTAGTTTTGTATGAAGGAAGTTTTCAAGTGTAGGGATTGGACAATGATGAGATGAGTTGAAGAATGGACAAAAGCTCAAGCTTGGGGATGCCCATGCATCACCCCAAGGAATATCCAAGAAGTACAAGCGTCAAAGCTTGGGGATGCCCCCAAGGCACCCCCTTCTTCATCGGCAAAAATCAGGTCACCTTTTAAGATACTATATTTTTATTGCTTCATACACTATGCGTTTTTCTTGGAGCGTCAGTTGTTTTAGTTTTCTTAGTTAGTTTAGTTTTGTTTTCTGTAATAAATGGTTAGATCACATCATGTTTCTTTTGGAGGAGATGAACTCGCTTTTCGTTTGCCAAGAACACTCTAGTTTTCACTCTTATCGTTCAACGAGTGTTCTCTTTTTCTGCTACTACGTTTAGCTTGCATTTTTTGCCTTGATTTTTGTTCAGATCTTGTTTTATCTTTGCATCAAGGTGTATTTGGACCTCTGGTATATGTTGGTTTTCCTCAAAAGAGTTTCCTCAAAAAGGTTTTAATGGTGATTGGAAAAGAGAAAAAGTTTTATGCAAAAAAAAGTGGTACAAGAAGGAGCTTGTGTAGACTGCGGCCTAGGATTTTGCATGTCATGCTTGATGTCTTTTTGATAGTATGCTTAGTGCTTTTGCTGTAGCATGACTTGTCTCAAATAACTAAGATTGCTTAATGAGCCTTTGAAAAAATCATGCGTTGTTTTAATTATTTAGAAGCATTATTTTGGTTTTCTCCTTGATGCTTTATTTGGGTTGACTTGGCGCATGCTCACACATGTTAGACTCATACAAAGTCGCCAATAGCCTCTATGATCATTTATTTTTTGAGTTTTGATGCCATCTTATGCTTCTTTTAATGTTGCTTTGTCGCTTTGCAAGATTATGACCATTATTGCTCTCTTAGTTGGTCGCTCCCAGTCTTTTGCTAGCCCTCATTTTGTACTGAGTATGAGCTCTACTCGTGCATCCAACTCCCAAAAACCAAGTTTGCCATTGTGTCCACTATAAATTCCTATGCATGGTATTTGTAAGCCATTCCAAGTAAATTTTCATGTGCTACCTTTCAAAAAAACCTTCAAAATACTTCTCATTTTGTGACACTGTTTTCAGCTCATGGGGACATAGTGGTCGGATTTGCTATCTTCCATATTGCTTATTCCAAAAAGAAAAAAAGGGAAAAAAAGAAAAGAAAAAAGGCACTCCTCCATGGAATGTGAATGTTGGTGGGCACCCGATGGAATCGGTTAGCCATGGTTTGAGAAAGGAAAAAAGGTGGGGAAGAGTGCCAAGCTTTATAAAAGAGCACAAAAGTGCCAATCTCTCTCTCAAAAACTTGCTTCATTTTTGTATGGAAGATAGTAAGAACCCCATTGCTAGTCGTTGACAAAAGCAACCACCTCTCAAAACCCAATTTTTATCTCTCTGTTTTACAAATGAAAAGCTCTAGCACATGTTTAATCACTGCTTCCCTCTGCGATGGGCCTTTCTTTTACTTTTATGTTGAGTCACCACATTCTATCTTTATGCACCATTAAGAGAGCATAGTTGTCATTCTGAGTATAATGTGCATTGTCCCAAAGTTTTCATTGATTGATTCATGGTCATGGTTTCACTTGTTCTTAAATTATTTGTATCTAGTCGCCCTCTTAAACTTGAAGGTGTCCTATGCATTTATGTTTTGCTCTCCATGAAGCACAAGCTGAAAACCATTTGTATGTTTTTCCTTATGATTTGAACACACGTTTGACTTTCATTGTTTCATTTTCATGATCTTTTGTTTGTGTTCATTTTCATGTTATAACATGGTTGCTAAGTTTTTATTGTCAAGATTATATCTTTCATGCCCATGTTTTAAGTTCTTATGATCCCAGCCCACAAATGCTTACATATTTGATCAAGATTGTGTAGGTGCATGTCACCTCAAAAATTATTTCTTTTGTTATCACTTACCTACTCGAGGACGAGCAGGAGTTAAGCTTGGGGATGCTGATACGTCTCAAACGTATCTATAATTTTTGATGCTCCATGCTTGTTTTTACACCATTTGCCTTGTGTTTCGTTACACTTCGTGGCGTTTTTATGCGATTTCCGGAACTAACCTATTGACAAGATGCCACAGTGCCAGTTCCCTGTTTTCTGCTGTTTTTGTGTTTCAGAAAAGCTACACAGGAAATATTCTCGGAATTGGACAAAACAAGTTCCAGAAGTCTTATTTTTCCCGGAAGCTTCCCGAAGACCGAAAGAGAGCCGGAAGGGGGCCAGAGGCCGCCCTCACATGTAGGGGGCGCGGCCCAGCCCCTGGCCGCACCCACCTGGTGTGAGGAGCCCCTGGTTGCCTCCTGACGACGCCCCTTTGCCTATATAAAGCCTCGGGACAGAAAACCCTAAGGGAGTCAGCGAAATTTCCAGAACAGTTCAGCAGCGCCGCCGCCGTCGAAGCCAAATTTCGGGGGACAGAAGTCTCTGTTCCGGCACCCTGCCGGGACGGGGAAGTGCCCCCGGAGCCATCTCCATCGGTCTCCATCGCCGTCTCTGCCGTCTCCATCGACCTCACCGCCATCTCCATCAACCTTGCTGTCTCCTACGATGAGGAGGGAGTAGTTCATCCCCGGGGCTGAGGGCTCTACCGGTAGCTATGTGGTTCACCTCTCTCTCCCATGATGTGATCTTTATGTGATCGTGAGCTTTGTATCATGTTGAATAAGTAGATGTTACTCTTCTTCATTATGTGTACTCTAGTGTGTTATTAAAGTAATCTATTCCTCCTGCCATGGTGTAACTGTGACAGTGCGTGCATCATGGTGGTACTTGGTCTAGGCTACGATTGTGATCTCTTATGGATTGTGAGAATAATTATCACTATGATAGTATTGAAGTGATCTATTCCTCCTTTCATGGTGTAATGTTGACAGTGTGTGCACCATGTTAGTACTTGGTCTAAGTTGCAATAATATCTATCTTGAGTTGTGATTTGATTTGGATATCTCTATGAGCGGTGTTTGTCAAGTACTTGATGAACTTTAAGGAGTGCTTTGTAGCCCTACGCAATGATTAGTGTTATTCAATAGGAGAGTAATTCAGAGTACCGTAGTGAAGAGAAGTTATCTATTGGTTCAATTATGTTATATTTGTTGGGAGTGTGTCCACTAGTGAAAGTATGATCCCTAGGCCTTGTTTCCAAGCTTTGCACATCGTTTACTTGCTATTTTGTTACTTGTTTGCTTGCTGCCATTTTTATTCCAGATTGCATTTACTACTTATAATCATCTATACCACTTGTATTTTACTATCTCTTCGCCGAACTGGTGCACCTATACATCTGACAAGTGTATTGGGTGTGTTGGGGACACAAGAGACTTTCTATATCGTAATTGCAGGGTTGCTTGAGAGGGATAGCTTTGACCTCTTCCTCTCTGAGTTCGATAAACCTTGGGTGATCCACTTAAGGGAAACTTGCTGCTGCTCTACAAACCTCTGCACTTGGAGGCCCAACACTGTCTACAAGAACAGACGCGTGCGCAGACATCAGGGTACAACCATTTATTGCAGCAAACAAAAAAAAGAAAACTAAAAGCGAAAATAAAGATGCTCCAAGAAAAACGCATAGAATACGAAGCAATAAAAATATAGTGTCTTGAAAGGTGACCTGATATTTGTCGATGAAGAAGGGGTGCCTCGGGGCATCCCCAAACTTTGACGCTTGTACCTCTTCGATATTTCTTGGGGTGACATGGGCATCCCCAAGCTTGAGCTTTTGTCCATACTTCATCTCATCTCATCATTCTCCTTTCCCTACACTTCAAAACTTCCTTCATACAAAACTTCACACAATTCTTATTAGCAATATTAGTGCATGCAAGATATTAAATCCACTTTTTGGTTCAGTTTCAACTCAAGTATAACACCCATTAAAGCATAAGCTACTGTAGAAACTCTCTCAAAAGTTCTGCGATCAAAAGAACTCAAAACGAAAGAGATCAAGAGGCAAACGCAAATAGTCAAAATAGAACAGCTAGTAAAGATCGATTTTTTTGAAAATCTTCTGTTGCTCAAATCAAAAAGTGCAAAAATAATGAAAGTTATACAATAACCTGGGGCATGTGCACAAGAAATCGCAGATCAAAAAGACGTTCTGAGAATTTTCACAAATTTTTACGGTACATCGCATAAATATGTTTCAGGACAGCAACTTCCCCAAATCTTACCTTCCTCTAATTAGAGGTTCTTATTGGCACAATAACAAAATAAAAAATGATAAGGAGAGGTCATTACGGTAGTAGTAACTTCCAAGACTCAACAAAAATAAAAAGTACTGAAAATAAAACATTGGGTTATCTCCCAAGAGTGCTTTTCTTAACGCCTTTGAGCTAGGCGCAAAAAGTAGAAATCAAGTATTTTCAAATGATGAAGCATCAATATCACCGGATGCCTTACGTCTTCCTCTCTTACCTTTACCCTTACCTTTGCTATTACCTTTGGGGAACTCATGGTGATTACATGGTGGAGAGGTGAATTTTATAGTGCCTTTTCCCACATCTATCATTGCGCCTAGGAGCTGTAGTAGAGACCTTCCAAGAGTGATTCGTCCCTTTCCTACAAATTCAATAACAAGATAATCAGTAGATACCATTCTCCCTAGGATTTTTGTAAACACTCCTTCAGCTACTCCAACAGGAAATATAGTGGAATTATTGGTAAGAGATATTTCTTCTCCACCCTCAGAAAGTCCCTAAAGATTCAAAGATTCATAAACATCCTTAGGCATAAGGCAAAATTCAGAAACAATATCACAACGAGCATGAAAAGTTTCACCATTGATAGTAACTTTCACCATAGGGAACCAACTTGAGGGTTTGGAATTTATTGGCACATAATCATGATGCTCGCGCAACATACCATAACATTCTTTTAAACAAGCAGTATGAGTCTCAAGAGTATTTAATCTAGCAAAAATGCTCACAAGGGAAGAATCAAAATCACTCTGTAAGCTATATACTGCAATCAACTTTTTTATAACATTGAAAGCTTGATCTCCATCGCAATGAAGGAAATCTCCTCCTGCTGCCGCATCCAAAGCATATCTATAACGAAGAGCAAGACCAAAGTAAAAGCTACTAAGAAGCAAGCTAAAAGTCATTTTTGGTTCAGTTTTACCATGGGAATCATAAATTCTAGACCAAGCTTCTTTAAAACTCTCTTCATTCTTTTGCTTGAAAGTAAAGATCATTTCCTCAGGAGACATAGTAATAGGAACTAAACTAGACATAAAAGCAACTTGAAATAGGAACTAATTTTTTGTATTTTTGATAAAAAGATGCAAGTAAAAATAAAGTAAAGAAAATAAGCAAAACAATAACAAAGTAAAAGATTGGAAGCGAGAGACTCCCCTTGCAGAAATCCTCTTTCTCCCCGGCAACGGCGCCAGAAAAATGCTTGATTGGTGGTGCTTAGCCACCCAGTTGGAAACCCCAAGAGCAAGGTATGATGAGCACAGCAACAAGTTTCCCTCAGTATGAAACCAAGGTTTAATCGAACCAGTAGGAGAAAGAAACCACTTCCGAAGGTTGATGCTAGCTGGCTTGGTGATGCTCCATACAATTTGTTTATGGTGCCTATCTAGGCGAAGCTCTGCGCCAGCAGCAACGTGGAACCTGCACACAACACAACCAAAGTACTTTGCCCCAAGTAGCAGTGAGGTTGTCAATCTCACCAGTTTGCTGTAAACAAAGGATTAAACGTATCGTGTGGTAAAAGATAGTTGTTTGCAAGAAACTAAATAATGCTAGTAAAAAGTAAACGGTAATATGAATGTAAAAGAATGGACCGGGGTCCACATTTCACTAGAGGTGTCTCTCCATAAATATAAATAACATGCTGGGTAAACAAATTAAAGTTGGGCAATTGACAGAATAAAGAATGCAAACAATACATGTACATGTCATGAGGATCACTATGAGATTCACTTAGGTATTACAACATAATACATAGACCGTAATCCAACTGTATCTATGACTAATAATCCACCCACCGGATATCATCCGAACAACCATTGGGTATTAAGTTGTAAGCAACAGATTATCGCCTTAAGCAAAGTGTGTAATGTAAACAATACAAATGTCCTTGAACACAATATTGTTGTTTTCTCCCTAGTAGCAACAACACATCTACAATCTTAGAATTTGTTGTCACTCTCCCAGATTACCAGAGGCATGAACCCACTATCGAGCATAAATACCCCCTCTTGGAGTCACTAGCATCTACTCGGCCAAGATATCTACTAGCAACAGAGAGCATGCAAGATCATAAACAACATAGAGATGATAAATCAATACATCAATTTGACATAGTACTGAATATTCATCGGATCCCAACAAACACAACATGTAGAATTACATAACGATGATCTTGATCATGATAGGCAGCTTACAAGATCTAAATATGAAGCGCATGGAGGAGAAGATATCCCTCTAGCTACTACTATGGACCCGTAGTCCAAGGTAGACTACTCACACATCACTCCGGAGGCTGGCATGGTGATGAAGAAGGCCTCTGGTGGTGATTCCCCACTCCGGCAGGGTGCCGGGAAGAGCTTCTGGACCTTCCCAATCTCGCGTCGATGACGGTGGCGGCTTGCAGTATGTTTTCTGCAAAAGAGTTTGGGCCCCTAGGGTTTTCTCGTCGAGGAGAATATATAGGCGGAAGGGCGATGTCAGGAGGTGGACCAGGCGGTCACACCCCCTGGTGGCGCGGCAAGGGGGGCCAGCGCCACCATATGGTGTGGCCGTCCTCTGGTCCGCCTCCTGCTCTCCTTTGAACTCCGTCTTCATGTCAGGTAATTAGGGACTTCGGCTTTTGTTTCGTCCAATTCCGAGAATATTTCCTGTGTAACTTTTCTGAAACACAAAAACAGCAGAAAACAGGAACTGGCACTGTGGCATCTCGTTAATAGGTTAGTTCCGGAAAATGCATAGAAACGCCACGAAGTGTAAACAAAACACAAAGAAAATGGTGCATAAACAAGCATGGAGCATCAAAAATTATAGATACGTTTGAGACGTATCAGGTTGTTGCTTCGCCGTGGTTGGGCAACGGTGGTGGTGGTGCGCCATATGCAACTGACCCTTGCGCATCTGCTTGTTTTACTCCAATAGCTTCCTGTAGCATTAAAAATGTCCTGCAATGCCGCATTAGATGATTTGAAACTTTCTTTCCATCTAAATCAGCATAATGCATTTGACATGGTCCGTTTAGGATTTCTTCGGGTAATGAGTCATAGTTTCTGGGTCAGAACTGTTTGCTGCTACCAGATTCGTCTTTACTGCGGTACCCGCTGTTTCGATGCTCCTCCTCTTCCTTGCTTTTTCCTTTGAACCCTGCGGCTATCTGGTTGTGGTTATCGTAGTTGCGAGACCTGCGCCTCTGGCTGTAGGATCGGTGAGGTTTGTCATCTTCTGGTGACCTTGCCCTCTTGTTGTGGTACGCGTCTTCTCCATCTGCAAATTTGTTGACAACGTCCATAAGTCCCGACATGGTTCTGGGTTTGGTCCTTCCCATTTCTTCGATGAAGTCTGATCGGCATAGCCCGTGCACAAAGGTGTCCATTGCTCACTCTTCAGAGACGTCTTCTGCTGATTTTTTGATTATGCTCCAACGTTGTATATACGAGCGTAATGACTCATCGTTTCATTGTTTGCAAGCCTTGGGTTCCTCGATGGACGCTGGTCATGTATAGTTGATCTGAAATCGCCTATGAATTGTTTCTCCAGCTCATTCCAGTTCCCAATGGATTCTCTGGGTAACTTGCTTAACCAAGACCGTGCTGCGCCGGTGAGGTGTAGCTGCAAACTTTGCATTGCTGTTGCTTTCGATCCCCCTAGTAATTTGACTTCTTGTAGGTAATCTGTTAACCAGGATTCGGGTTCCTGCGATCCATCGTATTTTTGCTGGTCATGGGGTAACTTGAATCCTTTGGGCACTTGTGTTCTGCGAACCCTTCGCGTAAAGTATGGTGCTCCCATTTCTGTTTCTTCGTCTTCATAGTTCCCTTCATCCCACTCATAGCGGGATTTGTTAACTTGTGCCTGTGTAATGATATTGCACGCATCGTTCTCCTGTGAGCTAAGATTTTCACCTACCGGTGCTCTGGATCTACCTGGTTTCAATGCTTTATGTGGAGATTGTGACCTTCGGCTTCTTTCCCTTGCTGGGGGCTGTGCGGCATTTTATCTTGTCGCAAGATCTCTTGTTGCAGTTTGTCTCCTACTAACTCGAGGCCATTTATGGCTGCTTGGTGCATTCCTTCCAGTGGATCCCCACGTGCTGGTTCTGTAGTTAATAGATATGCATGTGCTTCTACTAAAGCTGCTTCGGGTGTCTTTGGCATAATGTTCCCTATTTTGTCGGCTGACAATAATAATGAGTCATGGTTTTCTTTGTTCTGTCGCTCTGCTTTCCCTCTGCTAGGTTTGCGACGTCGACCTTCACTGGTATATGATGCGTTGTTGTGTTCCTCTCGCAATATCCTACTTGCCTCGTTGGCTGACTCGTGCATCCTCCTTATCTCATTTCTCTCTCGCAGTAGCTGCTTCTTTTGCTGATGTAGGGCGTATTGATACCGCATTAGAACTTCCCTTCTCGAATCGGCGGGTATCACTGTGTCCTGGTGTACTGCTGCCTTGATCATCCCCATTCTTCTGCTGATAGACGCACTTTGTCCCTTCTGGCTACCGTGGATGTTGTTTCCCCATCTGCTCTCTGATTGGCTCCTTGCTCCAGATTATGCGGATTAATCACTAGGTTGTTCTCATTGTCGGCTTCCATCCTGGTGGGATTCTAATTGCTTGTCGCTATGCGATTTAATTTCTGTCCTCCGTGTGTTCTTTAAGTTTTTGGAGACATCACCGTGGTTGGTGATGAAGTCCCTTTCCGAGATATCGTCAAATTTCTTGCCGGAAGATGTACCCAACGATTCTTCGAGGTCTAGATTTTCCATAATTTCGTTAAGTTCCTCCACTGTGTCTATCTTTGTCGGCTTGGCATTGACCGGCAAGTTTACCTCGCTGGATGAACCAACCGATGCTTTTGAAGTTATCATGATTGTGGTGCTTCCTGCCGACGGATCCGATTCTGTCGGATCGGAAACGCGAGTTGAGCCTAGGGACCCAATGCAAAAGTTGAAGTTTCCAATCGTTAAATTCATCTCCTGGTCTAGATTTGCAAAGACCAGAGCTAGGGGTACCAATTCCATGAGTCCTGGCAGACGTACCCATGTTAGACAGTGAACAAGTGCTGCAGAGAATCCCTTCCTCGTGAGCACTTCTCTCAAAAATCCCAGCTGACCCTATCATAGGCCTTTTCAAAATCAAGATTGAGGAAAAATGCCCCCAGCTTTTTCTTCTTCATCATGAGCAATCTCGTATAGGGCCAAAACTCGCTCGTGTAAAACCCTGCCTTTAATAAAGGTCGTCTGGTTACGGTCAATCGTCCTACCCGCAAGCGGGGCAAGTCTAATCGCATACGCCTTAGCTATGAATTTGAAAATAACATTAATAAAGGCAATAGGACGGAACTGTTTAATATCGTCTACACCCTTGACTTTGAGGATAGGAGTCAAGATCCCAAAGTTAAGGCGGGAAATATCTACCCTCCCTAGGGCGAAGTCATTGAGAATGCCCAGGATCAGCCCATTAAGAATTCCCCAGAATTTCTTATTTTTCGAAATGGGGGATCTCTGATGCACACGGCCATTTTTTATTAAGAAAGGTCAAGGTATAAAATTATTACAAGTTTACGGGTCACATAACGTGCCCAGAATTTCTTAAAGAAGGCCACAGGTAGCCCGTCTGGGCCCGGAGCCGAGTCCACCTTCATGCTCTCCAAGACTACGTCAAGTTCCTTGGCCGTGAAGGTGAGCTCTAGCTCCTCGTTCCCCTCCCAAACATAAAAGGAACTTTCAGTGTGGATGTTTAGAGTCCCGTTGCGGCATGCTTATTTTCAACATTGGTAAGTTGTTCTCTAGCTTGCAAGCTTTGGAACTGAGAGCATTCTTGAGTTATTTTCTTGTGGAATCACAGTCACCGATAGGTTGTACCTTAATTACAATACCTCTACTTTATGAGCGCCAAATCAGGAAACCAACACTTTTGCAAAGTGGGTAGCGCAGGTGAGGCAAACGAAGAGGAAACCTCTACTTCAGAACCTCTGGTTCTCATTTATTCAATATCCTCCACATCACTGAAAATCTGACCATACTCTTGACTATACAGAACCTCTCTTTCTCTATTAGGGGTACTGTCAAGAGTATAGTACATACAGTCCGAAATGTCAGGCATCAATGTGAAGTTGCAGGAGAGGGGCGTCGGATTCGATGAGAAGACGAAGACGGATTCTGAATTGAGCTTCAACACCCACAAGTTCACATGGCTATGGTTCATTATTATCTGCTGGGTTGCAATCTTGTTGGTGCTTCTTGCTTTCTGGCTGATTCGAAGGGCCTGGAGGCGCCGGAGATCAAGCAAGATTATGAGACCTCTTGGGGCCACGACCTACCCGTCCAGCAGTGGCCAGGAACTCAACAGCAGCTGCCCAATCTGCGTCAATGATTTCGCACAGGATGAGGAGCTGGCTATTCTTCCATGTGGTCACTTGTACAAGCCTGCCTGCCTACGCAAGCAGCTCGAGTCAGGCTATATGCTCTGCTCAGTTTGCCGAGGAAGTATCGTCTAGAGGTGCGTCTTTCTTGTGTCTTCATCACTATGTCCTGCAGAATAAATCACATCCGTGTTTTATGTATGATGATTTACTACTTGGACTTGGACATTGTTTTCCCTGAAGTTTCTTTCTCTAGATCCAGGATAAAGTGTTGATTTTGTTTTTGCTAGTTCCAGGTATCGGTGGTGTGTGTTTGTAAATTCCAGGTCGCTGTTTAAACTTAGCTAGGCTTTTGGTTTATCTGCAAATACAGTTTTTCTTGTACAAGGCAGTGACAATTTTCTTGTGGTCATATTTCAGATTGTATGATTGCCATAGAACTGATGAATCAGGGGATGATGATGTAGCTGGAAGTCTGGAACTAAAGCAATGCAGTGCACATTATAGTTGGACAAGGAGAGAAGCATTACTATATGATAAAGGCATGCAGTACGACTGAATTGCATGATATTCTCAAGTATTATGGAAACATAGATGCATTACTGATTGATAGATCAGTAAGTAGGCAATGCATCTTTCCTGCATCTTCATTGCTGTGCCCTGCTCAAAATCACATGTAGTAGTTCTTTTATTACCAAATGGTTGTGTTGTTGTGCTATCATAATATATGAAATTGACTTATGTATCTCATACTTGCAAAAGTTGTAGCATTAGTATTGGGCTTGCTGATGAGATGGCACCAATGTCTAGTCAATTCGTATTTGGGTGTACATTTTAGAAGTCAATGTGTTTGGATTATATGGAATATGACATAAATCTTTCATCTTATAGTATATATTTCGTGTGTATCTAGCCCTAGCGAATGCAATCCGGAAAAAGGTTATGTCCTTGTTGAAGGCATGCATGTCTCTGTTTTTTGCTAACATTATGCTTGTGATACCCTCACGGCGCGAGAGTAAGGCATATTGTTGTAGCGATTGTTGAAACTGAACGCTGTGATTGTTTGACACCAGAGTTGGGTACATTTTTGCGCGAGTACTATAGAAGTAATGAATCCGGTGATGATGGTGTAGTTGGAACTATAGTAATCCAGTATACATTATAGTTGGACAAAGAGGGAAGCAGTATTGCATGATAGGAGTCTTTTGGTAACTGAATTGCATGATAATTCTAAGTAGATGCATCGAAAGATAAATGAATTACTTATTGAGGTTCAGGGGATGAGGGATAAGCTAGCAGCAGAATACATTGCAGATCAGTTAGTAGGCGGTCCATCTTTTCTTGCATCTCCATCACTGTGTCCTTCCCAAATAAATCCCATGTCCTTCTTTGCTAATGTACTGACAAGGTTCAAATAATTTATTTATTTTTCCAATGAATGTATTTTACCTGTAGATAATATGCTGTGTTTTATGTATGATGAAGTAGTGCTTGGACATTGTTTTCCATTACGTTCCTTCCTGGAGAAGTGTGGTTTCCTTCCAGGCTAGAGAGTTCATTTTGTTTTTGCTAGTTCCAATGTTGATCTTGTGGTGCGTTCTTGTGAATCTGTATTTGTACATCTTAGATGCCAATGCATTTGGATCATTATGAAATATGACATAAAGCTATCATATTTTAATATAAATTTCAGTGTTTATCCTGCCCATAGCGAATGCAATCTCAAGAAAGAAAAAAGTTATCTCCTAGTTGAACGCATGTCTCTGTTTTTCACTACTGATGTGCTTGTGATACCTTGAGGGTGCAAAGCTAAAAGCGTGCATGATGTCGTAGCGATTGTGTAAACTGAACATTGTGCTTGTTCGACATGAGAGAAGGGTGCATGTTTGTATGAGTACTATAGAACTGATGAATCAGGTGATGATGCTATAGCTGGAACTGCACTAAACCTAATGCACATTGTAGTTGGAAAAAGAGGCAAGCATTACTGCATGATCAGAGTCATATGGTACAATTGAATGGCATGATAATCTCCGTATATGCATTGAAGATAGATGCATTACTGACTGAGGTTGAGGGTATGAGGGATAAGCTAGGGTCAGCAACAATACATTGCATATCAGCTAGTAGAGAGTTCATCTTTTTCTTGCATCTTCATCATTGTTTCCTGCTCAAATGAATGGTAATTCATTTATTTTCGAATGTATGTATTTCCCCTGTAGATAATCTGCCGTGTTTTATGTATGATGTAGTGCTTGTACATTGTTTTCCATGAAGTTGCTTTCTCTAGAAGTGTAGTTTCCTTGGTCTATGCGCAAATTCAATACTCGTTGTATAAGGTAGTGACGGTTTTCAGAAGACCATATTTAGTTAGAGGACGTGTAGAAGTTAACTTGACATCACCACTCCCACTACGATTGGACAGTACAAGTCCCACTGACCAACGTTTCCAGAAATAAGTCCCACCGAAGAATTTATAGATCGTAGTAGTTGTCATGCTGAAGCATATATATGCTTGGGGCTCTCTCATTAGTATTTGAGCGAGGAGGAGAGCTGGACTTTACAGAATTTAGTAGTGTCATTTAAGAATTTTATAGCAGTGCCATGCTGAAGCAGTCCTTATTCGTGATATGTTGGGTTCTATCATAGTAGCTGAGAGAGGGAGAGAGCTGGAAGTACCAGCAACTTCCTCTAGCCTCTTTGGTTGTGATGCCTCAATTGGCATTGGAAATACTTACTAGCAACAAGAACCTAACACTCGCCCTTTTTCCTAATCAGATGTTTTTCTTCTATGGCTTGCTTACTTTGCGTGCCAGGCTTCCCTTCGTCTATCTATATCTTTTATAAAGCAAAATTTTACTAAGAGATTATTTAATTTATTTATCTTGACATGCAGCCTATCTGTATCATCGTCTCTACAGAGCCATCCGATTCAAAGCATATGTCCGTCCGTTTGTGTTTTTGTCACTGTTCCATCACACGTTATGTTTTTCGTCACTTCATGCGAACCAAATTGACAGGCCGCATTCTATTTATTTTTTCATCAACATACACCCTTTGATCTTCTCCCTCCTAATTGATTACAAACCCCCTTAAGATCAACCAAGGCAGCCACACCCGCGTCGTTTCCTGTGGAGCGGCTCGGGCAAACCCTAGCCGCCGCCACCGCCCCTCCCCTTTCCACATCTTCCACCTTCGTTGCTGCCGGGCTAAGCTCGCGCAGCTGAAGGCAGCGGCGGGCCTTTGTCTCCTCGTGCGGCCAGGACCGGCGGGGCCTTCTCCTCCAAGTGTGGCGAGATCCCCGGCTGGATCAACGCGTCGGCCCTAGACGTCGTGTTCCTCTGGCGGAGCTGGACACTGGGGCAGCGGCCCTGGGACTTTGGATGGTTGGGCGGCCGCGGTGGCCGCAGGAGCGGCTCGACGGTCAGATCTAGGAGCTCGAGCCTGTGGTCGCCGGCTCTCGGCTCCGGGCACCGCGTCGGTGCCGGTCAGCGCCCCCTGTGGTATTTCACCGGCATTCGTGGTGGTCTATGGCGGTGTTTGGTTTGTGGCATGTTTGGTGCAGTCGTCTTCATCTCCGCGTGGTGCGACTGATGCCGGCGGAGCGTGCTGAGGCCTCAGGTCGGTGGTGGCGACGGAGGTCTCGTCGGCGGCGCGGGGGCCTGCCGATCTGCCTAATAAAGGTGGCTGACCTAGGGTTCGTCTTGTGCGAAGATGGAGACCTTTCTGACGCTGGTCCTTCTTGATCTGGCTGGAGTGGGGATTTCCGGAAGGCTCCGCCGGCAAATGTGACAATGCACCTATGCCTAGAGTTTGCTGGATGGGGTGGTATTCAGTCAACCCATGCTTTTATTCCGATCGCTTCGTTCTGGAGGGAGCGGCGCGAAGCTCCCTTCTTTGTTGCCATAAGGTGGCTTTTGGTCCATGGTGAAGTCAGAGATGGAGAATATCATGAAGGCCGGATTGGAGGACTAGCTATGGAGGTTCGAGTCTCTGCACTATTGAGGGACTTTCTTGGTGTTCTGGGTTTCGCAGCATCAGTATGAAAGTGGGGGCAGCAGAAGTGAAGTTCAGAGTTTTACCTTTCAGGGTGAAAATCCAAAGTCTGGCCTTAATTGGTTGTGCCTGACAATGGCCTTGTTGAATGCATTGTTTTGAGAGCGGGGACTATCTTCGAGGTGAAAACCTAAGATCTTTGATCGGACGATAACGGCGCTTGTGTGTTGTTTTCTTCTTGGAGGCTTCGCTTTTAAAGAGTCTGGTCAGGTGTTCTATTGGTGGTGGTTGTGTTATTACTCCTAGGGCTGGAACACCCTAGCGGATCTTTTATTTTCTTAGTTTTTTTTTGGATGTGTGCATCCGTACTGCCATCAGGGTATTGCATTATTGCAGAGGTTATGTATAATTGATATCACTTTTATATTAATATATACTCGTTATCGAAAAACAAACCCCTTAAAATATTGATTACTAACCGATGGAAGCTTAATAGATCTTAGGGTTCCTTTTTCCCTTCCTTTCCATGCATTCCGCTCCCCAATTCTCCAATATAAAAAGGGTCACACATCTCCATCGCCTTGCCCTCATAGGACATGTTCATTTAAAAGAAACGCAACATGAATCCATGGAGACAGCTTGTGCCAGGTTCAAGTGCCTCCACATGAACACCCAGCTGCAGCAGGAAGCCATAACAGTGAAGTATTGTGGCCCCATGCACTGGAAACAAAACAGTCGTCTAACAGGTCCTACCATGTCGATCGCGAATTTTTGACGCATCAGACCACTTGTCCGAGTGAAATGCTAGAAAAGACCACCTGCGAAATTTTTTGTCAAAAAGGACCCCCTGCGGGTGGCGGCACGTTTGGCCAGGCGACACGTGGCACGTGCCGCCTGGGCCAACGCCGGCATGGGGGTGCCGCCATCCCCAAGTCCGGCACGTAGGCAGGCAGTGACGGTGGTGGGCCATGCCGCCTTTGGCAGTGGCGGCAGGATGACATGGCATGCCATGCCGCCTTTGGCAGTGGCGGCAGGATGACATGGCATGCCATGCCGCCTTTGGCAGTGGCGGCAGGATGACGTGGCGCAGTGGCGGCAGGATGACGTGGCGCATGCCATGCCGCCTTTGGCAGTGGCGGCAGGATGACGTGGCGCATGGTCGTCGATGGCAGCAGACGTGCCGGCGTTGGCTGTGGCGGCACCCCCATGCCGGCGTCGGCCCAGGCGGCACGTGCCACGTGTCGCCTGGCCAGACGTGCCGCCACCCTTAGGGGGTCTTTTTTGACAAATTTTTCGGCAGGTGGTCTTTTCTAGCATTTCACTCGCGCAGGTGGTCTTATGTGTCAAAAATTCGTCGATCGCTACCAACTCTTTCCAATTCCAGTTTGGTTACTCATCATCTACCTCATCTTCACCTTTGCTTCCTCTTTCTGATTTCCGCCCACATCCTGCATTCAACACAGCATCATCCCATGCATCTCGACCTCGCTGCGATCAACCTGCTACTACGAGTTGTTCGCACACACCAAGTCTCATGGAACCAGCCTGCTAGGTTGGCTCCGGGGAAGTAGCTAGCATAGACATGGTCAACCTTTAGTCTTGGCGTGGAGCCGTCGAGGTGACGTTCCATCACTGAGGAATTAGTTTTTCACTTCAGTTTTTAGCAGACACATACTATTCAGTGACTCCAGGAAACAAATTCAGTTATAACTGGGATCTCATCGATGGGATTCGGCTAATTATGTGTTATAATTAGTTAATCAAGGATTCAAGGCTTCTGTTGTTGGCAGGTATAGCTGCAAATCATCTCCAAAATGCCTCACGTTGTGGCCTTGGTAAGTGTGAAGCCCGAAATAAAAATGATATGTACATTTTTCCGGTAAATGTGCAGATATACGTGGACGGGGACTCTATCAATGTCGTTTCGCCACGTCAGTCATCTAAATAGCTTCAACCTTTTTTCCGCCATGCAGTATTATCAATATCTTTGGCAAGTGGTTAAATGGTATTGACAATAGGTTTAAATAGCATATTAGGGTGGAAGCGATTGCCTTTATATGGTCGCTATGGCTATATAGAAATGATAAAGTGTTTAACGATAAAAACTCTTCCATCTTGCAGGTTATATACTGACGAGGGTTAACTCGACAAATGTCCAATATGAAGGACTTAGGATCGGGGGAATAGGACGTCGGATGAACTCGAAGGTAAAGTCAGTCAAACAAGGTGTGTATCGAAAGTAAACGTGGTTGTGAACTTGTCTTGCTTTTCAATCCGTCCCTCACCGTCCTCTCCTGGCCCCTATATATAGGTGACCAGGTCTCAAGAAACGGGAGGGGTCCGATACATATTACAACATCGGTATACGACATGAACTCGTATTTCGACTAGGATTACACTTGGGCCTAGCTTAGCGGGCCTCAGGGGTACTCAAGTAACGGACTCTATTATCTATACCCTTGTCAGTAGCCCCCGAGATTCTACCAGAATTGTAGAGTCGGGTTGAATCTCAAATCTTCATATCTTCGACTTGATCAATCTTTCGACTTCTTCTTCTTCCTGTACTCAAAAATAAACATATTTCATTATATTATCTCGCAAGGGGTTTTGATGAACAAGCCTGACAACTCTGACGGATCAAGAGGCCAGTTAACTGCCGGAGCACATACTTATCACCTACTTTAAATTCAATCCCCTTGGACTTGAATCCGGGAAACTGGTCAAACCCACTCTTTTGCCGCATTTAGGACTTACAAAGAACGAGTCCCAGTGGTTCTCAGGGTACCCAGTGCGTCCACCAGGATTTTCTTCGCGTCGTAGACACGGATAATTACTAGCAGAGCACATTCATGTGCGCATACCAGGCCACACAGGACGGATCCTGGGGTCTTACCTTCACGATATGTATCAATTATGGCATTCGAGTTTTGTCGCGATGACGCAACTTGAGAATCATATGTTGCAGCCTTGTTTGACTGTTGGAATATACAAAATATTCGAGTTGTTCTTTTAGAATCTCATAAATAACTCCTGATGGGAGTAATCGATCTTTATTTTGTCGACAATGAAGTCGAAGTTCGTTGTCGATGAAAGGTAGTCGATTGCGCCTATTTTATCTGTCGTCAAGTTGGTCTATTTGTCATTGGGTGCATAACCAGTGCTCCTGATGTAAGTAGCCCCTGAGGCTATGGACGGGTACTTGTAGCCGATCATAGGCTCTAATTTCTTCTTCTTCTTTTTCGTGTTTCCTCCTTTCTTTCTGTCCAATTTTTTCCACGAAACTGCCTTTTTATCGGGTGCGCGGCCAGCGCTCCCGATGGGAGTAGCCCCCGAGGCTATAGCCGAATTTTTTTTGGGTATAGGCTCAAAATATAAATACGGCCGCCTAAAAAAATTTCTCCTGCGATAGTTTTGGCACGATTGTGCTTAATTTTTCTTCCTTCTCTTCTGACAATATAAGCCCCCGAGTCCATGACGAGGTGCGTTGTGCTCCTTGACATACTTCTACACTTGTTCATCCATATTGCAATTTTCTCCTTATAACTACACACTTGTCTTGTCTTTGATATACTGTCGCTGCCTTATCTTCTGCTCAGGGCAAAATATAAAAGCCCGTAGATATATTTGGACCTTTAATTTGCTGAGGCCCATGAAAGTTTAGTTATAAATAAATCATGTTGGCTAGGGAAAAACCCTAACTCTTTCATTACTATCTTCCTCCGCCGCATCATCTTCGTCTCCCGCATCTCATCTAGGGTTTTCTCTCCAAGCGCTTGCCTCCCATGGCCGATGCTGGTGGTTCGCACCTGAACATCGGTGCGCAGGTGAAGAAGCGGGGTCGTGGCCGTCCTCGTGGCAGTAAAAATAAATCAAAAGACCCTGCTGCGGTGGCCTCATCTTCCATGCCTGTGAAGCGGCGCCCTGGCCGCCCTGTGGGGAGTAAGAACAAGCCCAAGGTTTCTACTGCTGCACCAGGTCTTAGCGCGCCGCCGCATAATGCTTCTCCCCCTCCTTCTCCCAAGATTTTCTCTTTCTTCTGCATCGCCGGTATCCAATGCCGTGAGATTCAGCGGGTGCCACTGAAATTTACCAATTTCATGGATGGGCGGGAACTTCGTGAAGCAGTCCTTCGCGAACACTCTGGAGGAGGAACTCCCTATGAAGTGGAGGTGTGGTACGATGGAGACGGGGAAATGTACTTCAGGGGTGGCTGGTCCCAGTTTGCGGAAGACCATGACCTCCACCAAGGGTTCTTCATGATCTTTGATTACCACTGTGGTACATCAAAGTATGATGTGAAGGTCTATGATGGTACTCAGTGCCAGAAGGAGTATGAGGCTGAAGTACACTTTCAGTAGATGCTCCTTTGATGTAATCTTTCGTTTTTAGTTCTTTCGTGTTCCATGTAATAAGTACTCGTGATGATCTTCATTTTGGGCTACCTTGTTTATCTATTAATATACCATGGGAACTAATCGGTGTTCCGAGGTATGCTTTTGATTTACCATCGAGTTTTCTTGAACTGTGCTTACTTTTTGTCGAATATTGGGTTGTGAACAACCTTGTATGATTTCTCCAATAATCCTGGATATGGGATCCCGATAATTGGTTATTTTATTTCATACGACTCGAGGGTCGGAGCCCCCGAGTGGAAAAATAGAAACATGCTTATACATATTGTCGAGTTGACCCAAAGAACCCGACCTGTGGCCTCATGTTCTGGGTTCAGAGGGTCATAACTCAAAAGTTCCTGTCACCATACTCTTTCTATGCATAGAAACGCTGGAGTTGTTCCGCATTCCACGGGTTGCTCTCGTCTTTCCCTATCTTCTTGTCTTGTAGTCGATAAGCTCCTCCTGGTATTACTTCTGTCATGATGTACGGTCCCACCCACGGGGACTCTAATTTGCCATGACTGTCTTGTTTGAGAAGTAAGACTAAATCTCCTACCACGAAAGATTGTGGACGAACTCGACTACTATGGTAGTTTTGTAGGCTTTGCTGGTATTGCGTAGCTCTAGCGAGTGCTACATCTCTTGCTTCGTCGAGTGCATCAACATCGTCTTGTAGTGCTTCTGTAGAAGTTGTCTCGTCGTAAGCCGCGATTCTTGGGGCTTCATGGGTGATTTCGATTGGAAGCACGACTTCTGCACCGTGGACCAGAAAGAAGGGGGTTTCTTGGGTAGCCGCATTGGGTGTAGTTCTGAGACTCCAGAGTACGGAGGGTAGCTAGCGTGTTTAGCTTTCTCCAGGGGTGCTAACAGCCTCTTTTTTATCCCATTGCATATTAATCCATTGGCTTTCTCGACTTGCCCATTTGTCTTTGGATGTGCTACAGACGCGAATTTCAGTTTGATTCTCATACTTTCACAGTAGCTCTTGAACTCTTTTGATGTGAAGTTTGTCCCATTGTCTGTGATAATGATGTGCGGTACTCCGAAGCAAAATACTATAGACTTGATGAAGTTGGTTGCTGCTATGGAATCTTGGGTTCTTACTGGGGCTGCCTCTACCCATTTTGTAAATTTGTCGACTGCCACCAACATGTAGACATCCCTCCTGGACAAGTTTGTGCAATTTTACTACCATGTCGAGACCCCATTGCGCAAAAGGCCAGGATAATGTTATTGGTTGCAATTCTGCTGCTGGTGCGTGTGGTCGAGATGCAAACCGTTGACAAGCCTCGTATTTTCTAACTATATCTTTTGCGTCTTCAATGGCTGTTAACCAGTAAAACCCTGCACGAAAGGCTTTAGCCGCAATAGCTCTGCTGCTAGCGTGATGCCCACATACTCCTGCGTGGATGTCTTTTAGTATGTCTTGTCCTTCTTGAGGGGTGACGCATCGCTGTAGGACGCTGGTTATGCTTTTCTTGTATAGTTTTCCCTGCAACATGACGAAAGCCTTGGATCGTCGTATTATCCTTTTTGTCTCCACTGTGTCTTCGAGTAGTGCTTTGTTTATCATATATGCTAAGTATGACTGCATCCAGGTTTCTTCGATCATCATGACTTCTTCTGGCTCTGTTGTACTTCCTATGCCAGGCTTGCCAGCCCCCGAGCCTATTGTTGGGTGTTGGCCTTGTTCTTCTGTAGTCGACGTTTTGTTATTTTTTATTGATCCCTCTACGATTTCTTCCTAAAAGACTCCTGGTGGTATGGGCAGGCATTGGGACCCGATATTTGCTAAATTGTCGGTTTCCTTGTTCCTTGCCCTGCTGATGTGTGAAACTTCGCATCCATCGAATGTTCCCTCTAGATAGTAGTATAAGTTTCTGTATGCTGTCATGTTGTCACTAATAGCGTCACACCGGTTCATCACTTGTTGGACGACGAGATTCGAGTCCCCGAATATTTTTAGTCGAGTTGCTCCGCATGCTTTGTCCATTTTCATTCCGTGGAGCAGATCCTCGTATTCGGCTTCATTATTAGAAGCTTGAGGAAAACTCATCCTTAACACATAATTTAATTTGTTGCCTTGTGGTGATATCAGGACTACTCTTGCTCCTGCGCCTTGGACTCTTTTTGATCCATCGAAGTACATTGTCCACACACTTGATAAATCTAGCGGTCCCGCTTTTTGTAACTCTAGCCACTCTGCTATGAAATCCGGCAGTACTTGGGATTTGATTGCCTTTCGCTTTTCATACGTAATGTCCAGGGGTGACAACTCGATTCCCCATAAGGAGACACGTCCTGTTGCTGAAGGGTTATTCAATATGTTGGATAGTGGTGCTTCGTGAACCACTATTATTGGATACACCGCGAAATATTGCCGTAGCTTTCGTGCTGTTGTGAATACACTGTATGCAAGTTTTTGATAGTGTGGGTACCTCTGTTTTGTTGGAGATAGTACTTCACTGAGGAAATATACTGGCCTCTGGACTCCATGAGCTTTTCCCTCTTCGCTTCTTTCGACTACTAATACTGTGCTTACCACTTGATGTGTTGCTGCAATATATAGTAGTAGCAGCTCTTTTTCATTTGGTGCGACCAACACCGGCGGTGTGGAGAGCACTTTTTTCAATTGTGCGAAGGCTGTATCCGCTTCTTCTGTCCACTCGAGTTTGTCGTCTGATTTTTTCATGAGTGCATAGAAAGGAAGCGCTTTTTCTCCCAATCATGCGACGAATCGACTTAGTGCCGCGACGCGTCGTGCAAGCTTCTATACGTCGTGCAATTTTGTTGGTTTACCCATTGTTAGTATTGCTTGGATCTTCTCTGGGTTTGCTTCTGTTCCTCTTGCTGATACCAGGAATCCCAGAAGTTGTCCTGCTGACACACCAAAAGAATATTTTGTCGGGTTAAGCTTGAGCTTGTACCTATTTAGGTTGTCGAAAGTTTCTGCCAAATCACTGATTAAGGACTCTTCTTTTCTTGTGGCGATGACCATGTCGTCAATGTAGACTTGAATGTTGCGTCCTATTTGACTTCCGAGGCAGTTTTGCATCATCTGCTGGTAGGTTGCTCCTGCGTTTTTTAAGCCAAAAGGCATGACTTGATAGCAGAACATGCCGTATGGTGTGATAAAAGCTGTTTTTTCCTCATCTTCTTTCTTCAGTTTGATCTGGTTGTAACCAGAATATGCGTCCAGGAAGGAAAGCCTTGCGCACCCCGCTGTTGAGTCTATTATTTGATCAATGCGAGGTAGAGGGAAGGGGTCCTTTGGACAGTGTTTGTTGAGAGATGTGTAGTCGACACACACTCTTTGTACGTTTGTATTTTTCTTAGGGACGATGACTGGATTAGATACCCAGGTTGATGCTTTGATTTCTCGGATGAATCCTGCATTTTCTAGCCTGTGTAGCTCGGATGCTATTGCTTTCCTTTTGGGTTTGTCAAATCATCGTAACGGTTGCCTGAGTGGCTTTGCTTTAGGATCCACATTTAATGCGTGCTCGACGAGTTCCCTGGAAACACCTGGCATGTCTGAAGGACACCAGGCGAAGATTTCCCAATGCTCACAGAGGAACTCGACGAGCACGCTTTCCTATGCGGGGTCCAGGTTTACTGCTACGGAGGTGGTCTTGTTTGGGTCCGTAGGTAGACCTGGATTTTCTTCGAGTCTTGGGTTGCATCGAAAGTCTGATCTGGCAGGGATCGTCCGACATTGGGTAGCACATTGTGGTCAGTTTCGCCTTTCAGCCTTGCGTATTCTGCTGTCATGCCGAAAGTTTGCGCCAGCCTGTTGAATTCTTTGTCACAAGTGTTAGATACTTCGAAGCTGCCTTGTACCGTGATTGTTCCTTTAGGTCCTGAAATTTTGAGTCTGAGATATGCGTAATGAGGTATTGCCATGAACTTTGAAAATGCTGGGCGCCCCAGGATTGCATGATACTGTGAAGGCCAGTCCATGACTTCAAACACTAACTTTTCTCTCCGATAATTGCTGCTATTGCCAAAGCAAACGTCAAGTTCTATTCTCCCGAGGGGGTAGTTTGCGCTTCTTGGTACTATTCCGTGGAAGGAGCAATCCGTCGGCTTCAGGCTTTCCAACGAGATGCTCATTGCCTTCAAGGTTCTTGTGTATATTAGGTTTATGCCGCTTCCTGCGTCCATGAATACTCGCCCAACATCATATCCCCCTATTTACGCTTTTAACACGGCGCGTGCCTTGGCCTGGGCACTTTCCTCGGGTGGTCTGCTCTGCTAAACCTGACTGGTTGATCGGACCATCTCAAGTACTCTGTAGTAGCTGGTGGTGATGATATTGCTATATTTACTTGTCTAGATATGCTCTTCTGTTCTTTCTTGGATTTTGGCACCGGTTGGATCATTGCAGATATATATACTTTTGATTCCAGATGTTTTGCTAGACGATGTACTTGATATCCCTGACTTGTACTCTTTCCTCCTTGACGTGCTCCTTGTTTCGGGTCCATGGCACTTTGCAACCTTAGGAAAGTTCTGCAATCCTTCATCTGGTGATTAGAAACTCTCTTCCCATCTAGGTACGCATAGTGGATGCGACAGGGTCCATGGAGCATGTCCTCCGCCGATGGGCCGGAGTACTTTGGCTTTTCTACTCCATGATTACCTCTTGCCTGAAACTCTCTGCTTTCATAGCCTTCCTCGTCCCTTCTTTCATATCCTGCGGCTATCTGGTTTTGCCTTGCGTGGCTGTCTTCATTGCGGTATCTTCATCTTTTCCTGCTTGCTCTATCGACTTCTGGTGAACGTCCCCTTTTATTGTTATATGCATCCTCTCCATCGGTGAATCTGTTGGCTACTTCCATTAATTTTGATACTGTCCTAGGCTTTGTTCTTCCTAACCCTTCCACGAGGTCTGAACGGCGAAGGCCAGCCAAAAAAGCATCTATTGCCCGCTCGTCGGAGACGTCTTCTGCAGAATTTTTGATTACACTCCACCGTTGTATGTAAGAGCGCAGAGTTTTGTCTTTCCTCTGTATGCACGACTTAATTTCTTCTAGTGACGATGGGCGTTTGTATGTTGAGCGAAAATTTCTTGCGAATTGGCTCTCTAGTTCTCCCTAACTCCCGATGGAATCGTCGGGTAGAGTATTTAACCAGGACCGCGCTGCGCCGGTGAGGTATAACCGCAGACTTTGCATTGCCGTTTCTCTTGTTCCTTCGAGTATTTGTACTACTTCCAGGTAGTCTGATAACCATAGCCTGGGTTCTTGTGATCCATCATACTTTTGCTGATCGTGTGGCAGCTTGAATCCTTTGGGTACCCGCGTTCTGCGAACCCTTCGGGTAAAGCATAGCGCGCCCATCTCTTTTTTGTCGCCTTCATAATTTTCTTCTTTCCACGCGTAGCGTGCATTATTTACTCTTGCTTGCGCTATAATATTCCTTGCGTCTTCCTTTCGTGTTTTACGCTTTTCGTCGCCTGGCGATTCGCTTGATTCATTTTGCGAAGGTTGGCGCTTAAATCCTTCCTTTCGATTCTCCTTATGATATGTCGCCTTTTTCTCTAGAAGATGTTTCCTTAGCCTGTCTTCTACCAACCCGAGGCTTCGTATCGCGGCTTGAAGCATGTGCTCCCGCGGATCTCCAGGCTTTGGTTGCGTAGTTAGTAGGTACGCCTGTGCTGCTACCAATGCTGCATCTGGCATTTCTTGCACAAAATCCTCTTCATCATCTGATGGATGTGCACTTATACTTTTTATATGGCTTTCTTCTCTTGCCCATGCTGTTGTCCTCCTGCTGTGCTTCGGGTCTCTGTGCCTTTCTATGCTGGACTCTGATGCATTGTTGTATTCTTCTAAATATGCTCCACTTGATACGCTGTTGTTTTCTTGACTTCTCCTAAACTTGTCTTTTTCCTCCCTCAATTTCTTTCTGTGTTGGTGCAATGCGTATTGGTACCCCATCAGAACTTCTCTTCATGAATCGGCGGGTACTTCCGTGCCGTGATTGATGGCTGACATGATGATTCACCACTCCCCGGTGGAGACGTGAATTTTTTTCCTTCTCCTTCTTACCGTTGCTCCTGAGTTTGTCGACTTGCGCATCGACTTCCACATTATCTGCGTGGTCGTTCTCTTCTGCCGCTTCAGTGATAATGATGCATAACTGGTGTATGCTTCTGGAGACGCCACTGCTTCTGGTGGCGAAGTCCCTTTGACTGTCGTGTGATTTGTCTACTGTTCCTTCTATGTCGGGTTCGTCCCGAGTTCTGTTGAGTTCCTCGATTCTCTTTTGAGTATTTTCTATTGCTGCGAAGCTGACCGGCGAGTTTACCTCGCTAGAAGAGCCCACAGATGATCCAGACATTGTGATTGTCTTGATTTTGCTTGCCGATGGACCCGATTTCGTTGGATCTGAAGGGCGAGTTGAACCCGAAGATCCAATGTAGAAGCTCAGACTTCCGATCGTCAACTCCATCTTCTGACTTTCGTCAACTTCTGGACTGCTATTGGCTAAAAGCAAAAAAGCCGTCGAATTCATAATTCCAATGCCCCTGCTCCCCATGGTCGGAGCCAGTTGACGAGGGTTAACTCGACAAATGTCCAATATAAAGGACTTAGGATCGGGAGAATAGGGCGTCGGATGAACTCAAAGGTAAAGTCAATCAAACAAGGTGTGTATCAAAAGTAAACGTGGTTATGAACTTGTCTTGCTTTTCAATCTGGCCCTCACCGTCCTCTCCTGGCCCCTATATATAGGTGGCCAGGTCTCAAGGAACAGGAGGCGTCCGATACATATTACAACATCGGTATACGACATAAACTTGTATTTCGACTAGGATTACACTTGGGCCTAGCTTAACGGGCCTCAGGGGTACTCAAGTAACGGGCTCTACTATCTATACCCTTGTCATATACAGAGCTATCGGTACTCTACGTTTGTGGTCCTCTCTGTAGTGGTTGAAGGATCATGACCTCTTTACGGAGATCTGTGCATGTTTAGAAGCTATGGCAAGGGATACTTTTTCCCAACATGGATGGCCACAAAGCTTATGTATTTGTGCTCCAATTTAGGTGAGATTATAATTGCTCACTATGATATGTAATTTTGCCTTTTTTATCATACTATTGAGACTTTATGGGTTGTGTGCATCTTGTTATGCAGAGGCCGGGTGTAAGCTTAATGACTACTACCTCCGTTTCAAGGATTAAGGCGCACACGTATTCCAAAGCAAATTTTGACCGAATAAATAGAGCAACTAAAATTTGATTATATTGTTTAAAATTAGTATCGTTGGATTTGTATTTAAACAAACTTTTCAATGATGCTAATTTTATGCCAACATTCTTTATATATTTAGAGTAAATCTTGATCAAAGAAAAAACACGCAAAACAAAGATGCCTTATTCCTTGGAACAGAGGTAGTATTAAGTAATAAAGGGCTCTTTATCGAAAAAAATACATGGACAGAGATGGCTAATTTTATTTGTTGTCCATGAGTAAATTGCAAAAGACCACCACAATTGTGGCTAGAGCTACAATAAACAACCACTATTCAATTTTTTTGCAAAAACCCACCACTAGTAGAAAAAAGGCTATCCCTGGCGCACCAAAATTGCTTACCGCTGGCGCATTTTGGTTCACCAGCGACCTACATACCGGCGGTAATACTTACCATTGGCGAATATTCCAGTTCACCGGTGATTAAAAAAATTATCGCTGGCGCATTTGGTATATGCGCCAGGATAACATTTTATCCCTGGCGAACTAGTAATAGGTGCGCCGGGGATAACATTTTATCCCTGGCGAACTAGTAATAGGTGTGTCGGGGATAAAATTTCGAAAAGTCCAAAAAAATCTAAAAAAAAATAAAAAAAATCCAAAATATTTTAAAATTATAAAAACCTAAATAATATGAAAAACTATGCATATATGATTTTTTTGCATGAGCCATCCCTACGCTCCGGGCCTAGCACACTTAACTTCCAAGTTTCATTTGCATGAGCCATCCCTAAGCCCGTTATACCTTATTGATACTATTACCCTTTCAATCCTTATAAGCCTTAAGTGTGTGAGTGTAGGAGTGTGTGTATGTGAGTATGTGAGTGTGAGTATCTGTGTGTGTGCGCGCGTCCATGGGTATGTGTGTGTGACCAAACCTCATAAAAATCTCAAAAAATTCAAAAATTCTCAAAAAATCTTAAAAATTTCAAAAAATCTAAAAAAATCAAAAAATCTCAAAACATTTAGAAATCCCAAAAATCTCAAAAAACCCACGTAAATGATAAAGAATCCAAAAAAATCTTAAATATTTTAAAAATCTGTAAAATCTTAAAATTTCATGAAACTAAAAGTGCAAAAAACTCCATTTTCCCTTTTGAATTTGAGGAATCTAAAAATTGCCGAAACGACCATAGGTCGTTAAATTTGGATGTAACTTTTCGTTCTAATACTATTTATATAAAAAAAATTAATCCAATGTCGTATGCAAAAGTTATTGCGGTTTTACCGTGGCATAACTTTTTTTGCAAAATATATCAAAATTCAAGTTTTTAATTTTTCATAATAACTAGAACACATAATATATGGAAATCTCAAAGTTTTTATTTTTTATCATTTTTTTAATTTTTGCAAAACTAGAATGGCGATCCAAGGGGGGGTGGGTGTGGCTGGGCCTTATCCCTGGCGCATTAACCATGTGCGCCGGGGGTAAGCCCCCTTATCCCGACGCATAAGGGTGTGTTCGCCGGCGGTAATTTTTGGATTATTATCCCCGGCGCATGGTCTCTTAATTCGCCGGTGGTAAGCCCTCTTATCCCCGGTGCATCTCTAGTCTATTCGTCGGGGATAATTTTTGGACAGGGCCAGCCCATCCGGGGTGGGACTGCCAGCTATTATCACCGGCGAATATTGGACTTATGCGCCGGCGGTAATCTCGTATCACCGGCGAATAAAGGTGGATGCGCTAGGGGTAAAATTACCACCAGCGAATACAATTCCTATGCGTCGGCGATAGTCATGCTGGCTATAAGCAAATCTCTACAAGTGCACTAGCCGGCTCTATTGTTGCAAGAAACACTGATTACCTTATTTGGGCCGTTTGACACAGTTTCTGACAGGCGGGGCCTACAGGCATGACATGGCAAGTATGAATGGTTTCAGGAAATATAGGTAAGACTAGTATTGTATTTGGGCTTTTTTGCAAAACTTTGTGGGACCCACTGGTCAGATAAAATCTTTTTTATTTTTTGTTCCTTTTTCTTATAACTTTTAACTCTTACTTTCTATCCCTCTTTTTTTTTCCTCATTGTCGCCTTTTTCTTTTTGAGGAATCTCCTCACATAGGCGCTTCCTAAGAGCTAGAGCTGGCGTGCCGGCCGGCGGCCACCGGCCGCTCCACCGGGACGCCGCAGAGCCTAGCCTCCACCGCTGTCCTCTCTCTGCTGCCGCCCTCTCCTGCGTCCTTCCACGGCAATGAGCGGCATCCCGAGGCGCCGTTCCCAAATCCCGCCGCCGCCCGCTCCCGGATCCCGGCGAGGTCCAGTCCTACATCCTGGCGACGCCCCCTCGCGAGTACTTCCCGCTCGCAGATCCTGGCGACGCGGGCGGCAGCGGTCGGCCGCGAGCAAGGTGAACTCGAGGCAACTCGGGAGGAACGTAGGGCGGCGCGGGAGGACCTTGGGCCAGCTGCGGGCGGCGGCGGTCGGCCGCAAGCAGGGCGAGCTCTACGAGCGCGGGAGGAACATGGGTGGCGCTGGGAGGAACTCGGTGTGGCGCTGCTAGTGGACCAGTTGGCCCTATGGAAAATTGCGGAAAAGTCCAGTTTTGGATTCAGTTTTAGCTGTCACATGCCACGTCAGCCTGATAGTGGAGCCATCTGGTCAAATGCCATCAAACGAGCTAAACTGACCGATCGCGCTTTCTGCAACAATCAGCGAACGATCTGGTGGTTTTTTTAAAATAAAAAAATTGAATAGTGGTTGCTTTCTGTAGCCCTAGCCCTAAATGTGGTGGTATTCTGCAACTTACTCGTTGTCCATGTATGTTTGTATCCAAAATCCCATCACCAACTTGATTGGCTCATGTATCCAAGTAGCATATGATTAGCGATAGAAGTTCACTTTTGAAGAAAAGTTTTCGATAAGTTTCAGTACACGCATTTTGGAATACGAATTATCATTCTTCAGCATGTTAATCGTAAAACCAGTTTACTAGCCATAGGATTTGCCATCTGCTTCGGTACACCCTCCTTCCAAACACAAACACAATGACGGTTCAGATCACAGCGTATGCCTTCGTAATAAAGGGCATGATGGTAATAAATAAATTATTAAGTCGTATGTAGAAGCCCGTAAAAGCCTGTATGGCTCGTTTGAAACTCACCTATCTTCGTACATATACGAAGAGACCTCTACGTATCACTGCGGAAGACCTGCACGGCCCGCTGTGTTGTACTCCCTCCGTTTAGAAATATAAGATGTTTTAGCTTTGTGAAGCTAATGTATCTAAACATCTTTTAATGTATAGATTCGAACGAATCTGTACACTAAAAAAATATCTAGATACATTCACTTCCTCGTTACACGATGCCAACTCCATGCATCGTTACACCCAAAACAACCGATATGGTATCAGAGCCTCTCTTCCTCGTGACCTAGCTACCGAGGTACGATCTAGCACCGCCGCCACTTAACAGCTGCCGCCGCCTGAAAAAAAACCCCAAAACCACGACCTGCCGCCGCCGCCGTCTAGAAATACCCCCAAAACCACGACCTGTCGCCGCCGCTTCAAAAACCACGTCCTACATCAAGAATCTGTTGTTTCCTGAGTCACTGTCATGTCGTCGTCGTCATCAACTTTCACGATGGCTGCTGCTCTGGGATCTCCACCGACCCAACAACTCACTCGTGCAAACTTCCTGATATGGAAGGCGCTTATGATCCCTGCGTTCCGAGGAGCGAACGTGATGGGGCTGCTCGACGGTTCTGACCGTGCGCCTCCTCCCACCCTGGAGTCTCAAGACACGAACAAACATGAGATCATGTCTAAAAATCCGGTCTATATTGCATGGATGGCAAGGGACCAGCAAGTTCTGCTGAGGCCTGGTATGCAATCAATGGCATGTTTGCGTCAGCCTCCAGATCCAAGGTGCAGCATCCGCGCACCAAACTCTAGGAGACGAAGAAGCTACAGATGTCAGCAGATAAGTATTTTACCAAGATGAAGTCCTATGCTTCTAAACTCAACGCACTTGGCAAACAGTTGAAGATGATGAGATTGTTAGCTATGTTCTCGGTGGTCTTGACAAGAAACACTATAATGCTCTCATGACCTCAGTTAATGGAAACCCAGGCTCCTCTCTTGATGATCTCTACGATCAGCTCTACGCATATGATATGCGCAATGATGAACCTAAAGATTCTGGCTCCTTCTCCTCTTCGGCAAACATCGCTCGTTGTGACACTCATCCCCGTGGCCTCAACGTGGCCGCCAGGACTACCGAGGAGGTGGAAGTGGTGGTGGAGGAGGTGGCTACCGCCGTGATCGCCGAGATTATGATCGCCGCTCTGACGGCAACTGGCGCCGAGATGATGACCGCCGTGAAGGGAACTGGTACCGTGATGATAACAGGCGTGACCGCCGTGATGATAGGCGTGATCGTCGTGCTGATGGTGGTGGTGGTGGTGGGTACCCTCGCCAGGGACGCTCTCGCCAAGATCGTGCCCCTACCCCATATGTTAATACAGATTGCCAGATATGCAAGATACATGGCCATCCTGCAAGTGACTGCTGGTGGCGTTACTCTGATGACAAAGATGATGATGGTGATCGTGATGAGAAGAGTGCACACATTGATTTCTATGGCATCGACACCAACTGGTACACTGATATGGGGGCCACCAACCACATCACTGTTGAGCTGAACAAGCTCTCTACACGAGAAGTACAATGGAAACGATCGTGTCCGCACTGCTGAGGGCACATGTATGAACATTAGTCATATTGGTCATTCAATTTTGCGCACTCCTCATAGTTCTTTTGATCTTAACAATATTCTTCATGTTCCTAGTGCATCTAAAAATCTTCTATTTCTTCATAGATTTACCCTTGATAATCATGTCTTTATTGAGTTTCATCCTTTCTTATTTTTTATCAAGGACATAAAGACCCGAAGAGTTCTGTTTAGAGGCCCCTACTATGGTGGTCTATATCCTTTGGTGCCCATGTTCCATGAGACTGCCAAGCATGCTTTCATCGCAATAAAGTCATCATCCTCTACATGGCATCGCCGTTTAGGACATTCATCTTCATTTGTGGTTCAACAAGTTCTTAGAAGGAATAAAATAGCTTACACCCCAGAAAGTACTCCATACATTTGTGATTCTTGTCACTTAGCCAAGAGCCACTAGCTACCATATCCCATATCCACTAGTGTTTCCACTACTTCCTTCGAGCAAGTTTTTTCTAATGTATGGGGTCCTGCCCCTCTTTCTGTTGGGAAACATGCATATGATGTAAACTTTATTGATGATTTTAGCAAGTTCACTTGGATTTATTTGCTTAAGAAACATTCTGATATTTATCAAGCCTTTCTTAATTATCAGCAGTATGTTGAGCGCAAGCTTGATACGAAAATTATTACTATGCAACTGGTTGGGGTGGGAAGTATGAAAAACTCAATGGGTTCTTCCAAAAAGTTGGCATCACACATCATGTCTCATACCCTCATGCCCATCAACAAAATGATTCAGCTGAAAGAAAACATCATCATATAGTTGAAGTGGGTCTAGCATTGCTCGCCAATGCCTCAATGGCTTTAAAATTCTGGGATGAAGCCCTCCTCACAGAAACTTTTCTCAAAAACTTTCTTCCTAGTAAATTTCTTGGTTTTGATACTCCTACTGAGCGCCTCCTTAATACTACTCCAAACTATGATGCTCTTCAAACTTTTGGTTATGCTTGTTGGCCTAATCTTCGTCCTTACAACAAATGTAAACTTGATTTTCGCTCAAAACGGTGTGTCTTTCTTGGCTATAGTCCTCTCCATAAGGGTGTCAAGTGTCTAGATGTATCTACAGGATGAATCTACATCTCTCGTGATGTTGTCTTTGATAAAAATGGTTTTCCGTTTGCATCATTACATCCTAATGTCGCGCTCTCCTTCGCAAAGAAATTCTACTCCTTCCATCATCCACATCTCCCTCCATGAGAGTGCACATAATATTGATGATCATATGCCTTGTGTTGTTCCCATTACTTATGTGTTGCAGGATAATGAGTCACCGAAAGAAAATCCCAATGAAAACGGTGAAGCAACAAGCTCAAAAAATGAATGTGATAATCAGTCACAAAATGATGAAATATGCACGGGAAGCCAGGAGGATTCTGGAGAACATTCTCCTAGACATTCCTCTACCCACGTTGGTCTCGAGGCGCGCCATCTCGAGGTGGATTCTCCAGCCTCGCCCCTTGCCTCGCCGTCATGCACGGAGCCGTGCACGCCTTTCCGCGTCGCGCGTGGAGACCACGCGCCCTCCCGACAGCGCTCTGACGCGCCCACGTCCCCCTGGCTGTCTCTTTTCGCCACACGTTGCCCCTCCCCCTAGTCGGCGGGGTCCCATGTGCCGTCAGCTGCCACCACCTCCTCCTCTGGATCTTTTGTGGTGGCTGCTGGTGGGGAAAATTCTGCTGCAAACTCCAAAAGTGATGAAAATGATGAAATTTAAGATGATCCCTCACTGCCTCCTCCTATGGTCAAACCTGCTGCATCGCCACCCCGTGTTTGCACACGACTTTAGAAAGGTATATGTAATCCAAAGCAATATACTGATGGAAATGTTTGATATGGCATACTTGCATCAACAGGTGAACCGAATAGACTCTCTGAGGCCCTAGATGATCCAAAATGGCGTCAAGCAATGAAGGAGGAATACAATGCACTGCTTGAGAACAAGACTTGGCACCTTGTTCCTCCGAGAAGCAACAAAAATATAATTGACTGCAAATGGGTTTATCATATAAAGAAAAGGGCGGATGGTTCTATTGATAGATACAAAGCAAGATTAATTGCAAAAGGTTTCAAGCAAACATACAGAATTGATTATGAAGATACCTTTATTCCTGTGGTCAAAACTGCTACCATTAGGACAGTGTTAGCTCTCTCTCTCTGTCTCTCATGGATGGAGTCTACGGCAGCTAGATGTCAAAAACGCATTTCTCCATGGTGTTCTGGAAGAGGAGGTCTTTGTGAAACAACCCCTAGGTTTTGGAAATCCTCATGCTCCGCATCATATTTGCAAACTTGACAAAGCTTTATATGGATTAAAGGAAGCACCTCGAGCATGGTATTCTAGGTTGAGTACAAAATTATGTGATCTTGGTTTTACACCTTCAAAGGAAGATACTTCACTATTTCTTTTCAACAAGTCAGGTATCACCATGTTTGTTCTGATTTATGTTGATGATATCATAGTCACAAGCTCTTCTGATTATGCCATTACTGTCCTTCTTCGAGACTTAAATAAGAATTTTGCTATCAAATACTTCTCTGAAGTTTTTGACAAAATTGGCTGCAAATAGGATGCAAGATGTTATCACCAAAACTATTCATGCCAATCAGTATGGTTTCATAAAGGGCAGAACCATCCAAGACTGCCTTGCTTGGGCTTTTGAGTATTTATTTCAATGCCAGAAGTCTAAGAGGAAAATTGTTGTGCTCAAGATTGACTTTGAGAAAGCCTTTTACACTCTTGATCATGAGGCAATAATTAAAATTATGAGAGCAAAAGGTTACCCAGAGCTGTTCTTGAAATGGGTCAGAGAAATCCTCTCTTCTGGCTCCTCCTCAATTCTTTTGAATGGAGTTCCTGGGAAATCTTTTATGTGCAAAAGGGGAGTAAGGCAGGGAGACCCTTTATCTCCTCTGCTTTTTGTCCAGGGTTCTGACCTACTGCAAAGTTTGGTCAATATTGCTTTTCAAAATGGCACTCTTTCCCTTCCTATTCCAGTTGGGCATGATTTTCCTATCATCCAGTATGCTGATGACACTATTGTGGTCTTACCTGCTGATGTTGAGCAACTGAAGGTTTTCAAAGGAATTCTAGAGCAATATGCAGCTTTCACTAGTTTAAGAGTGAATTACCATAAATCCTCCTTAATTCCAATTAACTTATCTCAGGATGAGGCTGCTTTCCTCTCTCAGGAGTTTCTTTGCCAGCTGGGAACAATGCCTTTCACCTATTTGGGACTGCCAATGGGGACTACCAAACCTTCTATCAGAGATTTGTCTCCTCTGATTGATAGAGTTGAAAGAAGGCTGTCTGTTGTCACTTCCTTTCTATCATATGGTGATAGATTGATTCTTGTCAACTCTGTCCTCTCTTCACTGCCAACTTACTTCATGCTCACCTTGAGGTTGCCCCCTGGTTTGATTCTGGTCATAGACAAGGCAAGAAGACACTGCCTTTGGAAGAGAAAGGACAAATACAAGGTAAATTCTTTAGCTGCATGGGACATGGTCTGTAAGCCTAAGAATAAGGGTGGTCTGGGAATTATTAACTTAGAAATCCAAAACACTGCCCTTCTTCTCAAGCAACTGCATAAATTCTACAACAATGAAGATATCCCTTGGGTTCATCTGGTAAGAGATGCATACTATTATCATGTTGTACCCCATGCAGTTGTTCTTTCTGGATCCACTTGGTGGAAGAATATCATCTCTCTTGCAGATGATTACAGAGCAATCTCCTCGGTTAAAATAGGAAATGGTTCATCTGCTCTTTTCTGGTCTGACACTTGGAAGAATCAGCTACTTGATAACTCTTTTCCAAGACTTTTCTCCTTTGTTAGAGATAAGTTACAGTCAGTTAAAGAGTTTCTAGAGAAAGTCTCTGTGTTGGATAATTTCCACTTACCTTTATCTATTGAAGCCCACCAAGAACTTCAGAAAATGATGGATTTTATCAGTGATGTTTCTCTAAACCCTGAAGCTGATGACAAATGGGTTGTCAATCTGAACCCTGGGGGTTTTAGGCCAAGCAAAGTATATATGCATGCTTTCAAGCACCTGGAGATCCACCAACCTTCTTGCTGGATATGGAGAAGCAAATGCAATTCCAAGCACAAATTCTTTGCCTGGCTATTTTTGCATGACAGGATCAACACGAAAGACATGCTGTTGAGGCGCCACTGGCATGTCACAGATAATCACAGCTGCATTCTCTGTCACAGTAATTTCCTTGAAGACTGGAGACATCTCTTTTTTAATTGTGTTTTCAGTACTCGAATCTGGAATTACTTATAGATTCCATGGAATCCTGGCAATACAATGGAGTCCATCTTGTTGGCCAAAAGGTCCTTTATAGGACCTTGTTTCTCAGAGATTGTCATCCTCACCTGCTGGTGCATTTGGAAGCAAAGAAATGGATGGATTTTTAAAAGCATCAGACCAACTTTCAGGAGATGGAAATCTAGCTTCATTCATGAGGTCACCATGTTTAAGCATAGGGTGAAAGATGATACTGTACATAAACTTCTTTCTTGGATTGATAGTTTACCTTAGTCTTTAGTTTTGCTTTTTACACTTGTACATATGCTTGTACATAGTACTGTTTTGAGTTAATGGAAAATGGAAAATGGCTGTGGGGGTTTCCCCCATAGTAGAGGCTTCAAAAAAAAGATCTGGGTGATTTACACTTCTTTCTTGGCATTGAGGTCAAGAAGACACGCAATGGTTTACTCTTAACATAGGAAAAGTATGCCATAGATTTGCTGGACAAGGTTGGTATGCATGGTTGCAAGTCGGCTCCCACACCCTTGTCTTCCTCAGAACAGTTGTCCCTTTTAGGTGGTACACCTCTTGGTCCTGAAGATAGCACTCACTACAGGAGTATTGTTGCAGCTTTACAGTACTTGACTTTGACACGTCCTGATTTGTCCTTCTCAGTAAACAAGGTCTGTTAGTATCTTCATGCTCCAACTACAGAACATTGGACAGCTACAAAATGTATTCTCAGATATGTGAAAGATACATTGAAGCTTGGAATCACATTCATAAAATCTTCATCAACCTTCCTTAGTGCTTTTTCAGATGCAGATTGGGTAGGTTGTCTTAATGATAAACGGTCCATATGAGGCTTTGCCATCTTTGTTGGACCAAATCTGGTATCTTGGAGTGCCATAAAACAAGCCACACTATCACGGTCTAGTACAGAGGCAGAATATAAAGCATTAGCCAATGCCACAGCAGAATTGATTTGGGTTGAAGCCCTTCTTACAGAACTTGGAGTAAAGTTAAAAGAAAAACCAAGTCTTTGGTGTGATAACTTAGGTGCTACCTATTTGTCTGCCAATCCGGTGTTTCATGCTCGCACCAAACACATAGAGATTGACTTTCATTTTGTCAGAGAAAGAGTTGCAAACAATCACTTGGCCATTCAGTTTGTGTCAAGCAGAGATCAAGTTGCAGATGGATTCACAAAAGCACTTTGAATTAATAAGCTAGATGAATTCAAGCGTTATCTCAACCTTTCAAAAGGTTTAGATTAAAGGAAGCTGTTAGATTTGTAATAGGCTTCTCCTTATATCTATATTCGTATAACATACATTGTTGTGTATCGGATACGTAGAGGACTCATTGTACAACTGCCCTTTGAGGCCTATATCAACACGAAACCGATGCCAGCTTCAAGCATCATTACACCCAAAACAACCGATATCATTCTCCCTGGCCTAGTCGCCGATGATCTGCGTGCCTGGGTTCGCGGAGCAGTACATCAACAGCCGATACGTGGGATGGGAGTGGGGCATCGGGCTTCCCTTGGACGAGGACCTACGATGGGAGCAGGCAGCTAATGAGGGCCGAAGATGGCTGCCCGGTGGAGATCACGCGGCGTTCGGGATGTGCGATCGCGAGCGGATCTGTGCGGTATAAAGTATACGCATACATGTCTATACAGGGCTGGACATGGGCTTCGGATGGGCCAACAAATTAACCTTTTTAATTAAATTGTTAGAGGAAAAAACTTTTGAGTTTGTGGGGAGCGGGTGTGATACGTCTCAAACGTATCTATAATTTTTGATGCTCCATGCTTGTTTTTACACAATTTGCCTATTGTTTCGTTACACTTAGTGGCACTTTTATGCATTTTCCGGAACTAACCTATTAACAAGCGCCACAGTGCCAGTTTCCTGTTTTCTGCTGTTTTTGTGTTTCAGGAGTGATACACAGGAAATATTCTCGGAATTGGACGAAACAAGTTCCTGAAGTCTTATTTTACCCGGAAGCTTTCAGAGATCCGAAGAAGTGTCGGAGGGGGGCCACCAGGGCCCCACACATAGGGCTGGCGCGGCCAGGCCCCTGGCCGCGCCACCCATGTGTGAGGGAGCCTAGCCCCTCCTCTGACATCGTCCCTTCGCCTATAAAGACCCCCCCGACGGAAAAAACCTAAGGACCCGATCAGATTTCCAGAATACATCGCGATCCGCCGCCGCCGTCGACCCGAAGATCGGGAGGGTCCAGAAGCTCTTCCCGGCACCCTGCCGGAGAGGGGAATCGCCACCAGAGGCCTTCTTCATCGCCATGCTTGCCTCCGGAGCGATGAGTGAGTACTCTACCTTGGACTATGGGTCCATAGCAGTAGCTAGATGGTTGTCATCTCCACCATGTGCTTCATGTTTAGATCTCATGAGCTGCCCTACATGATTGAGATCACCGTTATGTAATTCTATGATGTTGGTTTGTTGGGATCCGATGAATATTGGTGTTTATGATTAAGTTGCTGTACTGAATTATATCTTTTGTTATCTCTATGTTGTTTATGATCTTGCATGCTCTCCGTTGTTAGTGGCTATCTTGGCCGAGTAGTTGCTAGTGACTCCAAGAGGGGGTATTTATGCTCGATAGTGGGTTCATGCCTCTATTTCACCTGGGGGAGTGACAGAAACCTCTAAGGTGGTAGATGTGCTGTTGCTACTAGGGAGAAAACAACATTCATATGCTCAAGGGCATATGCTTTGTTTACATTACACACTTTGCTTAATGCAATTATCTGTTGTTCGCAACTTAATACTACTGGGGTGTTCGGATTGATATCCCCGGGGGTGGATTATTAGTCATAGATGCAGTTGGATGGCGGTCTATGTAATTTGTTGTAATGCCCAGAGTAAATCTCATAGTGATCTTCTTGACATATCACGTTATCTTTATTCTATCAATTGCCCAACTATAATTTGTTTACCCAGCATGTTTTATCTATGGAGAGACACCACTAGTGAACTGTGGACCCCGGTCCTATTTACATCATATTGCTATCACCTGTTTACTTTTCTCGCACTGTTTACTTTACTCGCATACTATATTGTTTTCCACTCGATACGCTCATAATCTTTGTTTCAAGCAAACCGGTGAGATTGACAACCTCATCGCAAGTTGGGAACAAAGTACTTGGTTGTGTGTGTGTGCAGGTTCTATATCACCTTCAGTCGTCGCCGTCTCTCCTCTCCTGATCGATAAACCTTGGTATCTTAACTGAGGGAAAACTAGCCGCTACACTCATCATACCTTCCTCTTGGGGTTCCCAACGGGCTGGTCATTCACCACGCACAAGGACTAACTGCTCCCACGTCAACTACACGCCAACAGCCTCTTTTCTGGCGCCATCACCGAGTAGCAGCTAATTTTCTGGCGCCGTTGCCGGGGAGGAAGAGAAGACTTCTGCGAGGGGAGTTTTTCGCACACACATCCTTTACTTTGTTTTATTGTTTTGCTTTACCTTATTTATTTTACCTGCATTGCTTTTTATCAAAAACCCAAAAAAATTAGAATCCTTGGTAGTTGTTTTTACTTGTCTTGCTTTATCATGCTTTCTATCAATGGTTGGTTTCTTAGAAACTAAATCTTTTTGGCAAGGTGGGTTCACGGAAGAGCAGCAAAATTATTATGAGGAACACCGCTTGTCACAAAAAGGGAAACACTTATTGGAACAAATCAATAGATTGTATATCATTGCTAGAAATGTGTGCTCTACTTATAATGTTACCTATTGCTTTGATAGATCTTGTTGCTGTAGGAGGTATAAACACCTCCCTTTTCAATGTGAGTATAATGATGATGTTACCATATCTTCTTATATTAATGGAAATTATGACTTCTACGATGTGGAACAAATTGAAGAATTTATTGCTTGGAAGGGTGCATTCGAACTTGCTTATTTGCTTGAAAATACTGATGATGCACCTTATAAATATGAGGTTTATGATATACTTACATTTTGCTTTGATAATTACAAGGAAGGAAATGGCTATATTCTTAAATATCTTAATAGATGCTCTCCAACGGAAGAGACTAATGCCTTGAAGGAGCCTATGGAAGAAGAAATGGATGAAACTGGAAGCTCATTAGATGAAAAAGAGGAGGAGAGTGATGATCAAGAGGAGGAAGAATGGAGTTACCCATGTCTACCTCCCAATAAGAGTAACTCTCTAACTAATACCTTAATTGATCGCCCTCCGTGCTTAACAAAAGAGGGTGAGTGTGATATTTATATTGTTGAGTTTGTTCATGATGCTACTGAAAATTATTATGAGAGAGGAAAATATGGTTGTTGGAATTCTCATGTTACTAAAACACCTCTCTTTATATTGAAAGTTCCAAAGTTGCTCTTATTTTATCTACCCATACTTGTTACTATGTGCTTCTTTGATTTATTTTCTTACAAGATTCCTATGCATAGGAAGTGGGTTAGACTTAAATGTGTTTTATATTTGCTCCTTGATGCTCTCTTTTGCTTCAATTCATATTTCTTATGTGAGCATCTTCTCAAATTACCGAGCCTAGCTAAAAGGCGTTAAAGAAAAGCACTCTTGGGAGATAGCCCAATGTTTTCTTTTCAGTACTTTTTCTTTTATTTGAGTCTTGGAAGTCATTACTACTGTAATGACCTCTCCTTATCTTGTTTATTTCGTTTTTGTGCCAAGAGAAGCCTCTAATTTGAGTGAGGTAAAGATTTGGGGATGTTGCTGTCCTGAAACTGTTTTCGGTGCTGCACCGTAAAAATTCGTGAAAATTCTCTGTTTATCTTTTGGACCTGCGATTTCTTGTGCATATGCCCTAGGTTATATCCAAACTTTTCTTAGTTGAACACTTTTTGATTTGAGCAACAGAAAATCCCTCAAAAATTCGACCTTTGTCAGCTGTTCAGTTTTGACAGATTTCTGCCAATATTTGTGTTTGCCACTTTATCGCTTTCTTTTGAGTTCTTTTGATCATGGAACCTTTTTGGGAAGTTGCTACAGTATTATTTACTTTATATGTGGTGGTTTTGAGTTGAAACCTGAAGCAAATAGGAGGTTGAATATATTTTATGCTTACACTAATGTTGCTAATAGAATTGTGTTTAGTTTTGTATGAAGGAAGTTTTCAAGTGTAGGGATTGGAGAATGATGAGATGAGTTGAAGAATGGACAAAAGCTCAAGCTTGGGGATGCCCATGCATCACCCCAAGAAATATCCAAGAAGTACAAGCGTCAAAGCTTGGGGATGCCCCCGAGGCACCCCTTCTTCATCGGCAAAAATCAGGTCACCTTTCAAAACACTATATTTTTATTGCTTCATGCACTATGTGTTTTTCTTGGAGCGTCAGTTGTTTTAGTTTTCTTAGTTGGTTTAGTTTGTTTGTTTGCTGCAATAAATGGTTGGACCCCAACAAATTTCCTTTGGAGGAGATGTACTCGTTTTCATTTGCAAAGAACGCTCTAGTTTTCACTCTTATCGTTCATCGAGCGTTCTACTTTTTCTGCTGCTGCTTTCGGTTTTCATTTTCGCCTTGATTTGCGTTCAGATCTTGTCATATCTTTTCATCAAGGTGTATTTTTGCCTCTGATCTTTATTGGTTTTCATCAAAAGAGGTGTTTATAAAAATTTCAAATGGTGTTGGAAAAGAGAAAAAGCTTTGTGCAAAATAGTGGTACAAGAAGGAGCTTGTGTAGACTGCGGCTTAGGCTTTTTCATGTCATGCTTGATATCTTTTTGATAGTATGCTTAGTGGTTTTGCTGTAGCATGACTTGTCTCAAATAACTGAGATTGCTTAATGAGCCTTTGAAAAAAATCATGCGTTGTTTTTTGTATGGAAGCATTATTTTGGTTTTCTCCTTGATGCTTTATTTGGGTTGACTTGGCGCATGCTCACACATGTTAGACTCTTACAAAGTCGCCATTAGCCTTCATGATCATTTAGTTTTTGACTTTTGATGCCATCTTATGCTTCTTTTAATGTCGCTTTGTCGCTTTGCATGATTATGGCCATTATTGCTCTCTTAGTTGGTCGCTCCCAGTCTTTTGCTAGCCCTCGCCTTGTACTGAGTATGAGCTCTACTCGTGCATCCAACTCCTAAAAGCCAAAGTTTTTCCAAAGTATCCACCATACATACCTACTAGCAATTTGCTATTCCAAGTAAATTTGACTTGCTTTTATTTTCTCTTCAAATTAAACTCTTACCAGTGTTATGTGAAATTCGGTCAGTAAAGCTCTCAACAACCGGAAGGCACACTTTACTTTTTCCTGTTCTAAAAATTTGACATTGTGGTCTCTTATGTTGAGTTGTTATGCTTGCAAGTTGTAAGTTGGATTCTAGCCCAACCATGCTGTCATGGGCAAGCTTTCAACATTGCACTTCTTATTTGAGTTGATATCGTGATCTTTTGTTTATGGATGCCCGCGGTGTGAAATGAATTGGGAATCTTGTGGGGATCATGGAGTTTGTATATGTGTTAGGGAAACGCCGGGCCGCCAATCTAAGCCATGCATAATTCATGGTGGAAATTTGCAGGATACCCATGGTGAACATTCGACGACGCATCTCACAATAAAAAGCTAAACAATAAAGCAAATAAAAGAGATGTCGAGGTGTTCATTGTCTGCTTGTCCTGTCATTTTGGTGTGGGCTTGTTCCATGTCATCGGGCACGGAGGTACCCCATTGGCGGTTCTCAATGATATGCATATACTTACAATGACAAGAGCCTTGCTTGGGACTCTAAGTAAAGTAGCATGAGGTTTGGGTACTCGTATTCATGGGGCACGAGGTTTTCAACTTATGATTTGTCAAGCATATGCATCATAATTGTTCTCGCATTAACTTTAACCATTCAAGATGCTTATGATGGGGGCAATGAGAGCTCAAAGCCGGTAAGTACCATAATTTTTGAAGGTTATAAAACTTGCAATCACTGCTTCCCTCTGCGAAGGGCCTTTCTTTTACTTTTATGTTGAGTCACCACCTTCTTTCTTTATGCACCATTAAGAGAGCATAGTTGTCATTCTTAGTGTGATATGCATTGTCCCAAAGTTCATTGATTGACTCATATTATTGGTTTCACTTGTTCTTAAATTATTTGTATCTAGTCGCCCTCTTAAACTTTGAGGTGTCCTATGCATTTATGTTTTGCTCTCTTTGAAGGACAAGCTGAAAACCATTTGTATGTTTTTCCTTATGATTTGAACACACGTTTGACTTTCATTGTTTCATTATCATGATCTTTTGTTTGTGTTCATTTGCATGTTTACAACATGGTTGCTAAGTTTCTTATTGTCATGATTATATCTTCATGCCCATGTTTTAAGTTCTATGATCCCAGCTCACCAATGCTTACATATATGATCAAGATTGTGTAGGTGCATGTCACCTCAAAAATTATTCTTTTGTTATCACTTACCTACTCGAGGACGAGCAGGAGTTAAGCTTGGGGATGCTTGATACGTCTCAAACGTATCTATAATTTTTGATGCTCCATGCTTGTTTTTACACCATTTGCCTATTGTTTCGTTACACTTAGTGGCACTTTTATGCATTTTCCGGAACTAACCTATTAACAAGCGCCACAGTGCCAGTTTCCTGTTTTCTGCTGTTTTTGTGTTTCAGGAGTGATACACAGGAAATATTCTCGGAATTGGACGAAACAAGTTCCTGAAGTCTTATTTTACCCGGAAGCTTCCGGAGATCCGAAGAAGTGTCGGAGGGGGGCCACCAGGGCCCCACACATAGGGCTGGCGTGGCCAGGCCCCTGGCCGCGCCACCCATGTGTGAGGGAGCCTGGCCCCTCCTCTGACATCGTCCCTTCGCCTATAAAGACCCCCCCGACGGAAAAAACCTAAGGACCCGATCAGATTTCTAGAATACATCGCGATCCGCCGCCGCCGTCGACCCGAAGATCGGGAGGGTCCAGAAGCTCTTCCCGGCACCCTGCCGGAGAGGGGAATCGCCACCGGAGGCCTTCTTCATCGCCATGCTTGCCTCCGGAGCGATGACTGAGTAGTCTACCTTGGACTATGGGTCCATAGCAGTAGCTAGATGGTTGTCTTCTCCACCATGTGCTTCATGTTTAGATCTCATGAGCTGCCCTACATGATTGAGATCACCGTTATGTAATTCTATGATGTTGGTTTGTTGGGATCCGATGAATATTGGTGTTTATGATTAAGTTGCTGTACTGAATTATATCTTTTGTTATCTCTATGTTGTTTATGATCTTGCATGCTCTCCGTTGTTAGTGGCTATCTTGGCCGAGTAGTTGCTAGTGACTCCAAGAGGGGGTATTTATGCTCGATAGTGGGTTCATGCCTCTATTTCACCTGGGGGAGTGACAGAAACCTCTAAGGTGGTAGATGTGCTGTTGCTACTAGGGAGAAAACAACATTCATATGCTCAAGGGCATATGCTTTGTTTACATTACACACTTTGCTAATGAAGGAAATATGCCCTAGAGGCAATAATAATATTGTTATTATCATATTTCTTGTTCATGATAATGTTTATACTCCATGCTATAATTGTATTAAGCGGAAACATTAATACTTGTGTGGTTTATGAACATCACCGTGTCCCTAGTATGCCTCTACTAGACTAGCTCATTGATTAATGATGGTTAAGGTTTCCTAACCATAGACATGAGTTGTCGATTAATAATGAGGTCATGTCATTAGGAGAATGATGTGATGGACATACCCAAATAAAGCAGAGCAATTAGATCGTGTCATCGTGTTCATCTTTGCGAAGCTTTTTCCTATGTCAATTATTGTATTCCTTAGACCATGAGATAATACAACTCCCTGGTATCGGAAGAAAGCTTTGAGGTCATCAAACGTCATCCTATGTGTGGGTGATCATAAAGGTGTCTCTCAGGTGATCGGAAAGTACTTGTTGGGTTGTATGTATCGAGATGGAATTTGTCCCTCCCAAGTCGGAGAGATATACTTCGGGCCCACTCGGTAATCGATATCAACACCGCTTGCAAGCATGTGGTTAAGGAGTTAATCACGAAGTGATATCGGATTACGGAACGAGTAAAGTACTTGCTGTGAACGAGATTGAACTAGGTATGGCGATACCGACGATCGAATCTCGGGCGAGTAATATATCGTGTGACGAAGGGAATACATATATGGGATTAATTGAATCCTGGCATCGTGGTTCATCCGATATGATCATCGATGAATATGTGGGAGTCAATATGGGTTTCCAGATCCCGCTGTTGATTATTGATAGAAGATCATGTCTGCATATTCTCGAACCCGTAGGGTCACACACTTAACGTGCATCGACGCTAGGATAGAATGGATAATTGGTTTATGAGTTTTTGTTCGGAGTCTCGGATGAGATCCAGGACATCACGAGAGGTTCCGGAATGGTCCGGAGAATAAGATTCATATAAAGGAAAGCAGTTTTTGGATTCCGGAATCGTTTCGGAGTTTATCGGTATTGTACCGGAAGGTTCTAGAAGGTTGCGGAGTGGGACCAACGTGGGCCCAGTTGTCGGAGGCCTATGTGGGCTTAAGGGGAAGTGTCCTGGCCACTTTGGGCCAGGCGCACAAGGCCCCTAAGGCCCAGCCGGCCAGCCCAAAGGGGAAACCCTAAGGGAAAGTTCTAGAAGGGAAGGGGGAAGACTTGTCCCCCACTCCACCCCTTGGGCCGCCGCCCTAGGGCTTGGAGGAGGGGTCAAGGGGCCGGCCAGCCCCCCATATAAGGAGGGCAGGGGCGCAGCCTTCCCCCCCACTCCAACCCTAGCCGCCGGCCAACTGCTGCCCTCCATCTCTCTCTCTCTCCCGACTGCGTGTAGGCGAAGCCCTGCCGTAGAAACTCTCCACCATAAGCACCACGCCGTCGTGCTGCAGATCCAATCTATCTCTCCACCATACTTGCTGGACCAAGGAAGGAGGAGACGTCGCTGCACCGTACGTGTGCATCTCTCGGAGGCGCCGCCACTTGCGGGGTTGGATCGGATCGGATCGCGGGGAGGAGACGGCTAGTACGACTACATCATCCACGTTCTGTTGAACGTTTCCGCTGTGCGATATCTTCAAGGGTATGAAGATCTCATCTACCTCTCTCGTTGATTACATCTCCTAGATTAGATCTTGGCTTTCTTGTTCGCTCCGTAGGAAATTTTTTGATTTACTATGCTGCGAAACCCTTCAGTGGTATCAGAGCTAGATCTATGCGTAGATGTGTTTCACGAGTAGAACGCAACATGCTTGTTGCGGGCGTTGATGTTTTCTGTTGCAAACCTCTTTGTTTTGTATTTCTTATGGCGTGGCATAGTGAGATCGAAGCGGTCCAGGCCAACTTTACGCGACCTCGTTCGCGAGACCGGCTCCGCACTTGACGTGTGGCTTGTTCCACACATGCGGCTGGTGGATGCCAGTTTCTCTCACTATAGTAGTCATGAGATTTACAACGGATGTTAGCAACCATAATATCACCGTTGTGGCTTTTCGTAGGTAAGAATCGTTCTTAGCTTGTTACTCCCATAAGCCACGTAAAACTTGCAACAACAAAGTAGAGGCGTCTAACTTGTTTTTGCAGGGAGTGTTTTGTGATATGGTATGGCCACAAGATGTGATGTGATATATGTGATGTATGCGATGATCATGTTTTGTAATATTTCACGACTTGCATGTCGATGAGTTCACAACCGGCAGGAGCCATATGGTTGTCTTTATAATTGTGTATGACCTGCGTGTCAACTTCTTATACGCCATGTAATAGCTTTACTTTATCGCTAAGTAGTTAGCAATAGTTGTAGTTGCTATTCGTGGTGGAGGCAATCATGGTGGAGTGATGGAGATCATGCCGGTGCGCACAAGATGGAGATCATTGCGCGGAAATTGGCTATACCATGTCACATAAAATTATATGCATGTGATGTTTATCCTTTTATGTATCTTATTATGCTTAGATCGCGATGGTAGCATTTTAAGATGATTCCTCACATAAAGATCAAGATAAAATTGTGTTCTCCCCATGTATGCACCGTTGCGAAAGTTCGTCGTTTTGAAGCATCTCGTGATGATCGGGTGCTATAAACTCTACGTTCACATACAACGGGTGCAAGCCAGTTTTGCACACGCGGAAATACTTGGGTTTGACTTGACGAGCCTAGCATGTACAGACATGGCCTCGGAACACACGGACCGAAAGGTCAAGCATGAGTCATATGGATGATATGATCAACATGTTGATGTTCACCATTAAAGCTACATCATTCACGTGATGATTGATGTCTACGCACTTCTATTCTTGTAGACACTTGTTGGGCCTCCAAGTGCAGAGGTTTGTAGAACAGCAGCAAGTTTCCCTTAAGTGGATCACCCAAGGTTTATCGAACTCAGGGAGGTTAGAGGTCAAAGCTATCCCTCTCAAACAACCCTGCAATTACGATACAGAAAGTCTCTTGTGTCCCCAACACACCCAATACACTTGTCAGATGTATAGGTGCACTAGTTCGGCGAAGAGATAGTCAAATACAAGTGGTATAGATGATTATAAGTAGCAAAACGTGATGTGAAATAAATATCGCTGCGAGCAAACAAGTAACAAAATAGCAAGTAAACGGTATGCAAAGCTTGGAAACAAGGCCTAGGGATCATACTTTCACTAGTGGACACACTCCCAACAATATAACATGACTGAACAAATAACTTCTCTTTGCTAAGGCACTCTGAATTACTCTCCTATTGAATAACACTAATCATTGTGTAGTGGCTACAGAAGCACCCCTTAAAGTTCATCAAGTACTTGACAAACACCACTCATAGAGATATCCAAATCAGATCACAATTCAAGATAGAAATCATTGCAACTTAAACCAAGTACTAACACGGTGCACACACTGTCAACATTACACCATGAAAGGAGGAATAGATCACTCAAACTATCATAGCAATAATTATTCTCATAATCCACAAGAGATCACAATCATAGCCTAAACCAAGTACCACCATGATGCACGCACTGTCACCGTTACACCATAGCAGGAGGAATAGATTACTTTAATAACATTGCTAGAGTACACAAAATATCTGAATAATAACATGTACTTGTTCAACATGATACAAAGCTCACGATCACATAAAGATCACATCATGGGAGAGAGAGGTGAACCACATAGCTACCGGTAGAGCCCTCAGCCACGGGGATGAACTACTCCCTCCTCATCATAGGAGACAGCAAGGTTGATGGAGATGGCAGTGAGGTCGATGGAGACGGCGAAGACGGCGATGGAGACCGATGGAGATGGCTCCGGGGGCACTTCCCCGTCCCGGCAGGGTGCCGGAACAGAGACTTCTGTCCCCCGAAATTCGTCGGCGATGGCGGCGGTGCTGCGGAACTGTTTCTGGAAAATTGCCGAATCCTTTAGGGTTTTCCGTCCCGAGGCTTCTTATAGGCGAAGGGGCGATGTCAGAGGAGGGCCCAGGGCCTCCTCACACATGGCTGGCGCGGCCAGGGGCCTGGCCGCGCCACCTGTGTGTGTGGGGCCCCTGTGGCCCACCTCCTACTCCTCTTCGGGTCTCTGGAAGCTTCCGGGTAAAATAAGACTTCAGGAACTTGTTTCGTCCAATTCCGAGAATATTTCCTGTGTATCACTTCTGAAACACAAAAACAGCAGAAAACAGGAAACTGGCACTGTGGCGCTTGTTAATAGGTTAGTTCCGGAAAATGCATAAAAGTGCCACTAAGTGTAACGAAACAATAGGCAAATGGTGTAAAAACAAGCATGGAGCATCAAAAATTATAGATACGTTTGAGACGTATCAAGCATCCCCAAGCTTAACTCCTGCTCGTCCTCGAGTAGGTAAGTGATAACAAAAGAATAATTTTTGAGGTGACATACACCTACACAATCTTGATCATATATGTAAGCATTGTGAGCTGGGATCATAAGAACTTAAAACATGGGCATGAAGATATAATCTTGACGATAAGAACTTAGCAACCATGTTGTAAACATGCAAATGAACACAAACAAAAGATCATGAAAATGAAACAATGAAAGTCAAACATGTGTTCAAATCATAAGGAAAAACATACAAAAGGTTTTCAGCTTGTCCTTCAAAGAGAGCAAAACATAAATGCATAGGACACCTTCAAGTTTAAGAGGGCGACTAGATACAAATAATTTAAGAACAAGTGAAACCAATCATCATGAGTCAATCAATGAACTTTGGGACAATGCATATCACACTAAGAATGACAACTATGCTCTCTTAATGGTGCATAAAGAAAGAAGGTGGTGACTCAACATAAAAGTAAAAGAAAGGCCCTTCGTAGAGGGAAGTAGTGATTGCAAGTTTTATAACTTTCAAAAATTATGGTACTTACCGGCTTTGAGCTCTCATTGCCCCCATCATAAGCATCTTGAATGGTTAAAGTTAATGCGAGAACAATTATGATGCATATGCTTGACAAATCATAAGTTGAAAACCTCGTGTCCCGTGAATACGAGTACCCAAACCATGCTAATTTACTTAGAGCCCCAAGCAAGGCTCTTGTCATTGTAAGTATATGCATATCATTGAGAACCGCCAATGGGGTACCTTCGTGCCCGATGACATGGAACAAGCCCACACCAAAATGACAGGACAAGCAGACAATGAACACCTCGACATCTCTTTCATTTGCTATATTGTTTAGCTTTTTATTGTGAGATGCGTCGTCGAATGTTCACCATGGGTATGCTGCAAATTTCCACCATGAATTATGCATGGCTTAGATTGGCGGCCCGGCGTTTCCCTAACACATATAAAAACTCCATGATCCTCACAAGATTCCCAATTCATTTCACACAGCGGACATCCATAAACAAAAGATCACGATATCAACTCAAAAAGAAGTGCAATGTTGAAAGCTTGCCCCATGACAGCATGGCTGGGCTAGAATCCAACTTACAACTTGCAAGCATAACAACTCAACATAAAAGACCACAATGTCAAAATTTTAAGAACAGGAAAAAGTAAAGTGTGCCTTCCGGTTCGTGAGAGCTTTACTGACCGAGTTTCGCATAACACTGGTAAGAGTTTAATTTGAAGAGAAAATAAAAGCAAGTCAAATTTACTTGGAATAGCAAATTGCTAGTAGGTATGTATGGTGGACACTTTGAAAAACTTTGGCTTTTAGGAGTTGGATGCACGAGTAGAGCTCATACTCAGTACAAGGCGAGGGCTAGCAAAAGACTAGGAGCGACCAACTAAGAGAGCAGTAATGGCCATAATCATGCAAAGCGACAAAGCGACATTAAAAGAAGCATACAATGGCATCAAAAGTCAAAAACTAAATGATCATGAAGGCTAATGGCGACTTTGGAAGAGTCTAACATGTATGAGCATGCGCCAAGTCAACCCAAGTAAAGCATCAAGGAGAAAACCAAAATAATGCTTCCAAATAATTAAAACAACGCATGATTTTTTCAAAGGCTCATTAAGCAATCTCAGTTATTTGAGACAAGTCATGCTACAGCAAAACCACTAAGCATACTATCAAAAAGACATCATTCATGACATGAAAAAGCCTAAGCCGCAGTCTACACAAGCTCCTTCTTGTACCACTATTTTGCACAAAGCTTTTTCTCTTTTCCAACACCATTTGAAATTTTTATAAACACCTCTTTTGATGAAAACCAATAAAGACCAGAGGCAAAAATACACCTTGGTGAAAAGATATGACAAGGTCTGAACGCATATCAAGGCGAAAATGAAAACCAAAAGCAGTAGCAGAAAAAGAAGAACACTCGTTGAACGATAAGAGTGAAGAACAGAGTGTTCTTGGCAAATGAAAAACGGAGTTCATCTCCTCCAAAAGAAACATGATGTGATCTAACCATTTATTTCAGCAAACAAACAAACCTAACCAACTAAGAAAACTAAAACAACTGACGCTCCAAGAAAAACACATAGTGCATGAAGCAATAAAAATATAGTGTTTTGAAAGGTGACCTGATTTTTGCCGATGAAGAAGGGGTGCCTCGGGGGCATCCCCAAGCTTTGACGCTTGTACTTCTTGGATATTTCTTGGGGTGATGCATGGGCATCCCCAAGCTTGAGCTTTTGTCCATTATTCAACTCATCTCATCATTCTCCAATCCCTACACTTGAAAACTTCCTTCATACAAAACTAAACACAATTCTATTAGCAACATTAGTGTAAGCATAAAATATATTCAACCTCTTTTAGCTTCAGGTTTCAACCCAAAACCACCACATATAAAGTATATACTACTGTAGCAACTTCCACAAGAGTTCCATGATCAAAAAGAACTCAAAAGAAAGCGATAAAGTGGCAAAAACAAATATTGGCAGAAATCTGTCAAAACTGAACAGCTGACAAAGGACGAATTTTTGAGGGATTTTCCGTTGCTCAAATCAAAAAGTGTTCAACTAAGAAAAGTTTGGATATAACCTGGGGCATATGCACAAGAAATCGCAGGTCCAAAAGATAAACAGAGAATTTATACGAATTTTTACGGTGCAGCACCGAAAACAGTTTCAGGACAGCAACATCCCCAAATCTTTACCTCACTCAAATTAGAGGCTTCTCTTGGCACAAAAACGAAATAAACAAGATAAGGAGCGGTCATTACAGTAGTAATGACTTCCAAGACTCAAATAAAAGAAAAAGTACTGAAAAGAAAACATTGGGTTATCTCCCAAGAGTGCTTTTCTTTAACGCCTTTGAGCTAGGCGCAGTAATTTGCAAAGATGCTCATGTGAGCGCCATATAAGAACTTAAAGCAATAGAGAGCATCAAAAAGCAAGTGTGAAAGACATTTATATCTGAACCACTTCCTATGAAAAATAGTCTTGTAAAGAGACAAGTCATGAAAGCGCAAAGCAAAAAGCATAGGAAGGCAAAACAAGTACAACTTCAAGAATTGCAACATAAAGAGGGGAAACTCAATATTGTTGAGATCCATCAAACCATGTTTCCCTCTCTCATAATAACTTTCAGTAGCATCATGAATAGAATTAACAATACAACTATCACATAAAGCATCCCTATCATGAGCCACATGCATAAAAGAATTAATACTCCCCACATGAACAATAGTAGTAGGAGCAGATTCAACAGAATAATTATTCTCATCACCATAATCATCAACGACAGGAGGCATATTGTAATCATAACTATTTTTCTCCTCAAAAGTAGGTGAATTGAAAACATTATACCCATCATCATAAACTAGAGGCTTAGTACCATCACAAGATAGAGAACTACTATGTCGCAAAGCATATTCATCAAACATATCATCATAAGAAGGAACATGGATAGCACTAATGGTACAACAATTATTAACCTTAGAATTGGTACCAAAAAGATTTTCAATATCAAAAGTAGAGTGCTTTTCCCAATCATGATCACTAACATAGGTAATAGGCATAGGAACATCATCCCAATCAGAATTATCATAATCTATAGCAGGATCATAACGCTTAGGGGAAGATACCGTGTCCTCTCGCCTTTTACTCCTCTTCTTCTTCTTCTTCTTCTTCTTCTTCTTCTTACTCTTCTTACTCTCTCCTTTAGGAGGGAGAGACTTGAAGGGCATCTTCTCCACATATTCTTTAGGAGGGAAAGGCATCTTCTCCACATAATCTGGTTTGCTGACAGAAACAACAGAAGAAACTTTGGAGGATTCCTCCTCTCTATTAATAATATCGAAACATCTATTAGTCCTGTCATAGCTTGGCAAAATATCATGTTTTATAAGATCTTGTAAGTAAGTATTTGCGAGGCAGTCTTTAGCACAATAGAGATGACAACCAAGAAGGGTGCTATTAATATCAACATCATTCATGTCTACCAAAGCAATCTTTCTAGCTATCTCTTCACAATTCAAAAACAAAGTGAGCTCATCATACTGATTGAAAGTAATCTTATCATCACAATACAAATCCGCGGTACTCGTTCGATTAATTGGGCATTGAAAATTAAAGTGCCCCTTTTCACCGCAAAATTCACAAAGAAAAGGATAAAGCTCACAAACCCATTCACCAAGCACATCTAGATCCTTGAGCCACATACTGGTTTCTTCATTTGCGTGGGTGATGCAATAATCTTCCTTGTTGTAACTCTGTTCACAAGGTCTATGTACTCCACAAAAATTAACATGCTTATAAGAAATAGGACTTTTAGAAGTATGAGCATGTTTATTGCAATCATCAATAACAATATCACTTTCTATGCAAGTATCCTTAAAAGGTTCATGATACACGTCCCCATTTCTCTTAGGAACATTCATATGGGAAGCAAAGGCTTTAAAGCAATCAACCATAATTTGAGGATCAAGACCATATTTAGCACTAAGCTCTTGAAAAGTAGCAGTTTCAGCGAAAGACTTAATGCAATCAAACTCATAATTCATACCTGATCCTTTACCTTTGTCGTTTTCCCATCCTTCAGCATTCTCTTGTATACGGTCAAGAAGTTTCCACTTAGCATCTTCCTTCATATGAGTGAATGATCCAAAGCAAGAAGCATCCAAATAATCCTTATCAGGAAGAGTAAGCCGTGCATAAAAATTATCAATAACGATATTACGGGGAAGATCATGAATAGGACATTTATGCATTAGTAACTTCAATCTTCCCCAAGCTTGGGCAATGCTTTCTCCCTCATGCGGATAAAAATTATAAATGTAATTTCTATCTTTATAAACCTGACTAGAAGGATAGAATTTAGAATAAAAGAGATGCACAATTTCCTCCCAGTCAATAGATGGACCATCTTTAAGCAGCCGATACCATTCCTCGGCTCTGCCTTTCAGTGATAAAGAAAATAGCTTCTTCTTAACTTGGTTCATCGAAATACCTGCACACTGGAACAACTCGCATAATTCATGTATAAAGAGCAAATGATCACCAGGATGGACAGTTCCATCTCCTAAATAGCAGTTATCCCTAATACGTTCAACAATCTTCATAGGTATTTCAAAAGGATGGGGAGCACAAGCATCATTAGAAACATCACATATGGGAGATAAAATATCGTCAGAGCAAACTTTCTCCACTAAAGCTGGGGGACTAAAAATATCATACTCAACAAAACCAGCTTCCCCAAGCTTAGACTTTTCTATAGCATTAGCATTAACGGTATTCAAAGCATTCGTACTAATAACATTGCTATGCGAAATAAGCTCCAAAGGATTTTCAATTTTCTCTTCAAATCTAAAATCAGGAAAAAGACTAAAGAACTCTTTGTTTTCCATTAAGCCTAACTAGTGAAAATAAAAACAAGAAACAAAAAGATGTAACTACAGAATCTAAAGGAAATAACTCCGAGCACTCACACAGGAGGATGCGAGTACCTTTTACCTTACCTCCCCGGCAACGGCGCCAGAAAAGAGCTTGATGTCTACGCACTTCTATTCTTGTAGACACTTGTTGGGCCTCCAAGTGCAGAGGTTTGTAGAACAGCAGCAAGTTTCCCTTAAGTGGATCACCCAAGGTTTATCGAACTCAGGGAGGTTAGAGGTCAAAGCTATCCCTCTCAAACAACCCTACAATTACGATACAGAAAGTCTATTGTGTCCCCAACACACCCAATACACTTGTCAGATGTATAGGTGCACTAGTTCGGCGAAGAGATAGTGAAATACAAGTGGTATAGATGATTATAAGTAGCAAAACGTGATGTGAAATAAATATTGCTGCGAGCAAACAAGTAAAAAAATAGCAAGTAAACAGTATGCAAAGCTTGGAAACAAGGCCTAGGGATCATACTTTCACTAGTGGACACACTCCCAACAATATAACATGACTGAACAAATAACTTCTCTTTGCTAAGGCACTCTGAATTACTCTCCTATTGAATAACACTAATCATTGTGTAGTGGCTACAGAAGCACCCCTTAAAGTTCATCAAGTACTTGACAAACACCACTCATAGAGATATCCAAATCAGATCACAATTGAAGATAGAAATCATTGCAACTTAAACCAAGTACTAACACGGTGCACACACTGTCAACATTACACCATGAAATGAGGAATAGATCACTCAAACTATCATAGCAATAATTATTCTCATAATCCACAAGAGATCACAATCATAGCCTAAACCAAGTACCACCATGATGCACGCACTGTCACCGTTACACCATAGCAGGAGGAATAGATTACTTTAATAACATTGCTAGAGTACACAAAATATCTGAATAATAACATGTACTTGTTCAACATGATACAAAGCTCACGATCACATAAAGATCACATCATGGGAGAGAGAGGTGAACCACATAGCTACCGGTAGAGCCCTCAGCCCCGGGGATGAACTACTCCCTCCTCATCATAGGAGACAGCAAGGTTGATGGAGATGGCAGTGAGGTCGATGGAGACGGTGAAGACGGCGATGGAGACCGATGGAGATGGCTCCGGGGGCACTTCCCCGTCCCGGCAGGGTGCCGGAACAGAGACTTCTGTCCCCCGAAATTCGTCGGCGACGGCGGCGGAGCTGCGGAACTGTTTCTGGAAAATTGCCGAATCCTTTAGGGTTTCCGTCCCGAGGCTTCTTATAGGCGAAGGGGCGATGTCAGAGGAGGGCCAGGGCCTCCTCACACATGGCTGGCGCGGCCAGGGGCCTGGCCGCGCCACCTGTGTGTGTGGGGCCCCTGTGGCCCACCTCCTACTCCTCTTCGGATCTCTGGAAGCTTCCGGGTAAAATAAGACTTCAGGAACTTGTTTCGTCCAATTCCGAGAATATTTCCTGTGTATCACTTCTGAAACACAAAAATAGCAGAAAACAGGAAACTGGCACTGTGGCGCTTGTTAATAGGTTAGTTCCGGAAAATGCATAAAAGTGCCACTAAGTGTAACGAAACAATAGGCAAATGGTGCAAAAACAAGCATGGAGCATCAAAAATTATAGATACGTTTGAGACGTATCAATGATCGGTCTCGGTGTAGTGAATTTGGATCATGCTTCACTAAACAACTTTGAGGGATGTTGAATTTAGTGGGAGTTCATTAGTAATTTGATTAACTTGAACTAATTATCTTGAACTAAATCTTGTTGTATTTGCATAAGTCGTTGTAGTCTTTGGCACCGTTTCTCACCGACACTTAGCTTAATTGAGTTAAAAGAACTATAGAATTCTGGATAATCACCTTTCGGTCTAGTGCCGTTTAATGTCAAGACTAAAGATTAAGTCCTCTTGCAAACTTTAGCAAACCTTGCTTGCTCCATACGATTTAATAAATTGTATTGATCTAAGAGCAACGATTCAAATTTAGTATCTAAAGATCATATGTTTGCCTTCATGATAAATTGATCTTCAAAATTGTTTGAGAATCAAAGTGATCATCGAGCTGAAAGAATTGTTTCAGAAACAAATAAGAAGTGAAAGATATTTGATATCTAAGACTTTGATTGTTTGCAAAATGATGAAGTATAATTTAGTAAAAGAACATATGCTCATATTGTATGACTATATGCGAAGATTGAAGATGCTAGGCGTCCCGATCACCCAAAAGATTGGGAACTAATATTATACTTGCATTCATCCTTATAAGCTATAGTAGTTTCATCATGAAAGATGTCATGATAGGATGAATGAAAAGGTATCGGCTAAAATTGTTTTGCTATACCAAAAGAATACTAAAGAATGGAATCTGGAAGAATACCAATCATATGATGATGGCGATCCACTTCAAAGTGCAAAATCCAAGGCTATTAGTATTTGACTAAAAATCCTTTGGACTATGTGTCAAATGATTGACGCCACTATTGATGTCGATAGATTCTTCTAAAAGGAGAGGAAATGCTAAATAGGATCTACAAAATTATTTGGTAGAAAAAAAGGAAAAGACTGGAATTGTCCAGCTCAGGTATATAAATGATATACATGTTATAGATGAATTCTTTTGCTCGTTAACAATGTAATTCTTGGGTATTCCATACTGATTTGTTGGTATGAAATGTCATACAAAGCAACACAATACAAGAAGTACAATGGCCTAAGTAACTAGTAAAAGAATATGGTAATGATGCATGTCGAGATACACATAAAAGTGTTATTGTGCTTCTCGTCGGCATAAAACCTAGCCTTCTAGATATGTTAAGAACTTAATAATTGTTATTTTGTTCTAGTATTATGAGAGCAATGGTTGTTCAAATTATTACCGTCTTCCATAATCGATGGATAGATTATTATTATCTTGTTGGTGAAATAGACATTTATAACACTAATGCTAAAGGTCGCAAGACAAAACAAATTTCACTTATATGTGACACCGCCGTTTAAGTCATATTGGAAACAAAACATGAAAGAAATTCTATATTGATAGATTTTCGAGTCATTTGATTTTGAATTGATTGACGCTTGTGAGACTTTTCCTAAAGATGATTAAACTCCGTTCGTGGGCCATAGAAAGAACAAGCGACTAACTACATGGAGATCGTACATGTTGATGTATGTAGTTCATGTGTGAAATCGAGCGTGGTGTATTTTCTATTTCATCAATGACTCGAATAGATGTACGGTATATCTACTTGATGAGATAGAAGTATGAAATTGTTCAATTAATGAAGTGAAAATTGTTGTAACAAGAATATTCAAGTTGTATGATTAGATCATAAATAAGAATATTTGAGTTACAAGTTTAGCAAACATCTAAGAGTTAGAGGAATTGTTCCACAAACTTGCATCATGATAAACACCATAGGAGTATGGAGTTTTCGATGGATGTAATCAAACCTTGTTTGACATGGTTAGATCAATGATGAAATAAACTACCAATATAATTTGTGGATTATGCTTTAGAGACTACCGCTTTTAACTGAATAGAGTGCCATCATAATCTGCCGAAATGATACCATACAAGTTATAGTTGTCTTTTCTTGAATTTTGGTATGCAAGGCATATGTGTAAAATGTTTACAACCAAAATCGGATTAGTAAGTCTTTGTAGGTTATCCCAAAGAATGTCGATGGGTATTCCTTCTACTATGAACCCAAACACATAGTGATTGTCACTAAAAGAAGTGAATTTCTTATGAAGGAGTTTCTCGTGAAAGGTTTAAGTGGGAGGAAGATAGAACTTGATGAGGTTGTTGAATCTGAGCAAGATGATCAGAGTAGCGCAGCACCAGAAAATGTTCTGGAAGCGGCAACTACATTCATAGCTCACGCGTCTACAATATGTTGTAGTCACGACATCGAAGTTCCTATTTAACCAAGTTGGTCGTAATCAAATAGTAAGATTTGAGGACAAGATATTATTAGATAATAGTAACCAACAATATACAAAGAAGCGATGATGGGCCCTGACTTCATCATATGAATTATTCTAGCAACAATTACATATTGAGATATGATAGTTGAATAAACGAAACAACGTTCCTCTACCGGAATGCACACCAAGGACGTGTAACTGACACGACCCAATGGGTTTTGTTGATTCAAAGGTTGCTAGATATGTATGCAAACTTCTATGGTAGAAGTAAGCATAACGAAGTTGGAATCTTCAATGATGAAAATGTTAAAGTGTTAATTTCATCAAGATATTTGAAGATGCTTGTATTTACAAGAAAGTAAGTGGGAGCGCTAAGACATATTTCTAATGCTTTATGTAGATGACATATCGTTCATTGGAAATTATGTGTTTTTCTTGATATTTGTGAAGTTTTCACTAAAATTAGATTTCTAATGAAAGACTTAGGTAAAACCAGAATATTAAGCATCAATGTCTATGCAGATAGATTGAGGCATTAATATAGTTTTACCAGAGTACATAGATGAAATATTGAATTTGTTCAATATGGAAACAATAAGAAAGGTTCTTGTTGCATGGAAGAGGTTGGAGCAAGAATCAATTGTTTTGACACTTGATGAGTGAAACCACAAGAATGATTTTATCAATCTTGTATACCATGATATGTAGATCCAGACATGTCTGATGCTCTAAAAGGTTACGAGCATTCATATGATGATTGTTGGACAATAGTAAAGATATTCTTATGGACTTTTGAAGAAGTAAGAATATGTTCTGTATGCAGAAGTGACAAATGGTTCATTGCAATGAGTTACATTGGCTTTGTCACACATACAAGTAAAATTTTATCTCAATTTTAAGCCATTTGTTTTGAGTTAGAAGGTGGCATAATAAGATGGAAGAAAGTTCCATGATGACTTGGATGAGTTCCAATGTTAATATTGTGGCGGACACTGCAACGAGGGCTAAGTATATAATCGCTTTAGAAGCGGCATAAAAGATGCAAAGTAGATAGTGATAATCCAAATTATTTGTGGCACTGTCGTCCAGGTCATATTGGCATAAAACGCATAAAGAAACTCCATTCTGATGGACTTTTGGAGTCTCTTGATTTTGAATCATTTGACACGTGCAAGCCATGCCTCATGGGCAAGATGATCAAAACCTCGTTCTCCGTAATAATGGAGCGAGCAACGGACTTATTGGAAATCATACATACCGATGTGTGCGGACCAATGAGTATTTCGACGCACGGTGGATATCGCTATTTTTCTAAGTGTGCTAGTACTATGTAGTCCTATTGTATGACAATAGTGACAACATAGTCTCGGCCAAGAAACAAAGGTCTCACCAGAAGACCAAGTTTATACGATGCTATCTCATACAAGATGAGTAATGCGTGCTGACGCAAAAGAATATGCAAATACAAACGGACCTGAAAGTGTCAGACCCGTAGATAAGGTTTACCACTTGCAACGCGTATGAATAACACCGGAATGCCATAGGTGTTAAAGGCGCAAGTATTAACTAGATTATTGACTCTAGTGCAAGTGGGAGACTGAAGGAAATATGCCCTAGAGGCAATAATAATATTGTTATTATCATATTTCTTGTTCATGATAATGTTTATACTCCATGCTATAATTGTATTAAGCGGAAACATTAATACTTGTGTGGTTTATGAACATCACCGTGTCCCTAGTACGCCTCTACTAGACTAGCTCATTGATTAATGATGGTTAAGGTTTCCTAACCATAGACATGAGTTGTCGATTAATAATGAGGTCATGTCATTAGGAGAATGATGTGATGGACAGACCCAAATAAAGCAGAGCAATTAGATCGTGTCATCGTGTTCATCTTTGCGAAGCTTTTTCCTATGTCAAGTATTGTATTCCTTAGACCATGAGATAATACAACTCCCTGGTATCGGAAGAAAGCTTTGAGGTCATCAAACTTCATCCTATGTGAGGGTGATCATAAAGGTGTCTCTCAGGTGATCTGAAAGTACTTGTTGGGTTGTATGTATCGAGATGGAATTTGTCCCTCCCAAGTCGGAGAGATATACTTCGGGCCCACTCGGTAATCGATATCAACACCGCTTGCAAGCATGTGGTTAAGGAGTTAATCACGAAGTGATATCAGATTATGGAACGAGTAAAGTACTTGCTGTGAACGAGATTGAACTAGGTATGGCGATACCGACGATCGAATCTCGGGCGAGTAATATATCGTGTGACGAAGGGAATACATATACGGGATTAATTGAATCCTGGCATCGTGGTTCATCCGATATGATCATCGAATAATATGTGGGAGTCAATATGGGTTTCCAGATCCCGCTGTTGATTATTGATAGAAGATCATGTCTGCATATTCTCGAACCCGTAGGGTCACAGACTTAACGTGCATCGACGCTAGGATAGAATGGATAATTGGTTTATGAGTTTTTGTTCGGAGTCTCGGATGAGATCCAGGACATCACGAGAGGTTCCGGAATGGTCCGAAGAATAAGATTCATATAAAGGAAAGCAGTTTTTGGATTCCGGAATCGTTTCGGAGTTTATCGGTATTGTACCGGAAGGTTCTAGAAGGTTCTGGAGTGGGACCAACGTGGGCCCACTTGTCGCAGACCTACGTGGGCTTAAGGGGAAGTGTCCTGGCCACTTTGGGCCAGGCGCACAAGGCCCCTAAGGCCCAGCCGGCCAGCCCAAAGGGGAAACCCTAAGGAAAAGTTCTAGAAGGGAAGGGGGAAGACTTGCCCCCCACTCCACCCCTTGGGCCGCCGCCCTAGGGCTTGGAGGAGGGGTCAAGGGGCCGGCCAGCCCCCCATATAAGGAGGGCAGGGGTGCAGCCTTCCCCCCACTCCAACCCTAGCCGCCGGCCAACTGCTGCCCTCCATCTCTCTCTCTCTCCCGACTGCGTGTAGGCGAAGCCCTGCCGTAGAAACTCTCCACCATAAGCACCACACCGTCGTGCTGCAGATCCAATCTATCTCTCCACCATACTTGCTGGACCAAGGAAGGAGGAGACGTCGCTGCACCGTACGTGTGCATCTCTCGGAGGCGCCGCCACTTGCGGCGTTGGATCGGATCGGATCGCGGGGAGGAGACGGCTAGTACGACTACATCATCCACGTTCTGTTGAACGTTTCCGCTGTGCGATATCTTCAAGGGTATGAAGATCTCATCTACCTCTCTCGTTGATTACATCTCCTAGATTAGATCTTGGCTTTCTTGTTTGCTCCGTAGGAAATTTTTTGATTTACTATGCTGCGAAACCCTTCAGCTTAATGCAATTATCTGTTGTTCGCAACTTAATACTACTGGGGTGTTCGGATTGATATCCCCGGGGGTGAATTATTAGTCATAGATGCAGTTGGATGGCGGTCTATGTATTTTGTTGTAATGCCCAGAGTAAATCTCATAGTGATCTTCTTGACATATCACGTTATCTTTATTCTATAAATTGCCCAACTGTAATTTGTTTACCCAGCATGTTTTATCTATGGAGAGACACCACTAGTGAACTGTGGACCCCGGTCCTATTTACATCATATTGCTATCACCTGTTTACTTTTCTCGCACTGTTTACTTTACTCGCATACTATATTGTTTTCCACTCGATACGCTCATAATCTTTGTTTCAAGCAAACCGGTGAGATTGACAACCTCATCGCAAGTTGGGAACAAAGTACTTGGTTGTGTGTGTGCAGGTTCCATATCACCTTCAGTCGTCGCCGTCTCTCCTCTCCTGATCGATAAACCTTGGTATCTTAACTGAGGGAAAACTAGCCGCTACGCTCATCATACCTTCCTCTTGGGGTTCCCAACGGGCTGGTCATTCACCACGCACAAGGACTAACTGCTCCCACGTCAACTACACGCCAGCAGCCTCTTTTCTGGCGCCATCACCGAGTAGCAGGGTGTACCGAAGCAAAGGCCGTAGGATTTACCAACATATTTAAAACAGAGATCCGCGAAAACGCGTGCCAAACATTTCATGTTGATTAAATTTAACCTCCCAACCCTTATGATCGGAATCCTGCACATCCGTATAAATAATTTTTCTTTTTCATGTGGCTTATACCCTCTCATTCATAAAATAACCTTGCAAAGAGATCGTGCCGCTACGCATGGGGTATCTTACTAGTTTCTTTAAAATGGTGAGGGCGCTCGCTAGCTAACTCTTGATGACAAATTGTCGGATTCTTTTTTCACAGCATAGATGTTGCGTTTAACAGGTTTGCCAAACCAAAAAAATTGCAAGTTATCCACATGTGGTTCTATCTCCTTCCGCCGGAGCTGTGGGGACCTATGGATATTGGCTGCAATTTTTTGATGATGGTTGTCCGGGCTATATTCAGCCAGGGTGGTTGGTTGCACACTAATCGTATTGGAGATGCCTAGTTAATGTTTCAGAACTTGTAGTTTCTTTCGTTGGCTTATCTTTGTTGTTACCCTTTGTGATCCGTGACTTGTAATACTGATACTTTAAACTCGTGGTTAATAAAGCAGTCGTGTGTATCACTTTGATGCAGAGGCTGGGGCGCTATGCCTCCATTTCATAAAAAAACTGGAGTTACACGCTTAGGACTTAGGTCAAGGTTTGCATCATGTCTTTTCTTGTGCTGATGATGAAGACAAGCAAACTTGACACACATGAAGTTGATCATGCTGATGGAGCTATTGGTATGTGATCAATGTTGTGTACAACTACCCGTATTCTTTATGTGATCAATGGTTGATATCATCAATCTTTGATGTTTTTTGTGTGCATAAATCAAGTCAGCTTGTCGGATACACTCTCAACAACAACATATTTTCCCCCTAAAAAAACAACAACAACATATTTAGTAGTCACTAGTGTGATTGGCACGCTCTGCCACGACCGTTGAATGTTTTCGTTCTGATGATTGTAAGTCCGAACATCATTCTGTAGTGCTGAACTTAATCCATGAATTAGAAGAGAATGCTTATATGTTAGTTTCTGAATATAAACTCAGTAAAGCTAAGTTTATAATTAACATAATAATATAATAGGTAAGTACGTAATGCTTACTTAAAAGACAACATATTATATTTCTTTTCTACATCAGGAGCCATACAAAGGCAATATTTGGAGGAATAAAACCAGCAATGTAAAAATTCCCACCTGAAGGCTAAGATAGATACAAATTATTTGGCGAGAGGCAAGTTCAAATATACTCCCTCCGTTTTTAAATATAAGATGTTTTAGCTTTGCGAAGCAAATGTATCTAGACATCTTTTAGTGCATAGACACTATACACACTAAAAGATGTCTAGATACATTTGCTTCATAAATCTAAAATATCTTATATTTTGAAACAGAGGGGGTACCTATGGACGATTAGCATACACGAGTATATTGTAATATGATTTTCTATAATCCTTAGATTTCATAGGGCTTAACATCACAAAAATTTAACTTGTTCAAAAAAAAATATTAACTTGTTCATTCTTCATTCTGCACATGTGGATTACATGCAATATTTTTCTGTATGCGATAATCCGATGTGAATTTTTTTGAAACGGGGCATCCCAGCCTCTGTATCAATCGATGCATACAGCTCTTTATTAAAATTATTCAAGAATCCACATTATTACAATTCACGGATCAGATAGAGTAGATACATGAATCAGCCATCTAAAAATACAACGTGACAAGTGTAGGCGAAAGTTCAACATGTCAATCTTTTATCACACCGCCACCCGAATCGGCTGTAAATATCCTGAGCAACTGTTGCCAAACGGTTGCACCCAATATCCATGTCCCGGCGCTGCTCCGCCGGCCGGAGAAAAGACCACATATGGATCCAATGGATAGCCAAAGGGATAACCTGCAAAAATGATGGGAAATTTGATTTGTTAAATATAAATTCATTTCGGACATGCCATATTGTCCATATAAGTGCACAAACTCCCACTCGTGTGTATGCTTTCTCAAACTTGATAATGCCATTCAGCCAAGTACCAAATAAATGATCAATACTGGTAGGCGGGGTGATGTTAAAAGCCATATGAACAATTGTCCAAATAATCTTGGCAAAAGGACACACAATGAAAAGATGTTGCACAGTCTCCTCATGATCACGGAAACAACATGTTGTGCACCCTTGCCAATTCCTTTTTTATCAAATTATCTTTTGTTAGAATTTCATTTCGATAAACAAACCACATAAAAATCTTGATCTTTGAGTGGAACTTTCATTTTCCATATATATTTTCTTAGGAATGCTGTGTTATCATTTAACATATCTAAATACATATTCTTGACTGAAAATCTACCAGACTCAACAAGATTCCATTTGAAGACATCATTATTCGAGTTTAGCTGTATAGACATTAACCGTTGAACCAAATGAATCCATCTATCCCATCTACCCCCAGTCAAACTACGTCTGAAACCTATGTTCAGTGGCGTTGTCGCCAGGGTGGTAGCTACTGTAACATTTTTATTCCATACAATGTTGTACAGGGACGGATACTGGTCTGCTAGAGACCTGTTGCCTAACCAGGTATCCTCCCAAAATCGGGCGCTCATGCCATTGTTAACAACAAAAGAACCACGCTTAAAAAATTCTTCTTTAACCTTCATTAGCACACGCCAAAATGGGGAATCATGAGGCTGCACCGTTACTTGAGACAGGGTTTTATTGTTAAGATATTTGTTATGTAACAATTCCTGCCATACCCCCTCTTGATTAATCAACCTATCAAGCCATTTGCTTAGAAGACACAAATTCTTAATTTCAAGAACTTCAATTCCTAAACCCCCTTGATCTTTGGGGCTAGCCTGTCAAAAGAGTATCACCATAGCAGTTGGAGTCGAATATGTTTTTAAAAACAAGTTCGCAATCATTTAGTACTCTTTAAGCAGCGTGCGGCACCTTGAGCGCCAGACATCTCCCTATTAGAAGAAAGTGTGAAGCAGAGAATAGACGGGCACGCTACACTCTGCTGAACCCTGCACAAGGGCAAGACACCCGGCAGAGATGAAATAAGAGTTTAATTGTGCTGTTAGAGGAAAAAAACCGGTATAGTGATGAATAATCAGCGAAAATGCTTAGGTTCATTCACTTATCATGCACCACAAATCAGTCTAGATTAGTGACTGATAGTACAGTATATACAACATATCCTCTACTCATTAGAACTGCCGAAAATCACATAAGTATGGCTAAGGAGTGACCATTACCTCAGGAAAATGCATGTGGCCATGCTCACAAGCATGATCAACATCAGTTTGGTTATCTAGGAAGGTTGCTCGACAAAATGTCAAAAGATGTTGGTACCAAATGAAAGAAGTAAAGGAAAGTGGGGGATGTTCAGATTGCCTTTGGCATATTCTCTAATGAACAAACTGTAAGTTATTATTCTATCTATCTATAATAACCAAATGGGATATGTGGTCACGTGTGGTCTTATATAAGCAACAAGTACCATGTCATGGAGCTCACTTTTTGACATCTTTTGATACATGTCAAGTTTTGTTATTTGTAGGAAAGAATGGATTGGGAAACTTGAGCAAGAGTGGTTGGCACAACAAATGTAACACCACCATGATCATCATCCTAATTAATGTTGAGCAAATAACTTACCAACTACTCCCAGCTGAAATCCAAATGGAACATGTCATCTTCCTGATGAGGAGAAAACAACTTCCCTATTACTCCTAACCGAAATCCAAGTGAAACTTGGTTGAACCTATATGATTGACTTCCATCACAGCAAGTTCAGAAAGCTACATGAAAAATATTAGAAGTTCATATGAGATCGCAGAACAAAGTTTGTCACCACATCCCTGTCAGTTTACTGCAAATGTTTTCTCAATTAGTTAACCTTAGTTTCAAGCCCCCGATGTTGTACTTAATATTTACTGTCGCTGACATCATGGCGTCATAATCTGCCCTGCACAGCGGTTTGTTACAATTAATACTACAATTTCCTCTTGCAATATCAAACAACCAATTATAGATTACAATTTCTCACGATTAGTTTCATGAAAACCAGCTACATGTAGAACTCTGTTGCTGGTTGGGAGCCAAAGTTTGTGCACTCACCACTACATGACTACATTATATATTTAGCGATAATCATTACTATGTACTAATACAATTTGGATGTAGAGGCTGGGGGTCATCCTCCATTTTGAAAAAAATAGTACTAATGCAATCACAAACTGAAACAGCTTGTTCAAATGACTGACAAAAACAACCAAGCCGGGGTGAATCTGACAGTACCCGAACAGATCTGGTCTATGAAGAAAACAAATGAAAACTTTGTGAGGGGAGAGAAGACGTGAACTGAATACTACTTGCTCACAGTGATGTAGCCATCCAGACCACATGCCCGTGGTTGCATTCAGTTCCCTTGACATTGTCATTCGTACGCGGCAGAAGCATCAGCTGGCCCAGCCTTCTCCTCCTACCATAGCAGGCAACCGGCCGAGTAGATCGATCGACGGGGACAGGAAATACAAAGGAGTGACGACGATTCCATGCCTCTGACTGGGATGTTGCTGTCGGAGAGAGGAGGATAATTTCGCAGACCCCAACCGACCACCACCTCCCACAACGCTTCATTTCTTTATAACTCTGGGTTGGTGCAAACACATTGTTTCTTCGTTTGTAAAAAGTAGTTGAGGTGTTGATTACTCTGTAATTCAAATGCTGCTATTTCAGCTTTGCCTTAGGAACTAGAAACTTACTTTTTTAGAAAAGAGAAAAGATGGAAGCTGGGCGGTGTTGTCGGGCTCCAGCTCAGTGACAGAGACAGTTACGTTTGGTAGGGCGAAATCATAGACATATATCATTATCTAACTATAAAACTATAGGGATGGGGTGGGGGGGGGGGGGCAGATGCCCCCACCCTATATTTCTATTGTATGAAATTTAGTTTTATCAATAGTTAAATATTTTCAATCAACATTTGATTGCATAACGCAAGGTAAAAGCTGCTTCTTTGAATTGTTGTATTATTTACCACAAGGTAATAGCAACATACTTACATAGAAGTAGAACCTACGAATGCAGCGATAATAAACATATCTATGTATTTTGAAGCTTGTTATGCTATTATTTATGATACTTGACAAGTTTTATTATATTTATTAGGACTAATATATTAATAGTTATAATAGTGAATGAGTTTTCTTTTACACTTTGATGTGTTTGATGGATATTAGATGAAGCGGGAAGTAGCCTCTCATTGCGGTAAAATTCGGAGTCTCTCAAAATTTCTCTCTCCCAAGAGAGTTCTTATAAATCATCAAAAGTATTCCCAAAGATGATGCCAAATGAAATAAATCAAAACATGAAAGTTGTGGCTATTTTCTAAAGCTTTTATTTGCCTATTTAAACGTCTAAATCCGAGTTCTTATGCGACCAGAAAATCCGTTTTACTTAGCAGAAAATAGCACCAATTGTATACACATAAAAATGCCTACATATGTAGTTTTTTTAATCAAAAATCAAGGTAGGGCAGCCGCCCTAGCTTGCCCTAAGGGGAGCTCTGCCCCTGCTCCAGCTCTAAAATCAACGTGTAACATTTAGTGGGTTGATAGGCATCATAAGAAGAAATAGCATTTTAATAAAATTTCAAACTTTTGAAAAGACTCTGTGGCCAGTATCCAACGGGAGCAAGCTTTTCACCCGCATGGGCAAAGTGCAACCACCAATCTCCGTTATCTTTACTCTGTAAAATAATTGAAGTGACTGTAATTATAAAAAATTTCAATTCATGTTGTATAGCAAAACAGAGAAATACAGATATTACTTTCCATGTAACACATACGCATATAATCAAGTTGTTTTAATAGCCAATAGAAATTAGAAACATTGCAAGGTAGACATTCTCACCTTGAATATCTTGAACGATAGCTTACTTTTATCCGTAAGAGTATCTCCTGGAGTAATAGGAGGGTGGTCAACTAGTACAAATCCATCACACTTCAAGTCAAAGCACCCCGTTGTTAAGTATCCATCAGCCTGACCATTCAGTGAAAAACGTTGGTTATACAAATGAAATGTTTATAAATCCACTCAATGCCATGAACATGAAAAGCAATCTCATCATGCTTACACATGCATACGGGAGAAAAATTGATTTCTCTATTTTAATGCATATCATAGGCCGAACTATAATTGATGCCTCTTATGATTATAAGGTACACAATGTTATTTGGGCTTAATTTTCCGCGCAAAGCACAATGATAAGGATTTGTAGTCCCATATAAAAACCTTGCTTGAAAGATATAAGCTAAAGCCATTGAGCAAAAGGTGGCAAGTTAACTACGTACCGTCCATCCTATTAAGAAATGTGTTTTGTTGTCACCATAGTAAGAAGGTTCAATCTGCACAAAACAGAAAAAACATGAGAACTACAATTAAGGGAAACTTCAAATAGTATAACATAATTTTCCTCATTAAGGACAAAGTGACTTACATTCCATCCTACTTGTATAAGATTAATAGTATCCATATGAGGTTCTTCATAATTGGCGACCATTATTGAAGAACTTATTTGTCCATCCTTGGCACTCAGAGACTCGTAAACATCGAAAGTTCCAGTGGCACCGTAAAATTTTGTGATGACATTTAGTAATGAGTTGTAAGCAGCGAACTACAAAGAAACAGTGGCATAATTAGTAGTAGTACCTTTTGAGGATTTCGGTCAATCATATGTCATCGTTCCCGTGCGATAATAATATGGAAATACCAAACTTCTTTTTGCAGCAACTAAGATTCAATTAATATTAAAGATAGCCAACTTTTGTTACGTAAAAGGACTTCGTTTGACCTTTGTTTTGTGTAGTCTTGGTATGTTGGGAACCATGGTCTGGCTAATACATGTACTATTCCCTCAAGTCCCAAGATTTGATACCTCAGTTATCATGTCATGCATATAATATTTGCACCAATAAGTGGAAACGGTAGGACTCTATACAAGATGCATCAAAACTTATTCTACAATGCAAAGAAGACACTCACACCACAGTCCACCGAATTAAATTCTACCCTAGCCGACACCAAAACTTCTACCATGGCCATCATGTCAAGGAAAGCAAGGAAGACTACACCACATATGTACATCAAAGGGCATGGCTTGACGTTGAGCCACAGAGACCATGAAATCAAGAAATTAGATTTTTTTTAACACCCAGTCAGTTAAATATTATAATTTTTATTATATAAATTAAACTTCCACGTCCCAATAAGTTCTCATTGAGAATCTCCTTTAAGCTTGGCTCACATTACGAAAAACATGAGTACAAAAACTTTCGACATGATAGATACGATATATGAATGTACAATCGAGAGGAATGAACTTACATGGTCAAACCTCTTGTTATCTAGTGGTTCAACCTGGGTTGATACTAAGCTCCCATTAGAGGATGCTCTTGTCTTGAATTGCATCTCTCCCCAAAGATATGGCTTGTGGCACCATGTCGTAGCAATATTATCAAGGCTGCACAGAACAAGTAGCAAGAAAGTGCACACAAGTTTCATCATTTTCTCGACAAGAAGTGTGAAGGTCTGTACTATCCTCCAAGGTAGATACGATAGAATCCAAGAAACAGTTTATATAGGGGGACAGGGTGAGGGAATTAAAAAGTTTACAGGTATGTAATTAGTCTTGGAATAAACAAATATGTACGATATTGAATGTGCCAGCACCTGCGGTATATCTGTTTATGGTGAAAATTGAATGGTATATCCTATATATTATGAAAAAGATTGACACACTGTACATTCGCATGTATATATTCTATATACAGCGAAACTTTATTATGCTTAATGATATAGAAATGCAATTTAGCTGTACTTTAAAAGCTACAGTAAATTTTATATTGATAACAAAAGATATTGTGCTGGGTACACTGAGGATAAAAGATTTGATATTTATTTACGTTGTCTGTACATTAACTACGGGGTAATCATTGTGCCTAGTGTAATAGGAAGAAATTAACACAAGCTCCATCTTTTTTTTCTTGGGCTCGAGTCGTTTCCCTGAGATGAACACGTGCGGTCCAATACGTGTAGCATCAATGGGCTGAAAGGCATCTTCAGGGCAGTTAGGAAGAGCAACTGAAGCCCACTAAAGTCCCCGTGTTCTTTAGTTTTGTGAACCCAACAGCGACAAATCTCGGGAAATCCTATACACCACCCGTTATCGGTGCCGATCGCCCGCACCGCATATCCCTCCTAGGCGTACGCGCGGTGGTGGATAGGGCTAGTCACCGAGGAGGTGAGGGTGCAGGAGCAGGGCGTCTGTCTTCCTCGACGACAACGATCCTACCGACGACAGGGATGACGTAGCTAGCTGCGGCGCCCCGGCGGAGGTGAGGCCAAGACCTCTTCGGAGACAGGGACATCGCTGGCAGAGGCAAAGCCAAAAACTTAGGTTAGTGGGGTGGATGCGGGTGGGGTCTCTCTGGGGACCAAACTTAGGGTTAGGGGTGGGGTCTCGCCGATGTGGGAGAAGAAGGGTCTGCGGCGGGGCTTAGAGGGGTGGTCGGGGGCAGCAAAGGACCAACAGAAGCAACGATTTGAGGAGGGTGAGGCGCCAAGGTGGCGCGGTAGCGACACCAAGCACTGGTGTAGGCGGTTAAGGCCGGCGGTGGGGGCGGGGGAATCATGGGCAGTGGTGGTCAACTGTAGCAGGAGGTTGAAGGAGGAAGGAGTGGAAATGTGTAGTGGTCCACTACTACATGTGTGCGTGCAGCGCATGTTCTCATGCGGCAACGAGCAATGTATGGGAGGACCCGCAAATCCTGAAATCCTTTAATGAAATAATTCGAGTACCTGAAAGGAGATCAAATTCGAGTTTGAGCCGGTAGATAATATCGATAAATAGATAAAATTAAATATGAAGAAGGTATACATAAAAAATAAACGAAATAAAAAATAAAAAATCTTCCAACGCGGCACGGGTGGCTCACGTCGCACCCCCATGTTGTCGCATTGGGCCGGCTGATGACACTAAGCAAAGGTGCCAACTCATCGGGACTCCAAGTGAAAAGTGTTGTAGCAAGAATAAATTTTCCCCACGAGGGAACTCGGGGTTTAATATCAAACTTTCGGGGAACAATCAAAAAAAGCTCCACTCGTTCTTTTTCAAGCAACCTGTAAAACAATCTCCTCGTCTTATGTCCCCAACTCCACTGAGTGGTTGTCAAGCACAAGGTGTAAATGTAAGTAAAATAAAATATGATAACAAATGCAATAAAGTAAATAAAAATGCAATGAAGTAAATATGATGCGGTAGCGGTGTTTTGGGGTTTTGGTTGTGTGTGCAAGAAAGTAAATATGTTTTTGTAATTTCGGAATAAAATGGTGCTGAAAATAAAAGAGTGTGTAAATGTGTCGGAAAGGTGTTTCTTATCGTTAAAATTGGATCGGGGTTCATGGGTTCACTTGCCTACTCTCTCGCGAAGTTGTGGTGGCATTAAACGCAAAGTGGATGACCAAAATGTTGACATGATTTTTATTATCCTTTGTGTACTCTAGGTCCAGTCCGATGAACTAGTGCGTGTCCCATTGCAGCCACTGCTCGTACTTCAAGAGGGTGCTCTCGACGATGCTTGTGTCGTTCGTGTACACGACATCTAGCGTGGTCGATCCAGGGGTAGGGAGGCGGAACTTCTGCGTCCAGAGCGCACCGGCGTCGACAGCGGCCATGAAGAATAGCGAGTAGTTTGTCGGATTGAGGTAGGAGTGGACGAGTGCGGAGAGCAAGTGAGAAGGGATTACGATGGTTTGCAGAAATGATGGGGAAATTGAACCGTCCGCGAGATTAAATTTTTTCACTCCGAAAATTAGGGAGATGTGGGACGATCGAGCAGTTACACGTCGTCTGCCATTCCACTGACAAGTGGATCCATGTACTAGTGGGTCCCACTTTTAGGGTTTCGTCTTGTCACATCGCCTAGCCGCAGTAATTCTCCTCTCTGTCTCTCCTCTTTTGGCGCATGATGACCCACAAGTATAGGGGATCGCAACAGTCTTCGAGGGAAGTAAAGCCCAAATTTATTGATTCGACACAAGGGGAGCCAAAGAATATATGTAAGCCTTAACAGATGAGTTGTCAATTCAGATGCACCTGGAAACAGTCTTGCTCGCAGTGGTTTATCAGTAGCAACAGTTTTATAGTGGTGATAGTAGTGAAACAGTAACAGCAGTAGTAAAATAGCAGCGGTAATAGTAACAGTAGTAAACAGTAGGAATAAATACTGTAGGCATAGGGATGGATGTACGGGCGTTGCATGGATAAGATAATTCATAAAATCAATGAGACATGGGCATTGCAGATAAATAATGATAAAGCATTCTAGTACTAACAATCATAGGTATGTGTTCCGTATATAGTCGTACGTGTTCACAAGGAGAAACTTGCACGACATCTTTTGTCCTACCAGCCTATTGCAGCAGGGCCTCAAGGGAAACTATTGGTAATTAAGGTACTCCTTTTAATAAAGTACCGGAGCAAAGCATTAGCACTCGGTGAACACATGTGATCCTCACATCATAGCCATCCCCTCCGGTTATCCCAATTTCTGTCACTTTGGGGCCTCGGGTTCCGGACAACAATATGTGTATACAACTTGTAGGTAAGACCATAAACAACAAGTATCATCATAGAAATAATAACATGTTCAGATCTGAAATCATGGCACTCGGGCCCAAAGTGACAAGCATTAAGCACAACAAGTTGCAACAATGTCATAAGCACTAAATAAAGATAATAGGCACTATGCCCTAACAATCTCATATCAAATTACATGAACAATCTCATCCAATCCCTACCATCCCCTCACCTACAGTGGGAGAATTACTCACACATGGATGGGGGAGTCATGGATGGTCGATGGAGGGATGTCGGTGATGATGGTGATGAAGATCTCTTCCAAATCCCCGTCCTGGCAAGGTGCCAGAACGGAATTCCTGGTTCCGAATCGCGGTTTCTGATGGCGGCGACGTAGCGGAAGTCTATCTGGGAAAAACGCCGTCTCCTCGATATAATTGAGTCAGGGGGTATATGTAGGCGAAAGGAGAGGTCAAGGGGACGGCCAAGGCATCCTCACACTAGGTGGGCGCGGCCAGGGCTGGGCCGTGCCCCCTGTGTGTGTGGGGCCCTCGAGCCTCCCCTCCGTCTCATCTTCTGGCTCCGTGAGTCTTCTGGTGAAATATGATTTTTGATGATTTTTCCCGAATTTTTACTGAAAGTTGGATTTCTGCACAAAAACGAGACACCAGAGCAATTCTGCTAAAAACAGCGTTAGTCCGTGTTAGTTGTATTCAAAACACACAAATTAGAGGAGAAACAATAGCAAAAGTGTTCGGGAAAGTAGATACGTTTTGGACGTATCAACTCCCCCCAAGCTTAGCTATTTGCTTGTCCTCAAGCAATTCAGTTAACAACTGAGAGCGATAAAAGAAACTTTCACGAACACATTTGCTTCATATGATCTTTATATACTAACCATGTGATCAAATACTCAGGCAATTCATAATAAGAAATATGCAACTAATGTCACCTCATAGTCAAGCAAGCTATGAAAGAGTACCAATGCACTAATAATAAGTAACATGTACATAAGAAGCTACAAGATCGTAATATGCATAAATGATATGAAAGAGTGGTATCCAGCTTGCCTTTATTTGTGGAGCAAAACATAAATGCTGAGGCACCTCTGAAGTCCAAGGGAAGACTAGAAGTAAAAATATCAAAGATACAAGCATCAAAGTTATACCACAATTAACCGTGTTCTGGGACAAGCACATTACACTAAGAATAACAGCTATGCTCTCAAGAAGTGCTTTAAAGTTAGAAGATGATGACTCAACATAAAAGTAAAAGAAAGGCCCTTCGCAGAGGGAAGCAGTGATTTAACATGTGCTAGAGCTTTTCATTTGTAAAACAGAGATAAAAATTTATTTTGAGAGGTGGTTGTTTCATGTCAACGACTGGCAATGGGGACTTGCTATCTTCCATAATAAACAAGTGAGAGTGGTTCCGAGTTCTTTGAAATTTTGGCACATTGGTGCTCTTTTATAAAGCTTTGGCACTCCTCTCCACCTTTTTTCCTTTCTCAAACCATGGCTAACCGATTCCATCGGGTGCCCACCAACTTTCACATTCCTTGGAGGAGTGCCTTTTTTTCTTTCTTTTTAGAATTAGATTATAATGGTCTCACTAGCTCTCATGCAAAATTAATGACGAGCCGATGAAGCTGCCTAGTCAAGGGGTACTCAATTTAATATGGAAGATAGCAATTCCGACCACTACGTCCCCATGAGCTAAAAACAGTGGCACAAAATGAGAAGTAGTTGAAAGTTTTAAAAGGTAGCACATGAAAATTTACTTGGAATGGCTTACAAATACCATGCATAGGAATTTATAGTGGACTCTTTGGTAGACTTGGTTTTTGGTAGTTGGATGCACGAGTAGAGCTCATACTCAGTACAAGTGAAGGCTAGCAAAAGACTGGGAAGCGACAATCGAGAGAGCAATAACTGTCATAATCATGCTTGCAATAAAACAAAATTAATATAGGCATAAAAATGATACAAGAACTCTGAGGCAAAGTAAATCATTGAGGCTTAATTGACTTTTCGTTCAGTCATATGCATGCTTGAGCATGTGCCAAGTCGATTCAATTGAAACTTTCAGAGGTGGATACCACAATAACATACCATATTATGAATAAAATGATGCATGCAAGCGTCTATATGACATGCTACAGACTATTAGTAAATTGGAACTAATCATATGAAAGCAAGAATTACAAAGCATCCATTAGATAACATATACCTTACATGAACCGACTAAGCATGTCCACATAGATGAGTATATGTACAAAAATGAAAATAAATAGAGTTCATATCAGCCTCTTACCACATCTCGGATTGTCATATGTCGTCATTATTGCTCTTCACTTGTCTGGCTTGAATAATATAAAGTGAATACCAAGCTCCAATGGAGTAACGGGGCACTGAACTCTGCAACAAACTTTACAAAACCGAAGAAGAACAACAAATATTTTTGGGTTTTCGATTTTTGAAACAAGAACAGAAGAATATAGAAAACAAAGCAAAATATTTTTGGATTTTTCAAATAGCAAACCAAAAATAGCAAGTAAAGCAATCCAAAGGTACACTACAAGAAATCCGGTCTATTGCCACGAACAAAATCGTTGAAACAAGTGCCAAATCATCGCAATTGGTACCTGTTGCATCCAAAAGTCGTTCGTTGGGCAGCGTTGCGAGTAAACGCGTGGAGTTAGGCTAGTTCCACGGAATGATTTTCGTGGCTACAAAATTTGCCATTTGCAACCATTTATTCGAGCAATTGCCACTCGTTTTTCCGTTGCGGCACTCACTTAACGCAACCTATATTTTTGATGGGTATAACTCTAGGGCAACACATACCGAACCGTGGCGAGTGACCACTGTGGCAACGGCAAGTGTTTTGTTGTGCATGCTCTTTCGTTGGAATAGTCCGGTTTATTTGCCACGTTCAATTTTGTCACAAGAAACTATGGCAACAAACCTTACACGCGTGGAAAAAACGATTTGCCACAAACAATTCAATCGTGGTAACACGAGTTATCTGGTTATCGCCACGTCCAATTATTCCGTGGCGTTCCTCTATTTCAACACAAATAATTTTGGTGGCACCAAATACTAGTCGCTACGTGCAAGCTTTTAGTGGCGATGCTTTATTCCAACAAATTTAATTTGTGTGGCGACATGTAGTAATCGCAACGGCCTAAATATTAGTAGCTACAAACAAGTGCGACAATTTAAACTATTCGTGGCGCCATTCTATTTCAACAAATTTTAGTTTGGTGACGACAAGTACAAGTTGCAACGTCCAAATTGTTAGTTGCGAGAAACTAGTGCGACAATTAAAAGTTTTCATGGCGATTCTCTATTTCAACAAAATTAGGTTTGGTGGCACGAAATAGGTAAAGCAACGTCCAAATTGTTTGTGGAGAAAAAGTACTGCCACGATCTCCACTGTTGGTGGCAAAAGTATATTTCAACAAAACTTTTATTGGTGGCGCCAAGCAGTTATCACAACAGGTAGTCGTGGCGACTGAGCCTTAAAGCAACAATACATTTGCCGTGCTAATTACCTATTGCCACGTTAAAGGGGAAAAAAGAAAAAAAAACGTGAAACAAAAATACGGGCATTGAATTAAAATATTCAAAACCGTACGTACAATATGTAAATTCATACAAATCATAATTCTCACAGCTATTTATAATTCATACAAATAATAATTCCCATACAATATGGATCAAATGAAACTCAAAAATATCGAAGGTATCCTAATGTACTTGATGTAGAATCTATTGCATCTCATTTTTTCCATTATCATTTGCATTTCCATCCTGCAATCAAAAATAAAAAAAAGTTTTGTTCATGTCCATTTGCATCCTAGATACATGGTGAAACATAAGAAGCAGGTGGAGCAAGGCTATAGTGTGGGTTTAGAAAAAACATACTTGTAAGACAACGAAGAAACAATACATATTGAAACATAAGAAGGTGGTGCAGCAAGGCTAAAGTGTGGGTGAAGCAAAAACAGTAGGTACTAGTACCGTTTTGTAAACGTTTGTGACTTACCATTGCTTTAAGGATTCTGTGCAGAGGGGGATAAAAATTCTTAGCAGGGCTCCGTGAAAGTGGTGTTTGCAGGTTTGGACTAACATTTTCTTTCTGGCTTGTCTTCTTATTAAGCATCTGAAAGAACGACATGCACTGTTAGCAATGCAAGTAAACATCTAAATCTTACGAGTTTGCAAGCGTATGACTATCATCACCTGACGTGTTTGCATCTTCTGTATTTCCAACTGTTGGGAGAACTCTTGAAACTTTGACTGAAACTGTGAGTTAAAGTGTGACATCAAGTTTGTCTCAAATTCCTGTCTTGAGGTTCTCTCCAATTCCATCATTTTTTCCCTTTCAGCACGTTCTTCCTGTAACCTCTCCTCAAGGTTTTCCCTCTCAGCACGCTCGACATCAAACTTCTGTTGTAATTCAGTGAGGTGCTGGCTGAGCTTAGAGTTCTCTTTTTGGGTCTCTATCGTAGCACGAGCTTGCTCTTCAACCTGGATTTTAATCCTTTCAGAATTAGTTGGCAGTTTGGCCATGTATCCCAACCCACGAGGCTGCGCTGACTTGCAAGGTACAAATTCTTTATAAGCCTTCTGGAAAATATTGATTCTTTGTTCAACTGAAATGGGAACATCAGATTCCTTTAATCTGTTTTCAATGTCTTTACTTGCTTTGTCCTGATTACGAAAAGAACACTCCCATCAGATGAAAAAACATCCAAGATGAACAACAGTAAATATGTTTTGAGAATAGCTTCTAAGTCAGTATACTCACGTAAACTTTTTTGGACTCTGGGGTAGTCCATTCTCCATTGTTGTTGTGGGCGATTTCCCAGAGAGCAATACAGTCTGGCTCTTCTCCAGTTTCCGGATTTCTCTGCAAGTAGTACAACAATTAGATGCTACAAACATTAAATCACAGTGAGCAACGAAGCATGCATAGTGAGTAGGCACATACATTCTCAAAACTCAGTTGAGATAACGATTTTGATCCACCTCTGTGTTTTATGATGAGTTTCTTACGGTTATCCGAGTTCTTTTGGCTGAGTTGCTACACATTCAGTGATAAAAAAAGAACGAGTCAGACAAGCCATTTCATGATAGTACAAAAATCACAAACTGTGAGCATAGAAATAACCAGGAATTTCTCATCAGTGCCATAGTAGTTAATCAGCCATTCCCACTCTTCCGGTTGTAAATCTTCCGGTACATTTGACATTCTAGCATCATCTGTTTTGTATGCCTTGTAAGTGCAGCTTAGAGATGCTCGCCAGCCTCTGTATCGCTCTTGCGCAATTTTTAGAATTGCTTTTTCAGTTTTTGGTGTATCCTCCAAATCATATCTGTCCTATAATGCGTAACAAACGGATAGACTTTAGTAGTTCATTATGGTCGAAAAAATAAGACAACCAAGGTGAGAAAGGTTGTACTCACCAACATATCTGCAACTATGAGACGATGGATGTCAGGGTGAATGTCTGACCACCTCCTCACTCCAATAATGGGTAACCTTTTTTTCATTATGATAACCAAGTCATCTTTGAATGAACGGTTGTTCATTCCTACTGCACCACCCAATTTATCAGAGAATGCAATATTTAGCTTTGCAGATCCATTGGCATGACACTTCTTAGATGCTTTTACACCTTTTACTACACCTCGCCCTTTCTTCTTGGGTCCGTCAGCGCCTAGAGCCCAGAACATACACAAAGAAGCAATTTACTGTCTAGTACATTGTAAGAAATGAGGACATAAATGTAAAAAAAAGAACCTAGTACCGTCCTCTAGCTGCGGGCGGTGGTGGCGAGCATGGGAAGGCCATTTGTCAAGGGCAGACATGTCAGTTTCAGACACTATAGTGTTAGATCGGTCTACAGTTCCTGTATCAGGGTTAACATTTGTACTGAATCAGCAATGAAGGTTTCACTGCATTACATAGCAAATGTTAGAGAAAGCTTAAATGTCAGAAATAACTTACCACATCTACGTTTTCCATGTTTTCTTTTGTAAGCTTGTAACATTTCAACCCTTGTCATTGTAACAGATCCTTTTTTTACTGAACATGTAAACAATAAATGGACAAAGCATTAGCAATGTGCACAATTCAGAAACCTGATTAATAATTACTGTACTTGTGTACCATTGGTAAGTGAAAAATCTGGTTCTTCTGTTTCGTTTGAATCTTGATCCTCAGCTCTTGCATCCCTAACTGCATGTTCATCCAAATCATTTATTAGTTAAAGCATGCATTAAAATGTGACCGGGAAAATATGTATTAAAGTCTGTATTGAAGGTGTTGTGCGTTTGAGATTTTGGATGAAAGGATACCTGAGACAGTTTTTCGTTTGTTTCTGGAGGATCCACTTTCAACATCAAGATGAGACCCTGGTGTTTCAATATCAACACTGGGCTTCTCCCTAAACACACACAGGTTGATCTTCTTCTCATTACTGTGCATGGATACCAATATCTCCACTTCCGGTGCATGCTCGATGGGAAAAAGTTTTCCTCTGCCATCAGCATTTTTTACCCTGCAGTAGAGGTAATGACGCCCGCCACAGAATCTAACACTTTCAATCAAACCGATCAATTCCAGATAGCAGATGTCACTCCTCTCGATTGTTGCTTCCAGAACTTTCTGTTTTTTATCCTCATCTTCGTAGTACAGGTTAAGTTTCCAAATGTCCTCATGCGTCTACATTTACATATAAGTAAAAAAAAGAGCACCAAAATAATTATTCAATTCATAGATCTGAAATAAAAGAATATGTTACGTAGCTATGTAAATTTTATGAATAGTTTGTAGAACGAATTATTCATTTATCATTAAACTCTCAGTTCGATACACGATAAGAAAAACATGTTGGCAAAAGATCAACAGAGGAACAACATTATGAAATCAACGAATTAGTTCAGTTCTTGAAAGTCCACAAATCAATACAATCGAAGACACCGAGATTTGATCATATTTTAACATAAACTACCTAGATCGGAGGGGAGTAGTACTAGTACTAAAATATGCTATATTGAACAAATAAAACTTGCAAAAGAGTGGATTAACACAGAACATGTGTTATAACATCTAAACCTAGCAAATCATTGGCCGAACCTATGCAGCCACAAATGCAAAATCAATCGGTAGATAATGTACTAGCAGTTCCTCGTAAACCCTAGTGCACATTGGCGAGGTGCTCCTGGACTCGGCCGTGTCTGCCTGGACTCCTGCTCCTAGGGATCGCGATGAACAGTGATCACATGCCGGCGGGAGCTCAGGGTGTAGCTAGATCCGACCGCTGGAGTAGCGGGGCGGAGGCGTGCTGAATCGGCCGGGCGGCGGTGTATCACATGCGGATCGCATCGGCCTGGTGGGCATCACGGGGTAGAGAAGATGGCTGCTACATCCCGGGCGAAGCAGCTGCGGCGACGCCTAACGTGGCAAGGATCGCCGACGGCAGCATGTAAATCTAGGGTAACCTGAGAGAATTGGCGTACCGTTGACTCCGGCGACGACGTCGTCATGTCGGCGTGTGGACGATGAGGGAGCTCAGATCCGATGGCGAACAAACTCGCCGAGGTGATTGCGTTTAGATTAATTGGAGGTCGTGGGGGTCGTGGGTACCTAAATATGAAGAGAGTTTAGCGGGAAGGTTAAAAGGATGGTTTTCGGTTTTGGTGGGAACAAAAAGTTTCGCACAGACTCTACGCACGGGCCTTTTAGCGGTAGGTTTTTCAATTTTTGGCCAAAACTACATTGGTGGGAACGTAATTATTTGTTTACTGGTTTTTTAATTAATAAAAAATAAATTAGTTCGGAAATTAATGTTTGAAAGCAATATTTGAAAGTAATATTACTGTCCTCACATGGTTTTGTTTGTTCCATGGTACCTACACCTTCTTTATTAGTTGATATGGTTAGTAGATGACATTATAAGACTATGAGACCTGGTTTCAATTTTTTTTGAATTTTTTAGAATCATGAAAGTTGGAAAACTAAGCTTGGATCCTTCTTATTTACTCCAATATGAAGCTATTAACAAATTGTTTGGTCCATTTGATGATTCACAGTTCATAGCAAACTGCTTGGATCCTTGGATTTCAAACGGCGGTGTCTGAGATATGAGAGACCTCACATGGTTTTGTTTGTTCCATGGTACCTACACCTGCTTTATTAGTTCATATGGTTAGTAGATGACATTATAAGACTATGAGACCTGGTTTCATATTTTTTAGAATTGTCTATCCACCTTTCAAATTTAGTCAACCCTAGGTTTGACCATGATTCAAACATTGTTCAGAACATGAAAGTTGGAAAACTAAGCTTGGATCCTTCTTATTTACTCCAATATGAAGCTATTATACCAAATTGTTTGGTCCATTTCATGATTCACAGTTCATAGCAAACTGCTTGGATCCTTGGATTTCATGCGGCGGTGTCTGAGATATGAGAGTCCTCACATGGTTTTGTTTGTTCCATGGTACCTACACCTTCTTTATTAGTTCATATGGTTAGTAGATGACATTATAAGACTATGAGACCTGGTTTCATATTTTTTAGAACTGTCTATCCACCTTTCAAATTTAGTCAACCCTAGGTTTGACCATGATTCAAACATTGTTCAGAACATGAAAGTTGGAAAACTAAGCTTGGATCCTTCTTATTTACTCCAATATGAAGCTATTATACCAAACTGTTTGGTCCATTTCATGATTCACAGTTCATAGCAAACTGCTTGGATCCTTGGATTTCATGTGTCGGTGTCTGAGATATGAGAGTCCTCACATGGTTTTGTTTGTTCCATGGTACCTACACCTTCTTTATTAGTTCATATGGTTAGTAGATGACATTATAAGACTATGAGACCTGGTTTCATATTTTTTAGAATTGTCTATCCACCTTTCAAATTTAGTCAACCCTAGGTTTGACCATGATTCAAACATTGTTCAGAACATGAAAGTTGGAAAACTAAGCTTGGATCCTTCTTATTTACTCCAATATGAAGCTATTATACCAAATTGTTTGGTCCATTTCATGATTCACAGTTCATAGCAAACTGCTTGAATCCTTGGATTTCATGCGGCGGTGTCTGAGATATGAGAGACCTCACATGGTTTTGTTTGTTCCATGGTACCTACACCTTCTTTATTAGTTCATATAGTTAGTAGATGACATTATAAGACTATGAGACCTGGTTTCATATTTTTTAGAACTGTCTATCCACCTTTCAAATTTAGTCAACCCTAGGTTTGACCATGATTCAAACATTGTTCAGAACATGAAAGTTGGAAAACTAAGCTTGGATCCTTCTTATTTACTCCAATATGAAGCTATTATACCAAATTGTTTGGTCCATTTCATGATTCACAGTTCATAGCAAACTGCTTGGATCCTTGGATTTCATGCGGCGGTGTCTGAGATATGAGAGTGCTCACATGGTTTTGTTTGTTCCATGGTACCTACACCTTCTTTATTAGTTCATATGGTTAGTAGATGACATTATAAGACTATGAGACCTGGTTTCATATTTTTTAGAATTGTCTATCCACCTTTCAAATTTAGTCAACCCTAGGTTTGACCATGATTCAAACATTGTTCAGAACATGAAAGTTGGAAAACTAAGCTTGGATCCTTCTTATTTACTCCAATATGAAGCTATTATACCAAATTGTTTGGTCCATTTCATGATTCACAGTTCATAGCAAACTGCTTGGATCCTTGGATTTCATGCGGCGGTGTCTGAGATATGAGAGACCTCACATGGTTTTGTTTGTTCCATGGTACCTACACCTTCTTTATTAGTTCATATGGTTAGTAGATGACATTATAAGACTATGAGACCTGGTTTCATATTTTTTAGAACTGTCTATCCACCTTTCAAATTTAGTCAACCCTAGGTTTGACGATGATTCAAACATTGTTCAGAACATGAAAGTTGGAAAACTAAGCATGGATCCTTCTTATTTACTCCAATATGAAGCTATTATACCAAACTGTTTGGTCCATTTCATGATTCACAGTTCATAGCAAACTGCTTGGATCCTTGGATTTCATGCGGCGGTGTCTGAGATATGAGAGTCCTCACATGGTTTTGTTTGTTCCATGGTACCTACACCTTCTTTATTAGTTCATATGGTTAGTAGATGACATTATAAGACTATGAGACCTGGTTTCATATTTTTTAGAATTGTCTATCCACCTTTCAAATTTAGTTAACCCTAGGTTTGACCATGATTCAAACATTGTTCAGAACATGAAAGTTGGAAAACTAAGCTTGGATCCTTCTTATTTACTCCAATATGAAGCTATTATACCAAACTGTTTGGTCCATTTCATGATTCAAAGTTCATAGCAAACTGCATTTCCAGTATCACACACTACAATCAGTTTTTGCATTCATTTCTTGTATCCTGCATTAGGTATAATGAAATTTAGTACACATGCTAGATGAGCATATGGATAGATTCAATTTGATAACTTGAATAAAATTTGAAACTACATAAGTTTATTATAATGAAATTCAGTCTAGAATATCATAACTTGAATAAAATCTCATAATGAAATTCATTTGGTACTGAGAAAATTGCACAAACAAGTAACTCTTGGTGTTGTTTTTGCACAAACCAAGTAACTTAAAACTTGTGCACTCACTTGAGATGAAATATCGTCCTCTCATGTGCATGTATGTATCATACGGCAGCGTATAACAAACGGCACAAATTAAACATAACATGGAACTAATCATTGAAAATAAGTACAGAGGATTCAGAAATTCACACCACAACATCAGTAAAGTTCAGTCGCAAATTAAAAAGGCACTACAACATCAGTAAATTTTCACAAGTGAGTATAGAAATTTATACGCGGAGAAGTGGTAGACGAGGACGCAATTCTTCATGCAGAGTTGAACGACGGCGAGGTAGTTCTCGTAGATGGGGTCCTCCTTGGTGTACTCGAGGTCCAATCCAATAAATTTATTCTCCTTTTCCTGCTCATACCACTCCTCGAAGAGCTGGAGGTTTTTCATCACCGTCTCCTCCTCATTGGTGTATACAACCTCTATTTCCTTGTCGCCATGGATACGGAAGGTCTCAGTTCTAGTAAAACCGATATTTTCCAGATCCGCGCTAGCAGAGGATGATGTAGCCATGGCGGAGGAGGCAGTAGAGAGAGAAATGAAGGAGGATAACGGGCGGACGGTGGAGAATGGCGGGCGGACGGCGGCGGTGGAAGAAGAAGCGTCAATGGCCGGCGGAGGAGGCGAGAATGGGGTTTTTTGGGGGAAGAATAGAGGAGGCAGAAGCAGAAGCGTCCGGGTGTGAATGCGCGGTTGCAGAGATTAAAACAATTGCGGTTGCGGTTCGAGACTAAAATAATGGAACTGCTCTATTTCTGCAACATTTTACCCCAGAAAACCCTAATCAACATAAAATTACCAGAAGTGTCCCCTGTCAGTGGGTGCTACTGCTAAACGGCCCCACACGTCAGTGGGTGTCAGTTTGTACGTGTACGAGGAATAATTGTACGTGCACGTGTGTACCGTACAGTACTTGGAATAAATCTAGCCTTTCTACGTATGCGTACAAAAAGGAGTGCAGAGGACAGGGAGTGCGAAGCGGCAGAGATATAAAAGGATCTCCCACCCACCCACCGCTTTCTTCCCAAATCGGAGCAAGTGGAGAAACCCTAGCCATCCCATCCCACCTCGTCCCCGCCGGTGCACCTCGCGGCCGGTAGAAGCGATGTCGAGTCGCTCGAGCGCAGATGCGTCCGCCGCGGTAGGTGCGGCGGATGTGGAGGGGACCGAGCTCACGGCGGAAGGCGTCACGGCCACCTTGGTCGTGGCCGTGGCTATTGCGGAGGAGACGGTAGAGGCCGCGACGGGTGCGGCCGATTTGGGCGATGCGGAGACCGCAGCCGACCTCACGGCGGAGAGCGGTGCGGCCATGGTCACGGCGGCTCTAGTGGAAGCGGTGGAGGAGGAGGCGTCGGATGTGGTGGGAGCGGTGGAAGAGGAGGAGGCGGCTACCGCTGCGGGGCTGGATCTGGCGCTGGCGGATCCGACCAGAGGTGGGGGAGGCGATGCCGCTGTCGCCGCTGCCGCCGTCCCAGATGCCGCTGTCGCCGTCCCAGATGCCGTCGTCGCCGATGCCACCGTCCCAGATGCCGCGGTGGCCGATGCCGTCGACGCAAACCCACCGGCGCCTGAAGCGGTAAATCCCTCAAATCCCTCACCCTTGTTCCTTTTACTGTAATGCGATATCGCCATAGGAGCTGCATAGGCTATGCCTGGTGCACATGCACCAGCAGGGGCGGAGACTGAATTGATCAGAGAGTGGTGCTGAGATCTTGAGACATGCTAGGTGGTGCTGGGCTAGTGTGATCGGCAAGCATTTGAGCTAAATGTCTCATAGACATTCTTGTGCACAATGTTGATGAACATATTTGCTAACCAAAGAGAATATCTCAGTCGGACCAATTAATTTGTGCAAACTATTGTTGTTGTGCACCAGGGACCAATTAATTTGTGCAAACTATTGTTGTTGTGCACCAGGACATAAAACCTGCTGTTATTTTGTTTGGATTAATCAGAAAAACTATTTCTGGCAATGGTTTCAGTATAGTGGACTTGTAAATATTTATTAAGACATGTTGTTTCACCTTGTCTTTGCATTTCAATTGTTAATGACTCCTAATATCATCCTAGTGTTGTTTACTTGTGAGTAGGTTATTCTATATTTAAATATGATGTAACATTTCAATTTCATTCAAAAACTTTGTGGCAGTGGCTTTTAGTATTAAGTCTGTAATCATGTTCCTTATCATATCCTCATATATAGTGAAGGAAGGGATAACTTGGGATCAAGTCCTTCATGTTGTTGAAAAGATCCTTGCCGCACTAGTTAATCATGGTATTTGTTAAAAAAAATCTGTGATGATTCTGCTTAACCAATTTAGTGCTGAGTACTAAAATATAACTTATAATGAAGTTCATATATAGGATCTTAGGTCATGTTATATAATCTAGCTATTTATAATATGTCCAATCACATATTTCTCTTCATATGATATAGTTTAACTCAAGTTATAGAATATGGCTATTTCTGACTAATAAAATATTAAGCTTAACTCAAGTTATAGAAGATCTATTTCATCAAAAGTAATGTTCATTATTTCATGTATAGTGGAGAATATTTAAAATTCTCATTTTCATAGTTATTGTAATGGCAGTTGTAAATGTGTTAATCTGTTACCTTTGAGGTGCTTCACATGTAAATTTTTGCATTTGTAATATAATGTCAATGTTTGAAAAAGCTTAACGTCAAATATGTTCCCAGATTGTGAACAGGAAGAAGCGCATGTATGCAGAAATTGATGAAATGTTTGAAAAAGCTGCATGTCATGATTTTCTCTCAGACGACGACGACGGCGAGCAGACCGAAGTGAGTGTAACTTGATTGTGTTTACATATGCTGTGTGTTTTTTGTAGTATACACATGCTAACAAATTTGCAAATCTATATTGTAGTATGACTCCAGTGACTCCACCGAGACTGTGCAGAAGAGCAACCTTGTCTCTTTTACAGACAAGGAGGCGAAGAAGCTGCAGCAACAGGGCACCCACGCATTCAAGAGGAGGGGGAGGTACTTCTGCCCCTACCATATCCACAAGCCAAGGGATGGCAGTAGGCAGAGCCTCATCCAGCATGCTGAAGCCCTAGCAAAAGAAGATGCCTCGGCGCGTGTTAGGGGTCAGCATGCTGCTCTGCTGAGGGCGATGAATCGCGCTGCTGCTCCATGATTGGGTGTTCTGGTTATGTTATCGTACATTATGCAGTTTGTGTTGGCTGTGGACAATATAGTAGCATGTTAGCGCTACTATAAGTTTGTTAAATTATGGTTAGCTGGAAACTTAGTAAGTTTAACTAGCACCTGTTGTTTCTGGTGCTTCTTTTGGTACTGTGATGACATGTTCTGTGATGGCTTATGCAAGCTTCATTACCTACTATTGCTGATTGTGTTTATTTTTGGAAGTTGTGACTAGGGCTGCAAACGAGTCGAGTTCGAGCGAGTTAGACTTGGCTCAGCTAGCTCAACTCATACTAAAATTTGAGTGAGCTCATACTGAGTCGAGTTAAACATCGAGTTGTATAACTTGATTCATACTTACCTTGACGATCTCTGGTAGATGGTGAAAAGATCATGTTGTTTCTTCTCTTTTTGTTTTTTATTCAAATAGTCTACAAATTCTAAATCAGGATGAAGTTTGTATACACATTACTAACTTTTTGATCTTGTTTCTTTTACATAAGGAGATTAACAAACTGAAGTTTGTATACAACAGATTTCGAGAAAGCTCTTATGATTTATTAGCTTGGATGTCGATTTAATGGATACATTACTACCATACAATATGTATTTTAAGTTTTAATAATAACTTTATGATTGATGGATATGTGCGTTGCAAATTTATAAACTATTGTCTTGGTTGAAAAACATTAAGTTTGTTCAGAAATTGAAAGACAAATTATAAACTTTTGTTTTGGTTGAAAAACATTAAGTTTGTTCAGAAATTAAAACAATTGCGGTTGCGGTTCGAGACTAAAATAATGGAACTGCTCTCTTTCCGCAACATTTTACCCCAGAAAACCCTAATCAACATAAAATTACCAGAAGTGTCCCCTGTCAGTGGGTGCTACTGCTAAACGGCCCCACACGTCAGTGGGTGTAATTTTGCCCCACCCACCCCCAAAATGGCAAAGTAGATGAGAAGCACATTAAATCAAAAGAGCAACATGTTTTGAAATGTTTAGTACTTCTTGAAAATGTGTCCTTTTGGTACTATGTTATTGAGCTCAAGGCTGGCACTATATATGTTTAATGTGCTTTTGGTGCTCTATGCTGGAGTATATATATAGATAGTTTGCTAGCTGTAATTAATTATTAGTCATATATTAGCATTGTTTTTGGTTCAGGTTTTTAAATTTCCGGTCGGACCGCTGAAAAAGCCAACGGGGACATTCGGTTGATGCGATACGGTCCGCGCACCAGGGGACATTCACTTCATTTGTACTTAAATTCCCCCATTTAATTTTCTGAAAATAATATGGAAAAACAACCACAAAAGAAAACCCTAGATTCAGACGTGACGGAACTATATAAATAGACGGCCTGACGCCAATCCACGTCCTTCCTTCCTCAGTCTCCGCAAATATCCAAACCCTAGACGGTTCCACGCCCCTACGACCCAGCCGCCATGACGACATCAAGGGAATCCTTTGACGCCAAGGCAGATCAGAAGGCGGCGCCCGTCGTCGGCGAGCCGTCTGATGCTACTCTTGGACCGATGGCGCCAAGCAAATCCGTGCCTACTCCACGCCTCACTTTTTCTCTTGATAAGCAATGATCGTGATTATCAGATCTAGATGTGATGACTTTCATTTTTTTTGCAGTGTCTAGTTTGTTTTGACAAACTCGGGATGTGTGGCAGTGTGTCGAAGACCATGACACATGATTACTGCGTGATAACCCTTGTAGAGGGATTTGAGGAGAAGACGGTAATGCATCTAACATACTCAACTACATATGGGCTGGATTTGATTTATTTGTGGTTATTCACATGTAATGTACGTATCAGATCTAACAGTGTTAGTACTCATTGTGTCATGTGTTAATCATTCATGTAATATACGTACCAGATCTAGCTATCAAAAAGGTTGTGAGTGTGATTTGTATTAGTCATGCACGTGTGTTTTTTTTCCAAGTACCAACATGTAATTTTGATACTTCAAGGTACCAATCTGAAACTATGAGTGCATGTTCAGGTCTTTTACAGTAAAGGGCAATTGCTTCAGTGTCCAATTATAGGAATAAGTACAAACAGTTACTCTTCTAGCTAGGATATATATGTATCTACTTCTAGTAAGTCAAATTTTGTACTGGCTCATAATGTAATAAATTGCATACTCTTCATCAGGTGATCCCTTGCTACATGAGAAAATATTTCCTAGACATGCATGCTGTTCTGCCATTCGAGAACACAAGTTTTCAAACTACTCTGAAAACTAAGGAAGATTTTTCATTCCATGTTGAGCTTACCAGTATTGATGGGATAACCTATGTGAATGGAGAATCTTGGAAAGAATTAGGCAGAGTTTACCAATTTAAGGTTGGTATGGAGCTAATATTCAAGACTGACACACGTACCAAGCAAACTAAGGTCATAACTGGAAATGACCCAATCATCCATCCATGTAAGTTTCCTACTTAATTCAACAAATTTATGTTGTGCACATAACCATGACTATATTACTTGGTTGCGACATGTGTACTCCACTAATTTCAGTTGTATTAAATTTATACACAGCATACTACCTGATGTCCCCTGAGAGGCGTCCCATTGTTGACTCACTCTCTAGCACTGATGGGACCATGATTAATTGGAGGATGATGGAGACGGTGATCAACACAGTTGAAAACTTGGATTACCTTGTTCTGTTCCACAGAGCTGGAGAGTATGAGGAAGGAGAATTGGTTTTCGGTGTGCTGCATACTCTAAACTGGACAAACAGCGTGAACTTCAATAAACATGTGGTAATCATTAAGAACACATCTTCTCTTATGAACAAAGTACTATGTGAGGCCATATATATATATTGTACACTAATTCTATTTTCCTGTATTTTAACATGTTTATTTTCCGCTAGATGTTCTCTTGACTTTAAATCTTTGCATGCAACAGAAAATCTCAAGCCATTTGATTCCTGAAACAATGGAAAAATCTGGTACCATCACAATTTGTTGTCACCCGAAAACAGAGGTGACATCTACGCCTCACTTTTTCTCTTGATAAGCAATGATCGTGATTATCAGATCTAGATGTGATGACTTTCATTTTTTTTGCAGTGTCCAGTTTGTTTTGACAAACTCGGGATGTGTGGCAGTGTATATTGCGAAATACTTTGTCTCTCGAAGAAATATTGCGCTTGTATATTGCGATGATGATGATGATGTAGTATGTAGTATAAAAACTCGATGTTTTTTGTGCAATTTTGTTGCTCGTACGTAAGATCCTTTCGTTAGCCTGATGCACTTCATGGCTCGATCAGCTACTCAGGTCATGCGTAAATCGATGCGTGTGCCGCATTTGAATTTCAAGATACTTGCTAAGCCTTTTCGTTAGCCTGACGCCCAAGATTTTGGCCTTGCCAACCGTTAGTCGAGCTTCATGCGACTGTAAACTAAATTGACAAGTATTCGACAAGGAACGCCAGCTAGCTACTAGGGCTTTCACAATTTTTTCGAAGTCAATGATATGCAAGATGATTTATCATGGCGGAGCCCCCGAGTGTCGGTTGCGGCGAAAGTAAATGAAAATCGACTCTTGGAAGAGGAAGAACTTAGCTTTTATCGGGTGCGGTGTAGTCGGCGCGGCGTAGTCGATGATGACGCAGTCGAGGTAGACGCAGACGTAGTCGATGCAGCGGATCGAAGTCGTGGTCGTAGAGGCCGGCGAGTTGATGTCGTAGAATCACAACCACGATCGAAGGCGAAGTTGTTGTCGAGCCCCCGAGCGTTGTCGTGATCGCCGTATTGCTGATGTCGACGAAATTGTAGGTCTTGAAGGTGAGTTTTCGCACCCAGGGGCGAGTTGATGTCGAGCCCCCGAGCGTTGCCGATAGTTTGCGCGAGTGCGCGGCAGCGACGAGCCCCCAAGCGTGGCGAGTCGTAGTTGATGCCGTAGTCGACGATATTGAAGACGAAGTAGTCGAAATATTTTTTCCAGATTCTCCGCGCAGTCTTTGTGGCCGATGCAGACTGCCGCTGATTTATACGATGTCTTCAGGAAGCTGGTATGTACGTACGTGCTAGTATCTTGATGGACTTTTTAAAAAAAAAACTTATCTCTTGATAGCGATTGGAGTGCTCGTGCCTCAGGTCTAATCCGGCTTCCGATTGATCTTCAAATTCCAAAGTAGGAAATCTCGGGTAGGGATCGATCAGCCCGAAGAATATAATCCAGCGGAAGTAATTTGGACTGAATCCTTTTCCTCTTCTTCTATTTTGATTGCCTTCCCGTAACATGCATGGTGGCTGATCTTAGCTCCTCCAGATAATTCGACTTGCTTGAAGATGTACCCCACGCGTACTGCCTCTTCTTTATTCTCCACGATGAGTGCATCTCGGAATTTGCTCCAAGAATAGGACATTGATCCGGTTTTTGAAATTGATGTCGGGTCGCTGCCGGTTTGTAGTCAGATTGATGTTGCTTCCGGGAAACTCGGCCTCGTCAAAAATTCATGCAAATTGGATGACGTCAAAGCTGATGACTCGGCGAGACGCGATTTTAAGACGACGATGCTGACTTCTCTTTTCCTTGTCGCTGATCCGGTTCTGCTGCTGTTTGTCGATGAAGCCTTCCAACAACAAAGCCGATAATTAGCCAGGTGCGATCTGGATGAACTCGACGATTCTTGATGGTGAAGCATTGAAGATCTTTGACGATGTAGACGATAGCTGATGTTGATGATAAATTCTGTTGAATCGATCTGACTGCTTCTGTTGTCGGCAGCCGTAAAATTTTGTTGATCTTGATGATATAGAAAAAATTTGCTGATATCGCCGATGGAAGTGTTGAAGGATCCCGCCCAGATAACAAAATCCAGTCGCCGCGATCCCCACGGTCGGCGCCAATTGACGAGGGGTTAACTCGACAAATGTCCTAGATGAAGGACTTAGGATCGGGGGAAGAGCAACGACTAGAGATTCCGGGATCGAGATTGGCACACGATGTACCCAGGTTCACGTCCCCACGGTGGAGGATCGCTACATCCTGCTAGCAATCTAGTAGATAATCACAATGGTGTTTACATGGTGCCGCCGTAGGCGGAATATTGTATCTAGTATATGTCTAATCTATCTTGTCTAGTCGGGATATTGCTTGTCTATGATATTCAATGTCTATGATATCTATTTTGATCTCGATGTCACTTGTCCCTCTAGGGGCGCCCTTGCCTGGCTTTATATATGCAACCGGGCTAAGGTTTTACAAGTGTTCTAGTCGAATACAGATTAGAGCCTTCCTTCTCCTACTCCAAGTCATCTTCGGGTCCTTGTTCTGATCCATCTCCATCATGGGCCGGACCCGGTATACTAATCTGCGAGTACCCAAAGGGCATTCCCTCGTCAGTCGAAGACCATGACACATGATTACTGCGTGATAACCCTTGTAGAGGGATTTGAGGAGAAGACGGTAATGCATCTAACATACTCAACTACATATGGGCTGGATTTGATTTATTTGTGGTTATTCACATGTAATGTACGTATCAGATCTAACAGTGTTAGTACTCATTGTGTCATGTGTTAATCATTCATGTAATATACGTACCAGATCTAGCTATCAAAAAGGTTGTGAGTGTGATTTGTATTAGTCATGCATGTGTGTTTTTTTTCCAAGTACCAACATGTAATTTTGATACTTCAAGGTACCAATCTGAAACTATGAGTGCATGTTCAGGTCTTTTACAGTAAAGGGCAATTGCTTCAGTGTCCAATTATAGGAATAAGTACAAACAGTTACTCTTCTAGCTAGGATATATATGTATCTACTTCTAGTAAGTCAAATTTTGTACTGGCTCATAATGTAATAAATTGCATACTCTTCATCAGGTGATCCCTTGCTACATGAGAAAATATTTCCTAGACATGCATGCTGTTCTGCCATTCGAGAACACAAGTTTTCAAACTACTCTGAAAACCAAGGAAGATTTTTCATTCCATGTTGAGCTTACCAGTATTGATGGGATAACCTATGTGAATGGAGAATCTTGGAAAGAATTAGGCAGAGTTTACCAATTTAAGGTTGGTATGGAGCTAATATTCAAGACTGACACACGTACCAAGCAAACTGAGGTCATAACTGGAAATGACCCAATCATCCATCCATGTAAGTTTCCTACTTAATTCAACAAATTTATGTTGTGCACATAACCATGACTATATTACTTGGTTGCGACATGTGTACTCCACTAATTTCAGTTGTATTAAATTTATACACAGCATACTACCTGATGTCCCCTGAGAGGCGTCCCATTGTTGACTCACTCTCTAGCACTGATGGGACCATGATTAATTGGAGGATGATGGAGACGGTGATCAACACAGTTGAAAACTTGGATTACCTTGTTCTGTTCCACAGAGCTGGAGAGTATGAGGAAGGAGAATTGGTTTTCGGTGTGCTGCATACTCTAAACTGGACAAACAGCGTGAACTTCAATAAACATGTGGTAATCATTAAGAACACATCTTCTCTTATGAACAAAGTACTATGTGAGGCCATATATATATATTGTACACTAATTCTATTTTCCTGTATTTTAACATGTTTATTTTCCGCTAGATGTTCTCTTGACTTTAAATCTTTGCATGCAACAGAAAATCTCAAGCCATTTGATTCCTGAAACAATGGAAAAATCTGGTACCATCACAATTTGTTATCACCCAAAAACAGAGGTGACATCTACGCCTCACTTTTTCTCTTGATAAGCAATGATCGTGATTATCAGATCTAGATGTGATGACTTTCATTTTTTTTGCAGTGTCCAGTTTGTTTTGACAAACTCGGGATGTGTGGCAGTGTGTCGAAGACCATGACACATGATTACTGCGTGATAACCCTTGTAGAGGGATTTGAGGAGAAGACGGTAATGCATCTAACATACTCAACTACATATGGGCTGGATTTGATTTATTTGTGGTTATTCACATGTAATGTACGTATCAGATCTAACAGTGTTAGTACTCATTGTGTCATGTGTTAATCATTCATGTAATATACGTACCAGATCTAGCTATCAAAAAGGTTGTGAGTGTGATTTGTATTAGTCATGCACGTGTGTTTTTTTTCCAAGTACCAACATGTAATTTTGATACTTCAAGGTACCAATCTGAAACTATGAGTGCATGTTCAGGTCTTTTACAGAAAAGGGCAATTGCTTCAGTGTCCAATTATAGGAATAAGTACAAACAGTTACTCTTCTAGCTAGGATATATATGTATCTACTTCTAGTAAGTCAAATTTTGTACTGGCTCATAATGTAATAAATTGCATACTCTTCATCAGGTGATCCCTTGCTACATGAGAAAATATTTCCTAGACATGCATGCTGTTTTGCCATTCGAGAACACAAGTTTTCAAACTACTCTGAAAACCAAGGAAGATTTTTCATTCCATGTTGAGCTTACCAGTATTGATGGGATAACCTATGTGAATGGAGAATCTTGGAAAGAATTAGGCAGAGTTTACCAATTTAAGGTTGGTATGGAGCTAATATTCAAGACTGACACACGTACCAAGCAAACTGAGGTCATAACTGGAAATGACCCAATCATCCATCCATGTAAGTTTCCTACTTAATTCAACAAATTTATGTTGTGCACATAACCATGACTATATTACTTGGTTGCGACATGTGTACTCCACTAATTTCAGTTGTATTAAATTTATACACAGCATACTACCTGATGTCCCCTGAGAGGCGTCCCATTGTTGACTCACTCTCTAGCACTGATGGGACCATGATTAATTGGAGGATGATGGAGACGGTGATCAACACAGTTGAAAACTTGGATTACCTTGTTCTGTTCCACAGAGCTGGAGAGTATGAGGAAGGAGAATTGGTTTTTGGTGTGCTGCATACTCTAAACTGGACAAACAGCGTGAACTTCAATAAACATGTGGTAATCATTAAGAACACATCTTCTCTTATGAACAAAGTACTATGTGAGGCCATATATATATATTGTACACTAATTCTATTTTCCTGTATTTTAACATGTTTATTTTCCGCTAGATGTTCTCTTGACTTTAAATCTTTGCATGCAACAGAAAATCTCAAGCCATTTGATTCCTGAAACAATGGAAAAATCTGGTACCATCACAATTTGTTATCACCCAAAAACAGAGGTGACATCTACGCCTCACTTTTTCTCTTGATAAGCAATGATCGTGATTATCAGATCTAGATGTGATGACTTTCATTTTTTTTGCAGTGTCCAGTTTGTTTTGACAAACTCGGGATGTGTGGCAGTGTGTCGAAGACCATGACACATGATTACTGCGTGATAACCCTTGTAGAGGGATTTGAGGAGAAGACGGTAATGCATCTAACATACTCAACTACATATGGGCTGGATTTGATTTATTTGTGGTTATTCACATGTAATGTACGTATCAGATCTAACAGTGTTAGTACTCATTGTGTCATGTGTTAATCATTCATGTAATATACGTACCAGATCTAGCTATCAAAAAGGTTGTGAGTGTGATTTGTATTAGTCATGCACGTGTGTTTTTTTTCCAAGTACCAACATGTAATTTTGATACTTCAAGGTACCAATCTGAAACTATGAGTGCATGTTCAGGTCTTTTACAGAAAAGGGCAATTGCTTCAGTGTCCAATTATAGGAATAAGTACAAACAGTTACTCTTCTAGCTAGGATATATATGTATCTACTTCTAGTAAGTCAAATTTTGTACTGGCTCATAATGTAATAAATTGCATACTCTTCATCAGGTGATCCCTTGCTACATGAGAAAATATTTCCTAGACATGCATGCTGTTCTGCCATTCGAGAACACAAGTTTTCAAACTACTCTGAAAACCAAGGAAGATTTTTCATTCCATGTTGAGCTTACCAGTATTGATGGGATAACCTATGTGAATGGAGAATCTTGGAAAGAATTAGGCAGAGTTTACCAATTTAAGGTTGGTATGGAGCTAATATTCAAGACTGACACACGTACCAAGCAAACTGAGGTCATAACTGGAAATGACCCAATCATCCATCCATGTAAGTTTCCTACTTAATTCAACAAATTTATGTTGTGCACATAACCATGACTATATTACTTGGTTGCGACATGTGTACTCCACTAATTTCAGTTGTATTAAATTTATACACAGCATACTACCTGATGTCCCCTGAGAGGCGTCCCATTGTTGACTCACTCTCTAGCACTGATGGGACCATGATTAATTGGAGGATGATGGAGACGGTGATCAACACAGTTGAAAACTTGGATTACCTTGCTCTGTTCCACAGAGCTGGAGAGTATGAGGAAGGAGAATTGGTTTTCGGTGTGCTGCATACTCTAAACTGGACAAACAGCGTGAACTTCAATAAACATGTGGTAATCATTAAGAACACATCTTCTCTTATGAACAAAGTACTATGTGAGGCCATATATATATATTGTACACTAATTCTATTTTCCTGTATTTTAACATGTTTATTTTCCGCTAGATGTTCTCTTGACTTTAAATCTTTGCATGCAACAGAAAATCTCAAGCCATTTGATTCCTGAAACAATGGAAAAATCTGGTACCATCACAATTTGTTGTCACCCAAAAACAGAGGTGACATCTACGCCTCACTTTTTCTCTTGATAAGCAATGATCGTGATTATCAGATCTAGATGTGATGACTTTCATTTTTTTTGCAGTGTCCAGTTTGTTTTGACAAACTCGGGATGTGTGGCAGTGTGTCGAAGACCATGACACATGATTACTGCGTGATAACCCTTGTAGAGGGATTTGAGGAGAAGACGGTAATGCATCTAACATACTCAACTACATATGGGCTGGATTTGATTTATTTGTGGTTATTCACATGTAATGTACGTATCAGATCTAACAGTGTTAGTACTCATTGTGTCATGTGTTAATCATTCATGTAATATACGTACCAGATCTAGCTATCAAAAAGGTTGTGAGTGTGATTTGTATTAGTCATGCACGTGTGTTTTTTTTCCAAGTACCAACATGTAATTTTGATACTTCAAGGTACCAATCTGAAACTATGAGTGCATGTTCAGGTCTTTTACAGTAAAGGGCAATTGCTTCAGTGTCCAATTATAGGAATAAGTACAAACAGTTACTCTTCTAGCTAGGATATATATGTATCTACTTCTAGTAAGTCAAATTTTGTACTGGCTCATAATGTAATAAATTGCATACTCTTCATCAGGTGATCCCTTGCTACATGAGAAAATATTTCCTAGACATGCATGCTGTTCTGCCATTCGAGAACACAAGTTTTCAAACTACTCTGAAAACCAAGGAAGATTTTTCATTCCATGTTGAGCTTACCAGTATTGATGGGATAACCTATGTGAATGGAGAATCTTGGAAAGAATTAGGCAGAGTTTACCAATTTAAGGTTGGTATGGAGCTAATATTCAAGACTGACACACGTACCAAGCAAACTGAGGTCATAACTGGAAATGACCCAATCATTCATCCATGTAAGTTTCCTACTTAATTCAACAAATTTATGTTGTGCACATAACCATGACTATATTACTTGGTTGCGACATGTGTACTCCACTAATTTCAGTTGTATTAAATTTATACACAGCATACTACCTGATGTCCCCTGAGAGGCGTCCCATTGTTGACTCACTCTCTAGCACTGATGGGACCATGATTAATTGGAGGATGATGGAGACGGTGATCAACACAGTTGAAAACTTGGATTACCTTGCTCTGTTCCACAGAGCTGGAGAGTATGAGGAAGGAGAATTGGTTTTCGGTGTGCTGCATACTCTAAACTGGACAAACAGCGTGAACTTCAATAAACATGTGGTAATCATTAAGAACACATCTTCTCTTATGAACAAAGTACTATGTGAGGCCATATATATATATTGTACACTAATTCTATTTTCCTGTATTTTAACATGTTTATTTTCCGCTAGATGTTCTCTTGACTTTAAATCTTTGCATGCAACAGAAAATCTCAAGCCATTTGATTCCTGAAACAATGGAAAAATCTGGTACCATCACAATTTGTTGTCACCCAAAAACAGAGGTGACATCTACGCCTCACTTTTTCTCTTGATAAGCAATGATCGTGATTATCAGATCTAGATGTGATGACTTTCATTTTTTTTGCAGTGTCCAGTTTGTTTTGACAAACTCGGGATGTGTGGCAGTGTGTCGAAGACCATGACACATGATTACTGCGTGATAACCCTTGTAGAGGGATTTGAGGAGAAGACGGTAATGCATCTAACATACTCAACTACATATGGGCTGGATTTGATTTATTTGTGGTTATTCACATGTAATGTACGTATCAGATCTAACAGTGTTAGTACTCATTGTGTCATGTGTTAATCATTCATGTAATATACGTACCAGATCTAGCTATCAAAAAGGTTGTGAGTGTGATTTGTATTAGTCATGCACGTGTGTTTTTTTTCCAAGTACCAACATGTAATTTTGATACTTCAAGGTACCAATCTGAAACTATGAGTGCATGTTCAGGTCTTTTACAGTAAAGGGCAATTGCTTCAGTGTCCAATTATAGGAATAAGTACAAACAGTTACTCTTCTAGCTAGGATATATATGTATCTACTTCTAGTAAGTCAAATTTTGTACTGGCTCATAATGTAATAAATTGCATACTCTTCATCAGGTGATCCCTTGCTACATGAGAAAATATTTCCTAGACATGCATGCTGTTCTGCCATTCGAGAACACAAGTTTTCAAACTACTCTGAAAACCAAGGAAGATTTTTCATTCCATGTTGAGCTTACCAGTATTGATGGGATAACCTATGTGAATGGAGAATCTTGGAAAGAATTAGGCAGAGTTTACCAATTTAAGGTTGGTATGGAGCTAATATTCAAGACTGACACACGTACCAAGCAAACTGAGGTCATAACTGGAAATGACCCAATCATCCATCCATGTAAGTTTCCTACTTAATTCAACAAATTTATGTTGTGCACATAACCATGACTATATTACTTGGTTGCGACATGTGTACTCCACTAATTTCAGTTGTATTAAATTTATACACAACATACTACCTGATGTCCCCTGAGAGGCGTCCCATTGTTGACTCACTCTCTAGCACTGATGGGACCATGATTAATTGGAGGATGATGGAGACGGTGATCAACACAGTTGAAAACTTGGATTACCTTGTTCTGTTCCACAGAGCTGGAGAGTATGAGGAAGGAGAATTGGTTTTCGGTGTGCTGCATACTCTAAACTGGACAAACAGCGTGAACTTCAATAAACATGTGGTAATCATTAAGAACACATCTTCTCTTATGAACAAAGTACTATGTGAGGCCATATATATATTGTACACTAATTCTATTTTCCTGTATTTTAACATGTTTATTTTCCGCTAGATGTTCTCTTGACTTTAAATCTTTGCATGCAACAGAAAATCTCAAGCCATTTGATTCCTGAAACAATGGAAAAATCTGGTACCATCACAATTTGTTGTCACCCGAAAACAGAGGTGACATCTACATATACAATTTCTGAGCTTGATGGTCGTATGTGTGTCAGCGGATGGAAAGAGTTCATGACGAAGGAAAATCATCTCAAGATTGGTGACAAGATGTTGTTCTTGCTCTACCTGGGGACTGAAGGGCTTTACTTGTTTGCTACCCATGTGCCTGAAATTGGTCTGAACTAGGAAGCCAGTGATAATGGTTTCTCTGTCCAACTATGGATGCAGCCCCGTTGCTACAATAAAAAAACGTGTTAAGACTCTATATTAGATTGTCGAATTCCCTGATATTATCGTGCTGCTAGTTGTAATTCTTCGAACATAGAACCCGCAATGTTGTTCATCTCGCGTTGCTTAACAAATTCCACAATGAAGAAATAGCTGTCGAATGCCCTGAAATTCCGTGTCTAATACGGATAATATTGAAAAAATACTGAATCCATTGACAATATTAAACTTAAAATGTTATTAAGTTAATCATAACATTAAAGATAAATTAAACCTTAAAAATTTGCAATATTAAACTTACTTGACCATTCATGAATTCATCATCTGTGATGACGACTCTGAAGCTATTGTTCTGACGACCACCAGGTTGGTATATGTTGCTTGGTTGTTGGCATGTATCACAAACTTGAGGCAAATTAGATTTATTTAAAAAATAACAAAAGAAAGCAGAAAAAAATTGCCCGCCAAATCACTGGAGTATGTGAGGGACCCCAGGATTGGACCCACAGGGCAGAACGGCCAGCGTATATGGTATCAGTTGAGAGGAGCTCGATGGCTTACTCTCAGCCGGGTATATAAGCTGGTCGATCTACCAGTCAGTTAGCGAGGTGGGACTAATCTCCACGTCCACATCGCCTGCTATGCGCGCGCCACCAAATTTGGGCCCAATCTTGGGGTGGGCCATGGGCCGAGCGAAAGGCCTACGTAGCTCCGCCAGGTCTCCGCCGAAACTGCCCTGCCCCCACACGACGCCGCCGCCCTATCCGCCCTGCCCCCACACGCCGCCGCCGCCGTATCGGCACTGCCCCCAGACGACGTCGCCGCCGTATCGGCAATGCGCGACCGACCAATCCGCCACCGCGACCTCACCGCCATCCGAATTGGATCAGCGTAAACGGTTGCCCTGCCGACTTGTACTCAACCTATCTCTGCTGCCTCCACCGCTCGTCAGACAAAATTACAAGGTTAGCACCAATACAGATGTACTACCTCTGTTCCCCTTTAATTGATGACAGCACCAGCCAAATTGCTCACGTGCTCTGCGTTAGCTCGCGTCGATTAAAACTGGACGTATAGATTAGTCAATGGCGATTGCAATTGCTGTCAGATAGTCTAGCTGCTTAGGTTCACATATGAGTGTCGCTCTCATGTATCTGTTGTTTGGAAATACTTACTTGTAAACTAATGCTGCTGCTATTTTATTCTTAACAAGACCGGCTGCAAGGAGATAAGGAATAATGTCACGAGACAAGAGCTGGATGAAAAAGGATAGAGAGTCTCTGGAGTGGCAAAGTGGCATCAAGAGTTTCTTGGAATTTTGTTTCGATGGTGCTCACCCAGACTCAAGAATACCTTGCCCGAGTATGAAATGTCTGAATAATGCTCAGAGAAAGAGAAAGGATGTCCATATGCACTTGCTTCGGAATGGGATGGATCCGACCTACACTAACTGGATATACCATGGTGAACAACCCGATGAGGACAACATGGCTGAAGATTCAGATGATGAAAACGCTGCAGATGATGGTGCTGGGATATGTGACATGCTCCAAACTCTCATAAGGGGCACAAAAGTGGGAAATAATGCAGGAGACACCGGCGGTGATGGAAATAAACAGGAGCCAAATGCATCAGCCAAGGCGTTCTACCAACTATTGGAAGAGGGAAAAACAGGGTTGTACCCAGGTTGTGAGGAGGTCACAAAGATATCTTTCATTGTGAAGCTTTACCAAATCAAGTGCGTGTCTGGGATGACCAATAGAGCATGTGACTTAATGCTCCAGCTGTTCAAGGAGTTGATGCCAAAGGGTCACTGCATCCCTAAAAATCTTGCAGAAGTAAGGAAGGTCATCCGAGAGCTTGGTCTGGATTACAAGAAGATACACGCGTATGAAAATGATTGTGTGCTATTTCGTAATGAACATGCTGATGCCCAAGAATGCCCTGTCTGTCATACGTCTCGATGGAAACCTAGTCGTACCGTAGACAAAGATGATTCATCGAGCGGTAAATCAAAGAATCCAGTGCCACGGAAAGTTCTATGGTATTTCCCACTCATTAAAAGACTGCAAAGGCTGTACATGACAAAAGATATATCAACTGATATGAAATGGCATAAGGAGAAACGTACAGATGATGGCGTAATGAGGCATCCCGCATATTCGAAGGCCTGGAAACACCTTGATGAAAAATATAGTGAAAAAGAATTCGCAAAAGATGCTCGCAGTGTTCGGCTTGGCCTTGCTTCGGATGGATTCAACCCCTTTGGGCTCATGAGTATATCACACACTACATGGCCAGTTATTCTGATCCCATATAACTTGCCACCCTGGATGTGTATGAAACAACAGAACTGGATAATGTCGATGATTATTCCAGGACCAAAGTCAGCAGGAAATAACATTGATGTGTACTTGCAGCCTTTGATTGATGAACTGTTAGTTCTATGGGAGGATGGTGCTGAAGCATATGATGCTGCAACTGAGGAAAATTTCACGGTGTATGCATGCGTGTTGTGGACCATCAATGACTACCCGGCTTACGCAATGCTGAGTGGTTGGAGCACAAAAGGCAAGCTAGCATGCCCTTACTGCCACAAGCATACAGATTACTTATGGCTCAACTATGGTAGAAAGCATTGCTACATGGGACACCGACGTTTTCTAAATAAATACCACAAATGGCGTTGAAACAAGTGTATGTTCAACAACAACACAGATACTAGAGATGCCCCGGTGCCACTTACGGGCATAGAAGTTCTACAGGAGCTAGATAGCATTCAGCACGCACCATTAGGGCGGTCAAATAAGAGAAAGCGACCGGAAACTAATCCCTGGCACAATTGGCGGAAGAAAAGTGTGTTTTTCCAGCCGCCGTATTGGAGGCACTTGCTCGTGAGGCACAATTTGGATGTTATGCACATCGAGAAGAACATTTGTGACAGCATTCTGGGGACATTGCTTGACATGGATGGGAAATCAAACGATGGTGCGAAGGCTCGTCTTGATTTGGAGGACTTGAAAATTAGGGTGGATCAGCATGCAAGGCCCACTGGTAAGGGTGAGTACAATTTTAAGAAAGCCATGTATGCTTTAAAAAAGGAAGAGAAGATGATGCTCCTCAGGTTTCTGCAGAGCATACGGATGCCTGATGGCTATGCTTCACACATTAAGCGATGTGTGGTCCTCGAGCAGTGCAAGTTTATTGGACTCAAAACTCATGACTGCCATGTTATATTACAGAAACTTCTTCCTATTGCGTTGCGCAAGCTTCTGCCATAGAATGTCCTTATCCCATTGCTTCAGCTTAGTAAATTCTTTTCTGATTTATGCTCCAAGGAGTTAAGGGATGAAGATTTGGAGAATTTGGACAAGCAAATCGCAGAAATTCTATGTCAGCTAGAGATGATATTTCCACCAGCTTTCTTTGATATTATGATGCATCTCCCAATTCATCTAGCTAAAGAAGCAAAGTTGGGAGGGCCTGTACAGTACAGATGGATGTATCCGGTTGAGCGATACCTACGTACGCTGAAGGGATATGTGCGTAACAAGGCTCACCCAGAAGGTTCGATTGCAGAGGGGTACATACTTGAAGAGTGCATGACGTTCTGCAGTCGATTCGTTCAAGGCATGCCTACAAAACTAAGTCAGTCCGAACGCCATGCTGATGGAGGTACAGATGAACCACCAACAGGGATTACCATAATGGGTACAGTTGATTACTCCAAGAAAGGTTTTTCCCGTGAATTAGTCTCTTTGGAAGGTATTAATCAAATGAGGCACTACATCATAACAAACTGCTTGGAAACCGAGCCATGGATTGAGTAAGGATACTTATGTATTTGTTTCATTTCATGACATGCATTAATACTTTGGTGATGAAGTAACCATCATTATTTTTTGAAGGAAACATATTGAGGAGCTCAAAAGGAACAATTGTCCTAATCCTAAAAAGAAACACAAGGAAGAATTTGTTGGCTGGTTCGAGAGACGGGTAACTTACTTTCACATTTTGGTTTAAACCTACCTCTCCTTCATGTTCATAACTTCAGATAGCACGGGGGAATTACTAGTAAAAAAAATTGTCTACATTACGCTCACACATATTTTATTCCATGAAACAGATCACACAACTCCGTAAAGATGGGAAGGTCAGCAAACTGTTGTATGCACTAGCTAAAGGGCCTGATCAAATTGCTCGTGTGTACAACCGTACAGTACTGAATGGATATTACTTTCGAAATGCCTATATAGAGCAGGAATTGAGTACCCAGAATAGTGGCGTTGTAGTCAATGTGCAAGAAGGCAATGGCAGTACTGATCACTATGGGGTGATAAAGAAAATCATATTTCTTGACTTTCCTCCTGATAAGGAGGTTGTTCTATTGCAGTGTGACTGGTTCGACGTGCCTACTGCCAATAGAAATCAGAGTAAGGGATATAAGAAGGACATATATGGAATTATTGACCTTGACACTACTATACACCGATTCAAGGAAGACCCTTACATTCTAGGCATCCAAGCTGAACAGGTTTTCTACGTGAGAGATGTGAAGAACCCTAATTGGGCAAGTGCTATTAAAATGAACCCACGCAATTTGTTTGCTCCTTCTGTTTTAAATGGTGCAAACGTTGATGATGCTGCAGAAGGAAGTGAACGTGCTAAAGCAGATGTACAGGATGTCGTCGATGCAGGAATTACAGTTCCAGAATTTAATATACCTGACCAGATGACTAGTTGGTGCAGAAATGATGATGAAGGAACCAGCGTTGATGTTTCAGTCATACAAAGTATAAGGCCTGCTGAGTTTGACGAAGATCAAGTAAATTATGATGCTGATACGGATGATGATGAGGCTTACGTAAATGATGGCCATGTTGCTCCTTTGGTACAAGATGAATCCGATGATGACCTAGGATTCATTTAGTAGGCTGTCTGTGCACTATTTGGCTTAAAGGTTTTGCCATGATCATGGACACATTTATGTGCTTGAAAGATCGTGTAATAATATAATTTGACTTTAAAAGGTCCAGAGTTTCAGTGTCAAGTAATTATGAATTGCGATGCTAAATGTTCAAGTGAAATTTGCGTCTTACATGAGTTCTTGATTGATTATTCGGTACTGTCACTTTTTGCAACACAAGTAAATGCTAAGTGCTTCAGAATTACAGTTGTTCGGACCTACAAAGGTTCAGCTGGTTGATATAGTAAATAACTCTGACAGTTTTACGTGAATTTTATGTCAAAAAAAGGTGACAAAAATGAAGATATATACTGGACCATACATGAACACGTATCCTAAATAAATTTCAATTAGGCTCGGGTGCCAAGGCCCAGGAGGTCTGTTTAAGGTAAACTTGGAAAAAATATCGGCTCACCGAATATTGGTGATACTGGACCATAAATGAATTGTTGTCCTAAGAAAATTGCAATATTAATCAAGGGCCACGGCCCAGGAGGCCCGTTAGCTATGCTATGAACTTTCTCGTTCCAAAAAACTTGTTCGTTTTCGCAGCAGCTGGTGATTGTTGCATTATGGTCAACCTATTACCATACGGCCCAAATTGTCGCAGTAAACAATAGTTATTGCCGCAGGATAAATTTGAGGCAAAAAACATATGATATTTACCACGCATACTTATTACGTTGGAAGAACTAGCCTCTAAGGCAACAAAATTGCTACCTCGCGCAACAGAGCTTATTTGTCGCTAAAACGCGATTGTATTCCAACGTGAAGCAGATCGTTGCAATAGGCGGCCTCTACCGCAACAAATTTGACAATGTATCGCGACCAAGAATAGTCGTGGAAATATGAGCGGCCTATCACCACGACCGGAGAATTTGTGGTAATTTTGTACTACATCGCAACGAAAAAAACCGTAGCGATAGATTATGTCGCAATAGACCGGTTTTCTTGTAGTGGTAGCAAACTAAAAAGACAAACAAAGAGAAACAACGGAAATATTTTTGGTCTTTTTGTGTTTTGGAAAGTGGAAATAAGAATAAGGGCAATAAAGAGAGCGAAACATGGATATACATAGGACCGACAGAATATGATATGTAGATGAGTGAATCGTCGGCGTACCTCCCCCCAAGCTTAGGCTTTTGGCCTAAGTGGAGATCAATCCCAACTCGGCCAACTCGGCCATGAGGTGGCGCCTCCGTAGTGTGACAAAGAAGCACCATCGTCCTGATATGAGCTCGAGGACGCCCCGGAGTGGTACGTGGTGAAGTGATAGGCCGGCTCCTCCTCTTCCTCCTGGTCCACAATGCCATGTTGTACGTTGAAGCCGAGCACCCTAAGCCGCTCGTCCAACTCCTGCTTCGTGCGTGACCATGGCTTGTTATCAATACTAAACAAACCGGGTTGTGGCAAAGGCACTTCCCTTTCCTCTCCATCAGTGAATAACATCCTGTAAACTAATTTCCCTGCACGTGAGTTAGCAGTAACAAAATGATGGAGCTTCATGGCAGCAAGATCAAGCCTCTATGGAGTCAACAATGTATCATGAGGAGCAATAGGAAGTTCAAGAGCAGCAACAATGCGCGCAGCAATAATACCTCCATAAATAGGTCCCCTAGCAGCTAGGCGACGAGCAATAATAGCACCGAGATTATACTTCCTACTCACATCAAGAGCGGTAGCTAGAAAAGCTAAATGATAATTGGAGATATTGCCAGTGTTTCCTCTACCAAGTACACTAGTGGCAAGATAGTAAGTAAAATATCTAATAGCTGGGAGTTGAATGTTTCTTATCTTGCCACGCTGTGCGGTGCGGTCATCATCGTTAGTTACTCCTCGGTAAAGCTCCACTAAATCAGCGGGCTGCTGTAGCATCTTCCTTGCCGTCCCAAACATGGGTATACCTAGAATGTTACAAAATCTTTCCAAAGACAGGGTGATAGGTCTATCATAAATCTTGAATGCAATGGAAGGATTGTAATGAGCATTAGTGAATTTAAAACTTTCAACGAAAATCTTAGTGAGTATGGCATATTGATTACTCTCATCCATCATGTAAGCAGTCAATCCAACCCTGTTAACGAGCAGCAAGAAATCATCAAGAATCCCTGCATCACTCAAAAAATTAGTACAAGGGAAAGTCGATGGGTGTGCATCTTCATCATCTCCCTCAAGGTTTGGTGACATGAGATCTTCATTATAGGACATCCTATATCGAGTAGTGGATCTTGAAGGCCTTGATGACATTGGTGCATCACTTTCAAACACTTCTCCAAATGTGAAGTTGTCCATTTCCTTCTCTGAGATTTTTTAACAAACCTCATAAAATATGATTTTGAGATAAGCAAATGTAGGAAACTACTGTAGTGAGTTACTAGAGAGCTAACATGCATCAAAATAACAATTCTAATCAATAGAACAAGCATGCATACTCATTTATCCTGCCACCTACAATGCTAAAATACTCAAGAAATACTCCACCAAAAGAAATTCTACTTGGACAAGCGGAGGAGTCACATACCGGAGAACAAATACTCCAAATCTCAGCATAAATGCTGGGCTGAGCAAGGAGATCGAAAAATCGAGGTGAAGAATAGCAAGAACTCGGGTTTGAGCTGGGTGTGTCGTTGTTTTCGGGAGAGAGAAAGAGCAGGGGAGGAAGAGATAAGTGAGAGGCCAGGCGGGGCCCTCTCACAGCAGGTGGGCGCGGCCAAGGCTGGGCCACGCCCCCTGTGTGGGAGAGGGCCCCGCCTGGCCTCTCACTTATCTCTTCCTCCCCTGCTCTTTCTCTCTCCCGAAAGCCCCTCCTGGTGTCTCCCAGGTGTCTCTCTGCCCCATTTTTGACATAAAAATTTATAAAGAATTTTCTGGAATTTTTCGAGAAACTTTATTTTCGAGGATTTTTCAGAAATTGGCATATCGATAAAAACTCAGAAAAACGAAGATGAAACAATTTCAAGCAAATCAAAACCAAGTATGCAGCAGCTCTGAGATACTCTTAATCATATAACTAAACTAAAGGAATAAAATTGAATAAGTAAATATAAGTGAGGTGGAGCAGATGCGGTGAAAACAAAGTTTCGTTCATATAAAATCACTTTGTTAACAAGGTTGATCAAGTCTTGTTACCAAACTAACTTTATATGAGGCAAAACTTTGTACTTCACTTAATGCTTATGTTACCTCAACTTTGATAGGCATAGTCCCAATCATAACAATTTTATATTCTTCCTTGGGCTTTCGCTCTGAACAAATAATTTGACCAACTTTGATGGTCTCAACATGCTTAATTGAATTTAGAGCATTCTTCCTATCAATCTTCTTGGGAAAATAAACCGTGTACTCTTTATCATTGACATTAAAAGTTACTTTTCCTTGATTGCAATTAATAACAACACCTGCAGTGTTTAGAAAAGGTCTCCCAAGAATAATAGACATATTATCATCTTCAGGCATTTCCAACACAACAAAGTCAGTTAAAATCAAATAGCTGTTAGCAACTTGAACAGGAACATTTTCACATATACCAATAGGAATAGTAGTAGACTTATCAGCCATCTGCAAAGATATATCAGTTGATACTAATTTTTCTAGATCAAGTCTTTTATAAAGAGAAAAAGGCATGACACTAACTCCAGCTCCCAAATCACATAAAGCAGTTCTAACATAGTTATTTTTAATGGACCTAGGAATAGTTGGTATACCTGGATCTCCAAGCTTCTCCGGTACTTTACCATCAAAAGAGTAATTAGCAAGTAAAGTGGAAATTTCCTCATTAGGAATTTTCCTTTTGTTAGTGACAATATCTTTCATATATTTTGCATAAGGGGGCATTCTAATAGCATCAGTCAAAGGAATTTGCAAAAATAAAGGTTTCATCCACTCACAAAACCTGTTGTAGTGTTCTTCTTCCTTGGACTTGTATTTCTTACTAGGAAAAGCCATTGGTTTCTGTACCCAAGGTTCTCTCTCTTTACCATGCTTGGTGGCAATGAAGTCTTCTTTGGTGTACTTTGCATTCTTATCAATCTTTTCTGGTTCCTCTTCAACTTCTTCTTTATCAGAAGTATCTCCTGGTTTAGTTTCAGCATCAGAAATAGAAACACTGTTAGGATCTTTACCTGCATCAGATGATTCTGTAGTTGTTTTATGCTTCTTCTTCTTCTTAGAAGGAATATCATCACTTGAAGTACGTTGAGAATCTTGCTCAACCCTCTTAGGATGTCCTTCAGGATATAATGGATCTTGAGTAGTAGCACCACTTCTTGTGCGTATTTCACATGCTTGCTTCTCTCTTGCGGCATTAACTAGCAAGTCTTTTTGCACCTTGGTAAGCTGATCAATTTTTGTTTGAACCATTTGAAAATGTTTAGCAAGTATCTTCACATCATTGGCGGTTCTCTCCACAATATCCTGCAACTTGTTAATAGCTCTAGAATTTTCCAACAGATGATTATGCACCATTCTATTAAAATTTTCTTGCTTAACAATAAAATTATCAAATTCATCTAAGCATTGATCAGGAGGTTTAGAATAAGGAATGTCTCTTTCATCAAAGCGCTGGAGAGAGTGTACCTCAATAGTTGATGAATGAGGGATTGGCTTACACAATTCTTCTATAGGAGGTAAATTCTTCACATCTTTGGCCTTAATACCTTTCTCCTTAAGAGATTTCTTAGCTTCCTTCATAACTTCATCATTTAATTCAATCATCCCTCTCTTCTTCGGCGTAGGCTCTGTAGATGGCGCAGGTGTTGGCGCTGGTGTTGACTCAACTAGAGTCCAACCATCATGATTCTGGCTTATTTTAGCCATTAATTCTTCAGCTTCAGCCGGAGTTCTTTCCCTGAAAACACAACCAGCACAACTATCCAAGTATGACTTAGATTCATCAGTTAGTCCATTATAAAATATATCAAGGAGTTCATTTTTAGGCAATGGTTCTTTAGGTAAAGCTCTAATTAAAGAACAAAACCTTGTCCAAGATTCAGGCAATATCTCTCCTTTTCCCTGTTCAAAATCAAAGATTTTCTGCACAGCAGCATGTTGAGCACTAGCAGGAAAATATTTCTGAAAGAAAGCATTAACCAAAGCAATAGGACTATGAATAGATCCAGGAGACAAGCTATTAAACCAAGTTTTAGCTGCATCTTTCAACGAGAAAGGAAAAATCTTAGCAACAAAGTAAGTGCGAAGCTTAATATCATCAGAAAACAAATTACTCAAAGTAGAAAGCTCATTCATGTGCTCCATAGCACTCTCATCTTTAGTACCACAAAAAGCAGTTTTCTCAACAATAGATATGTAAGATAAATCCAAAGAGAAATCATAATCCTTATCTCTAATATTTATGGGAGAAGCAACAAACTTAGGATCAGGAGACAAATTATATCTAACAGAACATCTTGCAAGAAGTTCTTTAACCTCAGCAGCATTACGAGTAGCACGTGCTTCAGCAATAAAATCATCATTAAGCTCAATATAAGCATCATCATAAAAATCATCACTAGGACATTCCCTAGACTCAGGTGAACTAACAGGTGTAACAGTGGTGTTTCCCAACTTAGCTCTAGCAATAGTAGCATCTAAAAAGGAACCTAGTGAACCACTCTCATCAAGCACAATAGAAGCATCATCTAAATTATCAGTGGCATTTTCAAACTCAGCAGAAGTAGTAGCAGTAGCGTGTGGGTGTGGTGGTGTAAGCAACTTACTCATAACAGATGGTGAATCAAGAGCAACAGAAGTGTTCAAAGTCATACTTCTTCTTGTAGTGGATGGCAATATAGGAACTTTTCCATCACGAGGTTTACCCATAATGAAAGGATTGCAGCGAACAATATGAATACCAAGTGAACTTACAAATAAAGCTATGCTCCCCGGCAACGGCGCCAGAAAATAGTCTTGATGACCCACAAGTATAGGGGATCGCAACAGTCTTCGAGGGAAGTAAAGCCCAAATTTATTGATTTCACAAGGGGAGCCAAAGAATATATGTAAGCCTTAACAGATGAGTTGTCAATTCAGCTACACCTGGAAACAGTCTTGCTCGCAGTGGTTTATCAGTAGCAACAGTTTTATAGTGGTGATAGTAGTGAAACAGTAACAGCAGTAGTAAAATAGCAGCGGTAATAGTAACAGTAGTAAACAGTAGGAACAAATACTGTAGGCATGGGGATGGATGTACGGGCGTTGCATGGATAAGATAATTCATGAAATCAATGAGACATGGGCATTGCAGATAAATAATGATAAAGCATCCTAGTACTAACAATCATAGGCATGTGTTCCGTATATAGTCGTACATGCTCACAAGGAGAAACTTGCATGACATCTTTTGTCCTACCAGCCTATTGCAGCAGGGCCTCAAGGAAAACTACTGGTAATTAAGGTACTCCTTTTAATAAAGTACCAGAGCAAAGCATTAGCACTCGGTGAATACATGTGATCCTCACATCATAGCCATCCCCTCCGGTTATCCCAATTTCTGTCACTTTGGGGCCTCGGGTTCCGGACAACAATATGTGTATACAACTTGTAGGTAAGACCATAAACAACAAGTATCATCATAGAAATAATAACATGTTCAGATCTGAAATCATGGCACTCGGGCCCAAAGTGACAAGCATTAAGCACAATAAGTTGCAACAATGTCATAAGCACTAAATAAAGATACTAGGCACTATGCCCTAACAATCTCATATCAAATTACATGAACAATCTCATCCAATCCCTACCATCCTCTCACCTACAGCAGGGGAATTACTCACACATGGATGGGGGAGTCATGGATGGTCGATGGAGGGATGTCGGTGATGATGGTGATGAAGATCTCCTCCAAATCCCCATCCCGGCAGGGTGCCAGAATGGAGTTCCTGGTTCCGAATCACAGTTTCTGATGGCGGTGGCGCAGCGGAAGTCTATCTGGGAAAAACGTCGTGTCCTCGATATAATCGAGTCAGAGGGTATATGTAGGCGAAAGGAGAGGTCGAGGGGACAGCGGAGGCGTCCTCACACCAGGTGGGCGCGGCTAGGGCTGGGCCGCGCCCCCTGTGTGTGTGGGGCCCTCGAGCCTCCCCTGCATCTCATCTTCTGGCTCCGTGGGTCTTCTGGTGAAATAGGATTTTTGATGATTTTTCCCGAATTTTTTCTAAAAGTTGGATTTCTGCACAAAAACGAGACACCAGAGCAATTCTGCTGAAAACAGCGTTAGTCCGTGTTAGTTGTATTCAAAACACACAAATTAGAGGAGAAACAATAGCAAAAGTGTTCGGGAAAGTAGATACGTTTTGGACGTATCAGTGCAGTACCCTCCACTAGCCATATCCGAGCGAGGAGCAGAGCACGGCGGCGCAGGACGTGCTGGTTTATCGCAAGCCGCCGCGAAACCCTAAACCACCTTACCTCCATCAGCTGCAGTCTACTGACAATCTGTCATTTTGGTGCAGCGGCTGTGTTTCCCCCATGACGACCTCGAGCGCAACAATGTCAGTGACCACTGAGGTAAACGAATGCCGCAACTAATTTCGCGAAATCTTCTGGAAATATCTCAATTAATCTTTACGACACTCCGATTCGACTGATTTGATTTCTGATCCATTTGGTTTGATCGGCAGTGCCCAGTGTGCTTTGACTGCAAAGGTTATTGCGATGGGCGTAATAGGATGAACACCTCCTTCGCCATCATGCTTTAGCCAAATTTTCTTGAGAAAACAGTACAATCTGTACAATCGGAAGTTCATGCAAGCATTTCTCTTATAAGTTGTCTAGATTGCGGAAGCTCATTATTCTCTTATAAGTTCATGCAAGCAGTGTGGTGGTCTTGGTGTGGTCAACTTTCAAAAACAGAATGTGGCTCTTCTTCTGAAGTTTTTGGACAAGTTCTATAATCATAGAGATATTCCTTGGGTCACTTTGATTTGGGAAGCTCGTTATTCAGATAAAATTCCACACGCTGAGAAGTTGTGTGGATCTTTTTGGTGGCGTGATGTCGTTCGACTGGTGGATAACTTTAGAGGGGTGGCAGCGGTTAAACATGGTAAAGGGGATACTTTCCTGTTCTGGTCTGATAACTGGGTGCTTGCTGGTGATTCCAGACCTATGAAAACCAGATTCCCAAAGCTTTTCTCCTATGCTTTGGATGAGAATATTGCAGCCTCACACGTTTATGGTGCTGAGAATTTAATTTCGCTGTTTCACTTGCCCCTGTCTAGACCTGCTTTTGTGGAGCTTGGTAATCTGCAAGACTTGCTGCGTGAAAATCCTTTGTCAGGTGATAATGATGTTTGGGGTTACTATTGGGGAGATAGTTATACCTCTGCTAAATTCTACAAGCAGATTCACTCCCATATCTTGGTGCCAAAGGTTTTTCATTGGCTCTGGAAATCTTGTTGTGTGATGAAATCCAAGACTTTTGCCTGGCTTCTGTTGCAAGATCGTTTGAACACTTGTGATATGATTCAACGAAGGCAATGGAAGGTTCTTGATAACACTCACTGTGTACTTTGCCCTCTCAAGATTCATGAGGACAGAGTTCATTTATTCTTTGAGTGCAATTTCAGTAACAGAATTTGGAACTACTTGCAAATTCAATGGGCTGGCAATGGATCTCTGGATCTACAGCACGTTGTCTCTGAGGCTAGAAGAAGCTTTTGCCACCCTTTCTTCATGGAGGTTTTAATCTTGGCTTGTTGGAATATTTGGATCATCAGGAATGGGGTGATCTTCAATGGAGAGAGGCCTACCTTTGCAAGGTGGAAGGCTAGATTTATTCATGACATTTCCCTTCTGCAATACAGAATAAAGGATAAATTTCGAGACTCTCTTCTGACTTGGATCTCCTCATTGCCCTAGAGGTTTTCCATTGTAATTTTTGGGTTGTACATAGTTTTTGGTAGTCCTAGCTTTGGGTTTTTTGGGTCATCCCTCCTGACCCTTCTGTTTTTTGTGTACTTCCTAATCTTTGTATCTCTTTGAACTCTCTAACTATAAAATGAAAAATGATCTTGCTGTGGGGCTTTTGCCTCACAGTCTCCCTGGTCAAAAAAAAGTTGTCTAGATTGCGATTAGGTTCTCTCTTCAGATCTGCAAGAGAAGTAGTGTTGCCTGAGTTGTTCTAGTACCTTCATTGCTAATACTACATAAATTATGTTGACATCATGTACATCGACCATGCATGCATTCATTTTATTGTTATATGCAAAATTATGGCATGAATTTATATGTACTTGGTAGATTATGTTTCTAAATTTAGTTTGTGTAGCAGAATAGCAGTCACATATTTATACAGACCAAGCAAACATAATTTTGTTAATCAAGTTATCCCCTTCCACACAAGAAATTATTTTCTTCGAAAGTCTGCATTGTCTAGGTACATCAATAGGGTGTTCAAAGCAATGTTAGCAACTAAAGAGGGATTCAAGTTTGATGTCAATGTCAGAAATGTAAAGGGGCTAGCTGGTTTTACGTCTATTGGTGGCAAGGGCTGGAAAGATACATGTTTGAACCTGGCCATGAGCTCTGCTTCATCATTGATGAGCATGGCCCAATCACCAAAGTCATGCCTGAGACTTACCCTATCATCCATCCATGTATGTTTGCAATATATTTCGTGTTCTTCTTTTCTGTGCTTATTTGTTCTAGATCCAGCAGAACAACTATCTTTCAATAATTTTAACTAACTGCACTTTGAATATGCAGCCTATTTTATAATGGCCCTGGAAAGAAGGCGCATTTTTATGCTATCAATTCCCCTGATGGAACCACGCTCAACTGGAACAAGGTGGGGGTTGTGCTAGAAGATATAGATAGGTTGAGCGGGCTTCTGATCTTGCATAATGCAGGACAGTTAGGACAAGGAACAGTTGTGCCTCTGTGATACGTCTCAAATGTATCTATATTTTGATGCTCCATGCTTGTTTTACACCAATTGCTTTGTGTTTTGTTTACACTTCGTAGCATTTTTATGCGTTTTCCGGAACTAACCTATTAATGAGATGCCATGGTGCCAGTTCCCTATTTTCTACTATTTTTGTGTTTCAGAAAAGTTACACAAGAAATATTCTCAGAATTGGACGAAACGAAGCCCGAAGTTCCTATTTTCCCCCGACACGAGACGGAGTCCAAAGAAGAGTCGGAGGGGGGCCAGGGGGCAACCACACCAGGTGGTGGCGCGGGTGGACCCCTGGGTGCGCCACCCTATGGTGTGGGGCCCCTGGCCACCCTCTGACATCGCTCCTCTGCCTATAAAAAGTCTCCAAGGTGAAAACCCTAAATCAGTCGGCGTTTTCCCACATAAAGTTCCGCAGCGCCGCCCCCATCGAAGACCAATTTTGGGGGACAGAAGTCTCTGTTCTGGCACCCTGCCGGGATGGGGAAGTGCCCCTGGAGCCATCTCCATTGACTCCACCGCCATCTCCATCGACGTTGGTGTCTCCCATGATGAGGGAGTAGTTCTCCCTCGGGGCTGAGGGCTCTACCGGTAGCTATGTGGTTCACCTCTCTCTCCCATGATGTAATCTATATGTGATCATGAGCTTTGTATCTAGTTGAATTGGTAGATGCTGTTCTTCATATATTTTGCTACTCTAGTGTTTTATTATTGTAATCTCTCGAGACACCTTGTACCATGATGTGAAGGATGACAGTGTGCGCATTATGTGTGTCTCTTTATTTAGTGTCTCTATGAATTGTTTGTGTTTGTTGGAACCATCTAGTGCGCTCAAGGTGATAGTGCGAGGCAATCTAGTTTGGGAAAATGCGAACTTTGTGGAGTGCTTCATAGCCCTTGATACGTCTCAAACGTATCTATAATTTTTGTTGCTCCATGCTTGTTTTACACCATTTGCTTCATGTTTTGTTTACACTTTGTGGCGTTTTTATGCGATTTCCGGAACTAACCTATTGACAAGATGCCACGGTGCCAGTTCCCTGTTTTCTGTTGTTTTTGTGTTTCAGAAAAGCTACATAGGAAATATTCTCGGAATTGGACGAAACAAAGACCGAAACTCTCATTTTGCCTGGAGGAAGGACGAGGACCAAATGGGAGCCGGAGGGGGGCCAGAGGGCATCCTCACCACCAGGGGGCGCGGCCCAGGCCCTGGCCGCACCCACCTATGGTGAGGCCGCCCTGGCCCACCTCTGACGCCGCCTTTTCGCCTATAAGAAGCCTTGGGATGGAAAACCCTAAAAAAATCGGCGTTTTTCCCAGAATAATTCCGCAGCACCGCCGCCGTTGAAGACAAATTTTGGGGGACAGAAGTCTCTGTTCCGGCACCCTGCCGGGATGGGGAAGTGCCCCCGGAGCCGTCTCCATCGGTCTCCATCGCCGTCTCTGCCGTCTCCATCGACCTCACCGCCATCTCCATCACTGTTGCTGCCTCCGATGATGAGGAGGGAGTAGTTCTCCCCCGGGGCTGAGGTCTCTACCGGTAGATATGTGGTTCAGCTCTCTCTCCCATGATGTGATCTTTATGTGATCGTGAGCTTTGTATCTAGTTGAATTGGTAGATGCTATTATTCAGATATTATGCTACTCCCGTGCTTTATTATTGTAATCTCCGGAGATATCTTGTATCATGGTGTGATGGTGACAGTGTGCGCATCATGTGTGTCTTTTTGGTTAATGTCTCTATGAATTGTTGGTGTTTGTTGGAACCATCTAGTACGTTCATGGTGATAGTGTGGGACAATCTTGTTTAGGGAAATACGGACTTTGAGGAGTGCTTCATAGCCCTACGCATGATTAGTGTTTGTTTTCCATTGGAGAATTGTTTAGAGTGTCATATTGATGTTAGTATCTATTTGTTCAATTATGTTATATTTATTGAGAGTGTGTCCACTAGTGAAAGTATGATCCCTAGGCCTTGTTTCCAAGCATTGTACACCGTTTCCTTTCAGTTTTGTTACATGTTTGCTCGCAGCGATATTTATTTCAGATTACATTTACTACTTATAATCATCACTACTACGTGTATTTCACTATCTGTTCGCCGAACTAGTGCACCTATACATCTGACAAGTGTATTGGGTGTGTTGGGGACACAAGAGACTTTCTGTATCGTAATTGCAGGGTTGTTCGAGAGGATAGCTTTGACCTCCTCCTCCCTGAGTTCGATAAACATTGGGTGATCCACTTAAGGGAAACTTGCTGCTGTTCTACAAACCTCTGCACTTGGAGGCCCAACACTGTCTACAAGGATAGAAGCGTGCATAGACATCAAGCTCTTTTCTGGCGCCGTTGCCAGGGAGGTAAGGTAAAAGGTACTCACATCTTTTAATTACTAAGTCTTTTAGTTGTTGGTGAGTGCTCAAAGTTATTTCCTTTAGATTCTGTAATTATATCTTTTTGTTTCTTGTTTTTATTTTCACTAGTTAGGCTTAATGGAAAATAAAGAGTTTTATAGTGTCTTTCCTGAGTTTAGATTTGAAGCGTTTGAAAAACCTTTGAAGCTTATTTCGCATAGCAATGTTATTTGTATGAATTCTTTGAACACCGTTATTGCTAATGCTATAGAAAGGTCTAAGCTTGGGGAAGCTGGTTTTGCTAAGCATGATATTTTTAGTTCCCCAGCTTTAGTGGAGAAAGTTTGCTCTGATGATATTTTATCTCCCATATGTGATGTTTCTAATGATGTTTGTGATCCTCGTCCTTTTAAAATACCTATGAAAATTGTTGAACGTGTTATGAATAACTGCTATCTAGGGGATGGAACTGTCCATCCCGGTGATCATTTGCTCTTTATACATGAATTATGCGAGTTGTTCAAGTGTGCAGGTATTTCTACAGGTGAAGTTAAGAGGAAGTTATTTTCTTTTTCACTTGAGGGCAGAGCTGCGGAATGGTATAAGACGCTGAAGGAAGACCGATCTATTGGTTGGGAGGAAATTGTACCTCTCTTTTATTCTAAATTCTATCCTTCTAGTGAGGTTCATAAAGATAGGAATTATATTTATAATTTTCATCCTCATGATGGAGAAAGCATTGCCCAAGCGTGGGGAAGATTAAAGTCACTAATGCACAAATGTCCCATTCATGAGCTTCCCCATAATATTGTTATTAATAATTTTTATGCAAGGCTTTCAGGATATTACAAGGATCATCTAGATGCATGTTTTGATGGGTCTTTCATAAGCAAGGATGTTGACATCAAGTGGGATCTGCTTGAAACAATTCAAAACAATATTGAATATTGGGATAGCAACAAAGGTAAAGGATCAGGTATAAATTATGAGTATGATTGCATTAAGTCTTTCGCTGAAACTTCTGATTTTCAAGAGCTTAGTGCTAAATATGGTCTTGATCCTCAAATTATGGTTAATTTCTTTAGAGCCTTTGCTTCCCATATTAATGTTCCTAAGGGAAATGGGGCGTGTATCATGAACCTTTTAAAGACACTTGCATAGAAAGTGATATTGTTATTGATGATTGCAATAAACATGCTCAAACTTCTGAAAGTACTATTTCTTATAAGCATGTTAATTTTTGTGGAGTACTTAGACCTTGTGAACAGAGTCACTACAAAGAAGATTATTGTATCCACCACAGGAATGAAGAAACCCGAATGTGGGATAAGGCTCTATATGAGCTTGGTAAAAAGGTTTGTGAGCTTTATCCTTTTATTTGTGAACTTTGCCATGAAAAGGGTCATTTTAATTTTCAATGCTCAGGCCATAATAGTGACCCTTCTAATCGAATGAGTACCGCAAGCTTGTATTGTGATGACAAGATCACTCCCAATTAGCATGATGAGCTTACTTTGTTTTTGGCGTGTGAAGGGTTATCTAGAAAAACTTCTTTGGTAGATATGAGCGTTTTTTAAAATATTAGCATCCTGCAGGGTTGTCGTCTTTATTGTGTTAAAGATTGTCGCGCAAATACTTACTTACAAAATGTTATAAAACATGATGTTTTGCCAAGCTATGACAGGACTAATATATGTTTCCATCTTATTAATAGAGAGGAGGAATCCTCCAAAGTTTCTTCTGTTGTTTCTGTCAGTAAATCAGATTATGTGGAGAAGATGCCTTTCAAGCCTCTCCCTCCTAAAGAAGAGAGTAAGAAGAAGAAGAAGAAGAAGAGGAGTAAAAGGCGAGAGGAAACGGTATCTTCCCCTAAGCATGTTGCTACTATTATAGATTATGATGATTCTGAACTTGATGATGTACTTATGCCTGTTACTTATGTTAGTGTTCATGATTGGGAAAAACACTATACTTTCGATATTGAAAATCTTTTTGGTACCAATTCTGAAAATTATGAGGTTAATAATTGTTGCACCATTAGTACTATCCATATTCCTTCCTATGATGATTATGGTGATGAGAAAAGTTATTTTGGTGAATCTGCTCCTACTACGATTGTTCATGTGGGGAGTATTAATTCTTTTGTGCATGTGGCTCATGATAGGGATGTTTTATGTGATAGTTATATTGTTAATTATATTTATGATGCTACTAAAAGTTACTATGAGAGAGGGAAACATGGTTTGATGGATCTCAACAATATTAAGTTTCCCCTCTTTATGTTGCAAATCTTGAAGTTGCACTTGTTTTATCTATCCATGTTTGTTACTATGTGCTTAGTTGATCTATTTTCTTACAAGATTCCTATGCATAGGAAGTGGTTTAGATTTAAATGTGTTTCACATTTGCTTTTTGATGCTCTCTTGTCGGGGGGATGACTTATGGGGCTTGCCATGTGCCGAGCTGTTTGCCGACTAGCGTCCCAGGAGTCTCCACGGCTCGAAGACAGGAAGACCGGCTCGGCCCAGAGGGCCGGCTGTACCAGCAGCCGGCTGGCGATTCCACCGAGGAAGGCCGGAGCCGGGCGACGAAGACAAAAACCCACCAACGGTTGTCTGGCCAAAAGTAGGCTGGCCCCGACAAGAGCGACAGAGGCCAAGGACGGGAGTGACGAGTGCCATGACCAAGTCCAGCCAATCAGCGACTAAGGACCCTGAAGGAAATATGCCCTAGAGGCAATAATAATATTGTTATTATCATATTTCTTGTTCATGATAATGTTTATATTCCATGCTATAATTGTATTAAGCGGAAACATTAATACTTGTGTGGTTTATGAACAACACCGTGTCCCTAGTACGCCTCTACTAGACTAGCTCATTGATTAATGATGGTTAAGGTTTCCTAACCATAGACATGAGTTGTCAATTAATAATGAGATCATGTCATTAGGAGAATGATGTGATGGACAGACCCAAATAAAGCAGAGCAATTAGATCGTGTCATCGTGTTCATCTTTGCGAAGCTTTTTCCTATGTCAAGTATTGTATTCCTTAGACCATGAGATAATACAACTCCCTGGTATCGGAAGAAAGCTTTGAGGTCATCAAACGTCATCCTATGTGAGGATGATCATAAAGGTGTCTCTCAGGTGATCGGAAAGTACTTGTTGGGTTGCATGTATCAAGATGGAATTTGTCCCTCCCGAGTCGGAGAGATATACTTCGGGCCCACTCAGTAATCGATATCAACACCGCTTGCAAGCACGTGGTTAAGGAGTTAATCACAAAGTGATATCGGATTACGGAACGAGTAAAGTACTTGCTGTGAACGAGATTGAACTAGGTATAGCGATACCGACGATCGAATCTCGGGCAAGTAAAATATCGCGTGACAAAGGGAATACATATACGGGATTAATTGAATCCTGGCATCGTGGTTCATCCGATATGATCATCGATGAATATGTGGGAGTCAATATGGGTTTCCAGATCCCGCTGTTGATTATTGATAGAAGATCATGTCTGCATATTCTCGAACCCGTAGGGTCACACACTTAACGTGCATCGATGCTAGGATAGAATGGATAATTGGTTTATGAGTTTTTGGTCGGAGTCTCGGATGAGATCCAGGACATCACGAGAGGTTCCGGAATGGTCTGGAGAATAAGATTCATATAAAGGAAAGCAGTTTTTGGATTCCGGAATCGTTTCGAAGTTTATCGGTATTGTACCAGAAGGTTCTAGAAGGTTCCGGAGTGGGACCAACGTGGGCCCACTTGTCGGAGGCCTATGTGGGCCTAAGGGGAAGTGTCCTGGCCACTTTGGGCCAGGCGCACGAGGCCCCTAAGGCCCAGCCGGCCAGCCCTTAGGGGAAACCCTAAGGGAACCTTCCAGAAGGAGGGGGGAAACTTGCCCCCCACTCTTCCCCCTTGGGCCGCCGCCCTAGGACTTGGAGGAGGGGCCAAGGCAGCCGGCCAGCCCCCCATATAAGGAGGGGCAGGGGCGCAGCCTCCCTCCACCCCAACCCGAGCCGCTGGCCAACTGCTGCCCCTCCACCTCTCTCTCTCGCGATTGTGCGTAGGCGAAGCCCTGCCGCAGAAACTCTCCACCATAAGCACCACGCCGTCGTGCTGCAGATCCAATCTATCTCTCCACCATACTTGCTGGACCAAGGAAGGAGGAGACGTCGCTGCACCGTACGTGTGCATCTCTCGGAGGCGCCGCCACTTGCGGCGTAGGATCGGATCGGATCGCGGGGAGGAGACGGCTAGTACGACTACATCATCCACGTTCTGTTGAACGTTTCCGCTGTGCGATTTCTTCAAGGGTATGAAGATCTCATCTACCTCTCTCGTTGATTACATCTCCTAGATTAGATCTTGGCTTTCTTTTCGCATCCGTAGGAAATTTTTGATTTACTATGCTGCGAAACCCTTCAGTGGTATCAGAGCTAGATCTATGCGTAGATGTGTTTCACGAGTAGAACGCAACATGCTTGTTGCGGGCGTTGATGTTTTCTGTTGCAAACCTCTTGGTGTGTATTTCTTATGGCGCGGCATAGTGAGATCGAAGCGGTCCAGGCCAACTTTACGCGACCTCGTTCGCGAGACCGGCTCCGCACTTGACGTGTGGCTTGTTCCACACATGCGGCTGGTGGATGCCAGTTTCTCTCACTATAGTAGTCATGGGATTTACAACGAATGTTAGCAACCATAATATCACCGTTGTGGCTTTTCGTACGTAAGAATCGTTCTTAACTTGCTACTCCCATAAGCCACGTAAAACATGCAACAACAAAGTAGAGGCGTCTAACTTGTTTTTGCAGGGAGTGTTTTGTGATATGGTATGGCCACAAGATGTGATGTGATATATGTGATGTATGCGATGATCATATTTTGTAATATTTCACGACTTGCATGTCAATGAGTTCACAACCGGCAGGAGCCATATGGTTGTCTTTTATAATTGTGTATGACCTGCGTGTCAACTTCTTATACGCCATGTAATAGCTTTACTTTATCGCTAAGTAGTTAGCAATAGTTGTAGTTGCTATTCGTGGTGGAGGCAATCATGGTGGAGTGATGGAGATCATGCCGGCGCGCACAAGATGGAGATCATTGCACGGAGATTGGCTATACCATGTCACATAAAATTATATGCATGTGATGTTTATCCTTTTATGTATCTTATTATGCTTAGATCGCGACGGTAGCATTTTAAGATGATTCCTCACTTAAAGATCAAGATAAAATTGTTTCCGGGTAAAATAAGACTTCAGGAACTTGTTTCGTCCAATTCCGAGAATATTTCCTGTGTATCACTTCTGAAACACAAAAACAGCAGAAAACAGGAAACTGGCACTGTGGCGCTTGTTAATAGGTTAGTTCCGGAAAATGCATAAAAGTGCCACTAAGTGTAACGAAACAATAGGAAAATGGTGCAAAAACAAGCATGGAGCATCAAAAATTATAGATACGTTTGAGACGTATCAATGATCGGTCTCGGTGTAGTGAATTTGGATCATGCTTCACTAAACAACTTTGAGGGATGTTGAATTTAGTGGGAGTTCATTAGTAATTTGATTAACTTGAACTAATTATCTTGAACTAAATCTTGTTGTATTTGCATAAGTCGTTGTAGTCTTTGGCACCGTTTCCCACCGACACTTAGCTTAATTGAGTTAAAAGAACTATAGAATTCTGGATAATCACTTTTCGGTCTAGTGCCGTTTAGTTAGAATGTCAAGACTAAAGATTACGTCCTATTGCAAACTTTAGCAAACCTTGCTTGCTCCATATGATTTAATAAATTGTATTAATCTAAGAGCAACGATTCAAGTTTAGTATCTAAAGATCATATGTTTGCCTTCATGATAAATTGATCTTCAAAATTGTTTGAGAATCAAAGTGATCATCGAGCTGAAAGAATTGGTTCAGAAACAAATAAGAAGTGAAAGATATTTGATATCTAAGACTTTGATTGTTTGCAAAATGATGAAGTATAATTTAGTAAAAGAACATATGCTCATATTGTATGACTATATGCGAAGATTGAAGATGCTAGGCGTCCCGATCACCCAAAAGTTTGGGAACTAATATTATACTTGCATTCATCCTTATAAGCTATAGTAGTTTCATCATGAAAGATGTCATGATAGGACGAATGAAAAGGTATCGGCTAAATTGTTTTGCTATACCAAAAGAATACTAAAGAATGGAATCTGGAAGAATACCAATCATATGATGATGGCGATCCACTTCAAAGTGCAAAATCCAAGGCTATTAGTATTTGACTAAAAATCCTTTGGACTATGTGTCAAATGATTGACGCCACTATTGATGTCGATAGATTCTTCTAAAAGAGAGGAAATGCTAAATAGGATCTGCAAAATTATTTGGTAGAAAAAGGAAAAGACTGGAATTGTCCAGCTTAGGTATATAAATGATATACATGTTATAGATGAATTCTTTTGCTCGTTAACAATGTAATTCTTGGGTATTCGATACTGATTTCTTGGTATGAAATGTCATACAAAGCAACACAGTACAAGAAGTACAATGGCCTAAGTAACTAGTAAAAGAATATGGTAATGATGCATGTCGAGATACAAATAAAAGTGTTATTGTGCTTCTCGTCGGCATAAAACCTAGCCTTCTAGATATGTTAAGAACTTAATAATTGTTATTCTGTTCTAGTATTATGAGAGCAATGGTTGTTCAAATTATTACCATCTTCCATAATCGATGGATAGATTATTATTATCTTGTTGGTAAAATAGACATTTATAACACTAATGCTAAAGGTCGCAAGACAAAACAAATTTCACTTATATGTGACACCGCCGTTTAAGTCATATTGGAAACAAAACATGAAAGAAATTCTATATTGATAGATTTTCGAGTCATTTGATTTTGAATTGATTGACGCTTGTGAGATTTTTCCTAAAGATGATTAAACTCCGTTCATGGGCCATAGAAAGAACAAGCGACTAACTACATGGAGATCGTACATGTTGATGTATGTAGTTCATGTGTGAAGTCGAGCGTGGTGTATTTTCTATTTCATCAATGACTCGAATAGATGTACGGTATATCTACTTGATGAGATAGAAGTATGAAATTGTTCAATTTATGAAGTGAAAATTGTTGTAACAAGAATATTCAAGTTGTATGATTAGATCATAAAGAAGAATATTTGAGTTACAAGTTTAGCAAACATCTAAGAGTTAGAGGAATTGTTCCACAAACTTGCATCATGATAAACACCATAGGAGTATGGAGTTTTCGATGGATGTAATCAAACCTTGTTTGACATGGTTAGATCAATGATAAAATAAACTACCAATATAATTTGTGGATTATGCTTTAGAGACTACCGCTTTTCACTGAATAGAGTGCCATCATAATCTGCCGAAATGACACCATACAAGTTATAGTTGTCTTTTCTTGAATTTTGGTATGCAAGGCATATGTGTAAAATGTTTACAACCAAAATCGGATTAGTAAGTCTTTGTAGGTTATCCCAAAGAATGTTGATGGGTATTCCTTCTATTATGAACCCAAAACACATAGTGATTGTCACTAAAAGAAGTGAATTTCTTATGAAGGAGTTTCTCGCGAAAGGTTTAAGTGGGAGGAAGATAGAACTTGATGAGGTTGTTGAATCTGAGCAAGATGATCAGAGTAGCGCAGCACCAGAAAATGTTCTGGAAGCGGCAACTACATTCATAGCTCACGCGTCTACAATATGTTGTAGTCACGACATCGAAGTTCCTATTTAACCAAGTTGGTCGTAATCAAATAGTAAGATTTGAGGACGAGATATTATTAGATAATAGTAACCAACAATATACAAAGAAGCGATGATGGGCCCTGACTTCGTCATATGAATTATTCTAGCAACAATTACATATTGAGATATGATAGTTGAATAAACGAAACAACGTTCCTCTACCGGAATGCACACCAAGGACGTGTAACTGACACGACCCAATGGGTTTTGTTGATTCAAAAGTTGCTAGATATGTATGCAAACTTCTATGGTAGAAGTAAGCATAGCGAAGTTGGAATCTTCAATGATGAAAATGTTAAAGTATTAATTTCATCAAGATATTTGAAGATGCTTGTATTTACAAGAAAGTAAGTGGGAGCGTTAAGACATATTTCTAATGCTTTATGTAGATAACATATCGTTCATTGGAAATTATGTGTTTTTCTTGATATTGTTAAGTTTTCATTAAAATTAGTTTTTGATGAAAGACTTAGGTAAAACCAGAATATTAAGCATCAATGTCTATGCAGATAGATTGAGGCACTAATATAGTTTTGCCAGAGTACATAGATGAAATATTGAATTTGTTCAATATGGAAACAATAAGAACGGTTCTTGTTGCATGGAAGAGGTTGGGGCAAGAATCAATTGTTTTGACACTTGATGAGTGAAACCACAAGAATGATTTTATCAATTTTGTATACCATGATATGTAGATCCAGATGTGTCCAATGCTCTAAAGGTTATAGCATTCATATGATGATCGTTGGACAGTAGTAAAGATATTCTTATGCACTTTCGAAGAAGTAAGAATATGTTCTCTATGCAGAAGTGACAAATGGTTCATTGCAATGAGTTACATTGGCTTTGTCACACATACAAGTAAAATTTTATCTCAATTTTAAGCCATTTCTTTTGAGTTAGAAGGTGGCATAATAATATGGAAGAAAGTTCCATGATGACTTGGATGAGTTCCAATGTTAATATTGTGGCGGACACTGCAACGAGGGCTAAGTATATAATCGCTTTAGAAGCGGCATAAAAGATGCAAAGTAGATAGTGATAATCCAACTTATTTGTGGCACTGTCGTCCAGGTCATATTGGCATAAAACGCATAAAGAAACTCCATTCTGATGGACTTTTGGAGTCTCTTGATTTTGAATAATTTGACACGTGCAAGCCATGCCTCATGGGCAAGATGATCAAAAACCCGTTCTCCGGAATAATGGAGCGAGCAACGAACTTATTGGAAATCATACATACCAATGTGTGCGGACCAATGAGTATTTCGACGCACGGTGGATATCGCTATTTTTCTAAGTGTGCTAGTACTATGTAGTCCTATTGTATGACAATAGTGACAACATAGTCTCGGCCAAGAAACAAAGGTCTCACCAGAAGACCAAGTTCATACGATGCTATCTCATACAAGATGAGTAATGCGTGCTGACGCAAAAGAATATGCAAATACAAACGGACCTGAAAGTGTCAGACCCGTAGATAAGGTTTACCACGTGCAACGCGTATGAATAACACCGGAATGCCATAGGTGTTAAAAGTGCAAGTATTAACTAGATTATTGACTCTAGTGCAAGTGGGAGACTGAAGGAAATATGCCCTAGAGGCAATAATAATATTGTTATTATCATATTTCTTGTTCATGATAATGTTTATATTCCATGCTATAATTGTATTAAGCGGAAACATTAATACTTGTGTGGTTTATGAACAACACCGTGTCCCTAGTACGCCTCTACTAGACTAGCTCATTGATTAATGATGGTTAAGGTTTCCTAACCATAGACATGAGTTGTCAATTAATAATGAGATCATGTCATTAGGAGAATGATGTGATGGACAGACCCAAATAAAGCAGAGCAATTAGATCGTGTCATCGTGTTCATCTTTGCGAAGCTTTTTCCTATGTCAAGTATTGTATTCCTTAGACCATGAGATAATACAACTCCCAAGTATCGGAAGAAAGCTTTGAGGTCATCAAACGTCATCCTATGTGAGGGTGATCATAAAGGTGTCTCTCAGGTGATCGGAAAGTACTTGTTGGGTTGCATGTATCAAGATGGAATTTGTCCCTCCCGAGTCGGAGAGATATACTTCGGGCCCACTCGGTAATCAATATCAACACCGCTTGCAAGCACGTGGTTAAGGAGTTAATCACAAAGTGATATCGGATTACGGAATGAGTAAAGTACTTGCTGTGAACGAGATTGAACTAGGTATAGCGATACCGACGATCGAATCTCGGGCAAGTAAAATATCGCGTGAGAAAGGGAATACATATACGGGATTAATTGAATCCTGGCATCGTGGTTCATCCGATATGATCATCGATGAATATGTGGGAGTCAATATGGGTTTCCAGATCCCGCTGTTGATTATTGATAGAAGATCATGTCTGCATATTCTCGAACCCGTAGGGTCACACACTTAACGTGCATCGATGCTAGGATAGAATGGATAATTGGTTTATGAGTTTTTGGTCGGAGTCTCGGATGAGATCCAGGACATCACGAGAGGTTCCGGAATGGTCCGGAGAATAAGATTCATATAAAGGAAAGCAGTTTTTGGATTCCGGAATCGTTTCGGAGTTTATCGGTATTGTACCAGAAGGTTCTAGAAGGTTCCGGAGTGGGACCAACGTGGGCCCACTTGTCGGAGGCCTATGTGGGCCTAAGGGGAAGTGTCCTGGCCACTTTGGGCCAGGCGCACGAGGCCCCTAAGGCCCAGCCGGCCAGCCCTTAGGGGAAACCCTAAGGGAACCTTCCAGAAGGAGGGGGGAAACTTGCCCCCCACTCTTCCCCCTTGGGCCGCCGCCCTAGGACTTGGAGGAGGGGCCAAGGCAGCCGGCCAGCCCCCCATATAAGGAGGGGCAGGGGCGCAGCCTCCCTCCACCCCAACCCTAGCCGCCGGCCAACTGCTGCCCCTCCACCTCTCTCTCTCGCGACTGTGCGTAGGCGAAGCCCTGCCGCAGAAACTCTCCACCATAAGCACCACGCTGTCGTGCTGCAGATCCAATCTATCTCTCCACCATACTTGCTGGACCAAGGAAGGAGGAGACGTCGCTGCACCGTACGTGTGCATCTCTCGGAGGCGCCGCCACTTGCGGCGTAGGATCGGATCGCGGGGAGGAGACGGCTAGTACGACTACATCATCCACGTTCTGTTGAACGTTTACGCTGTGCGATTTCTTCAAGGGTATGAAGATCTCATCTACCTCTCTCGTTGATTACATCTCCTAGATTAGATCTTGGCTTTCTTTTCGCATCCGTAGGAAATTTTTGATTTACTATGCTGCGAAACCCTTCAGACCCTTCCCCACGATAGGATCCAAGGCAAAAGGGAGGGCATATGCCTCCCAGATGCCGGTCCCAGGGGAAAGGTACTTTATAAAGCAAAACCGTCAGAGCAGGGCGGAGGGATCACACCAAGGAGGCCGCCGCCGAGGAGCCGGCAGCCGGCCGAAGTGTTATCTAACCTGTAACCAGGCCCCCGCTTATATAAGGGGGCCTGGACCCTTAGTCTAAGGGGAGATCCGATCTTCTTCTTCCTCCTCTAGCCCGAACAGCTCGAGGAGCATTATAATCGATACTGTCTAAGCAATACGAAGCAGGCAGGAAGTAGGGGTTTCACCTCCACCCGGGAGGGCCCTGAACCTGGGTAAATCGTGGTGTCTCAGTAGGCATAATCCCGAGCCGGGCCCCTCGTCTCCACCGTTGAGCCCCTCCGATAAGCCTATCCATGGCTACTGTCTCTAAATTCCCATGACAGTTGGCGCCCACCGTGGGGCAAAGCGCGGCGGCGAGCGGAGTCAAGTTCCGGCCGGGACCCTCATCGGCTCTCGGCGAGAAGGTCGCCTCCGGCCTTGTCTGGAGGTTCGGCACCTTCGACTGCGTCGACGACAACTTGTCCCACTTCGAGAATGGCTTCGGCAACAGTGGATCCTTCCTCGACGTCGGCAGCCACCGCTTCTACATCGCCAAGCCCTTCCCGGAGGAGGTGACCAACGTCTTCGACTCCCTCTGCGACGGAGGCTCGAGCTGCGGTGAAAGCAGCAGTCTTGGCGCCATGGTCGAGGTGATGGCCCTGGGAGAAGAGGAGGGCGGTGACTCTCTGCGCCCCGAACGCCCATCGCCCGAACGCCTTCTTCCACAGGAGCAAGATGTTCCACCCCCAGAGCAGGACGCCCCGGACGTCTCTGTGGTGGACCTGCGCGCTCCCCTCGACCGCGTCATCGACCCCGCCCGGGTCGTCGAGGCCCTGGAGCGGACGCGTCTCGTCCTCCTCAGCAAGGTGGCTGAGGATGAGATCAACCGGCGCCACGCGAGCACCACACTCGGTGAGTTCTATGACGCGCATGGAGGCGCGCCGGCCAAGCTCGCTCGTGGCCTGAGGCGCAGCTTCACCACCGCAGGCCCTGGCCAGATCCAGCGGTTGCCATCGGCAAACCGAGGCCATGGAGGGCGCGGACAACGCGGCCGTGCTCAAGGTGGCAACGTGCAAGGCCGCCGCGCCCAGCAGGGTGGCGGAGCAGGTGAGCCACGTCAGGTCCCAGTGCCAGCGCCAGGGTCGGAGTCCCAGGCTCGCCCACCGGCGCTGCACATCCACCTGTGGCTTGACCACGTCGATACGTTCCCCAGAGGATCTGCTAGCTCAAAGCGAGCGGCTTCTGACCAAGGAGGCCTGGGGGTTGCCGGTAGCGGTCATGGGCGCAAAGAGGGAAAGTACACCCTCGATGCCGCACTTGATCAGCCGTGTAAGTTCCACACCACCCCGGGCAGGGAAGCGACCCACTCCACACGTCAGTGCCGTTTCATGAGAGAGCTGGAGCAACGCGCTCGGCAGATCCCTGGAACGTCGCAAGCGCAACCGGCTGGAGGTCAGGATGACCAACAACAAGGCCCGGCTGGAGGCGAGCCAGATCAAGATGATGACTTCCCGACGGATGTGGAGCAGTATCACATCTTCACTACCCCCGGCAAGGACAAAAGGAACGACCTTTGGCATGAGGCAGAGGTCAACGCCGTGATGCCTGCAGAACCCCAGTTCATGCACTGGTCTGAGGCGGCCATTACCTGGGGGCGTGAGGACCATCCGCGGCTAATGCCCAGCCCTGGGGAATACGCTCTGGTTCTGGACCCGGTTGTGTGTTCCGATACGCACATGTGCCGGTTCTCCCGCGTGCTCATCGACGGCGGTAGTAGTATCAACCTTCTTTACCGAAGCTCTCTAGAGAAGTTGGGCATCCCGCTTGCTCAGCTGAAATCGAGCCGGCTCACCTTCCATGGCATCGTGCCTGGGCATTCTTGCACCCCTTTGGGCAAGGTGCAGCTGGAGGTTCTCTTCGGAAAGAAGGGGAATAGCCGCCGCGAGCCCATCTGGTTCGAGGTGGTGGACATCAGCAGTCCCTACCACGCGCTGCTTGGCCGTCCAGCCCTGGCCAAGTTCATGGCGGTGCCGCATTACGCCTATCTAAAGATGAAGCTCCCAGGACCCAGAGGCGTGATCACTGTCACGGGAAGCTTCAAGAAGTCCCTGGCCTGCGCAAAGGAGAGCTCGCAACTGGCAGAGGCACTGGTCATCGCCGAAGAAAAGCGGCAGCTTCTACATCGCGTGGAGCTGGCCCAGCAAGATGTGCCTGTTCGCCAGTCGCCGGTGGAGCAGTTCAAGCCGGCCAACGACACAAAGAAGATCCTGCTGGATGAGAGCGATCCCTCCAAGTACGTCATCATCGGCACCGGCCTATCTGCTAAATAGGAAGGCGAGCTCACCAGCTTCCTCCATGAGAATCGGGACATCTTTGCATGGTCTCCAATGGACATGCCAGGTGTGCCGAGGGAGCTGGCTGAGCACTCACTCAACGTCAGGCCGGATGCCAAGCCGGTCAAGCAACCGCTGCGGCGCTTTGCAGAAGAGAAAAGGAAAGCTATTGGCGAGGAGATTACCCGGCTCCTTGCAGCCGGCTTTATCATGGAGGTGTTTTACCCTGATTGGCTCGCGAACCCAGTCTTGGTTCTGAAGAAGAATAACACTTGGCGCATGTGTATCGATTACACCAGCCTCAACAAGGCTTGCCCCAAGGATCCATTTGCGCTGCCACGCATCGACCAGGTAATCGATTCTACAGCCGGCTGTGACCTGCTGTCCTTCCTGGATGCCTATTCAGGTTACCACCAGATCCCGCTCTTCCAGCCGGATCAGATCAAGACCTCCTACATCACCCTATATGGAGCCTACTGCTATGTTACCATGTCGTTCGGCCTGAAGAACACTGGAGCCACTTACCAGCGAACCATGCAGCGATGTCTGCAGGGGCAGATTGGGAGGAACGTGCACGCTTATGTGGACGACGTGGTGGCGAAGACCAAGCAGAGCGGCACGCTCCTGGATGACCTCAAGGAGACCTTCGCCAACCTGCGGCGCTATCGCATGAAGCTCAACCCAGAGAAGTGCACCTTTGGTGTGCCGGCTGGACAACTCCTAGGTTATATCGTTTCCCAGCGAGGGATCGAGTCTAACCCCTCGAAGATAAAAGCCATCGAGGCCCTAGAGAAGCCCACCCAGCTCAGAGATGTGCAGAAGTTTGCTGGTTGCTTGGCTTCGCTTAGCCGGTTCGTCAGCCGGCTCGGGGAGAAGGCCATGCCGCTGTACCAGCTGATGAAGAAGATAGACCACTTTGTTTGGTCCCAGCGTGCTGATGACGCCTTCAACGACCTCAAGCGAGCCTTGTCTACTGCGCCAATCTTGGCAGCGCCGGCTCCGCGAGAGCCAATGCTGCTCTACATCGCGGCTACTCCGCGAGTCATCAGTGTCGTGATCGTGGTGGAGCGCACCGAGGAAGGCAAAGAGCTGCCGGTTCAGCGCCCGGTGTACTACCTGAGTGAGGTGCTCACTCTCTCCAAGCAAAACTATCCGCACTACCAGAAGGTCGCATACGGCGTGTACATGGCGGCCAAGAAGCTGAAGCACTACTTCGAGGAGCACCCAATCACGGTGGTGAGCACCACTCTGCTCTCGGAGATCATCGGGTGCAAGGACGCGTCGGGAAGAGTGGCCAAATGGGCGATTCAGCTCGCAGCTCATACCATTCAGTACAAGCCCAGGATGACGATCAAGTCGCAGATCATAGCAGATTTCTTCGCTGACTGGGGAGAGCACCAGTACCTGCCGCCGGCTCCAGACTCCACCCACTGGCGCATGCACTTCGATGGCTCCAAGTTGCTCGGGGGCTTGGGAGCTGGTGTCGTCCTCACCTCTCCCAAGGGAGACAAGCTACAATACGTGCTGCAGATGCACTTTCGTGCGTCGAACAACGTCGCCGAGTATGAAGCCCTGGTACACGGGCTCAAGATGGCCAAGCAGATCGGCATCAGGAGGATCCTCTGCTTTGGAGACTCCGACCTAGTGACGCACCAGGTCTCAGGGGATTGGGACGCCAAGGATGACAACATGGCTTCCTATCGCTTCTACGTGCAACAGCTCAGCGGATTCTGCGAGGGCTGCGAGTTCCACCATGTACCCAGAGCAAACAACGAGGAAGCAGACCAGCTGTCCAAGATCGGCTCCACCAAGCAGGATATCCCAGCTGGGGTGTCCCTGGAGATCATCCACAAGCCGTCTATCAAACCTTCGTCGGAGTCCATATCCATCTACGTGCCAGGAGACCCAGCCCCGGCTCAGGTACCACCACCGGACCCGGGGGCTGCCGTCTCGGAGCTGAAGGGAGCAGCCGGCCAGCCCAGCGCAGCCGGCTTGACAAAGGATGCGGGGGCTGCCAGCTCCACGCCTGCTCCCCCAGCCGGACAACCGGACGAGGCCGGCACGACGACGGACCCGGGGGCTGCTGATCCTCTGCTCGCCAGTGTTTTCCACATACGGGAGATACCTTCCTGGGCGGAGCCATTCTCCAACTATCTCATCACTGGGGACTTGCCGCAAGATGAAGCGGAAGCTAGGCGAATTCAATGCCGCGCAGGGGCGTACACCATCATCAACAGCGAGCTGTACAAGTGCAGCGTGTCAGGCATCTTCCAGAAGTGCATCGAGCCGGAAGAAGGGATGGAGCTGCTAAGAGAAATACACCAAGGGGAGTGCGGTCATCACGCATCCTCCAGAGCTTTGGTGGCCAAAGCCTTCCGCCATGGATTCTACTGGCCGACGGCCAAGCAGAATGCAGAACAACTGGTGAAGCAGTGCAATGGTTGCCAGCACTTTTCCAAGCACAGAAACACTCCAGCGGCAGCCCTCAAGACCATCCCGCTCACCTGGTTGTTCGCTGTCTGGGGCCTGGACATGGTAGGGCCATTCAAGACCGCACCCGGAGGCTTGACGCATCTGTTGGTTGCTGTGGACAAGTTCACCAAGTGGATCGAGGCCAAGCCAATCAAAAAACTCGACGGCTCGTCCACCATCAAGTTCTTCAACGAGATCATCACGAGGTATGGAGTTCCCCACAGCATCATCACTGATAACGGGATGAACTTCGCGAAGGGAGCCTTTGCTGATTACTGTGGCAAGAAGGGCATCCGGCTGGATTTAGCATTGGTGGCGCATCCTTAGACGAATGGGCAAGTGGAGAAGGCAAATGGGCTGATCCTAGCCGGCATTAAACCAAGGCTGGTCGAGCCTCTCGAAAGCTCAGCCGGCTGTTGGGTCGAGGAGCTACCCTCAGTACTCTGGAGCCTGCGCACCACTCCAAATCGTTCCCTTGGCTTCACACCCTTCTTCCTGGTCTATGGAGCGGAAGCAGTGCTGCCCACGGACATCGAATTCGATGCGCCCAGAGTTGTCCAGTACACAGAGAAGCAAGCAAAAGAAGCTCGTGAAGATGGCGTCGACCTCCTCGAGGAGGCATGAGAACAGGCTCTGGCCAGATCAGCGCTCTACCAGCAGCAGCTGCGACGATACCACAGCCGGAAAATTTGCCCACTCGCGTTTCGCGAAGGAGATCTCGTACTCCGGCTGGTCCAAAGCACTAAGGGCATGCACAAGCTGTCTCCTCCCTGGGAGGGACCGTTCATTGTCAGCCGGGTGCTGGGCAATGGGGCATATTACCTCATCGATGCACAAGAGCCCAGAAAGAACAAGGCAGATAACTCTGACAAGGAGACCGAGCGTCCTTGGAATGTCAGTCTCCTAAGACCTTTCTTCTGCTAAGGCAAAAGCTTGTACCCCGAAAAACGTGTCAATGAATAAAGGAAAATGGAGTGGCTAGTTACGGCCGGCTCCGAGGAAAACACTTCATGTATGTTTCTGCTTCCTGCGTTATTCACTTGACCGGCAGCCAGCTCCGGGCACCGAGCCACAGCCGGCAGCCCCGAAAAACAATCGATCTCTCGCCAGTCGGATGAGTACTACGTATGAAGAAGGTCTCGAGCCCAACCTCCGCCTTCCGGCTCCACCCAGCCGGACGGATAGTGGCCGGTAGGCCACATACGAAGGAAAGCCGCAGAGCAGAACCGTAAAACGATAGAAAAATCGCTCAACCAGATGTCAGGGGCAGTGTCTGTCAGCTAAGCGATGGCTAGCATGAGTCGGGGGCCCGATAGACTGAAGTACTACTTCTCACTCGGCAGCACGCTCTCACCCTAGGCCGGCATTCGGCTGCCAGCCCGAGGGAGACCAACCGGCAGCAGGCTGCCGGTTGGGGGTAGAAGGGCCGAAGGGTGGGAAGATTAAGGAAAAAGTTGAGGGAACCGGACAAAGGCAAAGCTAGCGAATGGTTGATAGTCACAGTCTCTCGACGCTTGGGCTGAGAAGCCACGTCCAAGAGGTTCGAAGCTAGAGCTGCCTCGCTTGGCGTTGGCATCGTTCGCGAAAAGTTAGTTTCGAGCTAGCTGTTAGTCCAGCTACCCCAAAACTCGGGGGCTAGGGGGAAAGGGAATTGGCCCTCAGAAGCGGGCCGGCTCAAGTACCTCGCCGGCTGTCCGATCAGTTGGCGTTGCGACTTGATCAGCAAACGAGCGACGAAATCGAAATCTAGCACCCGTGAAGCAACGGCTAGAGCCAGAAACTTGGGAATCTACCCCAACCGCAGCAAGGGACATGCGAAGGCCTAGGAAGGGAGATATACCGGCTCCAGCCCCACTGGAGCCGGCACAGGACTCAGCTTCCACTTCAACCCCGCCGAGCCGGAGCTAGTCCGTCCTTCCCAGAGCCGGCCAGCAGAAGCACCGCTCCTTTTGCGCTAAGGCTGGAAGATCTCGCCCGAGGCATCCGCGCAAACCAGTGACCATCGCGGTCCCTATCTACGGATTCGCGCGTCAACGGTTCCATCCAAGGAAAGATCCTAACCGGAGAATCGTCTCGGTGCTACGGTACAAACAGAAGATAGTTGCACAAAGAGCATTCGTGCAGCAAACGAGGAAAGACAAGTTTTCATTAAGCGAAAGTTTGAGGATTACAAAAGCTTCCTAAATCGCTACCCTAAGAGTGCCAAGCACTCCCAGCCCGGGGATGCTCGCCTTCCTCGGCCCGGCGCGAGCGCCGCATGGACTTCGCCCCAGAGAAGTCCGCATTGGAAGCCAACGAGGCTTGCCCTTCACGGCTGGGCGGCGAAGGCACGGGCGGAGAGGGTGCCATCGAAGAGGCAGATGGTGAAGTCCTCCTTCTCATCTTGGCGGGTGAGAAGGATGAACCAACCCTCGTGCACACCGTAGTCGATGAAGAACTTCGACCACCCATCGCGAAAGTAGCACGCCCCCTGGCCGTCGTAGTAGACCTCGACGCGGTACGTGGGCTGTCCGCCGCTGCATTCCCGCAGTTTGGCGTAAGCCATCTCCTGGTCTTCCATCGAGCTCGTGAACTGGGTCGGAAGGCGGAGGAGATCCCGGGCACCGGCAAGCACGGGGATGATGCAGGTGTACCACCCCTGGGCCGAGATATAGGCCGGTGACTGGAGCGCCGGCTTCTCTAGCCAGGGCCGCGATGGGCCTAGCGGAGGAGGGGTCGCCGCGCGGGGCCTCGCGGGAGTGGCGGCGACCTTGAAGACAGCAGGGGCCTTCTTGTTTTTGCTGCCCGGCGGCCGCCCACGGCGGTGAGACGGCGAAGGAGCAGCAGCCGCCGCGAAAACAGTCTTCTTCCCGCTCCCCTTCGGACGGCCGGGCCTCCATTTCTCCGGGACGCCCGCGTCGCTGGGAGCTCCGGTCGCCTGAGGCGCGACGGAGGTGGAGGCGGCGGCGGCGGCCTTCGCCGTGAGGGCCTCTAAGGTGCTCTTGTTGCGGCTCCCTTTCGGGCGACCGCATTTCCGGGATGTGGAAGGCGCCGTCTCCGGTGCCTTGACCTCCTCCTTGCCCCCCTCCGGGACCTTGTCATCGCTGGCAGCGGAACCGCTAGGGGACGACATGATTGGGTTGGGCTCAGAAAGGAAGAGCTCGAGCTGAGGGATGAAGTGGGGAATGCCGTTGGCAGCGAGCACGCTCAGTATTTAAAGAAGAGCGGCGAAGGAGATAACCCCCCCGACGTTTCGGCAACCACCCCCGCATCGTGTGCGACCGTTGCGGTTGCCGCAGCGGATCGTGGGAGGAGTTGATGGGACACATCGCTGACACGTGCCAAATTGCCTCGCATGATGACTCGGGAAGTTATGACGGTGGTGATTCCGAAGTCAAAATGACAAGACCGGTCACTGGCGCACTGCGCCGGCCACGGCTTAAGATCGAAGCCCGAAGCAGCGCAAGTTCCAAGGAGGCAGCTTGCCGGCCTGCGAATCGTCGAGAAGCTACAAGCTGGATTGAACCTGGAGCCGGCACGTCCCGAGACGGCCGGAGAGGTCGCGCGCGACGTAAATCAAGAACTGGAAAACTTCCAGACCAGATGGAGAACCCTGAGACTCAGGCGAAAACAAGCGAGACTTCGGCGAGAAGAGGAACCCGCCGAAGCCCCATGCTAGCCCATGAGACTTCGCCAGTTTCAGGGGATAGTGTCGGGGGGATGACTTATGGGGCTTGCCACGTGCCGAGCTGTTTGCCGGATGCTTACTACTGTAATGACCACTCCTTATCATTTTTATTTCATTGTTGTGCCAAGAAGAACCTCTAATTCGAGGGAGGTAAGATTTGGGGAAGTTGCTGTCCTGAAACAGATTTCGGTGCTGCACCATAAAAATTCGTGAAAATTCTCAGAATATCTTTTTGATCTGAAATTTCTTGTGCATATGCACCAGGTTATATCCAAACTTTCATTATTTTTACACTTTTCGATTTGAGCAACAGAAGGTCCTCGAAAAAATCGACCTTTGTTAGCTGTTCTGTTTTGATAGATTTCTGTCGCTATTTGTATTTGCCTCTCGATCACTTTCTTTTTGAGTTCTTTTGATCACGGAACTTTTGAGGAAGTTGCTACAGTAGTATATGCTTTATATGTGGTGATTTTGAGTTGAAAACTGAACCAAAAAGGGTTGATTTACTATTATGCTTATGCTAATGTTGCTAATAGAATTATGTGAAGTTTTGTATGAAGGAAGTTTTCAAGTGTAAGGATTGGAGAATGATGAGATGAGATGAAGAATGGACAAAAGCTCAAGCTTGGGGATTCCTATGTCACCCCAAAAAATATCCAAGATGTACAAGCGTCAAAGTCTTGGGATACCCCCGAGGCACCCCTTCTTCATCGGCAAAAATCAAGTCACCTTTCAAGACACTATATTTTTATTGCTCCATATTCTATGTGTTTTTCCTGGAGCGTCAGTTGTTTTCGCTTTTAGTTTTATTTTGTTTTGTTTGCTGAAATAAACGATTTGATCACATCATGTTGTTTTGGAGAGAGACTTATTCCGTTTTTCATTTGCCAAGAACACTCTAGTTTTCACTCTTATCGTTCAATGAGTGTTCTCTTTTTCTCGAACTGCATTTAGCTTTTATTTTTTGCCTTGATTTTTATTCAGATATTGTTTTATCTTTGCATCAAGGTGTATTTAGACCTCTGGTCTATGTTGGTATTCATCAAAAGAGTTGTTTCAAAAAGGTTTGAAAGGTGTTGGAAAAGAAAAAAGTTTCAGGCAAAAAGTGGTACAAAAAGGAGCTTGTTTAGACTGCGGCTTAGCCATTTTCATGCCATGCTTGATATCGTTTTGATAGTATGCTTAGTGATTTTTGCTGTAGCATGACTTGTCTCATATTACTGAGATTGCTTAATGAGCCTTTGAAAAAATCATGCATTGTTTTTATTATTTGGAAGCATTTATTGTGGTTTTCTCCTTTGATGCTTTATTTGGGTTGACTTGGCACATGCTTACACCTTGTTGACTACAAAATAAGTCGCCTATAGCCTCTATGATCATTTAGTTTTTGACTTGTGATACCACTTTATGCTTCTTTTAATGATGTTTTGTCGCTATGCATGATTATGGCCGTTATTGCTCTCTTAGTTGGTCGCTCCCAGTCTTTTGCTAGCCCTCATTTTGTACTAAGTATGAGCTCTAATGGTGCATCCAACTCCTAAAAACCAAGTTATTCCAATGTGTCCACCATAAATTCCTATGTATGGTATTTGTAAGCCATTCCAAGTAAATTTCCATGTGCTAACTTTCAAAAACCTTCAAAATACTTCTCGTTTTGTGACACTGTTTTCAGCTCATGGGGACGTAGTGGTCGGATTTGCTATCTTCCATATTGTTCTATTCCAAAAAAAGAAAAAAAAAGAAAAAAAGGAAAGAAAAAAGGCACTCCTCCATGGTATGTGAATGTTGGTGGGCACCCGATGGAATCGGTTAGCCATGGTTTGAGAAAGGAAAAAAGGTGGGGCGGAGTGCCAAGCTTTATAAAAGAGCACAAAAGTGACAATCTCTCTCTCAAAAACTTGCTTCATTTTTGTATGGAAGATAGTAAGAACCCCATTGTCAGTCGTTGACAAAGACAACCACCTGTCAAAACCAATTTTTATCTCTTTGTTCTACAAATGAAAAGCTCTAACACATGTTTAATCCCTGCTTCCCTCTGTGAAGGGTCTTTCTTTTACTTTTATGTTGAGTCTCCAACTTCTACCTTTATGCACCATCTAAGAGAGCATAGTTGCCATTCTGAGTTTAATGTGCATAGTCCCAAAGTTTATCATTGATTGATTCATGATTATGGTTTCACTTGTTCTTAAATTATTTGTATCTAGTCGCCCTTTTAAACTTGAAGGTGTCCTATGCATTTATGTTTTGTATTCCATGAAGGACAAGCTGAAAACCATTTGCTATGTTTTTCCATATGATTTGAACACACGTTTGACTTTCATTGTTTCATTATTCATGATTTTTTGTTTGTGTTTCTTTTCATGATATGACTTGGTTGCTAAATTTTATTGTCAAGATTATGTCTTTTATGCCCATGTTTTAAGTTCTTTGATCCCAGCACTCAATGCTTACTTAGATGATCAAGATTGTGATGGTGCATGTCACCTCAAAAATTATTCTTTTGTTATCACTTACCTACTCGAGGACGAGCAGGAGTTAAGCTTGGGGATGCTTGATACGTCTCAAACGTATCTATAATTTTTGATGCTCCATGCTTGTTTTACACCATTTTCTTCATGTTTTGTTTACACTTCGTGGCGTTTTTATGCGATTTCTGGAACTAACCTATTGACAAGATGCCACGGTGCTAGTTCCCTGTTTTCTGTTGTTTTTGTGTTTCAAAAAAGCTACATAGGAAATATTCTCAGAATTGGACGAATCGAAGACCAAAACTCTTATTTTGCCCGGAGGAAGGACGAGGACCAAACGGGAGCCGGAGGGGTGCCAGAGGGCACCCTCACCACCAGGGGGCGTGGCCCAGGCCCTGGCCGCGCCCACCTATGGTGAGGCCGCCCTGGCCCACCTCTGACGCCGCCTTTTCGCCTATAAGAAGCATCGGGATGGAAAACCCTAAAAAAATCGGCGTTTTTCCTAGAATAGTTCCGCAGCGCTGCCGCCGTCGAAGACAAATTTCGGGTGACAGAAGTCTCTGTTCCGGCACCCTGCCGGGACGGGGAAGTGCCCCCGGAGCCGTCTCCATCGGTCTCCATCGCCGTCTCCGCCGTCTCCATCGACCTCACCGCCATCTCCATCACCGTTGCTGCCTCCGATGATGAGGAGGGAGTAGTTCTCCCCCGGGGCTGAGGGCTCTACCGGTAGCTATGTGGTTCAGCTCTCTCTCCCATGATGTGATCTTTATGTGATCATGAGCTTTGTATCTAGTTGAATTGGTAGATGCTATTATTCAGATATTATGCTACTCCCGTGCTTTATTATTGTAATCTCCAGAGATACCTTGTATCATGGTGTGACGGTGACAGTGTGCGCATCATGTGTGTCTTTTTGGTTAATGTCTCTATGAATTGTTGGTGTTTGTTGGAACCATCTAGTGCGTTCATGGTGATAGTGTGGAACAATCTAGTTTAGGGAAATACGGACTTTGAGGAGTGCTTCATAGCCCTACGCATGATTAGTGTTTGTTTTCCATTGGAGAATTGTTTAGAGTGGCATATTGATGTTAGTATCTATTTGTTCAATTATGTTATATTTGTTGAGAGTGTGTCGACAGTGAAAGTATGATCCCTAGGCCTTGTTTCCAAGCATTGCACACTGTTTCCTTTCAGTTTTGTTACATGTTTGCTCGCAGCGATATTTATTTCAGATTACATTTACTACTTATAATCATCACTACTACTTGTATTTCACTATCTCTTCGCCGAACTAGTGCACCTATACATCTGACAAGTGTATTGGGTGTGTTGGGGACACAAGAGACTTTCTGTATTGTAATTGTAGGGTTGTTTGAGAGGGATAGCTTTGACCTCCTCCTCCCTGAGTTCGATAAACCTTGGGTGATCCACTTAAGGGAAACTTGTTGCTGTTCTATAAACCTCTGCACTTGGAGGCCCAACACTGTCTACAAGGATAGAAGCATGCGTAGACATCAGCCCTACACATGATTAGTGTTCGTTATCCATTGGAGAATAGTTTAGAACAGCATAGTGAAGATAGATATTTATGTGTTCAATTATGTTATCTTTGTTGAGAGTGTCCACTAGTGAAAGTATGATCCCTAGGCCTTTTTTCCAAGCATTGAAACACCATTTACATTCAGTTCTGTTACATGTTTGCTCGCAGCGATATTTATGTCAGATTGCATTTACTACTTATAATCATCCATATTACTTGTATTTCACTATCTCTTCGCCAAACTAGTGCACCTATACATCTGACAAGTGTATTGGGTGTGTTGGGGACACAAGAGACTTCTTGTATCTTAATTGCAGGGCTGCTTGAGAGGGATACCTTTGAACTCTTCCTCCCTGAGTTCGATAAACCTTGGGTGATCCACTTAAGGGAAACTTGCTGCTGTTCTACAAACCTCTGCACTTGGAGGCCCAACACTATCTACAAGAATAGAAGCGTTCGTAGACATCAAGCTCTTTTCTGGCGCCGTTGCCGGGAGGTAAGGTAAAAGGTACTCACATCCTCGTGCGTGGGTGCTCGAAGTTATTTCCTTTAGATTCTGCAATTATATCTTTTTGTTTCTTTTTTTATTTTCACTAGTCAGGCTTAATGGAAAACAAAGAGTTTTATAGTATTTTTCCTGAGTTAGGACATGAAGTGTTTGAAGAGAAAATTAAAAAACCTTTGGAGCTTTATTTGCATGCTAATAGCAATGTTATTTGTATGAATTCCTTGAACACCGTTATTGCTAATGCTATAGAAAAGTCTAAGATTGGGGAAGCTGGTTTTGATGGGTATGATATTTTTAGTTCCCCAGCTTTAGTGGAGAAAATTTGCTCTGATGATACTTTATCTCCCATATGTGATGATTCTAATGACGTTTGTGATCCTCATCCTTTTAAAATACCTATGAAAATTGTTCAACGTGCTATGAATAACTGCTATTTAGGAGATGGAACTGTCCATCCTGGTGATCATTTGCTCTTTATACATGAATTATGCGAGTTGTTCAAGTGTGCAGGTATTTCAATGAACCAAGTTAAGAGGAAGCTATTCTATTTATTACTGAAGGGCAGAGCTGCGGAATGGTATAAGATGTTGAAAAATGGCTGATCATAGGCTGGGAGGAAATTATACCTCTCTTTTATTCTAAATTCTATCCTTCTAGTGAGATTCATAAAGATAGGAATTATATTTATAATTTTCATCCTCATGATGGAGAAAGCATTGCCCAAACGTGGGGAAGATTGAAGTCACTAATGCTCAAATGTCCCATTCATGAGCTCCCCCGTAAGATTGTTATTAATAATTTTTATGCAAGTCTTTCAGGACATTACAAGGACTATCTAGATGCCTATTTTGAGGGGTCTTTCACAAGCAAGGAGATTGAAGCCAAGTGGGATCTGCTTGAAACAATTCAAGGCAATATCGAAGATCAGGATTGTGACAAAGGTAAAGAATCAGGTATAAACTATGAGTATGATTGCATTAAGTCTTTCGCTGAAACTGCTGATTTTCAAGAGCTTAGTGCTAAATACGGTCTTGATCCTTGAATTATGGTTGATTGCTATAGAGCCTTTGCTTCTCATATTAATGTTCCTAAAGGAAATTGGGACGTGTATCATGAACCTTTTAAAGACGCTTGCATGGAAAGTGAAATTGTTATTGATGATTGCAATAAACATGCTCAAACTTCTGAAAGTACTATTTCTTATAAGCATGTTAATTTTTGTGGAGCACTTAGACCTTGTGAAAAGAATCACATCAAAGAAGATTATTGTATCCATCACAGGAGTGAAGAAACTAGAATGTGGGACAAGGCTCTAAATGAGCTTGGTGAAAAGGTGTGTACCCTCTATCCTTTTATTTGTGAACTTTGCTATAAAGTGGGTCATTTCAATTTTCAATGCTCAGGCTATGATAGTAGCCTTTATAATCCAATGAGTACTGCAAGTTTGTATTGTGATGACATGATCACTCACAATCAGCGTGATGAGCTTACTTTATTTTTGGGGTGTGAAGAGATATCAAGGAAAACTTCTTTGGTAGATATGAGTACTTTTGATATGGATAGTTTCCTTCAAGGTTTCCATCTTTATTGTTTTGATAATTGCTACGCAAATACTTACATACAAAAGGTTATAAAAGATGAGGCTTTACCAAAATATGACAGGACTAATATGTGTTTTGTTCTTATTAATGAGAAGGAGGAATCCTCTAAAGTTTCTTCTATCGTTTCTGTCAATAAACCAAGGTATGTGGAGAAGCTTCCTTTCAAGCCTCTCCCTCTTAAAGAGGAGGAGGAGAAGAAGAAGAAGAAGAAGAATAAGAAGAAGAAGAATAAGAATAAGAATAAGAAGAAGAAGAATAAGAAGAAGAAGAGAAGGAATAAAAGGAGAGAGGAAACGGTATCTTCCCCTAAGCATGTTACTCCCTATTATAGTTTTTGATGAGTCTGAACTCAATGATGTTCCTATGCCTGTTACCTATAGTAGTGATCATGATTGGGAAAAGCACACTACTTTTGATATTGAAAATCTTTTGGTACCAATCCTGAAAATTATGAGGTTAATAATTGTTGTACTATTAGTACTATCCATGTTCCTTCCAATTATGATATGTTTACAAAGGAACACACTTTGGAAGATAGCTATTCTATTGCTTATGATAATTACAATGATGAGTATGATATTTTCGATCCACCTACTATTGAGGAGAAAACAAGGTATGATTACAATATGCCTCCTATTTTTGATGATTATGGTGATGAGAATGACTATGTTCATGTGGGGAGTATTAATTCTTTTATGTATGCGGCTCATGATAAGAATGTTTTATGTGATAGTTATATTGTTAATTCTATTCATGATGCTACTGAAAGTTATTATGAGAGAGGGAATCATGGTTTTATGCATCTCAACAATATTAAGTTTCCCCTCTTTATGTTGAAATTCTTGAAGTTGCACTTGTTTTGCCTTCCTATGCTTGTTGCTTTGCACTTTCATGACTTGTTTCTTTACAAGATTCTTTTTTATAGGAAGTGGTTTAGATTTAAATTTGTTTCATATTTGCTTTTTGATGCTCTCTCTTGCTTCAAGTTCTTTTCGGCGCTTATGTGACCATCTTCTCAAATTACTGCGCCTAGCTGAAAGGCGTTAAAGAAAAGCACTCTTGGGAGATAACCCAATGTTTTCCTTTCAGTACTTTTTCTTTTTGTTGAGTCTTGGAAGTTATTACAACTGTAATGACCTCTCCTTATCATTTTTATTTCGTTTTTGTGCCAAGAAGAACCTCTAATTAGAGGAAGGTAAGATTTGGAGAAGTTGCTGTCCTGAAACAGATTTCTGTGTTGTACCGTAAAAATTCGTGAAAATTCCCAGAATGTCTTTTTGATCTGCGATTTCTTGTGCACATGCCCCAGGTTGTTTTCTAACTTCCATTAGTTTTGCACTTTTCGATTTGAGCAACAGAAGATTTTCAAAAAAATTCGATCTTTACCAGCTATTCTGTTTTGATAGCTTTCTGCCACTATTTGTGTTTGCCTGTTGATCGCTTTCTTTTTGAGTTCTTTTGATCACGGAACTTTTGAGAAAGTTTCTACAGTAGATTATGCTTTAATGGGTGCTTTACTTGAGTTGAAACTGAACCAAAAAGTATATTTACTATCATGCTTACACTAATGTTGCTAATAAGAATTGTGTGAAGTTTTGTATGAAGGAAGTTTTCAAGTGTAGGGAAAGGAGAATGATGAGATGAGGTGAACTTGGGGATGCCCATGTCACCCCAATAAATATCCAAGAATTACAAGCGTCAAAGCTTGGTAATGCCCCAAGGCATCCTCTTCTTCATCAACAAAAATATTAGGTCATCTTTCAAGACACTATATTTTTATTGCTTCATATGCTATGTGTTATTCTTGGAGCGTCAGTTGTTTTTGTTTTCAGTTTTCTTTTGTTTTGTTTGCTACAATAAATGGTTGGATCACATCATGTTTGTTTTGGAGAGAGGCACGCTCTGTTTTCATTGCCAAGAACACTCTAGTTTTCATTCTTATTGTTCTGCGAGTGTTCTCTTTTGCTAGTATTGCGTTTAGCTTTCGTTTTTCGCCTTCATTCGTGTTCAGAACTTGTTTATTCTTTATGGCTAGGTGTATTTGGACTTCTGGTCTTTGTTGGTTTTCATCTTTGGGAGTTGTTTCAAAAAGGTTGATTGGTGTTGGAAAAGAGTAAGAAGTTTCGTTCTTATAGTGGTACAAATGGGAGCTTGTTTAGACTGTGGCTTAGACTTTTACATGACATGCTTGATGTTATTTTGATTATATGCTTAGTAGTTTTTGCTGTAGAATGACTTGTCTCAAATGACTGAGAGTGCTTAATGTTCCTTTGAAAGAATCATGCGTTGTTTTTATTATATGGGAGCATATTATTGTGGTATTCCCCTTTGATGCTTTATTTGGGTTGACTTGGCGCATGCTTACACCATGTTTGACTACAAACCAGTCACCTCAAGCCTCTATGATCATTTGGTTTTTGACTTGTGATACCACTTTATGCTTTGGTTAATAATGTTTTGTCGATATGCATGATTATGGCTGTTATTGCTCTCTTAGTTGGTCGCTCCCAGTCTTTTGGTAGCCTTCATCTGTACTGAGTATGAGCTCTACTTGTGCATCCAACTCCCAAAAACCAAAGTTTTCCAGTGTGTCCACCATATCTACCTATTAGCAATTTGCTATTCCAAGTACATTCATCTTGATTTTATCTATCTTCCAAATTAAAAAATTTGTTATGTGAAAATTAGTTAGTAAAGCTCTCATGAACCTGACGGCACATTTACTTTCTTGCACTTAATAAACTTGACCATTGTGGCTCTCTTATATTGATGTTATGCTTGCAAGTTGTAAGTTGGGAGTTAGCTCAGCCATGTTGTCATGGGGCACGCTTTCAACATTGCACTTATTTCTATTTAAGTTGATATTGTGATCATTTGTTTATGGATGCTTATTTGTGTGAAAGGAATTGAAAACTTCTGGAGTTCATGGAGTTTGCATATGTGTTAGAGAAACGCCTGGGCCGCTAATCTAAGCCATGCATCATTCATGGTAGAAATTTACAGCATGCCCATAGTGGACATTCAATGACGCATCTCAAAATAAAAAGCTATACCAAATGGTAAATAAAAAGGATGCCGAGGTGTCCATTGTTTGTTTGTCTTATCATTTTGATGTGGGCTAGTTTCCATGTCATCGGGCAAGAGGTACCCCGTTGGCGTTTTCGATGATACATGTATGTTTACAATGACAAGAACTTGCTTGGGACCTAAGTCGATTAGCATTGTTTAAGTACTCGTATTCACGGGACATGAGATTTTCAACTTATGATTTGTCAAGCATATGCCTCATATTTGTACTCGCATTTACCTTAACCACTCAAGATGCCTATGATGGGGGCATGATAACCCACAAGTATAGGGGATTGTGTGTAGCCTTTTCGATAAGTAAGAGTGTCAAACCCAACGAGGAGCTAAAGGTAGGATAAACGTTCTCTCAAGTTCTATCAACCGCTAATACAACTCTACGCACACTAAACATTTGCATCATCTAGGAAATAAAACTAGTGCAATAATACGGGTATGAGAGATAGCTTTGCAAGATAATAAATACAAGAAAGTAATTGTTAGTGCTGCAGCAATAAAATATACTAAGTAACCATAAACTAACAGTACCATGAGTGTGGAAAAGTGGTGGTAATAGTGGTGGCTTTGTCTAAGTTCAATTAGTGAATAAATCGGGTTCAATGTCTTCGATGCAGTTTTCTAAGTGGGAGAGGCTAAATATACAAGCACTTCACTACTTGGAAATACAAGTACTATATGATTGGATTGTTAGCAAGCATCCGCAAATACTAACAATGCATTAAGGTTTCCCAAACCATAGCCTTAAGTTAATGGTCCTCTTACTCCCATACGTGCAACGTTCCGGTTCGCGTCCTCAGGTTTCTGTCACTCCGGTAGAACTACCCCCTTCCTTTTGCACATACTACTAACCCTAAGATGTATAATCCAAGCGCGCATAAATATGCAAACATGACATAGATCATAGGATAAATCTTATAGCATCAAACACCATGTTTACATAGGACGGTACGGAGGTGTATGGGAGGATGAACCACTGCATAATAGGAGGAGTTGGTGATGGAGATAGCGGTCATGATGGCGGATATGAGCAGCGAGGGGCGTGATTGCTATTGATGGCGTGGTAAATAACCGGTCAGTTGGGAAACCCCAAGAGAAGGTTTAATGAATATAGCAGCAAGCTTTTCCCTCAGTAAGAAACCAAGGTTTAATCGAACCAGTAGGAAAAAGCCAAACTCAAGAAGGTGATGCTTGCTAGCTTCGCGACAGCTCCGGACAATTTATAGGGCGCCTCGTCCAAGCTTTGCTTTGCCAGCTGCAACGCGGAACCTGCACACAACACAACCAAATACTTTGTTTCCAACTTACGATGAGGTTGTCAATCTCACCGGTTTTCTTGAAACAAAGGGTATGAGCGTATCGAGTGGAAAGTAATAGTAGTTTGCGAGTAAAGTAAACAGTGCGAGTAAAGTAAACAGGTGATAGCAATATGATGGAAATAGGACCGGGGTCCATAGTTCACTAGTGGTGTCTCTCCATAAGATAAAATAACACATGCTGGGTAAACAAATTATAGTTGGGAAATTGACAGAATAAAGACAACGTGCATATGTCGAGAGGATCACTATGAGATTTACTCTGGGCATTACAACAAGATACATAGACCGCCATCCACTGCATCTATGACTAATAATCCACTTGTGGCGAATCAATCCGAGAACTCCACAAGTATTAAGTTGCGAACAACAGATAACTGCATTAAGCAAAGTGTGTAATGTAAACAAAGCATATGCCCTTGAGCATATGAATGTTGTTTTCTCCCTAGTGGCAACAACACATCTACAACCTTAGAGGTTTCCGTCACTCCCCCAGATTAAATAGAGGCATGAACCCAACTATCGAGCATAAATGCCCCCTCTTGGAGTCACTAGTATCTACTCGGCCAAGATAGCTACTAACAACGGAGAGCATGCAAGATCATAAACAACATAGAGATAACATAAGATAATATTCAGCACATCAACTCAATCATAACACCAATATTCATCGGATCCCAACAAACACAACATGTAGAATTACATAATGGTGATCTCGATCATGTAAGGCAGCTCACGAGATCTAAACATGAAACACATGGTGGAGTAGACAACCAACTAGCTACTGCTATGGACCCATAGTCCAAGGTAGACTACTCACTCATCGCGCCTGAGGCAAGCATGGTGATGAAGAAGACCTCCGGTGGTGATTCCCCTCTCCGGCAGGGTGCCGGGAAGAGCTTCTAGACCCTCCGGATCTTGGGTCGATGACGGCGGCGGATCGCGATGTATTCTGGAAAAGTGATCGGGTCTTTAGGTTTTTCCCGTTGGGGGGTCTTTATAGGCGAAGGGGCATCGTCAGAAGTGGACCGAGGCGGCCACACACATAGGGGGCACGGCCAGGGCCCGGGCCACGCCGCCCTGCTGTGTGGGCCCCTCGTGGCTCCACTCCTCCTCTTTGGTTCTCTGGAAGCTTCAGTGAATTTCTAGATGTTTGGCCTTTGTTTCGTCCAATTCCGAGAATATTTCCTGTGTAACTTTTCTGAAACACAAAAACAGCAGAAAATAGGGAACTGGCACTGTGGCATCTCGTTAATAGGTTAGTTCCAGAAAATGCATAAAAATGCCACGAAGTATAACGAAACACTAAGCAAATGGTGTAAAAACAAGCATGGAGCATCAAAAATTATAGATACGTTAGAGACGTATCAGCATCCCCAAGCTTAACTCCTGCTCGTCCTCAAGTAGGTAAGTGATAACAAAAGAAATAATTTTTGAGGTGACATGCACCTACACAATCTTGATCATCTATGTAAGCGTTGTGCGCTGGGATCAAAAGAACTTAAAACATGGGCATGAAAGACATAATCTTGATAGAAGAAACTTAGCAACCATGTTATAACATGAGAAAGAACACAAATGAAAGATCATGAAAATGAAACAATGAAAGTCAAATGTGTGTTCAAATCATATGGAAAAACATACAAATGGTTTTTAGCTTGTCCTTCATGAGAGAGCAAAACATAAATGCATAGGACACCTTCAAGTTTAAGAGGGCGACTAGATACAAGTAATTTAAGAACAAGTGAAACCAACATCATGAATCAATCAATGAAAACTTTGGGACAATGCACATTATACTCAGAATGACAACTATGCTCTCTTAGACGGTGCATAAAGGTAGAAGGTGGTGACTCAACATAAAAAGTAAAAGAAAGGCCCTTCGCGGAGGGAAGCAGTGATTGCAAGTTTTATAAACCTTCCAAAATTATGGTACTTACTAGCTTTGAGCTCTCATTGCCCCCATCATAGGCATCTTGAATGGTTAAAGTTAATGCGAATACACTTATGATGCATATGCTTGACAAATCATACGTTGAAAACCTCGTGTCCCGTGAAGTACGAATACCCAAACCTCATGCTACTCGACTTAGAGTCCCAAGCAAGATCTTGTCATTGTAAATATATGTGTATCATCGAGAACCGCCAACGGGGTACCTCCGTGCCCGATGACATGGAACAAGCCCACATCAAAATGACAGGACAAATAGATAATGAACACCTCGGCATCTCTTTTATTTACCATTGGTATAGCTTTTTATTGTGAGATGCGTCGTCGAATGTTCACTATGGGCATGCTGTAAATTTCCACCATGAATTATGCATGGCTTAGATTAGCGGCCCAGGCGTTTCTCTAACACATATACAAACTCCATGATCCCGCAAGATTCCCAATTCATTTCACATCGCGAGTATCCATAAACAAAATATCATGATATCAACTCAAATGAAAGAAAGTGCAATGTTGAAAGCTTGCCCCATGATGGCATGGCTGGGCTAATTTCCAACTTACAACTTGCAAGCATAACAACTCAACATAAGAGAGCCACAATGTCAAATTTTTAAGAACGAGAAAAGTAAAGTGTGCCATCAGGTTCGTGAGAGCTTTACTGACCAATTTTCGCATAACACCAAAAAGAGTTTAATTTGAAGGATAGATAAAAGCAAGTCAAATGTACTTTGGAATAGCAAATTGCTAATAGGTATGTATGGTGGACACATTGGAACAACTTGGTTTTTATGAGTTGGATGCACGAGTAGAGCTCATACTCAGTACAAAATGAGGGCTAGCAAAAGACTGGGAGCGACCAACTAAGAGAGCAATAACGGCCATAATCATGCAGAGCGACAAAGCGACATTAAAAGAAGCATAAGATGGCATCAAAAGTCAAAAACCAAATGATCATAGAGGCAATGGCGACTTTGTATGAGTCCATCATGTGTGAGCATGCGCCAAGTCAACCCAAATAAAGCATCAAAGGAGAAAACCAAAATAATGCTTCCAAATAATTAAAAACAATGCATGATTTTTTGAAAGGCTCATTAAGCAATCTCAGTCATTTGAGACAAGTCATGCTACAGCAAAACCACTAAGCATACTATCAAAAAGATATCAAGCACGACATGCAAAAGCCTAGGCCGCAGTCTACACAAGCTCCTTTTTGTACCACTTTTTTGCATGAAGCTTTTTCTCTTTTCCAACACCATTTTAACTTTTTTGAAACAACTCTTTTGATGAAAACCAACATGGACCAGAGGTCAAAATACACCTTGATAAAAAGATATAACAAGATCTGAACACAAATCAAGGCGAAAAACGAAAGCTAAACGCAGTTCTAGAAAAAGAGAACACTCGTTGAAACGATAAGAGTGAAAAACTGAGTGTTCTTGACAAATGAAAAGCAAGGTAACTTCTCCAAAAAGGAATTTGTTGGGGTCCAACCATTTATTGCAGAAAACAAAACTAAAAAAACTAAAAACTAAAAACAACTGACGCTTGATTGCTATAGATGGCGCGGTGGTGATGAAGTAAATGATGGGCCAGTTGGGAAACCCCAAGAGGAAGGTATGATGAATATAGCAGAAAGTTTTTCCCTCAGTAAGAAACCAAGGTTTAATCATCCAGTAGGAAAAAGTCAATACTCCTGAAGGTGATGCTTGCTAGCTTCGCGACAGCTCCGAACAATTTATAGGGCGCCTCATCCAAGCTTTGCTTTGCCAGCTGCAACATGGAACCTGCACACAACACAACCAAATACTTTGTTCCCAACTTACGATGAGGTTGTCAATCTCACCGGTTTGCTTGAAACAAAGGGTATGAGCGTATCGAATGGAAAGTGATAGTAATTTGCAAGTAAAGTAAACAGTGCGAGTAAAGTAAACAGGTAATAGCAATATAATAGAAATGGGACCGGGGTCCACAGTTCACTAGTGGTGTCTCTCCATAAGATAAAATAACGCATGCTGGGTAAACAAATTACAGTTGGGCAATTCAAAGAATAAAGACAACGTGCATATGTCGAGAGGATCACTATGAGATTTACTCTGGGCATTACAACAAGATACATAGACCGTCATCCAACTGCATCTATGACTAATAATCCACTTGTGGCGAATCAATCCGAGAACTCCACAAGTATTAAGTTGCGAACAACAGATAACTATCACTTTCAGAGAACCGAAGCTTCCAGAGAACCGAAGAGGAGACGGAAAGGAGCCAGGAGGCGGCCTCACCACCAGGGGGCGCGGCCCAGGGCCTGGCTGCGCCGCCCTATGGTGAGGGCCCCCTGGTCCACTTCTGACGCTGCCCCTTCACCTATAAAGACCCCCCGATGGGAAAAACCTAAATACCCGATCATTTTTCCAGAATACATCGCGATCCGCCGCCGCCGTCGACCCGAGATCGGGAGGGTCCAGAAGCTCTTCCCGGCACCCTGCCAGAGAGGGGAATCGCCACCGGAGGTCTTCTTCATCGCCATGCTTGCCTCTGGCGCGATGAGTGAGTAGTCTACCTTGGACTATGGGTCCATAGCAGTAGCTAGTTGGTTGCCTTCTCCACCACGTGCTTCATGTTTAGATCTCGTGAGCTGCCTTACATGATCGAGATCACCGTTATGTAATTCTACATGTTGTGTTTGTTGGGAACCGATGAATATTGGTGTTATGATTGAGTTGATGTGGTGAATATTATCTTATGTTTTCTCTATGTTGTTTATGATCTTGCATGCTCTCCGTTGTTAGTAGCTATCTTGGCCGAGTAGTTGCTAGTGACTCCAAGAGGGGGTATTTATGCTCGATAGTGGGTTCATGCCTCTATTTAATCTGGGGGAGTGACAGAAACCTCTAAGGTTGTAGATGTGATGTTGCCACTAGGGAGAAAACAACATTTATATGCTCAAGGGCATATGCTTTGTTTACATTACACACTTTGCTTAATGCAGTTATCTGTTATTCGCAACTTAATACTTATGGAGTTCTCAGATTGATTCGCCACAAGTGGATTATTAGTCATAGATGCAGTTGGATGACGGTCTATGTATCTTGTTGTAATGCCCAGAGTAAATCTCATAGTGATCCTCTCAACATATGCACGTTGTCTTCATTCTATCAATTGCCCAACCGTAATTTGTTTACCCAGCATGTGTTATTTTATCTTATGGAGAGACACCACTAGTGAAATGTGGACCCCGGTCCTATTTCCATTACATTGCTATCACCTGTTTACTTTACTTGCATTGTTTACTTTACTCACATATTCACTACTAGATATCCCATAATAGCCGAGGGCCAAATTACCGTCGGCTATTTGAGTTCACCGTCGGATAACCTTATACCTGACGGTTCACCGTCGGCTATCTCCCGTCGGCTATGCTTGGTTGGCCATTACAGTAATAACCGACGGTACGGTCAGGTAATATATTTACCTACGGTAACTAGCCGACGGGTGGCTGTCGGACATTCATTGACCACCACAGCCCCATAGTACCTCGACAATAGTAATAACCGACGGTTCACTATCGGTTATGTGGTTCCCGACGGTTATTTGTTACCGTCGGTTTTTGTGATAGTTGATAGTATATTTGACCCGTCGGGGATAGCTATAACCAGAAGAAGCAAACCGTCCAGTATTATTACCAACTACACATACAATCCATTTGAGAGGCCAGCCAACACCAACCCACTAGGCATTTTAGCCACCCCTAATGTTTGGCGTTGCTTTGACATAGGAGTTCGTTGTACAACAAGAAATATTATTCATGATAGCAGTATTCCAAAATATTAGCATTTCAAAAGCATCTCACAATTACACCACCGCACATGGCTGAAGAACATAGTATATGATTCATCTAGGAAATGTCGAATGCAAAAGAAAATGGTAAATTTGATACAATTGTCCAAGCACTTTGCATAAGCTAAATCTTCCAAGAACTTTGTTAACTAAATGACTTCAAATCCATTAGCTCACGCCATAGCACCTTGATCATAATACTCATCGTCATAGCCATCTTGATCATAATGCTGAAATGAGATTAGCAAAGAACAAGCCAAAATATTATTTATAGTTAGTTGTGCATTTGATAAAGGAAGTAAAACGTGATTTAAGAACTATGAAAATTTTCCAACAATTCTATGAAGGCAAAGTAGGGATGTACTGTTTGATAGACTCGGTTTTCATAATATGCAGGGGAAGTTTGGGCAACAAATAGGTCTGTAAAGCTAATACCGTAGTAGTAACTTCACAACAACAAAGAGGTATGCAGATTATTTAATCTGTATTGATATCTCGATTCTTACTTCTTGTGGCAAGGAGAGAGAGAGAGAGACCTTAGATACGTAATGTTTGATCTTCCATTGCATAAGAAATCCTGGGCACAAAGGAAGCAGAGGATTAGATCAGTTTTGTGAAAAAAATACCGATACCACCATACGTCCTGTTTGTAGTCGTGTACCTTCAACTGCAGCCAGATGAAGAACAACAGCGCCATCTCTTCTCCTTCCTGATGAGATCTATAATCAAGAAGGTACCTGGCGGTAGGCAGGTAGCCGCCGAACACCTGCCTATACCATACGTGTACATCACACAAACAGATCAGTCGATGCATTTAACCATCGATCTACAATAAGATAATTTAATAATGTTGTGGATAAGATGGAGGATCGGGGCCGGGGAGACTGATTACTTGGGGAAGTAGCGGCAGACGGCGGCGTGGAGGATGTTCATGTCGCGGTAGCTGCTGGCGGCGACGGACCGACGTTGCCGTCGACCTCGTGCCTCAACTCGTGTCCATGGTCCTCCCGAACTCTGCATCATTGGGTATGAAAACATGTACTGTTTTCCGATCGCGCACAGTGGAGAGATGATTGAAGAACGAATTATGTAGATTAGTACCTTCAGGCGGCGGACTGTGCAGCTGGAGGTCCATGATGACTCTCGCTCCTTCGGCGGCGGCGGCGGCGTCCTAGCCTCCTAGAGAATCTCTTCAAACGGGGAAGGGGAGGGAAGGGAATTGGATTATATTGGTTGTGGAAGCGGAGAAGATCACGGGACTGCGGAAATTACGGGAGTAGTTACCTGGGCGTGGGCGGCAGCAGCGCGGGAATATTTTGGTGATCGACTGCGCCAAAAAAATTAATTGTCGAGAAGTAGAACCGCTCAACCTTACAGCGCGGCGCGGTGTCAATTAGATTATTTTCTCCATATAAAAATAATAATAGAATATTTTATAGGTTGAGATTTTATTTTAGCTAATCCCGGTAACAGAAATTGCCGCTCTTTCCGAGAAATATTCTTAGCTTATCCTTATTTTTCACACCTCCATCGGAGTAGTGATTGATGAGGCCAGCTTCGTCGATTATTTATAACATTAATTGGCGGCCATTTTAACAAATAGCTGAGATTTAAAGTCATACCGTCAGCTATAAGCGCTAATCCCTGACCGTGAAAATACAACCATCGGAAATTAGAAAAAACCGTCGACCACTCGACTAAATAACTGAGGGTTGGTTTTACCCCGTCAGGAAATTACGTGTACCGTCGGTTATTGGATGTCATACCCGACAGGGCTCCCATAACCGTCGGTTATTAGTGCTACCGTCACTTATTACAGTATTAGCCGACGGACCGTCGGGTACTAAATTTCACCGTCGGATATATAGGGATTTCTAGTAGTGATTATTATTGCTTTCCACTCGATAGGCTCATACCCTTTGTTTCAAGTAAATCGGTGAGATTCCCAACCTCATCGTAAGTTGGGAACACAGTATTTGGTTATGTTGTGTGCAGGTTCCACGTTGCCGCTCGCAAAGCAAAGCTTGGACGAGGCGCCTATAAATTGTCTGGAGCTGTCGCAAAGCTAGCGGGCATCACCTTCTGGAGTATTGACTTTTTCCTACTGGATTGATAACCTTGGTTTCATAACTGAGGAAAAACTTGCTGCTATATTCATCAAACCTTCTCTTGGGGTTTCCAACTGGCCGGTTATATTACTTCATCAACAAACGCAATCAAGCATCATCATCACCGCACCACGAGTTTCTTCTTCGCAACATCAGCAAGAGAACATCAAAATAACAATTTTCAAGTGGTGGTAAACCAAGCATGTCATAAATCTTTCTAGGCATAATAGAAATACTTGCACCAAGCTCACATAAAGCATGACAATCAAAATCATTCACATTCATATCAATGATGGGCTCCCAACCATCTTCTAACTTTTTGGGAATAGAAACCTTTTGTTTCAACTTTTCTTCCCTAATTTGCATGAGAGCATTCGTAATATGCTTTGTAAAAGCAACATTCATAGAACTAGCATTAGGACTTAAAGCAAACTTTTGCAAGAATAAAATTACTTAAGAGATATTGCAACCATCAACATCAAAATCATTAAAAGAAGTAGAGCTATTGTCTCCCATACTCCAAAAACTTTCAGCACTTTTTGTAGAAAAAGTTTTTGCAGTTTTAGGCTTTATCGCACAAGGAGTAGGAGTTTTCTCTACACCAATTAAAGTAAGAGGATTGCTAGCATTTGAAACAACATCACTAGTGGTGGTAATAGTACAAACCTTCATATTTCTAGCCATCTCATCCTCTCTTTCCCACCTAGCATGCAATTCTGCTAACATCCTAACATTATCATCAATTCTAACCTGGATAGCATTCAAAGTATTGCTCTCTTTCACATCATGAGGCAAAACTTTTAGTTTTAGAAGTTCAACATCAAGAGCAAGGCTATCAACTTTAGAAGCAAGAACATCAATTTTACCCAACTTTTCCTCAACAGACTTATTAAAAGTAGTTTGTCTACTAATGAAGTCCTTGAGCATGACTTCAAGCTCAGAGGGCGCGCCCCTAGTGTTGTTGGAGGAATTACCATAAGAGTTGCCATAACCATTACCATTGGTAAAAGGATACGGCCTATAATTGTTGCTAGCAAAATTGTTCCTATAAGCACTGTTATTGAAATTATTATTTCTAATGAAGTTTACATCAACATGCTCTTCTTGAGCAACCAAAGAGGCCAAAGGAACATTATTAGGATCAACATGAGATCTATCATTAACAAGCATAGCCATAATAGTATCAATCTTATCACTTAAGGAAGAGGTTTCTTCAACAGAGTTTACCTTCTTACCTTGTGGAGCTCTCTCGGTGTGCCACTCAGAATAATTTACCATCATGTTATCAAGAAGCTTTGTTGCGGCGCCCAAGGTGATGGACATAAAAGTACCTCCGACAGCTGAATCCAATAGATTTCTTGAAGAAAAATTTAGTCCTGCATAAAAGGTTTGGATAATCATCCAAGTAGTCAATCCATGACTGGGACAATTCTTTATCATAGATTTCATTTTTTCCCAAGCTCGAGCAACATGTTCATTATCAAACTGTCTAAACTTCATAATATCACTTCTCAAAGCTATAATCTTAGCATGAGGATAATATTTTCCAATAAAAGCATCCTTACACTTAACCCAAGAATCAATACTATTTCTAGGCAAAGATAGCAACCAATCATTAGCTCTTCCTCTTAAAGAGAAAGGAAACAACTAAAGCTTAATAATATCACCATCTACATCCTTGTACTTTTGCATCTCACATAGCTCAACAAAATTGTTGAGATGAGCTGCAGCATCATCAGTACTAGCACCGGAAAATTGCTCTTTCATAACAAGACTCAACAAAATAGGTTTAATCTCATAAAAATTTGCCTCAGGAGCAAGTGACGAAATAGGAGTGCAAATAAAATCATTGTTGTTGGTGCTAGTAAAATCACACAACTTGGTGTTCTCAGGTGTACCCATTCTAGCAAAACTAAAAGCAGACAAGCAAAAATAACAACTATAAAGGAACTAATTTTTTTGTATTTTCGATAAAAAGATGCAAACAAAAATAAAGTAAAGCAAAACAATAACAAAGTAAAAGATTGGAAGCGAGAGACTCCCCTTGCAGAAATCCTCTTTCACCCCGGCAACGGCGCCAGAAAAATTGCTTGATGGCGTGTAGTTGACCGCCCAGTTGGGAACCCCAAGAGGAAGGTATGATGAGCACAACAGCAAGTCTTCCCTCAGTATAAAACCAAGGTTTATCGAACCAGTAGGAGAAAGAACCAACTTCCAAAGGTTGATGCTCGCTGGCTTGGCGACAACTCCAGACAATTTATATATGGTGTCGTATCTAGGGCGTAGCTTTGCACCAGCAGCAACGTGGAACCTGCACACAGCACAACCAAAGTAATTTGCCCCAACTTACAGTGAGGTTGTCAATCTCACTGATTTGCTGTAAACAAAGGATTAAACATATCGTGTGGTAAAAGATAGTAGTTTGCAAGAATGTAAATAATGCGAGTAAATAGTAAACGGTAATAAGAATGTAAAAGAATGGACCAGGGTCCAAAGTTCACTAGAGGTGTCTCTCCATAAGATAAATAACATGATGGGTAAACAAATTACAGTTGGGCAATTGATAGAATAAAGAAAGCATACAAATGTCATGAGGATCACTATGAGATTCACTTGGGCATTACAACATAATACATAGACCGAAATCCAACTGCATCTATGACTAATAATCCACCCGTCGAATATCATCCGAGCAACCGTTGGGTATTAAGTTGCAAGCAACAGATTATTGCCTTAAACAAAGTGTGTAATGTAAACAATACAAATGTCCTTGAACACAAGATTGTTGTTTTCTCCCTAGTAGCAATCGCACATCTACAACCTTAGAGGTTTCTGTCACTCCCCTAGATTACTAGAGGCATGAACCCACTATCGAGCAGAAATACTCCCTCTTAAAGTCACTAGCATCTACTCGGCCAAGATATCTACTAGCAACGGAGAGCATGCAAGATCATAAACAATATAGAGATGATAAATCAATAAATTAACTTGACAAAGTACTCACTATTCATCGAATCCCAACAAACACAACATGTAGAATTACATAATGATGATCTTGATCATGATAGGCAGCTCACAAGATCTAAACATGAAGCACATGGAGGAGAAGACAACCATCTAGCTACTGCTATGGACTCGTAGTCCAAGGTAGACTACTCACGCATCACTCCGGAGGCAGGCATGGTGATGAAGAAGGCCTCCGGTGGTGATTTCCCTCTCCGGCAGGGTGCCGGGAAGAGCTTCTAGACCCTCCTGATCTCGCATCGATGACGGTGGCGGCTTGCAGTATGTTTCGTGGAAAATTGATCGGGGCTTAGGGTTTTCTTTTCGAGGAGAATATATAGGCGGAAGGGCGGTGTCATGAGGTGGGCCAGGTGGCCACACCACCTGGTGGCACAGGCCAGGGGAAGGCCGTGCCACCCTATGGTGCGCCTGCCTGCTGGGCCCCCTCCGTCTCTACTTTGGACTCCGTCTTGTGTCGGGAAAAATAGGAACTTCGGCTTTTGTTTCGTCCAATTCCGAGAATATTTCCTGTGTAGCTTTTCTGAAACACAAAAACTGCAAAAACAGGGAACTGGCACTGTGGCATCTCATTAATAGGTTAGTTTCGGAAAATGCATAAAATTGCCATGAAGTGTAACAAAACACAAAGCAAATGGTGTATAAACAAGCATGGAGCATCAAAAATTATAGATACGTTTGAGACGTATCAGACCCACATTATTTTATTGACAAATCGCATTAACCACACTAAAAAATTGTCACCTATTACATCTCAGCAGAAGAACCCATCCGGATGGGTACCACATGACAATTTACTAAGGAAAAAATTAGGAATCGTCATTACAAAACACGAAACAGTGACAAAAAAAGCAAATTGTCATCTATTATGCACTATGGGTGACAATCTCAATTTTGTCATGAGGACAATATGACACTGATTCTCTTATCTCTTATAGTGACAACAGTCAAATGAACTCCTCTTAAAGTACTCAATTATGTAGTAAATTAAACTTGTTTAAGATAATGAGGAAGTCAATGCTGAAATTTCTACCATAATTAGGTATGGTTTTGGTTAGTGGCCCAATGCTCTTCTCTAACAAATATACACACTCAAATCTTTAACATGATAACTCCCACTCATTTCACACCAAAAAGATATGCATAACCCAAGGTGTATAACAACAACATAATTAAAGTTGAAAGTCTTGTTCCATAACAGCATGGTTTAACTTAACCCCAACTAATAAAATGACAAACATGCAACTTACATAAATGAACTCCACCGTAGACTGCTACTTTCCCATGAGTTTCGAACTGCACAATAAAAAGGAACATGATTTTGAATGTAAAGACATGGCACATATAATATACTTGGAATAGCATTTTGCTATGTAGGTAGGTATGGTGGAGATTTTGCAGAAAAGTATAGCTCAAGTTATTTGGATATAGAAGTCTTTGCTTGCTTTTTCTTTTCTTTTCTTTTTTTTTGAGAAATGACTGTAAGGCTTACGCCCCACAGCATTTTATTAAAGATTGGAATAAGAATTTACAAAGCCACCAGAAGTATGGGGAAAAACAACCAAAAGAAAATATTTACATCAATGACTCAATCCATCTAGAGAAACTATCCGAGTGTTTAGCCTTAACCCTATGCACATGCATAGTGGCTTCATGAATAAACCTTCTTCTCCAACCCGTGAAAGTGGGCATAATTCCTTGGAAAACTGCCTCATTTCTTTGCTTCCAAATGTGCCAGAGAGCTAAGACAACCACCTCAGCAAAGAAAGGTTTCTGGAATTTCCTCTTAGCTGCAAAGAAAACCTCTTCAAAAGTGTTACCAGGTTCCCAATGGATCTGAAGATAGCACCATATTCGAACACTAAAGTTGCAGTCAAAAACCAAGTGCATCCAGTCCTCTGTCATGTGAGTGGGGCAAATCACACAATGGAACTGATTGTTCGTGACCTTCCAATGCCTTCGCCTGATCATATCTCTCGTGTTCAGACAATCACTCACAAGCAGCCATGCAAAGACCTTGATCCGAAGCATAACTTTACAGGACCAAATAGCCGAGTAGATCTTACTAGCCACAACGTCCTTGAAACAATGCTGGTAATATAACATGGAGGAATAAGCACCATCCTTCCATATGGTTAACCAGACATCTCTGATCATAGGATCACAATGCACATTCTGCAAACTCAATTCCAGTTCTTTGAATTCTTCAAAAGCTTGAGGAGACATTGGCAGCTGGAAAAACTGGGTTCTATCTGCAGTATCAATAAAATCTCTGACAGATAAATTTTGGTCAATGGCAAAGGAGAAGAGTCTTGGAAACTGAGAATGTAAAAGATTTCCATGCCAGGAGTCAAACCATAACAGAGCAGTATCTCCAGCCCCTATTTTAACAGAGCAAAACTCTCTGTATTTGTCCACCAATTTCATGATATCACGCCACCAAAATGATCCACACAAGTTAGACACTTGAGGGACACCATTAGGGTAATACTGCCATACTAGATCCACCCATGGAATATCAACTTTATTAAAGAATTTATGGAGATTCATGATGAGCAGGCCCTCATTCTGCTTATGGAAGTCCATAATCCCTAAACCACCACTGCTCTTAGGCTTACAAATCATATCCCAAGACGCCAAAGACTGCTTATGTGAATCTGGATTATTCCCTCTCCAAAAGCATTGCCTAATGATTCTATAAATCTGCTTTAAAATACCAGGGGGATTTCAAGGGAGCACACGAAATAAATGGACATGGAAGACAGACAAGATGCAATAAGCTGAAGTCTTCACCCATAAGCCAAAAAAGTTGAGCTTGCAGTTAATCTCCTTTCCATTCTGTCTACCAAAGGCATGAGATCAATCATTTTTGGCCTGGTGGTGCCCATTGGCAAGCCCAGATAGGTGAAAGGAAACACTCCCACCATACATCCAAAACTATCTGCCAGACCTTTAACTTCCTCATCAGAAATATTTATTGGCAGCATGCAGGACTTATGAAAATTAATTGTTAGACCAGAAGAAGAACTGAAATCTTGTAAGGCTTGCTTCAAAATATCCAACTGCACTGGGTCAGCCTCCATCACCAAGATAGTATCATCAGCATACTGCACCACAGGAAAATCAGAGCCTCCAACTGGAATTGGCAAGTTAATGAGACCCCTGTTCTTTAAATCATTAATCACATATTGCAACAACTCTGCTCCCAAGACAAAAAGGAAGGGGGAAAGAGGATCCCCTTGCCTTACACCCCTTCTACATTTAAAATTTCTGCCAGGCACCCCATTCAGTAGGATAGAAGAGGTACCATATTCCAGAAAGGCCCTAACCCACCCAATGAACACCTTAGGGAAGCCCATTCTTCTAAGCATCAGATAGATAACTTCATGTTCAATAGAGTCGAAAGCTTTTTCAAAATCCAGCTTCAAGATAACAATGGGCCTCTTAGCAGCTTCGCACTGATGAATGTACTCAAATGACTAGGCCAAGCAATCATGAATAGATTTCCCTTTAATAAAACCATACTGGTTCCTATGAATGCAATCTCTGATTCTAAGCTACAATCTGTCAGCCACCATGTTGGAAAGGAACTTCAGACAAGAATTTGTCAATGAAATTGGTCTATAATCATTTATGCCCTCAGGGGAAGGCTTCTTAGGCACCAGAGTGATGAAAGAGGAGTTAATATTCTCCAATGACACCTTGTCATGAAAGAAGTCATTAGCAAGAGTATAAAAGTCCTCCTTAATAATAGGCCAACACTTTTTCATAAACAAGCCATTAAAGCCATCTGGACCAGGAGACTTGTCCACTAGCATTTTCGCAACCACCTGATCCATTTCATCCTTAGAGAAAGGTTCAGCTAAAGCCTCCAGCCCCTCCACATTGTGCACTAATTTAGCCAGATTGAAACACATATGAATACCAGAGGAAGCACCCATCCTCTGCTTAAAGCAAGACCAAGCCACAACAGCCATTTGGTCATGATCTGAGACCACATGCCCATCTGCTAACTGAAGAGAGGCAATTGCATTCTTCCTGTACCTCTCAGTAGCCATTGCATGAAATAATTTGGTATTCTCTTCTCCCATTTTGATCCATCTAATAGTGCATCTCTTCTTCTAGTATTGATATTGAATTCTCAGCAGATTTTCATGATGCAGCTTGACAATTTTCCTGAAGTTGGCTTCATGAATAAACAAGCCTCTTTCCTCCTCTAACTCATCAAAAAATAGAATCACCAAATTACAATTGTGGATCAAAATTTTGTTTTTGGATAGGCTCATCTTCCACCTATTAAGCTCACTTCTAAGAGCTTTAAACTTTTCAGCCAGAATACCAGAACTAGAAGAATACTTTGTAGGTGCACCCAAAAATTCTCAAAATGAAACAACTTGGACTTAGGAATAACAGTATCCACACTGACCAAGCAAGGCACATGGTCAGAAGTTGGATTGGCCATAGCAGTGATAGTAGTGTTTGGGTAAGTAGTGGTCCAGTTATGAGTGGTAAAGAACCAATCAAGCTGCTCTAACAGAGGATTCTGTTGCATGTTGGACCAAGTAAATGCCCTACCTTTGAGAGGTAGCTCCAATAAACCAAGATGATCAATGAGCTCATTAAAAAGAAACATGTCACTGACATTGCCCCCAGGCCTGTTTCTGTTTTGGTCCGATCTTATGAAATTGAAATCTCCCAGAAACAACCACAACTCATCATGTGGGATCGACAGATTATAAAGCCACTGCACAAAATGATCCCTCTCTTCACCCTCACAAGGACCATACACGACAACAAGCGTCCATTTTTGACTAGTGTGTGCTGATTTGAAGGAGATAATTAAACCAAACCTCTTTGACTCAATTAGCACCCCCTGAAAAATGCTAGACTTCCATACTACCAAGATACCCCCAGATGCACCCACAGAAGGGGAGAAAGAAAAGTTATCAAATTGTTTAGGGAAGCAACTCTTAATGAATTTTCTGTCAAAACTCTCTTTTTTGGTTTCCTGAATACAAGCAATGGCACATCCACTCTCTACAATTTTAGCATGCAAAGCAAGCTGCTTATCATCAGAATTAAGGCCACGAATATTCAAACACAAAATCTTCCACACCAGATAATTTATATTATAATCCATTAAACTTTATCAGTGCCCAAGGAAACCACCTGCTTGATGCAACCAAGCAGGACATAACCAACAGAAGATCCATAGATTATTACAAAACAAAGTCTGGGGCACACACACATGAAAGAAAACCCCATAGCTGAAAATAAAGCACTAAACCACTAACACAACTGATAATGGATATGATTTGGAGCATATCCACTCCCCTTCCCCAAATTTGACTTAATCATCATTATTAACTGCAGGAGGTGAAGCATCGTTTGCATGAGGAGCTGTAAGCTTCTCCACAGTCAAATCTCTTGGGTCAATACGAAGAATGCCCCCAATGTTCTGGAGCTTCGGCATAGGCACATGAGGAGTCTTGGCTACATTCTCCTTCGAAGCATTCCCTTTCATTCTGACAGGAGAAATAGGAATAACCACCTCCTTCGAAGCATTAGTCACCTTAGAACATTTCTTGCGACGTTTCACCTCCACACCAAGCACTGGTTTAGCTTTAAAACCCTGCAGATTAGATTGGCTACGAGTCTTCATCCTGGGAGTCAGATTGACCATAGGAGTGCTTGATTTCTTCGGCCTTCCCCTTCTAACAGGAGCAGGAGCATCCATTGCTTGAAACTCGACATGCTTAGGAAAATCAGACTCTAAGCTAGGAGAAGGCTTAGACTTAGAACTGACAGAGACATATTTCTCACTGCGAACAGCTGCAGTGACTACACCAGACTGAATCACTTTCTGAAAGCTTTCCACCTGCTCAGCTACAGGGTCACACTAGTGCCTCTTTTTGGGGTTTGCAGCACTCTCAAGAAGGCCAACCCTAGAATGCATAGAAGCAGGAGCCATATTTTCTCCCAGCGCCCCTGAACTGGCATCCAACCGGGAGGCAGCAGCAGTTGTATTATTATCAACAGAAATTGAGGTTTCAGACCTAGGAACTTGCAAGGCAGCTGAAGAGACATGCAACACAGAAACCGCACTGGGATTAGCCTGTAGTATCCCATCTTGACCCACCACTGCTGCGTCATGACCCACCACGTCAGCATCCTGGCCCTCAACATGCAAATCTCCCAGCCCCATACCAGCACCTTCTATCGCATTTGTTTCATCCTGGACAATAGGTATAATTGCCTCAGGCTGGTCATTTAGACAACCAGCACCGTCAGCCAAGCCCACATCACCGCCAGAATCAGCAATTGCTTCTTGTTGCACGATAACAACATCGTTCACAGCAGGAATCACTTGCTCGATCAATTGCATAGGATCAACCAAACCCACAGCACCAGCATCAGCAATGGCTTCCTGATGCACCACAGCAGCATTGTTATCTGCAGGATTCTCATGCTCGAGCAATGGCACAGGATCAGCCAAACCCACAGCACCACCAGCATCAACATTGTCCTCCTGTTGCACCACAACAACATTGATCTCAGCAACCAAAATATCAGCCATCCCGGCCACATGCTCCCCCACAGGATCCATAGCCTCACCGTCCACCTCCATGGCTGCCACAACAGAGGCAGAAGAGATACCTGAAGCAGAATCATGAGGTTCTGGCATGTTATCAACAGGAGGCTGAGGAGGGGCAACGTCAGGATGAAAAGTAGGCGGTGCAGGCATATTCCACCCAATCTTCGGGAATTCAGGCAAGAAGAACATGTTGTTATCCGGCTGGAGCATCCCCAGCAAGGGATGTGGATCTCCATTAACAAACATGGGGTCCTCATCAGCTGGGTGACATCAACAAATTCAGCAGACAAAATGTAACACGGCGCTATCCACGAGTGCCTAAAACTAGCAAAACGGCCAACATTGGGCTGCCGGAAAACAACATCCCGAGGCACAAGAGCAGGCAAAGGGAATGTGGCATAAACAAGCGCCCTACACTTCTGAATAGCACGATGATGGCAATAGTGAAATTCACCAAAAGTATTTACTGCCTCAGCAATAGACTCAGTATTGCAAAATTCCATGGGGATTCCAATGAACATTACCATCCTGATCTGGCACCCTGGTGAGTCCTAAACCCTACACCCTCATTGTGCCTAATGAATTTGAGAGTAGAACCATCTCCAAACGGCCAAGGCTCATGGGTGATAAGAGAGGAGCTGACAAGCGGATTACGAAACTGAAAAGCGCCAGCACCAAAGAACCAGGGCAGAGAGTTTACAATCTCTAGACCTCTATCAAGCAGAAAATTGTGAACTTGATCCATAGTCTGCTGCAGAAGATGCTCCGGCGGCTGCGGCTCCACCACAGCAATAGACCAACTATCATACAAATCTGTCATTAGAGTCGATGGAGTCACAAAGGTGGAGGTAATCTGGTACCCTCGCCGTCAATGATGCCAAAGCCTAGAGGGACCCATGGAGTGGGATCAAACTCGAACGTAGCCATCGAAACCTCAGAGGCAAGGCACGGGCGAGGAGAAGGCGGCGCAGGAGGAGAGGTGGAAGGCGACGCAACCGGGACAGAGGAAACAGGGGAGGTAGAAGTTGGAGAGCCCACGATACTGTTCAAGATATTTCCTTGGCCAACAATCCCCGATAATTTCGGAACCCACTTTTTGCCTTGCTTATTGAGACGAGAAAAACAATTCTTGGCATAATGGATGAATCTGTAACATGATTTGCACCTGACCTCATTAGTGCATTGATCCGTTTCATGATTCATACTAAAACACCTTTGACACTTCCAAACATGGAGAGCCCAATCATCAACTAGCCTAGCGAGGCCATCAAGAGAACCCAGATCCAAAGCAGAACCAGCCCGGCCCACCTCAAAAGATGACACGGGGGAATCGAGCCCAGCAGCCCGCAAAGCATCCTTAGCGTTCAAAAAAATCTGCCCCCGCGCCCAAACTGGAAGCCCCATGATCAGAGGAAGCCATTACCGGCGTTGCACTAACTGGACACGATGAAATCGGGTCAATAATTCCAAATTGAATCCTAGGAACGGAGGACACAGGGGCCTTGACTGGATCAGCCGCCGTTGACCTGGTCGGCGCTGCCGCCGGAGAAAGAACAGTCACCGGAGTGAGACTCAATGTAGAATTCAGACCTGCAGGCTTGGCAGCGATCAACCTCTTAGGAGAACTGACAACCGGATGAGAACCAGCCGATCTACGTCGAGATGCAAATCTTTTCTTTCTAGCAGCAATGATTCATTCTCCAACACACTCTTTCTCCTAAAATAATAGTTCCCGCTGCCAGTTTGGGCCACCCAAACCCCACAAATGATAATAACATTTGAAATGCGGGCAACTGTAAAATTTCCGAGCAAGGATCATGAAACCAACCTTCTTAGAAGACACCATGAAGGAGAAAACCCGATCACGCAGAAGAGACACATTCAAGGAACCACAAAACCCGCCAGTTGCCACCTCAAGAGCCAGAGAGGCAGATTCTTCATCAAGGCGAAAGGACAATCTTCCAAAGGGCACAACCATCGTGAAGTGACCAGATCCATCTGAAGGATGAACCGATCAGTGCAGCGAGCGCCTGATCTCCTTGGAAAACGTCTACCCTGGGGAAAAGGTATAATGAACTAAGTAAAATGCTACACATTTATTAATGAACCAAGTAACTCATAGTTAACCATCAATGTGCAAAGAAGAAATAGCACTCAATACGGCACTAGCAAATTAGTATTCAATCAAAGCATATGAAGCATAGAACATAAGCATTACTTGTATTGCTACCTTCTTTTTTCTTCCCAACTTTTTCTCTCAGTTCCTACAGTAGCTTTATCATAATTATCAAGTAAACCTATAGGTGGTGGTCTATTTATTCAAAACAAAAGATGCAAAATAAAAACTAAAAACTAGATGCAGACGCTCCAAGTTTATGCAATGGTAAAGTGATGCTCAAAAAACAAGGCAAGAATAGTACACAAACCGAGGAGTTGATAGGTCCAGGGGGTTGCCTTGGGGAATCCCCAAGATTATGGTGGTATACATTAATTATATGACTCCTTGCTCAATGATTATTCCTTCCCTGTGAAAAAACTTCACCACAAAACTATTTTCCACCTCTTTTCTAGAGTGGCTGATATTAGAGGGCGCAAAGATAATATAAGTGCTGCAAAAAAACTTCAAATAAAATTTGGTGGAAGGTGTACAGAGAGTGTATTAAGTTGCAAACATTCAATAAATATCAAAATAATCAAAAAGAATCATCTTGAGAGTCAAACAAACGCTCAAAACAACAAAAGTCAAAATCTGTCAATAAAAACACCAGCAGTTTTGCGAATTTTTCCGCACCTCTTAAACAGGTCACGAATTTTTGTTATATTTTTATTCAATTAGAGGATGGAAAGTTTCAATTTAGATAAATAGCAAAGGTCCATAGGAGTTATATAAAAAATAATGAAAAATCATGCATTAAAAAGTATTGTGCAGATTTCAGCATCTCCAAATAAGTATTGCAATATTTTAACATCCAAGATGGAAACTTCGCACTTTATTTTTTCTACACTAGACACACTAAAATAAACTTTATTTCTAGAGCAAGGACACAAAAAGAAGACAAAAAAAATTACTCTCACCCAAGAGCAATGAAAACAAAACAAAAAAAAGTAAATACTACCGGGTTGCCTCCCATAAAGTGCTTTCTTTATAGCCATATAGCAAGGCTTTTTACCTTATTGCTTATAGATGAGCAAGTTTCATGAGGTCACTTGTACTTCTGAACATTCACCTTCTTTCTTGGAAAGTGATCCATACACTTCTTGTGTGGGAATTGGAATTTCACATTCCCTTTTTTGAAGTCAATAACTCCACCTGTAGTTCTCAAGAAAGGTCTACCAAGGATTATAGGACTTGAGGTATTGCTCCTCATTTCCATAATAATACAATCAATAGGTAAAAAAGTCATATGAAGTTCAATCATAACACCATTTATTCTACCTAAGGCATGCTTGGTAGAATCATCAGCAAGTAATAGATCAATATCACACTTTTCTAGTTTTATATCAAGATCAAGTAAATCATATAGTTCTTTAGAGAGGATGTTTATGCTTGATCCCAAGTCTAATATAGCATGGTGTAACTCTTTTCCTACACCAATAAGTATTTTTGGGATCCATACATCCCCAAACTTAGGTGGTATCATAGCCTCATTGTTATAGCGTTGTATCTTTTCCTTTATGACATGATTGCTATATAGGATTCAAAACAGGTTTGATGAACATTAAAAGAAGGATCATTAGCAAAGCTTTGTAATATATTGATAAGTTTATTCAAACTACATTTATCAAGTTCAAGTAGAGGTTCTAATAGATTCTTTTCTTTCGTCTTCCATTTGGTGCAATATTTCCCATGACCTATCAGTTATATCTTGCACATATTTAATAAATTCTTCATTCTTTTTCTCTTGTCATATGATTTTTCATGGTAACAATTTCTCTAGTTAGATGATCTACCTTTTTATTTAAAGAATCGAATCTCTCAAATTTAGCGATAAACTCTTTGTTAAGTTCCATTTGGGTAGATATGAAGGATCTCATGGTGTTCTCAAGATCATTAGAAATATTACTATCACTAGCATACTTGTTAGGAACATATGGGGGTTTCACATATTGGTTGTTGTAATTGTTGTTGTACCCATTATTCCCAAATTTCTAATATAATTGATGTCTATATTTTCAAGATTATTCTCAACCAGATCTTGTAATGGGACATTATCAGCATTTGGTTTAGAGATATATGAATAGATAGTTTAGCGTTCAAGGAATCTACTTCCTCAACATAGTTGATTTTCCCATTAGAGGATGGCGCCCTCTCTGTGTGCCATTGGCTGAAATTTTGCAGCATGTTTTTAAGAATAGCTTTAGCTTCATTAACAGTTTTAGTCATAAAAGCTCCTCCCACAGCAGAATCTAGCATAATCCTAGACATATAGTTGAGACCATTATAGAAAAAATGTAAAATTGTCCACTCATTCACTCCATGTGATGGGCAAGTGTGTAGCATGATTTCAAGTCTCTCCCAAGCGGTTGCTACATGTTCGTTATCATTTTGCTTAAAAGAAAGTATGCTGTTTCTATTTTGCAAAATTTTAATTGAAGGATAATATTTCTTGATGAAAGCTTCTCTAAGATTATCCCATGAATTAATGCTACCATTAGGTAATTAAAGTAACCAATCTTTAGCTTTTCCTCTTAGAGAGAATGGGAATAATTTTAGCTTGAGAATATCTTTTTCAACATTTTTAAACTTTTGCATATCACAAATGTTGCAAAAATCATGCAAATGCATAGAAGCATCCTCACTAGCACTGCCTCCAAATTGATCTTTAGCAATTAAATTTAGTAGCCCAGGACTTACTTCAAATGAATCGGCCTTAATTTCAGGTGATGTGATAGGACTAGCAATGAATTGTGCATTAGGCGCATTAGTAAAGTCGCACAACTTGGTTGTTTAATCTCCCACAATTTTTTCACACAAAGTACCACACTAATCGTTTTTTGATTTTATGAATGTATGCAAAAACAAAATGACAAAAACAAGAAAAAATTGCTTTGCAAATCTAAAAGAGCGAGAAGACTCATAGTGGTGTTACCTCTCCAAGCTTAGGTAATTGCCCGACGCGTGAAGAAGATCTTGCGTTGGAAAATTGCCTTCACTTGATGAAGCTAGCAGTTGTGAATGCTTTCCTTTGTTTCTCGGCAACGGCGCCAGAAAATAGTCTTGATGATGAGGGGGGGTGAATAGGCGATATCAAATTTTACGAATGGCTTGAACAAAAGCGGAATTAAACTAGCATTTATTTTGTCAAGCACACAAAACCTAAATAAACTAGGCTCACCTATGTGCACCAACAACTTATGCTAAGCAATACAAGTAACAAGGTGATAGCAACATATATAACTTCAAGCACGAAGGCTATCACAATGTAAAGTGCATAAGTAAAGAGCTCGGGTATAGGAATAACCGAGGCACACGGAGACGATGATGTATTCCCGAGTTCCTCCCTTAAAAGGGAGTACGTATCGTTGGAGGGGTGTGGTATCGCCACAAAGGCCTAACCAACGCCACAAAGGCCTCACCCTATTCTCTGGTGTGAGCTTGCGCCACAAAGGCCTAGCTCACTCTTCCACTAAGGTGTTCCTCGAGGCGGAACCGGGCCTTTACACAAAGCTTGGGGCACGCATCCACAACATAATTGGAGGCTCCCAAGAATAGCTACCAAGGCACCACAAAGCCACAAAGCCGTCTAGGGTTCCAAGAACCCAAGAGTAATAAGCTCACAAACTTTCACTTACTCAGATCTCCGAGGAGAACTCAAACCGATGCAACCTATGCAATGGCAAGAGCACACAAAGTGCTCAAATCCTTCTCACTCAAATCCTACCAAAGCAACTAATGCTATGGAGAGATATGAGAGGAAGAACAAAGGAAATCCACAAAGAACTCCAAGATCTAAATCCACAAGAGGTTCCCCTCACTAAGAGGAGATTTTGATTGGTGGAAAGATAGATCTAGATCTCCTCTCTCTTTTCCCTAAAAAAGATGCAAGAAATATGGGAGGAATGGAGAGGGAGAGCAAGCTACTCAAGGTCAACAATGGAGGAGAGAGAGAGGGAGTAGCTAACAGCCCAAGGAAGAAGAAGGGGAGGGGTATTTATACCCCCTCCCATAAAAATGACCGTTACAGCGTCCCAGGCCGGATTATTCGGCCAAAATTGGCCAAAAAATCCGGGGGCGGATTATCCGGCCAAAACTGGCCAAAAATCCGGGCCCCCATCTGGTTGACGCCCACAAAAGTCCTTAGCCGTTTTTCGAGCTTGAAGAAATTGCAATACGAAAATGATGATAACTTTTTCATCCGGACTCCATTTTCGATGATCTTGGGCTCATTAGAATCACCACAACGAGCTCTACAAATTCATCCATAGAAACATCATAGTCCAACAAAGGAGGATAAAACCAAATGATGAAAGGTTTGACCTCTCTTCGAAGACAAACCAATAAAACCTCCAAACATCAAAAACGCAATAAGAGTTTCATGCGAAATCCATTTTTGATGAGCTAGAGCTTGTAATGTAAATAACCACAAGCTCTATAACCTCACATGGATAAAATCCAAATAAGAACCAATAAAGATGATGCCAAGTATGCAAAGGTTTGAGCTCTCTCCGAACGATACAATTAAGTTACTCACTCGAGAGCCCCTCTTGATAGTACGGCTACCGATCCTATAACCCGGTCTCACATCTAACACCATGAGACCGGTAAGAAAGAAACCCTAACACTATCATACCTTTTCCTTGAGCATTCCACTTAAGGTGGATAATGACGATCTTGATCTTCTCAAGTTGGACCACCTTTCTTGATTGAGCTTGCTTGGTGAAGTCTTGCGGATTGCTCCCCCATACTCCACTATGGAAGATACTCTCTTTAAGCATATCTTCACATATCCATGATCACAATATAGATGTCAAGCTTCAAGCATATGTTCTCTTCTAGTTGCTCATCTTGAACTTGCACTTTGACTTGATCCATCCTCGAATCAATTCTTCTTTCTCCATAATGATGGTGTCTTGAGGATACACATGAGAGCTCACTCAATCTTATTCTTCAAGACACACTTGACATAAGCTCAACTTCCTTAAGACCAATCTTTGGATCACTCCTTGAATAACACCTTGGTCAACACATAATCTTCTTCTTACAACCTTGACTCCAACAAATGGTTCAAGCATTGTCTATGGACAAGTCCTACACATATAACTCAATGCAACCATTAGTCCATAGGGATTGTCATTAATTACCAAAACCACACATGGGGCTCGATATAATCTTTCAATCTCCCCCATTTTGGTAATTAATGACAATCTCTTTGAGAGGGTTTATATAATGAATTCAAAGAACCACAATGGTTGTGCTAATATCAAATACTACAAAAGTATGTGATGTTAGTAGAACCACCATATATAGAGCAAACTCCCCCACAATCTATGCATGTGTGAATGATCTTGATTTCATTGCATATATTGCCAACCAAGGTTGTTGGTGGAGTTTTCGCAATATACTCAACCATGCGAAGCAACACACAACGATGCAAAGCATGCAAGGCAAATGCTTAAGAACAAAACCAAAACATAAAACCCAATTCCCTTTAAACCCTCGAAACTTCTCCCCCATTGGCATCCATTGCCAAAATGGGCGAAAAACTTAGAAGGCCAATATAGTGTGAGTTCCTCCAAAATGATGTGCATATCCAAAAGAAATAAGTGAAGACACATGCACATATACAAATACAAATATATGAAGGAAACCAAACTATATTGAGGATCAAAGATTGCAAAAAAATAAGATAACACGATGGATAAACTTCAACAAATGAAGAGAGCAATCAAACAATCCAAAGAACAAATTGAATAAAGATATTATGATAAGATCGAAAAGGTGCTCTAAATAATATGAGGAAGCTCCCCAAGGTGTGTGCACAAAATATTCTATTTGAGTTAAAGTATAAGGTGCACACACATGGAATCATCACTCCCTCAATATTATTCAAAACAAAATGATACCAAGTGAAATTAAATACTATGCTAACCGCAAAATGGTGCTTTAAATGAAATGAGGAAGCTCCCCAAGGTACGTGCAAAAATTGGAATGTTTGTATTTAATACAATTTGCACAACATGGAGTCCTCACTCCCTCAATAACATTTAAAATGCAACCATTTGCAAGAGATCATAGAGAAGAAATTAAGCTTACACTTGCATCAAACAAATGGTTGAGCAACAAGCAAGGGACAATATATTAAAAGGCTCAACCAAAGGAATGTGTGATAGGAATGACAAAGAATATTATAAGACTAACACAAGGATAAGCATAGAGCATCCACATAGTCTTCAATGAATGATATTGCTTAGCATTCTATCCCAACACATAAGGTTCAAATAAGATATCAAATAATGAGATATCATCTCTCATGTGTATAAGTTTCTAAGTAGACAATATCACAAAGATAATTATCACAAAGAAACATGTACACACAAAATAGATACTAAGAATAAAACATGATATCCAAAATGAAGTCATGCAATATACCAATGAGATTTTTGCTTTTAAAGCATGGCCAAAGGCTCAATTTATCTTATTGTATATTGATAAACTTCAACCACAAACATGTCAAAGACATCGCAAATATCAACAAGGGAAAGAAGATAGTTGTGATGCTTTGATAAAAACAACAAGTATCAAAACAAAGGATACCAAACAGAAGAAATAAATTTGCAATTTCATCAATATTGCACATGTGAGCTTATTGAGGAATTGATATGCAAAAAGATTGCTAAGTTGACATATATGGGATAGGAGAATCATGAGCATGATTTTTATATGTTCCCAATAATATGTCCTCATCTCAACTTGCTCACATTTGCAATAAAGAGGTTTCATTAGAATCCTTGCAAGAACCACATGATTTTCAAATAAAGATATCCATGCCAAGAAACAACCTACACAAGGTTGGACGCTAGAAAAGTATGCATAAAAAAGATACTTGTTACCGAGATATTAATGGTAGGATGTAGTAGATAGGAGTTCTTCAATAATCCTAGCTTGCCTCAAATTATCATTTAGTTACCACTTCATCCTTATTATTGAGACAAGCACCAATATATCTCCATGTACCTAAAACAAAGTTCAAGTACAAGATTGTCCCCAAACTCATTGGGTCCAAAGTAGTTAGAAACTACAACATATAGGATAAACTCCACATAAATATGTGCATGTATATATGAAATTGAATTTCATGCACATCTTAGCCGATTTAGGATTTGATGGAGCTTCTCCTATATATTTGATCAAAGAAAGCAAAGCATGCCATAAAGTATACATTTAATAAATATGCATGCACATGACTTTCAAGAGCCAAAGGAGATACAATTTGGACAAAACACCAAGAAGGACAAGCGAGTACACAAAATTGTGAAGCTACAAAAGGTTGTCCAAATTATATCAAAGAATCAAATCAACACAAGATTGACTCCAAAGTTTAGTGAACCGAGCAAAATCCAATGAGCATAAAGCATAACTAAAACACACATGCTCAAAGACATATCTCATTTTAAGAGTAAGAAATAAATAATAAGGAATGAGATCACCAACTCCCAAAGAGAGCAAGGTTCAAACAAACAAACCAAACTCTCCACACTTTTTATGATGGCACACTAAGTACCAAAAAGAAAAGATTTGTCTTCCAACAAAAACCAATACCAAATGAAATAAGCACAAAGAGTGTGTTATAACAAATATAGGAGAGCTCCCCCAAGATTAGTGCATTATTTATGATTTTGCATTTGAATACAAAATGCACATAAGTGGGATCATCACATCTATCTATATAGAAATAACACAAAACAAGTTCAACGAAATCAAATGGAATAACAAAAGTCATGGAAGACAATGAGAGCTAAAACAAATACATTTTTGGCTAGAGATAAGGCAATTAAAAGCAATAGCCAATGTAAAGATGATCAATATACATGTCCCACATGATATAGTACCAATTGTCCAAGAACAAGAGGTATTTGGATTTATTTCCCGGTGGTAGTTTACATATAAATCCAAGATCATCTTCACAACAAAGAAGCATACGGAGAAGGATAAGAATTAATCACCATGCTAAAGAAGATATTCTTGATAGACTCAAATAGTTAAACAATCACGCAAAGCAATGATTAAGATAACTTGAAGCAAATGGTTTTCCAACTTTGATGTAGCATTCCACATTTTAGGAAAACCCTATCAAGAAAGTATCTCACAAACAAGAGCAATAAAACAATTTGGCAAATTGGAATTTGTTTGAGAAAACATGCCACATAGAAGCAAGATAATTTACAATATCAACACTATGTGACACAACCTCAAATATACATATTATATTGGTTTGTAGTATGCACAAAGCATATTACTCCCCCATAATGTGATAAAACATTTATTTTTCACAAGAGGCAAATAAAATCCAACAAGATGATTAATGGACATTATAGAATTTGAATTTCTTTTGAGAATGACATACCACATAGAGACTAGATAATCTTTAAATATCAATACTAAGTGGTATTCCTCATTTACACACATTTTTAGGATTGTGAAGTGCAAAGCATATCACTCCCCCAAAATGAGATGGTCCAATAATCTCTCACAAGAGCCAAGTAAGATAAAACAAGATGCAATAGGCTCAACAAGAACACCCATACATGGTGTGCAAACCTACATGCACATACTTGATTACTCAAAATGAAGCAAGTAGGAAGCACACCATATACAAACACATGCAAGATACAAAACCCAACACATGGAAAGGGGTTAATAACTTTCAATGTAGATAAGTTGAGTACAAGTTACCGCAAGGAGGAACATTGGATATATGATAGACACAAGATAATCCAATTGACTTGACTTGAGAAAATATAATTGATGAAGATCCCTTAATTCTTCATGATATAGCCAAGTCTCTAATGCCCTCCAACAACACCTATTGTTCAAGTAATGGCTTGTTGGTCCCCAACCAAGTTGGGTCCTAAGAAGTTAGTAATAATAGGTTTGGCAACCCAAATGGTTCTTTTCTTGACACCACTTTGAGCACCAACAAATTTGACAAACACATTGCCAACCTTATCCTTGCAAAGTGAATAAGCATCTTCAATTATGATAGGGTTGGATGAGTTACCACTAGTGCATGAAGAAGATAGGTGACCCTTCTCATGGCATACATAGCAAGTTCTTTTCTTCACCTTCTTCTCACTTGATTTCTCCACAAGGGGAGCATTATCTTGATTTTTCTTGGGAAGTGACCTTTCTTCAACACGAGGTTGAGCATGGCCTTGAACTTGAGGCCGCTTCCCTTGTTGCTTCTCACTAAGAGGCTTCTTCTTCAAAGGACAAGATCTAACATAGTGCCCTTAAATTTTGCACTTGAAGCAAACAATCTTGGCCAAATTCTTGACTTGTTCTTGGCCCTTCTTCTTCTTGTTTATCTTGGACTTGTTATTGTTATTGGATTTGAATCCGAGTCCACTCTTGTCATTGGGGAATTTTTGCACACTCAAGATCTTGTTGAGTGTGGACTTCCCTTCATGATAATTTTCCAAGTCTTTCTTCAACAAAGTAACTTGGGTCTTGAGATCTTTGATTTCCTCTACATAGTTAGTGACAACACAAATACTAGTGGAAGTAGAGGCTTTATTGTTAGAGCAACAAGGCAAGGAGAGTAATTCATCACAACATTTATCAATAGCATGAGATGAAGAATTACTAGAACTAGCACATGTCAATATAACATTTTGAGAAATAGTGCTAGTGTCCACATGAGGCTCACAAGATGTTACCTTTGTAGATATAGCCTCATGAGCTAACTTTAGGCGAGCATCGGACACTAGAAGATCCTCATTAGAGCTAGATAGCTTTTCATGAATTTCTTCCAATTTCCTATACTTGCTAGTTAGCAATTCAAGTTGAGCCCTTAGCTCAACATTCTCCTTCAAAATAGATGCTTCGCAAGAAGTAGAGTTAGTAGCACATGCATCATTATCATTACCAATAGGAGAAGATAACTTGGCAAGAGCAAGGTCACGTTCTTTAGTGAGTTTAGAAATTATTTCATTACATGACTCCTCAATGGATTCAAGCTTCTCCTCAAGAGAAACCCGAAGCTCTTGCTCTTTTTCAAGAGAATTTTCTAAGGACCCAATATCATTAGCATACTCTCTTTCGAGCCTACATTTTTCTTCAATGATTTTTTGGCTCTCAATAGCACTAGAAACAATTTTAACAAGAAGGGAGCGAACCTTCATATCATTGGGAAGAGCATTATAGATAATCTCACCTTCCCTTCTTATGTTATCCTCCTCTTCATATATATTTTCATCCTCTCGATCATCATTATCCTCATCCACATTAACACAAGAGGTATTGGGTTCCAAAGTAGGGGATACCTTTGAACCCCTAGCCATAAGGCATAGGTGGGTGACATGAGATGATAATGATGAATTACTTGAAGCTCCATTCAAGATCTTGTCTTGATCCATAGAATCTTTGGTTTCCTCTACATTGTTAGACACACAACAACTGGAGGAAATAGAAGCATTTATATTATGGCAACTAGACAAAGAAAGCATATCATCATGAGATTTATTCAAGAAACTTATACATGATATGCAAGGACTATCAACACAAGCATGTAAAGCATTTATGGGGCTACAAGTGTTTAAGTCCAAAGATGAAGCATTGCAATGAGTTAGAGATGAAGGATCATCAAAAGTAAGCATGTTATCACCATTGCAAGTTTCATCACCACTCACCATATCATTACCTTGTGTCTCGCCACACTTTGGTGAAGTGGATGAAAGTTCATTACGGCCGGAAGTGGAAGGAATACAATCATCCCCAATAATCTTGGACATGCCATATTTTTCTTGAAGCTTTGTCCATATCTCATGAGCGCTCCGAAAAGGCGTGATGGAGAAGGTAACTACATCGCTCAAAGCATTAACAATCACATGAGTAGCTTGAGCATTGAGATACAAGTTTTTCTCATCCTCTAAAGATAGATTTTGAGTATCCTTTGGAGGAGAAAAACCCGCATCCACAAATCGCTCCATAGATGGGTCCATGACCCGAAAATAATTAAGCATGTGAATTTTCCAAGTATCATAATTTGTGCCATCAAATATAGAAGTGTTATTGTGCACTAATCCCCTAGCCGACATCTTTGTTCTCAAGGCGGTGAAGCCTAAAATGAGAGACCGGGCTCTCATACCAATTGAAAGGACACAGATGTCGCCTAGAGGGAGGGGGGTGAATAGGCGATATCAAATTTTACGAATGGCTTGAACAAAAGCGGAATTAAACTAGCGTTTATTTTGTCAAGCACACAAAACCTAAATAAACTAGGCTCACCTATGTGCACCAACAACTTATGCTAAGCAATACAAGTAACAAGGTGATAGCAAGATATATAACTTCAAGCACGAAGGCTATCACAATGTAAAGTGCATAAGTAAAGAGCTCGGGTATAGGAATAACCAAGGCACGCGGAGACGATGATGTATTCCCGAGTTCCTCCCTTAAAAGGGAGTACGTCTCGTTGGAGGGGTGTGGTATCGCCATAAAGGCCTCACCCTATTCTCTGGTGTGAGCTTGCGCCACAAAGGCCTAGCTCACTCTTCCACTAAGGGGTTCCTCGAGGCGGAACCGGGCCTTTACACAAAGCTTGGAGCACGCATCCACAACTTAATTGGAGGCTCCCAAGAATAGCCACCAAGGCACCACAAAGCCACAAAGCCGTCTAGGGTTCCAAGAACCCAAGAGTAATAAGCTCACAAACTTTCACTTACTCAAATCTCCAGGGAGAACGCAAACCGATGCAACCTATGCAATGGCAAGAGCACACAAAGTGCTCAAATCCTTCTCACTCAAATCCTACCAAAGCAACTAATGCTATGGAAAGATATGAGAGGAAGAACAAGGGAAATCCACAAAGAACTCCAAGATCTAAATCCACAAGAGGTTCCCCTCACTAAGAGGAGATTTTGATTGGTGGAAAGATAGATCTAGATCTCCTCTCTCTTTTCCCTCAAAAAGATGCAAGAAATATGGGAGGAATGGAGAGGGAGAGCAAGCTACTCAAGGTCAACAATGGAGGAGAGAGAGAGGGAGTAGCTAACAGCCCAAGGAAGAAGAAGGGGAGGGGTATTTATACCCCCTCCCATAAAAATGACTGTTACAGCGTCCCAGGCCGGATTATCCGGCCAAAATTGGCCAAAAAATCCGGGAGGGGGAGGATTATCCGGCCAAAACTGGCCAAAAATCCGGCCCCCCATCTGGTTGACGCCCACAAAAGTCCTTAGCTGTTTTTCGAGCTTGAAGAAATTGCAATACGAAAACGATGATAACTTTTTCATCCGGACTCCGTTTTCGATGATCTTGGGCTCATTGGAATCACCACAACGATCTCTACAAATTCATCCATAGAAACATCATAGTCCAACAAAGGAGGATAAAACCAAATGATGAAAGGTTTGACCTCTCTTCGAAGACAAACCAATAAAACCTCCAAACATCAAAAACACAATAAGAGTTTCATGCGAAATCCGTTTTTGATGAGCTAGAGCTTGTAATGTAAATAAACACAAGCTCTATAACCTCGCATGGATAAAATCCAAATAAGAACCAAGAAAGATGATGCCAAGTATGCAAAGGTTTGAGCTCTCTCCGAACGATACAATTAAGTTACTCACTCGAGAGCCCCTCTTGATATTACGGCTACCGATCCTATAACCCGGTCTCATAACTAACACCATGAGACCGGTAAGAAAGAAACCCTAACACTATCATACCTTTGCCTTGAGCATTCCACTTGAGGTGGATAATGATGATCTTGATCTTCTCAAGTTGGACCACCTTTCTTGATTGAGCTTGCTTGGTGAAGTCTTGCGGATTGCTCCCCCATACTCCACTATGGAAGATACTCTCTTTAAGCATATCTTCACATATCCATGATCACAATATAGATGTCAAGCTTCAAGCATATGTTCTCTTCTAGTTGCTCATCTTGAACTTGCGCTTTGACTTGATCAATCCTCGAATCAATTCTTCTTTCTCCATAATGATGGTGTCTTGAGGATACACATGAGAGCTCACTCAATCTTATTCTTCAAGACACACTTGACATAAGCTCAACTCCCTTAAGACCAATCTTTGGATCACTTCTTGAATAACACCTTGGTCAACACATAATCTTTTTCTTACAACCTTGACTCCAACAAATGGTTCAAGCATTGTCTATGGACAAGTCCTACACATATAACTCAATGCAACCATTAGTCCATAGGGATTGTCATTAATTACCAAAACCACACATGGGGCTCGATATAATCTTTTAGATGACACTAAGCAAAGGTGCCAACTCGTCGGGACTCCAAGTGCAGAGTGTTGTAGCAAGAGTAAATTTTCCCCATGAGGGAACTCGGGGTTTAATATCGAACTCTCGGGGAATAGTCAAAAAAGCTCCGCTCGTTCTTCTTCAAGCAACCTGCAAAAAAAATCTCCTCGTCTTGTGTCCCCAACTCCACCGAGTGGTTGTCAAGCACAGGGTGTAAATATAAGTAAAATTAAATATGATAACAAATGCAATAAAGTAAATAACAATGCAATAAAGTAAATATGATGTGGTAATGGTGTTTTTGGTTTTTTGGTTGTGTGTGCAAGAAAGTAAATATGTTTTTGTTTTTCTGAATAAAATGGTGCTGAAAATAAAAGAGTTTGTAAATGCATCGGAAAGGTGTTTCTTATGGTTAAAATTGGACCAGGGTTCATGGGTTCATTTGCCTACTCTCTCGCGAAGTTGTGGTGACATTAAGCGCAAAGCGGATAACAAAAATGTTGACATGATTTTTATTACGTTAACTTGATAATATTTATATGGGCATCACATCCTAATTTAAAGATGATGCTACATATCTTACTTATACTCCACTAGAAAGGAATAAACTTCAAGAAATCTAGTATTAAGAATTAACAGAGTATAGCCTTAGGTACTTTGACATAATGTTGAACAACAAATATGTTACCAGTTTGACATATTGCGATAGAAACTGTGTCTATGAATGTCGCTCGGGATTCTAAGCTATCACCTAGAAAATATAATAACACATGCATTCTTTTTTATCCCTAGTGAGGTAACCGTGAAAAAAGGTAAAATACCCTAGTTGATCATGAACACTGTCTCAATTCAATCACTACTACCTAGTTACTCCATCTAATACACACCATCCCTCTCTCGCGCTCTCACATACATGTTGGATCAGAACAAGTAATAAAAAAACGGGGTATTAATATACATCTACTCATACATCAAGAACATAATAACATATCACATCTCATCAATCATCAAAAAATATAAGGATCCACCACATAGGAATTACATAATATGCATCATAATTATGTTGGGCAGCTCATATGATGTCTAAACATTGAAGCATAAGAGAAAAATAGGACAAGCTACTGCCACAAACCCATAGTCCAGAGGTGGACTACTCCCTCTTTATGACGGTGATAATGGTGTTGATGTCAGAGAGGGTGGAGAAGCATCCCGGGGTGACTTCGGCAGTGTTCCCCCTCTAATCTTCGCTGGAATAGCCTCTGTTTCTATGTTTCATGTTTCTCTGCCGCCCCTGATCGCGATCGTCCAGGGCGGTATATATATAGGTGTTTTTAGGTCAAGCTGAGCATCTGGAGACGAAGATGGATGGCAGCGGAGGCTCGAGGCCCCAACGAGCATGGGTGGCGCAGCATGGCAGGGGGCCCGCGTCACCTGTACTCATTCAGCCTTGGGCCTCGTCTTGTTGACTTGTTCTTATTTTTCTTCTTCTTCTTCTTCAGGTGTTTCTCGTGATAAAATATTAACGCTCCAAAAATCCCACATCAATTTGAGTCCGAAAAGTTCCCTGAAACTTAAAAATATGCAAAACAGAGTTTTCCTGTCCTGTAGAGTTATAACCAAAATAAGAGGGATCGATAGAAAATCCTCATAAAACACTATAAAACATGATTATAACAACTAATAACATTATAATATATAGGAATATGCATCAATAAACTACAAAGTTCATGCATGTATTTTGTATGCATCACTGGCCCACTTTTGTTTTTTAGTTATTTTTCTCTTTCATTTTTTCTTTTCTTTTTCTATTTTATCTTTACTTTATATCCTATTTTTAGAAAAGTTTTATTGAAAACATTTAATTTTGAAAATGATTATATTCTGAAAATGTTCAAAATTTAGAAAATCTTTTGATTTTTGAATATGTTCAGATTTTTTTAGATTTCGAAATTGTTCATCTATTGAATCTGTTCATATTTTGAATTTGTTCACATTTGAAAATGCTTGGAATTGAAATTCATATAGTTTTTGAAGATGTTTGGATGTAAATGTATTTAGATTGAATAAATGTTCAGATTTTTAGAAATAAAATTTTAATAGATCAAGTTCTGAAGTTCATATTTTTAAAAAGGTAAAAAAGAAAGTGAAGAAACAAAAGAAAAGAACAAATGGATAAATGGAAAAGAAGTCATACGTGATGGGCTGCAGCCTAGCTGAAGGCCAAATGTGCGGTGCCTCCCGTTGGTGCCGCTTTGGGCGGTGTAAAGGAGCCCGCCTCCCTGACAAATCCGCCTTCAATGGCGCGTGGAAGCAATCCCCGATGGGCCGACCCATTCTCCCTATATTCCTCTTGTTCTTCGGTTCTCCCCACATCTCTTCTTCTTCTTCTTGTTCTCCATGTATCTCTTCTTCTTTATCTTCTCCCCGTATCTCTTCTTCTTTGTCTTCTACCTACATCTTCTTCGCCTTCTTCGGAATTCACAACCCTTTCCACTTCCCAAGCCTCCACCTCTGTTGGTCCATCACCCTCGATTAGGCCTCCCTCTAAGTCCCCAGCCAGTGACACCCCGCACCCCTAACCCCAACTTTGGCCGTTGACGAACTAAACCCTAAGTTCCCCATCCGCACCCCACCCACCCTAAACCCTAAGTTCATGGCCTCCCCTTTGTCGGCAACATCGTAGCCAGCCGCGTCATCCTCACTCCAGCGAGGTCTTGGCTTAAACTCAGCGAGGGCACCGCGGCCAGCCGCGTCATCCCCATCATCGGCGAGGTGTGTCTCGCACGTGATCATCTCCCTCTGTTGCGGGTGGTGGGCCAACGATGTGAGATGCAGGAGTATGTACGTGTCGCGGACATACGCCGCCGCAACAGGTGGCATATAGGATTCGCTCCCACCTGAAACGGTCGGACGGCTGGGCTGGCCCATTAAGGTGCATTCTATCACTTGTTTTGCATTGTTTTTTTGCTGGGATTTTGTTAGGTTCTACTTGTTTCTCGGGTTTCCAGTTTTATTGTCGATTTTTTCGGTTTGGTAGGTTTTTCTAAACTTTTTTCAAGTTTTAATTTTTTTCAGATTTGAGCTATTTTAAATTTGAATATTTTTAATCTAAAGATTTTTAAAATCTCAATATTTTCAAATTTGATTTTTTCTGATTTGAACATTTCTTATATCAGAACTTTTATAATTTTATTTTTTTTAAATCTCTACATTTTCAAATTTGAACTTTTTCCATATTTGAAACATTTTTCGAACAATAAACCTGAAAAATCGAAAAAAATTAACCTAAGCTGTAAGCTTGGTCGTGAGCGTGTGCATTGAGGTCACTTGGCGTTCTACGCTTCGCGCAACGCTCGCTGCGTGTGGGCCACTTTGTTTTTCCATCGCTGCAGCTAGGCCAGCTATCCCAGAACCACCTTTGACCAGACCAACTCGATGTGGATCTCTTCCCTGATCCCCAAATCCTCCTCCTGCACGCCGGCCGCCGCCCTCCCCAGCCCCCGCTTGCTAACGGCCAGCCCTGCGCCGCCTCCTCACCTCCTGCGTGCCGCCTCCCAAACCCGTCCGGTCCCTCCAGGCCACCATGGTCGTTCGAAGATGAGCTTTTTGTGTCTTGGGGCGAGCGTGAGGGCGCCACGGGCTGGCGTGGGGGCAGCCGGCGATGTTGGGGCAGAGGCTCTATGGGGCGGCGGAGGCTCGGATCCGCTGCGTGAAGGACCTGGAGGAACACCCGGCTTCAACCGGCCCAGTCATCAACACTGCAATCGACGAGCCCATCGGTCTACCCGGCCGCCTTCGCCGCCATGCCAGACGGTCACCAGCAGGTTGATCCTCGTGCCGGCAAGCAGCAGCTGGTCCAGGTGTAGCAGCACGTCAGAGATCAGCAGAGGGTCCAAGATCTCACTCTCTGGTTTCTTAGATGCAGGTCGTCCGTGTGTCCATATTTGTCTTTGTTTCATGTCCATATTTTTTCTCTCTTGGTGAACAGGCATGTTGGTGAACAATCTGTTCCTATAAAGAAGCCATACATTGGTATACGTATACTAAACTTTTGTTCATTTTCAGTAGAAGCCTACCTCGGGTGTAGACAGCGAAGCCTACTTCGGGTGTAGACAGTGAAGCCTACATGAACTAGATAGCGAGGGTGTTACTGTTGTTTCCTCATCCTGCTTTTCTTCAGCAAAGCATTATGCATTTCCCACATTGCTTTCTGGTTGTACTATGATTTTTGTCCGATATCCCAGCAACTTGATTTAGCTGACCTCTATGCATGTTTTGTTACCATTAATTTTTGAGGCAAAAACTGAAGCAAGATCTACTGAATTTCTTTGCATAGTGTAGTTCTTCTATTGCCGAAATTCACATTATGGTACATTCATTTGCACTATAGTGGCCTATCTAACTATCAATTTATTTGACTCACATACCTTTAGTTTGGAAGGTTTATGGATCACTCTGCTATAAGGGATGGCAAAACAAGTGAAGTTATTAGCTCTGATGTGGAAGCCACAATTCTACTATTCCTCAATGTTGTTCAAGGCAAGTGACCTATTTTCGCATTCTCTTCCTTTTCATATATTTTTAAGAGAAGAGTGCATCCTTATAAATCCACCGTTGTTTTAGTAATGCAGATCTTAGTCAAGAGTATTTATTGCATCTGGCAAACAATTTAGTTGGATGAATTTAGGTCTTCAAATTATTAGTGAGCATGTACTTCTTCCCCCCTCTTCCATTGGACTTCTTGAGAGGTAAAAGCTTGCTGTAAACATTGTGGAATGTTGATGTTTCTCTCAGTACTCTAATATGTTAAGGTTGTAGACTTTATTTACATCTCAAGCAAGTATATCTTTCATTTTTTATTGATCTGCTCCATTAAATATATTGCTTCAGTTCTCAAAATTATTATTCCTGACGCCAAGGTCACCGGCCGCCTCTCCCCAGGAGTTCGATCAGCTGAAGTCTGACTGACCTCTCCCTTCCGCTGATGACCTGCACCAACAATCTTACCTGACACCGTTCCTATTTTCCTTATGTATCATTTTGTCATCTGCATGTCATATGTTCAACAAAATGCCTGTGAGTAATACAGTTGCAGAATGTGTCTAATTATAAATTGGTACCCAAGCATTTAGCTGTTGTGTCTTAGTTACTTAGCTCACATGTTGCATCGTCTTCCCGCAGCGCCCGTATGAGCCAGCCATTTGCGCTGCCGGGGCACATCAGTGCACGGTCATCACCTGTTGTGGCATTAGTGATGTCTTGGTAGGCTAAACGAGTTGTGTCGCTTGCGCCCTAGCTCAGTTCTTAATTTTGAGATTATAAGTGCTCTTTATTTAACTACTACCAGATGTTCTTCTGTTTGTTCGCAAGTGCCGGTAGACATCTATTAATTACTGACACATCAAACCGTGAAGCTATAAAGGTGTTCAATCAATCTTTACAGTTCATATAAATAGGTTGCCCTGCATATTCACATTGTCTGGACTAGGCGCTGTGATGTTTTCTTTCTGTTTGGTTCCTAGGGGTCAGTGCTTGGACGAGGTTTGTTTTTCTGAATTTTCGTCTATTGTTTCAGCTGTTGGACCCTGATGCAAGTTGGTTGAGGTGCGGTTTTTTGCTGTCTGGATTGGGTGGATGGTTTGTTCCCTTCCTAGGATCTGTTGGTTGGACAAGGTTTGTTTTTCTGCTGTCTCTTTTGGTTAATTACTGATAATTGTCTCTTCGTTTTGCTGATTCATTGGCCTGTTTGTTTGTTTCATGCCATTATATGCTTATATAGGAGTAACTTATCTGTTTGTGTGGATTATGAGGTAGTTACTACAAGCTGTAAGCTTGGTGGCTAATCTGTGCGATGAGAGCATCAGCCAATCCCCAGTCTCTGCGCGTGGTCCCATGTAAATTTCGTCGCATCTCTCTCACCTGTTGTAGGGATGTTGAGGCCAGGCCAAAAAAAACTTCTTGCGCTAGGGTTTCCAGGCACAGGACGCCGCCACTGCCCGCCACCCGGTGCTGGTGCCGCCAATGCTGCTCGCCTCCCGGTGCCGTCGCGGCTGCTGCCATCCCCCTAGCGCCGCGGCTGCTGCCCGCCTCATCCACGCGTCGGCTCTGTAGCTCACCAGGTCGACAGCCATCCAACGCCCTTTGCCCAACAGCGTGCCAGTTCACATTATTTTCAGTTATGGATTAATTTTATTCTCCATTAATTTGCAGTCTACTGTGTGGTGTGGTCGATTTTGTATTATTGTGTATTCTTTTCTTTTTGTTCTGATGTTATACATTCACCTGGTCGATTTGGTACCGATTATTGCCTCTGTCGATGAGTCTTTGAGGTCGACTGGTTGTGTGGCTTGTCTTTTCTTCGGGCATATGTTGGTGCTTCAGTGCTGGTCAAGGGTGTGTTGGCCCTTGCTCCCGTGCTTCAGTATCTAAGTCCTTAGATAGATATCGATGATGTATTGTTCTGAAAGAAATCATTTGGTGCAATACCGCTGAATTTATGCATGGATTGATCTCAAATATATTAGTATTTTCTGGTTATTTTATTTTATCGAATGGTACTGGCGCCACAGTATAGTTAGTATAGTTAGAGGAGCTGTTTTGCGTGGCGTGATTACCTTTTCCAATCCCTGGTGGTCTTTATATATTTGGTTTGTCATGTGCAGTCTGGTAGGATCGGTGCACCCAGTTGAATTTACCTCCCTATCTGGTCTTTTCTTGGTTGAGGTCTTTTTTGAAATGGCATTGCTGATCTGTGTAGCACCGATGTTTATAATCCTTACATGATTGACTCCATGTGCAGATCCATTGTGTAATATGGGTTGGACTATATAAAGGGAAATTATATTATGTGTTCAGTACTTCAGTTCATTCATGTAATTTTGGAACTAAATAATTTGTTGCCACTCTGTATGTACCAGCCTAGCAGAGTTCTGTATGGAATGATTTGAGAGTTTTCAGCAATTAGCAGGATGTGAGTTCTGACTGTTGGTTTTTGCAAAATTAAAATGACTTAAAAGTTGCATTGATTTACCTTGAGTGTTTTGGTTCAGCTTTTTCTACCAAATTTCGTATCATCTTTGTTCTAAATTTCGCTTTCAAGTGCTATCTATGCTTACCTACTGTTTTGCTGATCGATAGATGCATGATAGACTGTACAGTATTGTCCTGGTATCTTTTGATGTTTGTTTCAGTCCTTCTAATGTTCAAAAATCTCATACATGATCAATGTTGTTGTGCATTTTAAGATCATCATTGTGCACCGTTTGTTTTATATGAATGTTATCACATTGACCTGGCTACAGGTGAGGACGCTTCCACTTTGGTTGCATGTCGTGATTCAGTTTAGTGCGGAGGTATGCCTTTCTTTTCTACTTCCGAGCCAGGATATAAAATGGTGCATTTCTCCTCACATGATCCATGTTATTAGGTCAGTGTAGCTGCAATTTTTACTTCCTTGTTGAGCATATATATTCTAGCATCCATGGCAAGTTAGAGCATCCATGAAGGCAATGTCGTGACTAGGAGCATGCTTACTGGATATGTTTATTGTCTGCTCTAATTTTGCTTTGATGATACTCTAAAACAAGTAGAAATGTATGAAGTATGTTTGCCAGAACGAGACTGAAAGTAAATTCTACCCTTTTAGAACACCCATCTCTGTTTGAGATATAGATACATGTTATAGCGTCAGATAAACCATCAATGGTTGAATTGAAACAGTCTTTTCTGGAATTGCTCAGGATCTCAGTATCTCACTGGTAAACCGGCTGATTTTATGGTTCTCAGTCACACAGTTTAGCTGGTTCAATTCCTTTTTAGATAACAAAACACACCGAGAGAAATATGATGGGGGATATCACTGTGTTATGGTTTTCCTTGCTGAGATCTTCAAAAGATCGTTGTTGCTCTAGGTTTTCATCACTTCTCTTTGTTTGATACTTTGATAGGACGAGGTTGTATACATTTAGTCACAGCTAGATGACAAATGAGAAGAAAATTGATAAAGGAGTTATTCTAAGCTGTAAGCTGGGTGATGAACCAACGTTCTTAGCCCATCACCGTTCCAGCTAATGACAGCCCTTGGATCTCTATCTTAACTAGATGATACCCCGCCGCGTTGCTGCGGGATATATAACTATACCTTTGCGGAAATACCAAGATGAAAGTGTCTTTGGGTGTAGTATAAGATAAGAGCTAAACAAATGTTATTTTACCAATTATATATGCATTTTCTGAGTGATTTCATATATGAATTTAAGTTTTTCTATAAAAATGCATTAACATTGTATGAGATTACCAAAAAAATAGAGAACCATTTTATTATTTAACTAAAGGTACAAATGGACACATCTTGATCTTAGTGAACATTGTCGGGTATACATTGCAGATACACATGTTAGGCTTTGTCAGCTTCATCCTTATGAAGAAACATACCCCAGAAATGCTATGGAATCATTGACGCTGATGCTCCTGTTACTTGTAAAGAACATAGTCCTATCAAAATCTATAATTGGTGGACACTAACGGTTAATGCATGCTATAGAATCATTAACCATATCTTGAACTTGAATATTTGTAATTAGAATAAAGTTAATCATTCGTGTATATTCAGATCACATAGTACAGAAGTTGCGGTGCCCACAAACCCAGAGTGGTTGTGAGAAAATGTGAGCAGAAAATAAAGGCACCAACAATACACCATCTACTTCTTTCCTTCAAGTATGGACGAATTTATAGTAATAAATATGAGAAATATGAAGACATGTTAACTGATACATAGTACTCTCAGGTAGACCATCAAAGTTGAAAGCATTGCCTTGTTTAATATGCTTTTCTAGATACTAAGAAACAAAGTGATGAATTGATAACTATTGTCATGGTCTGCTAAAGTATGGAACGTATAGAAAGAACATTGATGGAAGATCAGAGCATATACGATACTGATGGAAGATAAGAGCATATACATGTACATGTGACGGTGTGGGCACAACGGCAATTTATAGATCCCACTTAACTCTGCATTCAAAGGAAAGGAAAACATATGGAGTATTAGAATATCCAAGACATGTAGAATATGAAAAGGTGAAAGAAAAAATATCAAGATAAGATAAAAGACCATTCGTGCTTACCAAATCAAGAAAATCTAGCAGCCAAGCTGCTGAGCCATTTGCAACATGAACAACCTGACCTTTTCTATTCATGTAGTATTATAAATACAAACTAAAACAACTGAGAAAAAAATGTGAGCAGCAATGAAGTCCTACTATCCAATGTCTGCCTGCAAAATGGAACACACACCGAGAGAGGGAGATTGAGAGGCTGCTGAGCCATTTGCTGCATGAACAACCTTGCTTTTTTTATTCATGTAGTATTGGAAATATAGGCTAAAACAACTGAGAAAAAATGTGAGCAGCAATGAAGTCCTACAGAACTTCTAATCCAATGTCTGCCTGCAAAATGAAACACACACCGAGAGAGGTAGATGCTTCCCTAGGAAAGCACAATCTTGGTCATAGATTTTTCGTATGACCCAATAAAATGAAATCCACTATATGCTTCAGTCCCATATGATTTCTCTCCTTTGATGGTATCTGTAACCATGCATAGCTGAAAAAAAACACGTAGGTAAGAATCTAGAAACCTAGCCGTGCTCATGCATCGTCAGGATGAGGGGCACCTCATACCAACTCAAATAAAGCCTCATGCTGAAGCACTCAGTTATAGGTGAGAACAAAATAATATAATCGCGTGCAAATAAATAGGATCTGATACATGACCAAACATAACGTAAAGCAAGTATGTACCTATGGAGAGATGGGGATTAATAAAAACATCACCATGTTGATGAGATCTCAGAAGCTATGATAATATACCGATCAGATGAGCCAATTTGCTGAGACGGCCACTAGGCCATCCTGGTGTTGTAGACCACCACCTGACGGAAGACTGCGTTCTCTTGTGGTATTTCAAATTGCGCCAAGATACTGATGCGTTTGTTAATAATCCAAAGGAATCAATAGAAATCCATTGTCTTGAGGTAGTATTGCGCACAATACAATCAAATCAGGTCCAGAGGCGATAGCTCGAGCGAATCTGAAGCCGTAGCTGAACCTGACATATTGGGAACTAGATGAAACCCCGCGCGTTGCTGCGGAAATGCTTGAAAAATCAATAAGAAACATCTTAGAAGAGCATATGAGCTAAAGTAAGTAGCATGTGGAGCAAGTGGTGTTGTAATGGGCATAACTGCATAAATAAGAACACTATCCATATTACAATAGATAGTTATTCATTTGATTCATGGTAAATTTCCAGTTTGCAACTTCTGTTCACAACATCATAAATGGAAGGCAGTGCTCTGTTTCTCAGTGTACACATATAAATGGAACAACGAATTTTTACTGACCCAGTCCAAAAGTTGACTCTTTGCTGACACCGCATCTCAACTATACAACTTAACACCTCAAGGAAGAATATTTCTGGGAACACCTATGATATCTTCAACCTTGAATACTTAGTCACTGCAAATTCATATCTTACATATCAACTGCCTCTACATGTAAGTAGCTTGATGCACATAAAAATGTCAGTTGCATCACATGTGCCTAGCTACTTTTTGTAACCAGGGATATATAGAGATAGTTGTATAACAAATAAACTACTCCCTCCGACTCATATTACCCTTCGCAAATACGGATGTATCTACCACTAAAATGTGTCTAGATACATCTATATTAGCGAAGAGTATTATGGGTCGGAGGGAGTATAACAATATTCAAGCATCCAACGTTAACTACAAACACACAGAAAAATCATGGGAAATCAAATAGCATGAATAATTAACTTCTGTTTTTTCTACAAATCACCATGGTTTTGTTAGCTGCATGCTTATATTTGTATGGAACCTACAGAATTATTGCTGCACCCATATACATCTTGAGAGGTCTTTCTTCCCTGAATACATCCCTCCATCAGGTAACAATTGTTTCTTGACGGTATCTGAAAAGGCAGAGTGTGAATAAATTAGTTCATTGAAAAAATTGGTTCTTCTAGCTCACATAACAAACGAAAATCCTTATGGAAGCCTTCAGAAATCATAAAGGGGATAAGATTTCGAATGCTGAGTATTGAGCACCTGGGTACGATCAAAGAGGATCTTATAAAATCACCTCCCCCACAAACTCCCATGAGAACCCCAACGGATCAGTACTGTATTTGGCAGGTTAAGTTTCCTCCACCACAAATCCCCAAATTATAGATCAAAAAGTTCCCTTGCGATCCAACACACATGCATAAACTGGAGTTACTTAAGATAGAGATGGTCCGAAAGATAGAGAGCAGATTACCTGGATGGTCAGACACATCTAGCGGAGCTGAATAAAAAACCAGAGATTTTGTATAGGATGCTCGAACAGGGAGGATGGATCGCCAAAGGGAGAGGAGAGGGGCGGCTGCTCCATGGGTGAGATCGTGGGATCAACCTAAAAAAATACTTGCCATCATCGGCAAATCATCCAGCATCTAAATGCAAGAGGAGGTGAGTAGAGCCTGCATACCAATCCAATTAGCTGGTGTGCAGATTGCGTAGTCACTGAGAAGAGAGAGAGTCCAATAAATCCAAAGGAATCAAAAGAAATCCATTGGCCTGAGGTAGTATTAGGCAAAATACAATCAAACCATCTCTAGGAACAAAACTTCGATCGGATCTGAAGCCGTAGCTGAACCTGACATATTGGGATATGTGTTGGATTGCAAAAAGGAGAGATGAACTATACTGGGGATCGGGTATGTACCAGAGCTGAGGCTCCAAGTTGAGGTGGAGCTGCGAGCACCTTGCCTTGTGTGCTGGGGATTGTAGGTGGGTGTGCTTTTTAAGCTTCATGCGGCGGCGGCGGATGATTTGAGGTGGTCAGTTTGCAGAGCAGTTTCCAGTCATTGAAGCATTCTATTAATCCGGCAGTTCCAAGAGATTTTATGAGGAGGACGCCAGAGGTCGTGGCCGTGAGATTGCGGGGGAGGAGGACGGACGCCGGCGCGGAAGAGAAATCATAAGCGCGATAGCAGCGTGTGATGAGGAAGACGAGTGATTTTTTTTAGGGCGCACGCCTTTGCGAGCCCACTGAAGAGATTGGGTCGGTCCAGCCCACTTGTACGTACGTGTTTGTTATGGTATGGATAAAGCTGGGCGACGAAGCGAGTCGTGTCGACTGCACTGTCGCTTGCGGTGGAACGAACGTAATTAAGGAAGCGAGGCGCCCTGATAGGGAATAGGGGGTGACGTGGCTACATGAGATAGCAGGAAAATCAATTAGTGGGGGATTCTTATTTAGATATAGAAGATATGAGTTGGATTCCAAAAAGGAAAGATGAAATCTAATGGGGATCGGGTATGTACCAGAGTTGAGGCCCCAGGTTGTGGTGGCGCTGCTAGCAATCTTTCTTGTCTCTTGCAGATGGCGGTCTGGTGTGCCTTTTAACCTTGATTCGGTGGCGGGGGCGGATGATTTCAGTTGAGCATTTTCCATAGCAGTTTCTGGTTATTGAAGGCTATGATTAATCTGGCGCTTTGAAGAGCATTTGTGATGAGGAGGCCAGAGGTCGTGTTTGGAAAATTCGTGGGGGAGGAGGGCAGACGACGACGCGGCAGAGAAAGAAGAAGAGCGACGGTACCGTTTGAGGATGAAGACGAACATATTTTTTTTACAGGGAACATTGGTTTGTCTGCTTTTTTTTAGCACGGAGGTCTTTGCAAGCCCACAGAGGGGTTTGGGTCGGTCCAGCCCAGTTACGAATGGGTTCATTAAGTTCGATCGCACATCGGAGAGGAAGCAAGACGAGGCTAGGCGCGGGGCGACGAAGCGACTCGTCTCGGGTGCGGTGTAGCGCACGTATGGAAGGAAGCGAGGCGGTCACGGTGGAACGGGGCAGTAAAAGCAGAACAGGGCAGAAAAATAGAGGTGACGTGGCTGCATGAGAGGGCAGTAAAATTAGGTAGTGGGGGGTTGTTATTTAGAGATAGAAGATTAATATCACGTGTCCATTTGGTCTGATCGGTGGAATGATTTATTACTTTGCTCCCTGATTCTTTTACTGTCTGCTATTGGGTCTTATTTACTACTAGGCCACAGGTCATATGGATGGGTAGATCTTCATGTGAAAAAAGGGAACACCACATTTGCTTGCACGCTCGCACCCCCTCGACCCCGCTTGCCACAACCTAGCCCTTCTCTCTCTTCTCTTTCTCCTCGCCGCGCCGTTGCCCTCACGCCTGCCACCGCTTCCTGCTCCCGACCGACCGCCGCACCCTGCAGCGGCACTAACCAGTACCCGCCGCCGCCCGCCCCTCGCGAACTGGCTGCAGCAACGCTGATGAGGACCCGCCAACGCCACATGTTCCCGGACCGGCTACCGCACCCTGCAGTGCCGCTGAACAGGACCTGCCGCTGCGCCCTAGGAGGAGGTTGTTCCTCTGCATCCAGACCGCCCCTTCCCCGTTGAAGCCCTCTGTCAAGATTGCGGTCCAGATCTCCGTCAGGGGTTGCTTTTGAGGTCACTGCCCAGCGATGAGGTCGACGCCCAATGCCGCCCCAGGTCTGCTCCCTCCTCCACTCCAGACTCGGCAAGCACTTTGGCCCAATGATGTTTTTGTTTGCCATGGATTGTGCCTGTGATTACACTAGGAAGCTGGAGTGCGTTTTTATGAACAGTTTCAGGACAAGGAAATATTAGTGTAGATGGGTATATGGAGGACGATGCTCTGGTTTTGGGACTGCACCTTTCAGATTAGCACAAAAGCCATTCATGAGTCACTGCTGCAAATTTGATATCAAGTTCAACCTCGGTGGAAGTTCAGCGCGAATAGATGGGCCCATTGATTGGACTGGTTTTCTTGGCGGAATTAGTTTAGACATGCGGGGGATATCAGAGAACCAATTTAGTGGTCCTAAAGAAACAATTCATTTTAACTAACTCAACAAAGTAGTTTATTCATATTGTCCATCATTACATAGAAAATGACTAATAGTTCCAATTCCTTATTTGGGTGAGTTTGTGTTATTCATGGTATCTCATCTATCTTACATAATAATTTGTCGCTCTTGACTAGATTTGAAATTCTCCTTAAATTCTCACTATAGGCTGCACAGTTGGATTACCATGATGATATTCCGAGAGAGTGAGAAAAGTACATCATTTGCTCAGCCTGCATAGTTGACCTGTACTGCAAAGTTTGTACTGTTTAAAAGAAATGCAAATCTAGGCAAACACACATAGCTTTGTCTTATTTTACATTATTCAGTCATTTTAGCCTCTCTATATGTATTTTCTTTACTTGGTAAGAGGTGCTAAAACTGAATGTGTTGGAGACCTCCTCAGTTTCCTCCAAATTGAGTGGCTGAGTGTCCGCACATGGATGCCTTTGTGTTCAGTGGCTCATGTCAGGGAATCAGGAACTTATGGGTTCCTTCTACACAACAGCTTTTTATGGTTTTTGTGCTGCTTGACGGGCAATGTCTGTTTGACAATCTCTATATGGAATCTAAAGTGATGCAAGATCAATGATGCATATACATTTTTCAACTATACAATTTAAGGGGAAGGCTGAGGTTTTTAATTCAGAAATGAATATATTTAGTGATATGCTATTTTTAAACTTATTCCCTCTGAAAATCATTATATTAATAATAATAGTATTTCGGCTGTAAATAGCACCAATATTTGCATGCTCATATATGATGGCCTATATGTAAACTTGATTTTGCTGCTTGCGTACATATGAAGTATGATCCTGTTGCTTGCAGTATATGATCTCATTTGATCACATGATATGTTACATCGAAACTTTGGAATAGTAACAACAATCACATTCTGGATATTAAAACAACAACGTTAACCACTTCTGGTTCAAGGTGACATTTGTTGTACTCCGTAAGTATTACTGTATTAGTACATGACAAATGCAGAATAGTTGAATGCCACAAGATGTGAGTTTTTATTTGCCTTTCTTCCATATGGGGATGTCTTGCATTGTTGTTGGTACATGTCTGAGATAACAATGATAAGTGTCGAAAGCGAGATGGGCATGCCAAGCATTAATGGTTCGGCATCACAAGTATTGAATTCCTGTGCACTACGTCTGAATATTCATATGTGCACTTATCATGGTTTAGCATCACAAAATTCTGAGCAGGATCATATTTGTACCATCTCAAAGGATATTAAATCTTTCTATTTCTACACTGAGATTTGAATTGGATTTCCCCTAGACAAAAGGTCTGTTTTATATGTTACGCCTTTATGCTGTATGACTCAAGAGAATTGAAAATGACTTATACTAAGTGGTACAGTATATTCTTTGGTTCAAAAAGGATGTCTTAATTTTCTTTATACAATGTTCATATTTATCTTGCCGAATATATCCATTGTGTGCAATAATAGATTTTGGTATTGTTTGTTTTAACTGTTTCATCCTCTTCTGTTAGCTGTTCATTTAGTCCATTTTGTTTTGGTGAAGTTATTTTTGGATCCTTTGTTTTCTGAAATAAAGTTGTGACTTTTCAGGCCCGTTCTATCTGTTATACAACCGTTTATTTGCTAGCTTGTCCAATCCAGTCTGCGGGAACACCTTCTTATACATACCATGTTTGTTTCATTGCTGCACAACCAGGCCAGCTAAGATATACCCTGTGAACTAAGGATAATGGCGGGTGTTTGACGAATCTCAGCAGGTCAGAAAGTACCTTGGAACCCTGAAGGACACAATGACAGTGACCTTAGCGAAGGTGAACTGGGCTTATAAGGTTGTAGTTTTTTATGATACATGTGTATATTGCTGCAATCTTTCCACATTTGGACCTTTATATCTACTCTGTGTCAAACGAATTGCAGGCGGGCCGGGCGAAGCCGGCCAGTTTGTCTAGTATCTTTTATTGGCCGCACTCGAGCGCTTCGCTCCCGCACTGAGCGATGTATAGGAGCCCCAATGGCAGCCGTCACCCGTCAGTCATCTCCAGTCTCTCGGTCTCTCCCTTCCCCATGGCCGACGGCGGCGGCAGCGGCGGAGGCGGAGAGGGCGGCGGGAGCGCCGAGTGGCTGCCCATCTTCGACCGGGTGGAGGCGCAGGTGGAGGCGCTCGCGGCCGACCGCGCGCGCCAGGAGGCGGCCGACAGGGTCCAGCGCGACTCCTGGGAGGCGGCGCGGAGGCTTCAGCGGAGCGTGGAGGAGCTGCAATCGGCGGCGCGGGAGAAGGACGCCGATATCGATAGGCTGCGTGCAGAAGCGGCCGACGCCAGGAAGAAGCTGCAGGTGTTTTGCTCGCGCCCTAGCTGCTGCATCCCTCCTTTTCCCCATGGATTTCGATCTCTCGGGCTGCTTTTGATACTAGATAGTCTTCTTGCGGATGGAAGGCTGATGCAAGCAGGAGGGGAAGGTGGGAAGCCGCCTACATGGAGCTGATTCTCGGGGCTAATCAGAGGCTCGCCGGTGAGAATCCCTCGTTTTTTCCTGGGGGAAATGCCCTGCTAAGTAAAATACTACGGTGCTAAGAATTTTCTTTCTTTATTTATTTGAACATCAAAAGCGTTAGAGCAAAGCAACTAATACCCATGAACTTATGCTGTTACTGATTTCATTGCCTTTTGGCATCAATGTAGAACTCAGAGAGAGTGACTTGGAGGATTCCAGAACTATTGCAGAAAACCCCGGCTTTAAAGTAAGTACCATAACCCGCATGGCTCAAAACATGCAGTCCAACGTGTCCTTCTCATTGATTTGCGTAGCTGTTGCTTCGCGTAGCTGCTGCTTCGCGTAACTGAAGGAAGTTGAAAGTTGCACAAAGTATGTTAAAAAAAAGAAGAAAGTTGCACAAAGCTGAATCAAAATTCAAAACACCGAGGATCAGAGGCGGATTCAGGATTTTTCGCTAGGGTGGGCCGATAAAGCCTAAAGACAATTAGCCTAATTTCTTTAACCACAAATATAACTTTTTAATTTCCTTTACATCTATAAAATTTACTAAAAGCATAATAAGAATAGATACATAAGATCTCACAAGTGGAAATTCAATGTTTATGACAAAAAATTGCAGCTAGAAATGTTACATACCTGCAATAATTTAAGGAATACCACAAACTACTGTTACTTGTCAGATTAATGCCTTTTATAGCCATAAAAGACTCAATTGTATCATCATTTTTTATCTTGAAGAAAATATTCCACTCAATGTACAACACTCTTTTTTAATGCATGATGCAATGCCTACATTCATGTTCATGTCAACAATTGTACAATGCAAACCTATAGTTAAAGTTACAAACTAATTCATCAATTCTACATATAAGAATATTTTCTATATTTATTCTCCACTAATAAATTAGTGTTGCCATTCTACAATACAAAAAGCTCTTAAAGATTGCAAAGAGAGAAAGATGCAATGGGCACATGGAAAATAACGGTGATGAAAGAAATCTGTTGTGCTAATGCTGCCGGCAGGCCGCTCGCCCTTAGACTGGCTGCCTGCGCCGTGTTGCAGTACTAATCTACGCTCTTGTTGCCGCCGTTGCCATCCCTACAGTTCGGGACCGCTGATCTAGCTAAGGCCTAGGGTTCGTATGAGATTGAGCACCACATTGATTTTTCTGATGCGATTTGGGATGCACCGAGGCAGAGCGATCGATGGCTTCCTGGGCTAGGCCTAAATGACTTTCTTTTTCAGGTATATACAAGGAACGGCCTCCACCCTGCTAGATACGCCCCTGCCGAGGATCACACCTCAAGCAATTTAAGAGCAGAGCTAAGAAAACTAAAGCAAGCTTATGAGACTTTGAGCATAAAGAAGGACAAGGAACTTTCTGCATTATTCTCAGAAAAGGATTCTGTACGTAACCAGTTGAGTATAATGCAGCAAGACTACACCAAGCTCCTGAAGAACAAGAAAGTGGAGACAGAACAAGCTACTGAAGCAGCAGAAAAGCTTGAACGGAATATAGATGAGCTTAAAGTGTTGGCCCAAAAGAAGGATCATGAAATTAGCATATTGCGAGCGGAAGCTGTTGGTGCCAAAAAGAACCTACAGAAAATGCACTCCTTGGTCAAGGAGAAAGATGATGAAATCCAAAGACTCAAAGGCCAGCACCCTGAGCCTATTCAGAAGCACAGCAAGGATATCAGTGAGACACATAAAAAATCAAGGTCTGGTGATCCAGCTGTAATTGTAAGGGACAGACCGGTAAACTGTGATATTAGGCAAACAGTAGAAGAAAATTATATTTTTGAAACAAGGACAATGGAAAACGATGGGCAACATGAGAGTACTCACAAGCGCAGGCGTGCCTTTTTCATGTCAAATGTAAGCATTTTGTGTTTCAGTGTTTCTACTTTATAGTTATATGGCCGAACTCACACCGAACTTGTTTCCTTAGTTTATTAGATTAGGACCCTGTCTTGCCATATGTATCTAGTCAATTTTCAGACAGTGTTGTGTCTAGATGACTAAGTAAACCTGCTTGATTATATGTTCTTATAATCCATATCCAATACTTGCCAAGAATGGCCTCATGCTGTGTGATCATGAGCTGTTTTACTATTTTGCATAGATGAGAAATCTTGTTTTCCATTATAACCAAGAATCATATTTTCCTGGATGTTCTTTTTTAGGCAAAAAAAATATATATGAAAAATACCAGTGAAAACCTGATCTAAGCACCAAAATTCTTGAAAGGCTGCATGCATGAGTTGTCTGCTGTAGAAAGGCTTCATATCAGCTCTATAATGCTTGGTACCTCCCAAGCTCCAAGATATTGTTGGCTCTTTGCGCTCTAAGTTCTAGGAAAAAGATGAAGTAGATAAAATAACCAGGTATGTCCTATTGCATGGAACGTTTTCTTAGCATGCAAAAGAATAAGCCCCAGGGTCACATGTTAGTATGGTACCAAATTTCTAGGGCAAGGTCTCATCTTGTTCCAGTACGCCTGACCTGAGCTTTTCTTGATTCTTAGCATTGTCGTCCTTTTGGATAATGTTTGCCATTTTGTTAGTATCTTATGATTTTGTTTTTTGTAAGCTTAAGCTAACCAATCTATATGCTCATTAGGATGATGAAAAGAGTGGAAGTGATGAGGATGATGATGAGCAGATTGGAAGTGACGAGGATGGTGGCAAGCAGACTGCAAGTGATGATGATGGCGACAAGCAGAGTGGAAGTGATGAGGATGGTGATGAGCAGAGTGGAAGTGTCGAGGATGGTGATGAGCAGAGTGGAAGTGTCGAGGATGGTGATGATGATAATGATGAGCAGAGTGGAAGTGATGTGGAAACAACGCATAATCAAGTTCCAAAGCCTGGAAGAAACACCAAGAGAAAAAGAGACACTTGTACTTCTCAAGTCACGAATGGGAAATGGTACAATGATGTAGACAAGGGGTAATACTCGACAGACATTGAAACTATATTTTTTAAATAGTATCTAGCACATGTATTTCACCACAATCGACTACAAGAATTTAGACCATTGTAAGCTACTCTCTGTTTTAGTGGAACACCTTGGCAAAGCAAACATCTAATTACATGCAGATTACTGTGGCATCTAACACCACACACTCCTTAAATACATGCAACATGAAACTACGTATGCTCATGGAAAAATTTCATGGAAAAATTGCACCCTTTTAATTTGCATTGGGCATTTGGACTCTTGCATTTTATTCTTCGTCATTGGTGATGAACAATGGGCACATAGTCAGGCGGAGATGTTCTAACTCTCTATAAGCTCTAAGAAGTTTTTTCTGTGATAGAAAAGCTGATGACATGATTTAATGACGTGGCTCCTCTAGCTCTATAAACCTAGTACCAAAAGTACTGACTCTAATTGACACAAATGGATCATGCAAAGTGTAACAAAATGATTTTCCCCACTTCAGTATGAATGATTCTAAATTATATCATAACAGTAATAAATGGAAACTTAAGTTTTGACAAGAAACTAGCACTACCTAAGTGATGTACTTGTGTTCTTTCATTCAAACCTGTATTAAACTGGAATTCACATAGATCAAGGGAATATCAGTCCCACTTTGCCCACGGGCAGGAACAAATGTGAAGAAAGTAGCAAGCCTAAGTGACAATGAATAGCTGCCCCAAAAGTCAATTCCAAATTTTTGTTGCAGAAAGTAATTAATAAGAGTTTCTGATATCTTATCAGTAGAGAAGATAATTATGTACTCCCTCTGATCCATATTACTTGTCGCTAATATGAATGTATCTAGGCATATCTTGGTGTCCAGATACATCCATACTAGCGACAAGTAATATGGGTTGGAGGGAGTATCATATTACAGGAAGTAAGAAAAACATGGATGACAGAACACACTTTAGAACAACTATTCTTTCTGTGTTCTTGGTACGGATTATCTCATCAAACTAGCTGTCAACTTGATGCATTTTTACAAATAAAAGCTGTCGCTAATCTGATCAGATGTCCTTGTGTTCTGATGGTGTTCCCTGTTTGATCTCCTTGTTTGTGAAGAGACGTCATGACATGGTTGCGGTCCTGGAAGGCTCCAACGCCTCTGCGTTCAAAGAAGGTGGTGACGGTATGTCAAGGCCGGCGTTTTTACGGTGGTACCGGCCACTGGGGACAGTATGTCAAGGCCGTGAATGACAGCTTGGTTGACCAACCTGACAAGCACAAGGAGTTTGTCCGGTTCCTGCGCAATTTTGAGAATTGGAGGTCGGTGATGCATGAGCAGTAGCATTTACAACAATCGACGGATTATTTCTGTTCTGAGTTGTGATGGGTTATAGTTGAATCCTTATAATTTGCAGAGCTCGTGAAGTGGCCAGAACCATGGAGGTTTTATTAGACGGACAACCCAAGCTCATCCGTCAGTTTAATCGGTTCCTGCCTAACAATTGTCAGATCTATGTGAAGGAGGAGGAGGAGAAAAAGAAGCTCAAGGTGGAGGAGCCGGTCTAATCATCTTTGGCAATTCATAGCTACTGCTTGTTAGAACAGCTCATTTGATGATCTCTGCTGCTCCTTTCTGTTTTGCTTTGGTCTTGTGTGTTTCGCAGCTTGAGCTTGGGGTACACCGACAGCATAGGAAACTCCCATCAGCGTCTGCAGTAGCCGGCCTGATCAAGCTCAAAGGAGACAGAACAGCTGCCCGAGTGGGAGCAGGTTTAGTCTTCTTTTCTGACTGATAATTCGAACTTGTTCACTAGGAATAGCTCATCTGATGATCACTGCTCCTCCTTATAAATGAATAATTATGTCATGCCTGTGTTTGGTCTTGTCATATGTCAGTTGCTCAATGATCTATGAATGTTTGATGTTGGATCAGAATATCTGATACAGGCGGATGCATGAAAACTGAACATGGACTGATTAATGACAGTAGCAAAACTTTTTCTGAAGCCAGTTTCTTGTGTCGATTTGTGGTTGCCAAAATTTCTTGCGCTCAGTGTTACGTTTAAATCGCAAATGGTGTTATGTTCGGAACTGCGTTTTTTGCACTCCTTTGTATGTAGATTATCACTAGCATCGCTACGGTGTTACGGAATCATAGTACACATTATTTTGATAGCTAGTATGTGATTCCGCATGTTATGTCCATGGTTGTTATGAACTGGTCCTCTCATCAACTGGACTACTACCTGATCTAAACTACCATAACTCCTGCCTCATCTGCTGACCAATTTATGCTCCTTGTTTCTGTTCTGAGTTGGTTATGTGTTTTGCAGCGGTTGCCTTATGCGGTGGCCAGGTTTTTCATAGACGTCGTTGAGTAGTTCTGTGACAAACATGCAATCAGACTCAAATTGGAGGAACAGGGTCCCGGGGAGAAGGTGCTTTGGAAATATTTGGTCATGAATTATCCAAGCGTGTAATGAGGAACAAGTCCTCTGATGATCACTGCCGTTTCTGGTAAATGGATATATAGGTCATGTGTATGTATGTGCTCTGGTCACTGGTCAGACTCTGGATGTAGTTGTTGAAGCGTTTACCTGTATTTCTGTATTGTTGTAGGGTCAGAACATTTGTTACATGCTGCATGCATGAAAACTGTTAGCATAAGGACTGATTGATGACAGTAGGATTTGACGTGTATGCTTATCTTTTGTTTGTTCTGCCCAGTTTCGTTTTAGGCGAATTTGTGGTTGCCAGACTGTTGAACTTATTCTGTAAGTTGGCATGGAATTTGTGGTTGCCAGAGTTGTGTTTTACTTGCAGATCAGATTATACTATATTAACTGTATTTTTTTTTATAGCTTGGATGTGTTTGAACTCCTTGTAAGTAGTAGATTAGCGTTGTTGTGCTCGTGCTATGAACTGGTACATCTGCCCATTGGCGTTTTTATCATTTTTCAAATGTGAACATTTTAAAACTTTGAATTTTTTAGTTTGAACACTTTTAAAATCTCAACATTTTTCAAATTTGAACCTTTTCCAGATTTGAAACATTTCTCAAGCCGCAAACCAGAAAAATAAAAAAATCTTTTATTGGGCCGCAACGGAGTGGCTGGACCCCGCACTGAGCGATGTATAGGAGCCCGACTGGCACCCGTCACCGTCAGTCATCTCCACTCTCTCCCGTCGCCGGTTCGAACCCATGGCCGACGATGGCGGCGGAGGCGGAGGCGGAGAGGGGAGCGCCGAGTGGCTGCCCATCTTCGACCGTGTGGAGGCGCAGGTCGAGGCGCTCGCGGCCGACCGCGCGCGCCAGGAGGCGGCCGACAGGGTCCAGCGCGAGTCCTGGGAGGCGGCGCGGAGGCTTCAGCGGAGCGTGGAGGAGCTGCAAGCGGCCGCGCGGGAGAAGGACGCCGAGATCGACAGGTTGCGAGCAGAAGCGGCCGACGCCAGGAAGAAGCTGCAGGTGTTTTGCTCGCGCTCGCCCTAGCTCCTGCATCCCTCTGTTTCCCCATGGATTTCGATCTCTCGGGCTGCTTTTGATACTAGATAGTCTTCTTGCGGATGGAAGGCTGATGCAAGCAGGAACGGAAGGTGGGAAGCCGCGTACATGGAGCTGATTCTCGGGGCTAATCAGAAGCTCGCAGGTGAGAATCCCTCGTTTTTTCCTAACAGGGCACCTGATATCTACAGTATGAATTTACGGTGCTTTGTATTTTTCTTTTTCTATTTACTAGCACAAATGCCCGTGCTTTGCTACGGGCGACTTATTGAATAAGTTTTATGTCATGGAGAACTTAATATTGGAGATCATTTCTTAACGAACATGCTCGTGCATTGCAACGAGAAAAAATTTATATGTGCGTACCTGTTACCAGGAGCGTTTCCACGAATTTTTGACACATGAGACCACCTGCGCGAGTGAAATGCTAGAAAAGACCACCTGCGAAAATTTTTGTCAAAAAAGACCCCCTACGAGTGGCGGCACCCCTGGCCAGGCGACACGTGGCACGTGCCGCCTGGGCCAGTGCCGGCAGGCCCCTGCCGCCGTTGCCATTGGCGGCACCCTGGCATGCGATGGACGCAGGTGCGGCACACCATGCCGCCATCACCATTGGCGGCACGGTGACGTGGCACACCATGCCGCCATCACCATTGGCGGCACGGTGACGTGGCACATCATGCCGCCATCACCATTGGCGGCACCCTGGCATGCGATATTCATTTTATTCGCTTGCACTTTGTATGACGTCACCTTGCCGGCAACGAGGATGGCGGCAGGGCCCACCCGGCCGACCGAGACTACGTGCCGGCAACGGCAGGGGCCTGCCGGCACTGGCCCAGGCGGCACGTGCCACGTGTCGCCTGGCCAGGGGGTGCCGCCACTCGCAGGGGGTCTTTTTTGACAAAAATTTTCGCAGGTGGTCTTTTCTAGCATTTCACTCGCGCAGGTGGTCTCATATGTCAAAAATTCCGTTTCCACCACTTGTGACGGCCATCGGCTGCATGGAGAGCCGATAACGTGTTTAAACGCCGCTACCAAGATAGTGAGCCCGTAGTTTGTGTAGCTAATCTTTGCCAACAACAGCCTCCATTTTCCGCCGGTTGACAAAGTGGATGTAGCTCTTATTGCGCTTGTGGTCACGCAACATTTGCTTCGATCGTCCGACCTTGTCGTGTGGCCATTGAACATAGTGTGCTTCCTGGAAGTCACGTCTAGTATCTCAATTGAGACCCTCGACCCGTCAACAAAGATGACAAGGAAGTCCGCATAGCCCTTGTCTAGGCCAGTGGGGTACATCTTGAGGTTGTATATTCTGCATCCTAAGCCAGCAGCGTGTATGCACTCCAGTAGCCTGGCCAGCAAGATATTAACCCCATCGTTAGTCTCGTGGTGCCAGAAAAAATTGCATTCGGGAAGTGAAATTTCAAGAAAGTAATATGTTGCCATAGCGGTGAAATTTAGTTCAAGACCTCAAAGAACCTGATCTTCCTCGACTACTGTGATTTTTGAGCTTGGGGTTAGTACACATTATTACGACATATATCAGTTATCTCGAATGATCATGTATGGGTCTCAAACTCATGAACTCTATTCTATTGAGATTTATCTGAGCAACAATATTTGGGAAGAGAAACAAATTTATCAAGAACGTACATGAATAAGTAGGTCTACGTTACCAGCCTTTTCCATCCAAAAGGTGAGATGGAGGATCTCAGAAGAAAATAAAAGCACACAAGCCCCATCACACGTCGTCATAGTGTTGCAGACGTTGAGCTCAGAGTGAGCTCCGATGCCAGCCTCTTCGAATCTAGGCTGCAGGTTGCAGGGCTAGGGCACCATGAAGCGTGTGTGCAAAATATATCGAGCATAGTTTGATCCAATCAACTTTCTGCCAGCAGGCTAGTTACGCATCAGGCTAACATCATAATTGTCTAGCTAGATTGTGCTAGTGTTTCACAGGCGGCTCTTGTCTGAAGTATGGCCATAAGCTGTTTTACCTGGACATGTGCAGCATGGAGTCGATCTTCGAGCCCATGATCGCTGTCAGCGCGGCTGTCCACACAAGAGCCCGTCCCGCACCGGAGGCTGGTGATTCCGGCTATAACAACGCGGCGGTCTCCAATCCATTCGACAGTGAGATCCCACCTAGACCAGTAGCAGCAGCCTCAGAGATGCACCATCGTGCCATTGGTCAGGGAGGCGGCCCAGGGTGGAAGCACGGCATCTGTCTTCAGCTGCACCTTATGGTGGTAACAGAGCCCATCTCGTCAGCGGATGGGCGGCCAAGGCGGCACGGCAGGGATGCAGGGCGAGGGGTGAGGCGGCACACAAGTGCGGGGACACGCCGGAGCGGCAAGGTTGCTGACGGACATGCTGCCTAGGAGCTCTCAGCTAGCGCCGATCGACCTAGACGATAATGACCACCGCGAGCGAGGTTGCGTCCACCGGTGTTAGTCCATGGATTACGTCTGCGCTGATAATGATCTGCCGAGAGAGGCCTGAGAGAGGCCCATGATCAGGCAGCTTGCCAGTTGCGCATCTCGCGCAGAACAATTTGTGATCGAGATCGCCAGGAGAATTTCAGATCGAGATCGCCTCGAGAATTTCAGATCGAGATCGCGGGGAAGGAAGAAGTAGATCAGGCAGGCGGTAGAACGCCACGGCGCCTGCTTAAGTAGAAGGGGGCGGCCAGGTGACATACGGCGGGGAGAAGATATCGGGTTAGACCGAGCGGAACGGGAAGTCGCGTGAGTCTATTTCGTAGCGCTCGGGAAGGCATGACAGGATTTATTTTACTTACCGGTGGCAACATAGTAAATAGTCCAAAAGGTGGAATCCCCAAAATTTGAGGAGAAACCGTCCACTGGTGTTAGTCCATGGATTACGTCTGCGCTGATAATGATCTGCCGAGAGAGGCCTGAGAGAGGCCCATGATCAGGCAGCTTGCCAGTTGCGCATCTCGCGCAGAACAATTTGTGATCGAGATCGCCAGGAGAATTTCAGATCGAGATCGCCTGGAGAATTTCAGATCGAGATCGCGGGGAAGGAAGAAGTAGATCAGGCAGGCGGTAGAACGCCACGGCGCCTGCTTAAGTAGAAGGGGGCGGCCAGGTGACATACGGCGGGGAGAAGAGATCGGGTTAGACCGAGCGGAACGGGAAGTCGCGTGAGTCTATTTCGTAGCGCTCGGGAAGGCATGACAGGATTTATTTTACTTACCGGTGGCAACATAGTAAATAGTCCAAAAGGTGGAATCCCCAAAATTTGAGGAGAAACCCTTTTGCTTTTATTATTAGTATAGATATAGATATAGATATAGATTTCAACATCAAAAGCGTTAGAGCAAAGCAACTAATATCCATGAATCGATGTTGTTACTGATTTCATTGTCTTTTGGCATCAATGTAGAACTCAGAGATAGTGACTTGGAGGATTCCAGAACTATTGCAGAAAACCCTGGCTTTAAGGTAAGTACCAAAACCTGCAGTACAACGTGTCCTTCTCATTGATTTGCCTAGCTGTTGCTTTGCATGATTGAAGGAAGTTGAAAGTTGCACAAAGCTGAATCAAAACACCGAAGATCAGTGGCGGATTCAGGATTTTACGCTAGGGTAGGGCGATAAAGCCTAAAGACAATTATCCTAATTTCTTTGATACCACAAATATAACTTTGTAATTTACTTTACATGTATAAAATTCACTAAAAGGCATAATAAGAATAGATTCATAAGATATCACAAGTGGAGTAAATTCAACGCTTATGACAAAAAATTGCAGCTAGAAATGTTACATACCTGCAGTAATTTAAGGAATGCCACAAACTACTATTTCTTGTCAGATTAATGCCTTTTATATCCATAATAGTCTCAATTGTATCATCATTTTTTATCTTGAAGAAAGTATTCCACTGAATGTACAACAATCTTTTTTAATGCATGATGCAATGCCTACATTCATGTTCATGTCAACGATTGTACAATGCAAACATATAGTTAAAATTACAAACTAATTCATCAATTCTACATATAAGAATATTTTTTATATCTATTGACCACTAGTAAATTAGTGTTGTCATTCTACAATACAAAAAGCTCTTAAAGATTGCAAAGAGAGAAAGAGGCAACGAGCACCTAGAGAATAACGGTGATGAAAGAAATCTGTTGTGCTAATGCTGCCGGCCGGCCGCTCGCCCTTATACTGGCTGCCTGTGCCGTGTTACAGTACTAATCTACGCTCGTTCTTGTTGCCGCCGTCGCCATCCCTACAGTTCGGGACCGCTGATCTAGCTAGGGCCTATTGTTCATATGAGATTGAGCACCACGTTGATTTTTTTGATGCGATTTGGGATGCACCGAGGCAGAGCGATCGATGGCTTCCTGGGCTAGGCCTAAATAACTTCCTTTTTCAGGTATATAGAAGGAACGGCCTCCACCCTGCTAGATACCCCCCTGCCGAGGATCACACCTCAAGCGATTTAAGAGCAGAGCTAAGAAAACTAAAGCAAGCTTATGAGACTCTGAGCATAAAGAAGGACAAGGAACTTTCTGCATTATTCTCAGAAAAGGATTCTGTACGTAACCAGTTGAGTATAATGCAGCAGGACTACACCAAGCTCCTGAAGAACAAGAAAGTGGAGGCAGAACAAGCTACTCAAGCAGTAGAAAAGCTTGAACGGAATATAGATGAGCTTAAAGTGTTGGCCCAAAAGAAGGATCATGAAATTAGCATATTGCAAGCGGAAGCTGTTGGTGCCAAAAAGAACCTACAGAAAATGCACTCCTTGGTCAAGGAGAAAGATGATGAAATCCAAAGACTCAAAGGCCAGCACCCTGAGCCTATTCAGAAGCACAGCAAGGATATCAGTGAGACACATAAAAAATCAAGGTCTGGTGATCCAGCTGTAACTGTAAGGGACAGACCGGTAAACTGTGATATTAGGCAAACAGTAGAAGAAAATTATATTTCTGAAACAAGAACAATGGAAATTGATGAGCAAGATGAGAGTACTCACAAGCGCAGGCGTGCTTTTTCCATGTCAAATGTAAGCATTTTGTGTTTCTACTTTCTAGTTATATAGCCGAGCTCACACCAAACCTTGTTTCCTTCGTTTATTTGTTTAGGACCTTGTCTTGCTATATGTATCTAGTCAATGGTCAGACAGTGTTGTGTCTAGATGACTAAGTAAACCTCTTGATTATATGTTCATATAATCCATATCCAATACTTGCCAAAAATGGCCTCATGCTGTGTGATCATGAGCTGTTTTACTAGTATGCATAGACGACAATTCTTATTTTTCTTTATAACCAAGAATCATATTTTCCTGGATGTTCCTTTTTAAGCTAAAAAATGTAAAACACCGGTGAAAACCTGATTCTAAACATCCAAATTCTTGAAAGCTGCATGCATGAGTTTTCTGCTGTAGAAAGGCTTCATTTCAGATCTATAGTGCTTGGTGCCTCCCAAGCTCCAAGCTATTGTTGGCTTTCCAGTTTGAGTACTAGGAAGATGAAGTAGATAAAATAACCAGGTATGTCCTATTGCATGGAGCATTTTTCTTAGCATGCAAAAGAATAAGCCCCAGGGTCACATGTTATTATGGTACCAAATTTCTAGGGCCTCTCATCTTGTTCCAATACATCTGACCTGAGTTTTGATCTTCAGGCTTATTTCACAAGAGCTTGTGCTTTTCTTGATACTTAGCATTCTCTTCCTTTTGGATAATTTTTTTGTTAGTCTCTTATGACTTTTGTTTTTGTGAGCTTAAGCGAACTAATCTATATGCTCATTAGGATGATGAAAAGAGTGGAAGTCATGAGGATGATGATGATCAGATTGGAAGTCACGAGGATGGTGACAGGCAGACTGGAAGTGATGATGATGGTGACACGCAGACTGGAAGTGATGAGGATGGTGAGGAGGAGAGTGAAAGTGGCGAGGATAGTGATGATGATAATGACGAGCAGAGTGGAAGTGACGAGGAAACAAAGCATAATCAAGTTCAAAAGCCTCTCCGGAACCCCAAGAGAAAGCGAGACGCTTGTACTGCCCAAGTCACCAGCGGGAGATGGAGCAGATGGTATGGATGGTATAATGTAGACAAGGGGTAATACTCAACAACCGTTGAAAGTTTATTTTTTAAATGGTATCTAGCACCTTTATTTCACCATAGTAGACTACAAAAATTTAGACCATTGTAAGCTCCTTTCTGTTTTAGTAGAACACCTTGGCAAAGCTGACACCTAATTACACGCAGAGTAAACAACACACACTCCTTAAATACATGCAACATGAAACGACTTAAGGTCATGTTCATTGGGCATTTGGACTCTTGCCATTTAATTCTTTATCATTGGTGATGAACAACGGGCACCTTGTCACATGGACACCTCGTCCTCTAGAGATGTTCTAACTCTCTGTAAGCTCTACAAAGTTTTTTCTGTAATAGCAGAGTTGATGACATGATTTATCAACGTGGCCAAAAGATTGCCATGCTTTTCTAGCTCTATAAACCTAGTACCAAAAGTACTGACTCTAATTGACGCAAATGGATCATGCAAAGTGTAACAAAATCATTTGTCCCACTTCAGTATGAATGATTGTGAATTATATCATAACAGTAATACATGGAAACTTAAGTTTCGACAAGAAAGTAGCACTGTCTAAGTGATGTAATTGAGTTCTTTCATTCAAACCTGTATTAAACTGGAATTCGCATAGATCAAGGGAAAATCAGTCCCACTTTGCCCATGGGCAGAAACAAATGTGAAAAAAGTAGCAAGCCTAAGTGACAATAAATAGCTGCCCCAAAGGTCAATTCCAAAAGATACTTGCAATCAGAGGAGGTAGAGAGAACACATCACTGTGAACAGATCGTCTGATCTTTGTTGCAGAAATTAATTGATACAAGTTTTCCTAATATCTTATAAGTGGAGAAGATAACTATGCATCATATTACATGAAGAAAAACATGCATGACAGAACACACTTTAGAACAACTGTTCTTTCTGGGTTCTTTGTTCAGATTATCTCATGCAACTAGCTGTCAACTTAATGCATGTCGCCAATCTGATCAGATGTCCTTGTGTTCTGATGGTGTTCCCTGTTTGATTTCCTTGTTTGTGAAGAGACGTCAAGACATGGCTGCGGTACTGGCAGGCTCCAAAGCCGTTGCGTGCAAAGAAGGTAGAGACGGTATATCAAGGCCGGCGTGTTTACGGTAGTACCGGCAACTGGGGACAGTACGTCAAGGCCGTGAATGACAGCTTGGTAGACCAACCTGACAAGCACAAGGAGTTTGTCCGGTTCCTGCGCAATTTCGAGAATTGGAGGTCGGTGATGCATGAGCAGTAGCATTTACAACAAATCTATGGATTCTTTCTGTAATGAGTTGTGATGGGTTATAGTTGAATCCTTCTAATTTGCAGAGCTCGTGAAGTGGCCAGAACCATGGAAGTTTTATTAAACGGACAACCCAAGCTCATCCGTCAGTTTAATCAGTTCCTGCCTAAGAATTGTCAGATCTACGTTAAGGAGGGGGAGGAGAAACTGCAGCGCAAGGTGGAGGAGCTGGTCTGATCATCTTTGGCAATTCATAGCTACTGCTTGTTAGAACAGCTCATTTGATGATTTCTGCTGCTCCTTTCTGTTTTGCTTTGGTCTTGTGTGTTTCGCAGCATGAGCCCGGTGTACGCCGACAGTTTAGGCAACTCCCATCAGCGTCAGCAGCAGCCGGCCTGATCAAGCTCAAAGGAGACAAGCTCAAAGGAGACAGAGCAGCTGCCCAAGTGGGAGCAGGTTACTTTAATCTTCTTTTCTGACTGATAATTCGAATTTGTTCACTAGGAATAGCTCATTTGATGATCACTGCCGCTCCTTATAAATGAATACTTATGTCATGCCCGTGTCTGGTCTTCTCATATTTCAGTTGCTCAATGATCTACGAATGTTTGATGTTGGATCAGAATATCTGATACAGGCGGATGCATGAAAACTGAACATGGACTGATTAATGACAGTAGCAAAAAAAATTCTGGAGCTAGTTTCTTGTGTCGATTTGTGGTTGCCAAAATTTCTTGCGCTCAGTGTTACGTTTAATTCGCAAATGGTGTTATGTTCGGAACTGCGTTTTTGTACTCCTTTGTATATAGATTATCACTAGCGTCGCTACGGTGTTACGGAATCATAGTACACATTATTTTGTTAGCTAATATGTGATTCCGCATGTTATGTCCATGGTTGCTATGAACTGGTCCTCTCATCAACTGGACTACTACCTGATCTAAACTACCATAACTCCTGCCTCATCTGTTGACCAATTTATGCTGCTTGTTTCTGTTCTGAGTTGGTTATGTGTTTTGCAGCGGTTGCCTTATGCCGTGGCCAGGTTTTTCATAGACGCTGAGTAGTTCTTTGACAATCATGCGATCAGACTCAAATAGGAGGAACAGCGGCCTGGGGAGAAGGTGCTTTGGTAAATCTTTGGTCATGTGTATGTATGTGCTCTGGTGACTAGTCAGACTCTGGATGTAGTTGTTGAAGCATTTACCAGTGTTTCTGTATTTGTTGTTGGGTCAGAACATTTGTTACATGCTGCGTGCATGAAAACTATTAGAACGAGGACTGATTGATGACAGTAGGACTTAACGTGTATAATTAACTTCGTTTGTTCTGCCCAGTTTCTTTTCAAAAATGCTAGACCTACGGGCTGAATCCTACGGAAAGATGTTACGAACGAACGTGCAAACTGGTGGTTGGTTAAAGTACCATACCCTCCGTGATTTCAGGAACCCAACCCCTATGACTTGCCGCCACGTGATTCCGTAAGTGCAAATCCGTAAGAAACCTCCCGTAGATGTAGCATTGCTGGTTTCTTTTTAGGCGAATTCTTGGTTGCCAGACTGTTGAACTTATTCTGCAAGTTGGTATGGAAAATTAGCTGCGGAAAAGCCAGAGTCATTGTTTTACTCGCAGATCAGAATATATATTAACTGTAATTTTTTGGTAGCACTGATGTGATTTGAACTCCTTCTGAGTAAGTACTTCCTCTGTTTAAAAATATAAGATGTTTTAGCTTTGTAAAGCTAATGTATTTAGAAATTTTTTAATGTAAAAATTCAAGCAAACTTATATATTAAAAGATATTTAGATACATTTACTTTATAAAACTAAAATATCTTATATTTATAAACGGAGAGAGTAGTAGAGATTAGCGTCGTTGTGCTCGTATCTAATGTCCTTGGTGCAATGAACTGGTACATCTGCCCATTGGCGTTTTTCTTCTCATTTCTCACTCACAGCGGCAGAATGTTGTTCAATCTTTTTGGGGCTCCTAAGCCCAATTATGAAAGCAATTGAAGCCCACAAAGGCCCGTGTCTCGCTTACTGAATGGTGGTAGGCGAATCCATGGCCGTCAGTGGTAGCTGCAAATTGAACCAGTTGTAGCTGCGGCCGTAAGTCATCTCACCTCCGGTTCGAATCCATGGCCGACGGCGGCGGAGGTGGCGAGGGGGGCGTCGGGGCTGCCGAGTGGCAGCCTATCTACGACCGTCTGGAGGCGATAGTGGCCAAGAGCCAGGCGCGGGCGGAGGCACTCGTCGCCGACCGCACGCGCCTGCAGGCGGCTGACCGGGTGCACCGCGAGTCCCTGGAGGCGGCGCGGAAGCTTCAGAGGAGCGTCGAGGAGTTGCGAGCGGCGGTGCGGGAGAAGGACGCCGAGATGGAAAGGCTGCGAGCGGAAGCCGCCGACGCGAGGAAGAAGCTGCAGGTGATTCGCGCGCCCCCTCCATTATTTGTCTCTGTGTTTCTCTCGATTAAGCTAGCTGGTGTTGCTGCGGAAGGAAGGCTGACGCGGGCAGGAAGATGAGGTGAGAGGCGGCATACGTGGAGCTGCTTCTCGGTGCTAATCAGAAGCTCGCCGGTGAGGAGCCCTCGTTTCTTGGTGCTAATTAATCTCTCCTGTTCATCAAATTTGTGCTGCTAGTGGTGGAAATGTTGGCATATTTTCCAATCACTTTAGCTCGATTTCTATTTTTTGTTAGATGTAGTTAACTGTTAGTACGAAGCACCTACCATTAATTTATGTTGCTACTGATAATCATTGCCTTCTTCATTGAATTTAGAACTGGGGAAAATTAGTTATTTACCCAAGAGTTTTATCTGTTGAAGTGTATAAGTGAATTGCCTAGCCCTTTTCATCAGTTCGGACTTTTGGTTGCGTTGGTTAGTGCATGAAGCTTGACATGGTATTAGAGCCCAGGGTCTCGAGTTCGAGTCCTGGTTTTCGCAATTTATTGTAAAATTGATGTTGCCCCCCTTTGTGTCCACGTGTTTTCTTTTCTCTCGTCACACGTGAGTGGGGTTGTTGAAGTGTATAAGTGAATTGCCTAGCCCTTTCCATCAGTTCGGACTTTTGGTTGCGTTGGTTAGTGCATGAAGCTTGACATCATCATCTACCCAAACTTGACTGTACATTCGTAAATTACCCAAATAGGATTTGAAAGTAAAAATAGTAACTGCAGGACCCTAATTAGAGTTGGTCATGAAACTCATTCGATGGGCAGCTTTCATGGATTAGATCGAAACCCTCGTCGACCAGTACGCTCAGGCCTACGCGTGCGCCCTGCCGCTCCCAGTGGCAGATCAACCACATCAGCATCCACCACTGAGCGACGGCGTCGCAGCCGTTCCGACCGCCGTTCGCCATTCGTCAACGCCGTGTCCGCTCGTGAACGCCACCGTTGTTGCCGTCCCAATCTTACTTCTGCTCTTTCTGAACGACTATTGTTGGCCCTTACAAATGAATCGGAAATTTGCTCCTACTAGTAAATGCATGGATTGAATTCGTCGGTGAATCCTTGTACGCTACTCTGTTCCTACTAGTACACGCATAGATTGCATTCCTCCGAATCGATAACAGCGTACAATATATGCTTAAATTTTAAAGCGAGGTTGAGTAGTAGTATGATGCAGGACTGTCATAACATACTAAGGAGTTGCACATATAAACTTTGCATTTATCATGAAGAGGTATATATATTAATAAGATATGAAGCGAGGGAGATGGGCTACTGTAAGTAGCGAATCCACACCCAATTAAAATAGACGGAGTAAAGTAACATTTCCATCAGTAATTAAAGGGTAAAATTTTCTAGTTTACAAAAAGCCCCTTTTTTGGGTAGATTATAAACATGGTTAATCCTCTTTATGGTTATTGTACCAATGTATAGTCAACTTTGGTTAGATGATCAAAGGCTGCTGAACTTTTGGGTAAATAACCAATTTTCCGTTAGAACTCAGAGATGGTGACTTGGAGGATTCCATAACTTGTACAGAAACACCCAACTCTAAGGTACTTCACAAAACCTAAGCTTGATAGCTCAAAAAATGCTATCCAACTCCTGCATCTCATTGTATTTACATAGTTGTTTTGCGTGGCTGAAGGAAGTTGGAAGTTGCTCCAGGCTCTATCAAAACACTGTGGATCAGATACACATTGCAAGTGATTTAAGTAAGGACCTAAAAAAACTAAAGCAAGCCTACGAGACCCTGAGCTCAAAAAAGGACAAGGAAGTCTCCGCGTTACTCTCAGAAAAGGACTCTGTGCATAACCAGTTGAGTATAATGCAGCAGGACTATGTTGCGCTTCTTAAGAACAAGAAAGTGGAGGCAGCACATGTTACTGAAGCAGCACTAAAGCTTCAGCAGAGTGTAGACGAGCTTAAGGTGTTGGCCCAAAAGAAGGATGATGAGATTGCCAGATTGCACTCCATGGTCAAGGAGAAAGATGTTGAAATCCAAAGACTCAAAGGTTGTCACCCTGAGTGTATTCAAAAGCACAACAGGGATATCAGTGAGACACATAAAAGTTTCAGGTCTGATGGTCCAGCTGTAAGGAGCAAATCAAAAATTAATGGTCTTAGGAAAATGGTAGAAGATTATATTTCTCAAACAGAAATGGTACGAACAGATAGGCAAAATGGAACTCATCAGAAGCGTAGGCGTGCCTCTTCCAGATCAAATGTAAGTATTTCCTCCAATTATATGGCCTGGCTCACACTTAACCTTGTTTCATTTGTTTACTAGGAGATACCTCACAGTTGCTGCTTGAATTTGTAGCAATACTGCAATAGTTGTTTAAATGATTAAATTTCAGGAGGCTGGTAGAATTGCATTGGTGTAAGTGTAGGTGCTACCAACCTAAATTATACATTTATTACAACTACCAAATATAAATAAACAGGGGAAGTAACTGTCTTAAATCATACTCCCTTCGTTTCATAAAACATGTCGGTACAATAGACGTATCTAGACACATTTTAGTTCTAGATACATCCATTTTAGCGACATGTTTTATGGAACGGAGGGAGTACCAACAAAGCCATCATGACTCACGGGCAACCACCCTTTAGTTTGGTATTGAACAAGAATAACCTGGAAGAAATGAAGGGGTGTGAATTAATCACTGTATAATGCTATAACGTAACAATGGTATGCAATAAGTCATATATTAGTAAGAATTCAAAATAAAATTCCAAACTGTTTGGATATCATATGTTCCTATCTTGGAATATGTGCAGCCATATTTGATGACATGTACTGTGGATTTCGTACAGGACAAACAGGAACAATGCATCCAAACAGGAAGCTGTTTTGGCAAGCCTCTAGTGTTTTTATTGAGTATAAGCATCTGAGACTAAGACACTAAGACAGGACAAATAAATTTGAGTAGACGAATAAGGATATGGTCAGCTATATAGTCTCTTAGATTACCAAATTAATATGAGTGAACAATACTTTCATTTTCTGGAACTACTGTGAAACACACCTAGCTAACTACATAAAATGCATTTGAAGAGGATTCCATGCGTAGTCTGATAGCTTTACTCCAATTTTGACCATTTGTCGGGACAAAGGATAATTCATCTATAACTCTCAAACGACAAAAAAAATACTCATGCAGAGGACTGATCCCAGAGCTTATAAATAAATTGGTAGAAACAATAATCTGGATCATGCATTCCTTTACATATGTCACAGCCCATCTGCAAGTAAATGTTTGTGTATAGTTGATGGAGTGACAGTGTTGTGTCAGTTTACCAGCTAAACGTGCTTGATCACATGTCATTTTAGTCCAGATTTTCTACTTGCCAAGATTGGCATCATGCTGTGTGATTTAATCTTGAATTCTTGAGGTGTTTTACTAATATGCATAGACAAAATGTCTTGTTTTTCTGTATAACCGAGAATCATATTTCCCTGGGTGCTCTTTCTTAGTAAAAAAATGCTGGAAATATGATTATAAGCATTCAAATTATTGATGGATTGCATGCATGAATTGTATGCTGTCAAAAGATAACATATCAGGTGCTACATTCTGATCTGAATCGTAGGGATGGGGTGCTTCCCTTCGCATTAGATGCTCCCTGCCCCCTTATTCACCCATCCATCTAAAAAATGTTCCTCACCTACTCACTTATGGCGGGCGCGATAAGGTGTTAGCTGCTGGCGCTGTGCAATTATGGAAAATAACAAGCTCCAGACTTACATGCTACCAGAATTCTAGGGCAAGGTCTCTCATCTTGTTCCAGTACGACTGACTTGAGTATTGGTTTCCAGGATTTTCTCACCGGAACTTGTGCCTATCTTGATTTTCAACATTTTCTATTAAATGGGTCAGACTTCGTATTGTATAATGTTTTCTATTTTGTTGTCTCTTGTGGGTTTTGTTTTATGTGCGCTTAAACTAAACAATCTGTTTGGAAATTAGGATGATGAGCAGAGTGGAAGTGATGAGGATAGTGATGGGCAGAGTGGAAATGATGAAGACAGTGATGAGCAGAGTACAAGCGATGAGTATGATGAGGCTGAGCAGAGTGTAAGTGATGGCGAAGAAAGAATGAATAATCTAGTTCAAAAGCCACTCGGGAATCCCAAGAGAAAGAGAGATGCTTGTAATGCTAGGGTCACCCATGGCAAAGCTACAGTGAAAGCAATAGGTATGTAATCAACTTCTGCTGCAAGGTCTATTTTTTTTACAATGGTATGTAGATCATTTGGCCATAGTTGACTACGGAAACTTTGACCTCTGTTAGCTATTGCCTGTCGAATAGGTGGTATCAAAACTCTTTGTCAAAGTTGACATCTAATTACATGCAGCATAACCTGGCATCTAATGCCACTCACAGTCCATAATAATACACACAACATAAAACAACTTAAGTTCATGGAAACACTGTATCCTTGATGTGCATTGGGCTCTTGTAAGTTTATTCTTTCTTCTTTGGTAATTAACAACCATAGGAAAAACAGGCAAACACCTCCTCTTCCAGCCAATTTTATTCCTCTAGAGATGTTTTAGGTCTCTGGAAGCCTCAGTGATCCAAGAAGTTGTTGCTATAATAGCGGGGCGGGGTTGATTTCAACAAGACCAAAATATCGCCGTGCTTCTCTAATTGACACAAATGGATCATGTGAGTAACAACATAAGTTGTCCCATTTCAGTGTACATGGGTGTAGATTTATTATAACAGTAACACATGGAAACTTAAGTTACTACAAGAAGAAAGTAGTGCTACTAGCGATGTACTTGATTTCTTTCATTTCAACCTGTATTGAACTGAAATCCACATATCAGGGGAGAGATAAGTCCAACTTTTCCCAGACACAGAAACATATGTGAATAAAAAACTAGCTAGCCTAACTAGCTCCCCTAAAAAGTCAATTTCAAAAAGAACTTTCAAACCGAGAAGGTAGAGAGAACACATCAGTGTGAACAGATAGTCTGATCTTTGTTACAGAAAGTAATGAATACATGTTTCCTGAATCCTAATAGATCATATCACTTACCAGTAGACAAGATAATTTTGAACTTTGTTAAAAAATTAAGCAAACACTTAGCATAAAGTGTTTTCTGGATATTGTGGGCTCAAAAGACATAACTCCCTTTAGAGCAATTGTTCTTTCTGGGTTCTTGTTTGTGATTTTCTTATGCAGGCAGTTGTCGACTTGTTGCATTTTGACAAATAAATTCCATCAAATGTTTGTTTTCTAATGGTGCCCCCTGTTTGATCCCTGTGTTTGTAAAGAGCAGTCAAGACCTAGTGGTACTGGAGTTACATGGCTCCACCGCCACTGTGCTCACATACACGGGAGGTGCAGATTCGCAACGGTCGTCGTTTTGTTGTGTCTACTGGTGACTGGGCGCAATACGTGAGGGACGTGAATGTCATTTTGGCGGACCAAACCTGACAAGCACGAGGAGTTCATTGAGTTCCTGTGCAATTTCGAGAACTGGAGGTCAGTGATGCATGGGCAGTAGAATGTACAACAATCTATGAGTCGAGTTGTGATGGATTAAAGTTTTACAGAATTGAAGATGTGGCCAGAACCATGGCACTCCTGTTAGACGGACACCCCAAGCTCATCCACCGGTTTAACCGGTTCTTGCCTAAGTTTTGGCAGATCGAGATTGAGGTGGTGGAGGAGGAGGAAGAGAAGCACCACCCCGACGAATCTGGCTGGACTGATCAAGCTCAAGGAAGCGGAACAGCAGCCTAATCGGGAGCAGGTTTAGTCATCTTTGTTGACTGAAGCTTGTAAATTAGGAACAAATCATCTAGTGATCACTGCCGCTTCTTATCATGTGCGTGCGTGCGTGCGTGCGTGCGTGCGTGCGTGCGTGCGTGCGTGCGTGCGTGCGTGCGTGCGTGCGTGCGTGCGTGCGTGCGTGCGTGCGTGCGTGCGTGCGTGCGTGCGTGCGTGCGTGCGTGCCGTGCGTGCGTGCGTGCGTGCGTGCGTGCGTGCGTGCGTGCGTGCGTGCGTGCGTGCGTGCGTGCGTGCGTGCGTGCGTGCGTGCGTGCGTGCGTGCGTGCGTGCGTGCGTGCGTGCGTGCGTGCGTGCGTGCGTGCGTGCGTGCGTGCGTGCGTGCGTGCGTGGCAACACCAAAAGTTTGTCTAAGATGAAAAAGATGGTAGAGATTTTTACCGATGTGTATGTGTTCCTTTTAACACAATATAAGGCGACCAAGAACTACTCATTCAACACATGTTTATATGAAAGCACTATTGAAAAGGATAAAATTTTATATCACATAAAGTATGTATTAATAGACTAAATATTGGTCAAAGCATTGGTCAATATGAATGAAATACGCCTTATATTTCGGACTGGAGGTAGTATAATGGTTGAACCACCGAGGCTATACCTGATATCTACCTTTACTATGCACTTAGCAATGGAAACTTTTGGTTATTGATGCCTCATAGGCTGAATCATAGATGACAAGGGCAACGAGAAGATTAATGATATGGTAAAGGCAACACATTATTTATTGAAGATAATAGATCTTAGTGCATAATAATACTAAGTAGTACAACCACCAGGACCACCGTAGTAAAATTGGTCGTTCACAAGCTCACTAACTTGGTAGCATTCTGTATCGGTTACCCTGGAATGAACGACAGGCTTTGGAAGACTCACATGCCCATCAGTGTTGACATATTGCACATCTTGAAATGAAGCAGAGTCTCCTCCTGGCAAATGCCCATTTCCCATCGGCGGGCTAGGGTCCCCTACAAGTGAGCTAGTGTATCCGCCCCAGGTAACATAATTGGCATGGTCAGCCAAACCACCAAAAAGATCTTTTGGCCAGTATCCCACGGGAGCAAAATTTTCTCCAACATGGGCAAAGTGTAACCACCAATTTCCGTCATCTTTACTCTGTAAAATAGTGCAAGCATCTTTGTAATATGGAAAGACTAAATCAAATCATTCTCTTGTGTGCTCAAGACTTATCCCATTCAATCAATACATGGTGAGACATGTAAATGAAATTATTACTAATTTGCAGGTAACTAATTAAAACATCGAATAAAGTTTGCATCCCACCTTGAATATCTTGATAGATATCTTACTTTTTCCCTGCAGAGTATCGCCTGGAGTAATAGGAGCATGGTTAACTGGCACAAATCCCCTACATTTCAAGTCAAAACAACCCGCTTTCTTGTACCCAGCCTGGCCATTCCCATGAAAGTCATTAGTCATTAAAACATCCATTACAACTTTGTGCCATGAAAAAAAAAATCAACATCCAAGTAAAAAAATTCAACTTACTAACATATATGGTAAAAAAATTATCATGTCGTTTTGATGTATATCATGGCCCACAACATCAATGATATCTTCTAATGATCAACAAGATGATAAATCTATAATATGTTGTTTGATATTATATGCACATTAGCCCTAACATAAGAGTTTGCTCTTAATATTCCCAAACTAAAATTGCATAAATGGAAAAGATATAATTAAACATAGGGACCAAATGAGAGTATGCTGATTACATACCGTCCATCCTATAAGGAAATGTGTCTTGTTGTCACCATAGTAAGAAGGTTGAATCTATCAAAAATATGAGAAGTTGAGAATTCTTGAGCACTGGATACTTCAAAATATACCTTGATTTGTAATAATGAGGATAAATTGACTTACATTCCATCCAACTTGTATAGCATTAAGATAAGCAGAGTGATCTTTTTGGTAATTCTCTACCCATATTTCAGAAGACGTTATTTGTCCCTTCTTGACATTCGGAGACTCATAAACATCTAAAGTTGCCATGGCACCATACAATAAGTTTGCAGGACATGGTATGGATTGGTAAGCCGCAATCTGCAAAGAAATATTAAACTAATTAATATTACTTCTGGAAGATTTAGATGATATCTTGAGATATTTATCGATAGTTTTTTCTTATGATTTAGGCAAAGATATATCAAAATGTTGTCCATCGGCTAGATACCTTAAGTGTTTACCTTAAATCCATATAAACTATAAAATTAAATTATGGTAACTCCCTCTGACATCGCGATCTCTGAAAAAGTAGCCTCACACCACAAGTCCACCGAATTATATCCTATTGGAGGCTAGTACTGTTTGTAGGTGGACATGCTCTCAAATAAGGGCAAGGATTTGAAACTATATTTGTAGATCGAAAGGACCGGCTTGAAGGCAAACTTGGAGATCATGAAAAGTAAGGAACAATATATTTTCATACTAGCGGTAAGAGGAAAATATTTCATATTAATATGAGATTTTTAAATTAAACTTGTATGCTCCAGTAAGCTCACAATAATTACTTTTTCCTACTTGGAATCTTATTTAAGAAACACAAGAGGCCGAACTTACATGTCCAACTCTTTCATCGAAAGACGAACTAATTTCTCAAAAAAATTAAAAGAAAAACTTACATTAACATGATAGATGTAATATATGAATATACAGTCTAGAAACATGACCTTACACGTTCGACTATTTCACCCTCTAATGGTTCAACCTCCATCGATTGGAAACTCTTATCAGAGGATGCCCCTTTCTGTAATTGCATGTGACTTCGAGGATGTGTCTTGTGACATATTGTCTTATATTCTTTATCCACGCAGAAGATAAAAAGTACCAAGAAAATATAGACAACTCTCATCATCTCACAAAAGAAAATGAGAATGTCTTTTGTCTTTAAAGGTAGATACGAAAGCAACCAAGTAAACAAGTTATATATATAGATGCACTAGTCGCTGGAAGATATACTTATGTGTAGAATTTATTGTGCTCCTTGTGGTGTAAATGAAAATATACATCTTACACTTGCATGGATTCATTAAATAGGAAGAGATTGACATCTTGCATAAACATTAAATTCATTAACTCCATAAAATTTCATTATGCTCATTAAAATGTACTAAAGGAAAAAAAACCTACTCATACCCATTAAATGGGAAGAGTATACATTTTCATAATGCTCATTAAAAACCTGCTCATACTCATTAAAATGTACTAATAAACACAAGAAGCAGGAGAAGATGGGCACGCCGATCTCTCCCAGATCAGACAAGGCGGCGTGCTTGATCAACATCGCTCCCCCCTTTGACCCTCGATGGCCACCAGCTATAGCAAAAACTCCATGGCTTTCGGGCTACGTAGCCTGGAACCAAACCACACTTGAGACAACTGCTGCAGGGCATGCTGGGCCTAGTGCTGCTTCAACACCACAGCTCTCTGTAAACGCGAAGAAATGGGCCTTGGGCGACATGATTAGAAGTATGAGTAAGATGGAAGTGCGAAGTAGAAGAGCAGTGTGCATTCTCTAGCATGCCTATTTGAAGGACAAAGCCAAAGAGGGAAGGGCGTAGGCACAATGGCTGCCATTTCTTTGGGATAGCCCCGACAACCACGCGACCAGGGTCTACTGTCAGATCTAGGAGAACTAGGGTATCCTGGATCCACTGGATGTGGGACCCAACGCCCCGCACTGGCTTTGTACGGGGGATCCTTGCCAGGGATCTCAGACGAAAGCTCGGGAAGCTACCTTGTCCGATTTCTTTGGGGAGGAATCGCTAGCCATGACCCACTCCTTCAACCTCGGGAAAGGCTATGCCAGCCATGACTTAGCCTTGACCACTTTATACATGGGCAACACGAGACGACGTGGTGCTGAGTCCATGCCATCAGGCTTAGCTATCACCACCATTGCCTCCAGCATAACAAGTACCCTGATGATGTTTGCAGCACCCCTAAGGACAAAGGAAGGCAGGGTTGTAACCTAGCCATTTCGAGAAGGGGCCTATGCTTAGGCCACTGTAGAGTGCCAGTGCAGAGTGCCAGTGCCAGGCGTGGCAGAAGAGGACAAAACCTGGGAACAAAAAGCATGCCAGGGAAAGGACCAAAGTCATAATATGGGACCATACGAGAACCGTTCCTCATAGTTTATCGAATGCCACCTCTTTGTCATGTACGAGCTTTTTCCCATCAACTCTTAGTTAGGGAGGGAGAGGCAGCGTCTTGTCGTCTAGTGTGGTATCCCCTTTGAGCTATATAAGGAGGACCATAGCCGGGCAAGAGGGAGAGAGAACAAGTGGTAGGCTAGCCAAACTCCTAACCTAGAACCCTCGGCGGGGAAAGCACATTGTAACTTCATCTTCTTCGATGAGCAATACTGACGCGGGCAGATAACCACCCAGTTGGGTACCCCAAGAGGAAGGTATGATGAGCACAGTAGCAAGTTTTCCCTCAGTAAGAAACCGAGGTTTATCGAACCAGTAGGAAAAAGCCAAACTTCAGAAGGTGATGCATGCTAGCTTTGCGACAGCTCCGGACAATTTGTAAGGCGCCTCATCCAAGGCTTTGCTTTGCACCATCAGCAACGTGGAACCTGCACACAACACAACCAAGAACTTTGCTCCCAACTTACGATGAGGTTGTCAATCTCACCGGTTTGCTTGAAACAAAGGGTATGAGCTTATCGAGTGGAAAGTGATAATAGTATGCGAGAAAGTAAATATTGCGAGTAAAAGTAAAACGGTGTAACAATGTAAAGGAAATTGGACCGGGGTCCATAGTTCACTAGTGGTGTCTCTCCATAAGATAAATAACAACATGCTGGGTAAACAAATTACAGTTGGGCAATTAATAGAATAAAGATAACATGCATATGTCACGAGGATAACTATGAGATTTACTCTGGGCATTACAACAAAATACATAGACCGCCATCCAACTGCATCTATGACTAATAATCCACTCGTGGGGATATCGTCCGAACACCCCTCGAGTATTAAGTTGCGAACAACAGATAACTACATTAAGCAAAGTGTGTAATGTAAACAAAACGAATATCCTTGGACACAAGAATGTTGTTTTCTCCCTAGTGGCAACAACACATCTACAACCTTAGAGGTTTCTGTCACTCGCCCAGATTAAATAGAGGCATGAACCCAACTATCGAGCATAAATACCCCCTCTTGGAGTCACTAGTATCTACTTGGCCAAGATAGCTACTAACAATGGAGAGGATGCAAGATCATAAACAACATACATATAACATAAGATAAAATTCAGCACGTCAACTTAACATAACACCAATATTCATCGGATCCCAACAAACACAACATGTAGAATTACATAAAGATGATCTCGATCATGTAAGGCAGCTCACGAGATCTAAACATGAAGCACATGGTGGAGAAGACAACCATCTAGCTACTGCTATGGACCCGTAGTCCAAGGTAGACTACTCACTCATCGCGCCGGAGGCAAGCATGGCGATGAAGACCTCCGGTGGCGATTCCCCTCTCCGGCAGGGTACCGGGAAGAGCTTTTGGACCCTCCCGATCTTGGGTCGACGACGGCGGCGGATCGCGATGTGTTTCTGGAAAATTGATCAGGTCTTTAGGCTTTTCCCGTCGGGGGGTATTTATAGGCGAAGGGGCAGTGTGAGAGGTGGGCCAGGGTGGCCTCACCCATAGGGGGCGCGGGCCAGGGGCTGGCCGCGCCGCCCTATGGTGTTGCCAGCCCGTGGCTCCCCTCCGTCTCCTCTTCGGACTTCTGGAAGCTTTGATAAATATTAGGAGGTTTGGCTTTTGTTTCGTCCAATTCCGAGAATATTTCCTGTGTAACTTTTCTGAAACACAAAAACAGCAGAAAACATGAAACTAGTACTGTGGCATCTTGTTAATAGGTTTGTTCCGGAAAATGCATAAAAATGCCACGAAGTGTAACAAAACACTAAGCAAATGGTGTAAGAACAAGAATGGAGCATCAAAAATTATAGATACGTTTGAGACGTATCAAGCATCCCCAAGCTTCTCGTCCTCGAGTAGGTAAGTGATAACAAAAGAATAATTTTTAAGGTGACATGCACCAACACAATCTTGATTATCTATGTAAGCATTGAGTGCTGGGATCAAAAGAACTTAAAATATGGGCATGAAAGACATAATCTTGATAGAAGAAACTTAGCAACCATGTTATAACATGAAAAAGATCACAAACGAAAGATCATAAAAAATGAAACAATGAAAGTCAAACGTGTGTACAAATCATATGGAAAAACATAGCAAATGGTTTTTAGCTTGTCCTTCATGGAATAGCAAAACATAAATGCATAGGACACCTTCAAGTTTAAGAGGGCGACTAGATACAAATAATTTAAGAACAAGTGAAACCAAAAGAATGAATCAATCAATGATAAACTTTAGGACTATACACATTAAACTCAGAATGACAACTATGCTCTCTTAGACGGTGCATAAAGGTAGAAGGTGGAGACTCAACATAAAAGTAAAAGAAAGGCCCTTCACAGAGGGAAGCAGTGATTGCAAGTTTTATAAACCTTCAAAAATTATGGTACTTACTAGCTTTGAGCTCTCATTGCCCCTATCATAGGCATCTTGAATGGTTAAAGTTAATGCGAGTACAATTATGAAGCATATGCTTGACAAATCATAAGTTGAAAACCTCGTGTTCCGTGAAGTACGAATACCCAAACCTCATGCTACTCGACTTAGAGTCCCAAGCAAGCTCTTGTCATTGTAAGTATACACGTATCATCGAGAACCGCCAACGGGGTACCTCCGTGCCCGATGACATGGAACAAGCCCACATCAAAATGACAGGATAAACAGACAATAAACACCTCAGCATCTCTTTTATTTACCATTAGTATAGCTTTTTATTTTGAGATGCGTCGTCGAATGTTCACTATGGGCATGCTGTAAATTTCCACCATTAATTATGCATGGCTTAGATTAGCGGCCCAGACGTTTCTCTAACACGTATACAAACTCCATGATCCCGCAAGATTCCCAACTTGTTTCACATCGCGAGTATCCATCAACAAAAGATCACGATATCAACTCAAATAAGAAGTGCAATATTGAAAGCTTACCCCATGACGGCATGGTTTGGCTAATTTCCAACTTACAACTTGCAAGCATAACACCTCAACATAAGAGAGCCACAATGTCAAATTTTTAAGAACGAGAAAAGTAAAGTGTGCCATCAGGTTCGTGAGAGATTTACTGACCAATTTTCGCATAACACCAAAAAGAGTTTAATTTGAAGGATAGATAAAAGCAAGTCAAATGTACTTTGGAATAGCAAATTGCTAATAGGCATGTATGGTGGACACATTGGAATAACTTGGTTTTTGGGAGTTGGATGCACGAGTAGAGCTCATACTCAGTACAAAATGAGGGCTAGCAAAAGACTGGGAGCGACCAACTAAGAGAGCAATAACGGCCATAATCATACATAGCGACAAAACATCATTAAGAGAAGCATAAGATGGTATCAAAAGTTAAAAACTAAATGATCATAGAGGCTTATGGTGACTTTGTATGAGTCAAACATGTGTAAGCAAGCGCCAAGTCAACCCAAATAAAGCATCAAGGAGAAAACCAAATTAATGCTTCCAAATAATAAAAACAACGCATGATTTTTTCAAAGGCTCATTAAGCAATCTCAGTCATTTGAGACAAGTCATGCTACAGCAAAACCACTAAGCATACTATCAAAATGACATCAAGCACGACATGAAAAAGTCTAAGCCGCAGTCTAAACAAGCTCCTTTTTGTACCACTTTTTGCATGAAACTTTTTCTCTTTTTCAACACCATTCGAACCTTTTTGAAATAACTCTTTTGATGAAAACCAACATGGACCAGTGATACGTCTCAAACGTATCTATAATTTATTATGCTCCATGCTTGTTTTTACACCATTTGCCTTGTGTTTCGTTACCCTTCGTGGCGTTTTTATGCGATTTCCGGAACTAACCTATTGACAAGATGCCACAGTGCCAGTTCCCTGTTTTCTGCTGTTTTTGTGTTTCAGAAAAGCTACACAGGAAATATTCTCGGAATTGGACGAAACAAGTTCGGAAACTCCTATTTTTCCTGGACGAAGGACGAGGACCAAATGGGAGCCGGAGAGGGGCCAGAGGCTGGCCACACCATGAGGGGGCGCGGCCCAGGCCCTAGCCGCACCCACCTGTGGTGAGGAGCCCTTGGTCCACTCCTGACGACGCCCCTTCGCCTATAAGAAGCCTCCCGACGGAAAACCCTAAAAGAATCGGCGTTTTTCCCAGAACAGTTCCGCAGCTTCGTCGCCGTCGAAGACAAATTTCAGGGGACAGAAGTCTCTGTTCCGGTACCCTGCTGGGACGGGGAAGTGCCCCCGGAGCCATCTCCATCGGTATCCATCGCCGTCTCCGCCGTCTCCATCGACCTCACCACCATCTCCATCAAACTTGCTGTCTCCTATGATGAGGAGGGAGTAGTTCTCCCCCGGGGCTGAGGGCTCTGCCGGTAGCTATGTGGTTCACCTCTCTCTCCCATGATGTGATCTTTATGTGATCGTGAGCTTTCTATCTAGTTGAATTGGTAGATGCTATTATTCAGATATTATGCTACTCCCGTGCTTTTTATTTGTAATCTTCGGAGATACCTTGTATCATGGTGTGAAGGTGACTAGTATGCGCATCATGTGTATCTTTTTGGTTAATGTCTCTATAAATTGTTGGTGTTTGTTGGAACCATCTAGTGCGTTCATGGTGATAGTGTGGGACAATCTAGTTTGGATACATACGGACTTTGAGGAGTGCTTCGTAGCCCTACGCATGATTAGTGTTTGTTTTCCATTAGAGAATTGTTTTGAGTTGCATATTGATGATAGTATCTATTGGTTCAATTATGTTATATTTGTTGAGAGTGTGTCCACTAGTGAAAGTATGATCCCTAGGCCTTGTTTCCAAGCTTTGCACACCATTTACATTCAGTTTTGTTACATGTTTGCTTGCAGTGATATTTATTTCAGATTACGTTTACTACTCATAATCATCACTACTACTTGTATTTCACTATCTCTTCGCCGAACTAGTGCACCTATACATTTGATAAGTGTATTGGGTGTGTTGGGGACACAAGAGACTTTCTGTATCGTAAATGCAGGGTTGTTTGAGAGGGATAGCTTTGACCTCCTTCTCCCTGAGTTCGATAAACCTTGGGTGATCCACTTAAGAGAAACTTGCTGCTGTTCTACAAACCTCTGCACTTGGAGGCCCAACACTGTCTACAAGAACAGACGTGTGCGTAGACATCAAGCTCTTTTCTGGCGCCGTTGCCGGGGAGGTAAGGTAAAGGGTACTTGCATCCTCCTGTGTGAGTGCTCGGAGTTATTTCCTTTAGATTCTGCAATTATATCTTTTTGTTTCTTGTTTTTATTTTCACTAGTTAGGCTTAATGGAAAATAAAGAGTTCTATAGTATTTTTCCTAAGTTAGGATATGGAGTGTTTGAAGAGAAGATTGAAAAACCTTTGGAGCTTAATTTGCATGCTAATAGTATTGTTAGTATGAATGCTTTGAACACCGTTATTGCTAATGCTATAGAAAAGTCTAAGCTTGGGGAAGTGATGGCGCGGTGATGATGGTGCCAGAAAACTTGTTGGCGTTTGTTGATGAAGTAAAAATGACCGGCCAGTTGGAAACCCCAAGAGAAGGTTTGATGAATATAGCAGCAAGTTTTCCCTCAGTTATGAAACCAAGGTAGTCAATCCAGTAGGAGGGAGACAAACGACCGAAGGTGATGCCCGCTAGCTTCGCGACAGCTCCGGACAATTTATAGGGCGCCTCGTCCAAGCTTTGCTTTGCGAGCGGCAACGTGGACCCTGCACACAACACAACCAAATACTTTGTTCCCAACTTACGATGAGGTTGTCAATCTCACCGGTTTGCTTGAAACAAAAGGTATGAGCGTATCGAGTGGAAAGTGATAATAGTATGCAAGTAAAGTAAACAGTGCGAGTAAAGTAAATAGGTGATAGTAATATAAAGGAAATAAGACCGGGGTCCACAGTTCACTAGTGGTGTCTCTCCATAAGATAAAATAACACATACTGGGTAAACAAATTACAGTTGGGAAATTGATTGAATAAAGACAACGTGCATATCTCGAGAGGATCACTATGAGATTTACTCTGGGCATTACAACAAGATACATAGACCGCCATCCAACTGCATCTATGACTAATAATCCACTTGTGGCGAATCAATCCGAGAACTCCACAAGTATTAAGTTGCGAACAACAGATAATTGCATTAAGCAAAGTGTGTAATGTAAACAAAGCATATGCCCTCGAGCATATGAATGTTGTTTTCCCCCTAGTAGCAACAGCACATCTACAACCTTAGAGGTTTCTGTCACTCCCCCAGATAAAATAGAGGCATGAACCCACTATCGAGCATAAATACCCCCTCTTGGAGTCACTAGCAACTACTCGGCCAAGATAGCTACTAACAACGGAGAGCATGCAAGATCATAAACAACATAGAGATAACATAAGATAATATTCAGCACATCAACTCAATCATAACACCAATATTCATCGGATCCCAACAAACACAATATGTAGAATTACATAACGGTGATCTCGATCATGTAAAGCAGCTCACGAGATCTAAACATGAAGCACATGGTGGAGAAGACAACCATCTAGCTACTGCTATGGACCCATAGTCCAAGGTAGACTACTCACTCATCGCTCCGGAGGCAAGCATGGCGATGAAGACGACCTCCGGTGGCGATTCCCCTCTCCAACAGGGTGCCGGGAAGAGCTTCTGGACCCTCCCGATCTTCGGGTCGATGGCGGCGGCGGATCGCGATGTGTTCTGGAAAAGTGATCGGGTATTTAGGTTTTTCCCGTCGGGGGGTCTTTATAGGCGAAGAGGCAGCATTAGAAGTGGACCAGGGGGCCCACACCATAGGCCAGCGCGGGCCAGGGGTGGGCCGTGCCCCCTGGTGGTGTGGCCACCCTCTGGTCCGGCTCCGTCTCCTCTTTGGTGTTCTGGAAGCTCCATGAAATATCTGGACGACTGGCTTTGGTTTTGTCCAATTCCGAGAATATTTCCTGTGTAACTTTTCTGAAACACAAAAACATCAGAAAACAGGGAACTGGCACTGTGGCATCTCGTTAATAGGTTAGTTCCAGAAAATGCATAAAAATGCCACGAAGTGTAACGAACCACTAAACAAATGGTGTAAAAACAAGCATGGAGCATCAAAAATTATGGATACGTTGGAGACGTATCAGCATCCCCAAGCTTAACTCCTGCTCGTCCTCGAGTAGGTAAGTGATAACAAAAGAAATAATTTTTGAGGTGACATGCACCTACACAATCTTGATCAACTATGTAAGCTTTGTGCGCTGGGATCAAAAGAACTTAAAACATGGGCATGAAAGATATAATCTTGATAGAAGAAACTTAGCAACCATGTTATAACATGAAAATGAACACAAACAAAAGATCATGAAAATGAAACAATGAAAGTCAAACGTGTGTTCAAATCATATGGAAAAACATACAAATGGTTTTCAGCTTGTCCCTCATGGAGTAGCAAAACATAAATGCATAGGACACCTTCAAGTTTAAGAGGGCGACTAGATACAAGTAATTTAAGAATAAGTGAAACCAACAATATGAATCAATCAATGAAAACTTTGGGACAATGCACATTATACTCAGAATGACAACTATGCTCTCTTAATGGTGCATAAAGATAGAAGGTGGAGACTCAACATAAAAGTAAAAGAAAGGCCCTTCGCGGAGGGAAGCAGTGATTGCAAGTTTTATAAACCTTCAAAAATTATGGTACTTATCGGCTTTGAGCTCTCATTGCCCCCATCATAAGCATCTTGAATGGTTAAAGTTAATGCGAGAACACTTATGCTGCATATGCTTGACAAATCATAAGTTGAAAGCCTCGTGTCCCATGAAATACAAATACCCAAACCTCATGCTACTTTACTTAGAGTCCCAAGCAAGCTCTTGTCATTGTAAGTATACACGTATCATCGAGAACCACCAACGGGGTACCTCCGTGCCCGATGACATGGAACAAGCACACATCAAAATGACAGGACAAACAGACAATGAACACCTCAGCATCTCTTTTATTTACCATTGGTATAGCTTTTTATTGCGAGATGCGTCGTCGAATGTTCACTATGGGCATGCTGTAAATTTACACCATGAATTATGCATGGCTTAGATTAGCGGCCCAAGCGTTTCTCTAACACATATACAAACTCCATGATCCCGCAAGATTCCCAATTCATTTCACACCGTGAGTATCCATAAACAAAAGATCACGATATCAACTCAAATGAAAGATAGTGCAATGTTGAAAGCTTGCCCCATGACGGCATGGCTGGCCTATTCCCAACTTACAACTTGCAAGCATAACAACTCAACATAAGAGACCACCATGTCAAAATTTTAAAACGAGAAAAGTAAAGTGTGCCATCCGGTTTGTGAGAGCTTTACTGACCAATTTTTGCATAACACCAAAAAGAGTTTAATTTGAAGGATAGATAAAAGCAAGTCAAATGTACTTTGGAATAGCAAATTGCTAATAGGTATGTATGGTGGACACAATGGAAAACTTGGTTTTTTTAGGAGTTGGATGCACGAGTAGACCTCATACTCAGTACAAAATGAGGGCTAGCAAAAGACTGGGAGCGCCAACTAAGAGAGCAATAACGGCCATAATCATGCAGAGCGACAAAGCGACATTAAAAGAAGCATAAGATGGCATCAAAAGTCAAAAACTAAATGATCATCGCGGCAATGGCGACTTTGTATGAGTCAAACATGTGTGAGCATGCGCCAAGTCAATCCAAATAAAGCATCAAAGGAGAAAACCAAAATAATGCTTCCAAATAATTAAAACAACGCATGATTTTTTCAAAGGCTCATTAAGCAATCTCAGTCATTTGAGACAAGTCATGCTACAGCAAAACCACTAAGCATACTATCAAAAAGACATCAAGCACGACATGCAAAAGCCTAGGCCGCAGTCTACACAAGGTCCTTCTTGTACCACTTTTTTGCATAAAGCTTTTTCTCTTTTCCAACACCATTCAAACTTTTTATAGCCAACTCTTTTGATGAAAACCAACAAGTACCAGAGGCAAAAATACACCTTGATGAAAATATATAACAATATATGAACACAAATCAAGGCAAAAATCGAAAGCTAAACGCAGTTCTAGAAAAAGATGAACACTCGTTGAAACGATAGGAGTGAAAAACTGAGTGTTCTTGGCAAATGAAAAGCAAGGCAACTTCTCCAAAAGGAATTTGTTGGGGTCCAACCATTTATTGCAGCAAACAAACTAAACAAAACTGAAAACTAAAAACAACTGATGCTCCAAGAAAAACGCATAATGCATGAAGCAATAAAAATATAGTGTTTTGAAAGGTGACCTGATTTTTGCCGATGAAGAAGGCGTGCCTCGGGGGCATCCCCAAGCTTTGACGCTTGTACTTCTTGGATATTTCTTGGGGTGACATGGGCATCCCCAAGCTTGAGCTTTTTTCCATTCTTCAACTCATCTCATCATTCTCCAATCCCTACACTTGAAAACTTCCTTCATACAAAACTAAACACAAATCTATTAGCAACATTAGTGTAAGCATAACATTGAATCAACCCTTTTTTGCTTCAGGTTTCAACTCAAAACCACCACATATAAAGCATATAATACTGTAGCAACTTCCCCAAAAGTTCCGTTATCAAAAGAACTCAAAAAGAAAGCGATAAAGCGGTAAACACAAATATTGGCAGAAATCTGTCAAAACAGAACAGCTGACAAAGGTCGAATTTTTAGAGGGTTTTCTGTTGCTCAAATCAAAAAGTGTTCAACTAATGAAAGTTTGGATATAACCTGGGGCATATGCACAAGAAATCGCAGGTCCAAAAGATGTACAGAGAATTTTCACAAATTATTACGGTGCAGCACCGAAAACTGTTTCAGGACAGCAACATCCCCAAATCTTACCTCACTCAAATTAGAGGCTTCTCTTGGCACAAAAATGAAATAAAAAGGATAAGGAGAGGTCATTAAAGTAGTAATAACTTCTAAGACTCAAATAAAAGAAAAAGAACTGAATGTAAAAAAACATTGGGTTATCTCCCAAGAGTGCTTTTCTTTAACGCCTTTGAGCTAGGCGCAGAAAATGCGAATTAAGTAATATCAAGCGATGAAGCATCAAGCTCATAATTTGCTCTAAGAATAGAGTCAAAAAGTAATTTCTTTCTCTTTCTAGGGAAGTGTTCCATACCTTTCTTGAGTGGAAATTGGTATTTGATGATGCCTTCCCTCATATCAATGATGGCACCTACAGTTCGAAGAAAGGGTCTTCCCAAAATAATAGGATATGACGCATTGCATTCAACATCCATGACAAGAAAATCAATGGGAACAAGGTTATTGTTAACCATAATAAGAACATCATTAATTCTTCCCAAAGGTTTCTTCTTAGCAACATCAGCAATAGGAATATCATAATAACACTTGTCAAGCGGTGGTAAATCAAGCATGTCATAAATTTTTCTAGGCATAATAGAAATACTAGCACCTAGATCACATAAAGCATGGCAATCAAAACCATTAACATGCATATCAATGATGGGTTCCCAACCATCTTCTAACTTTGTGGGAATAGAAGCTTTTTGCTTCAACTTTTCATCCCTAATTTTCATGAGAGCATTGGTAATATGCTTAGTAAAAGCAACATTTAAAGAACTAGCATTGGGAGTCAAAGCAAGCTTTTGCAAGAACAAAATAACTTCAGATATATTGCAGCCATCAAAATCAAAATCATTAAAGGAAGGGATATCTATTTTTGTGCCCTCGGGTCCTTAGTTGTACTCAGTTTTCCCCAGCTCCTTAGTTTTTCCTCAGTTTTGCCCAAGCCCTTGTCTGAAACCCTCACAAGGAGGTCGGACGGAAGGAATCCCGTTCAGTTGACCGTTCCGTGCTGACGAGTGGGGCCGTGTCGTGTGGGGCCGCGTCGTGTGGGGCTGGTAGAAAGGGACCGTGTGGGACAGGACGAGACCGTGTTTGGTCATACGAGCGGAGCTGGGGCCGTAGCGTGTGGAGCCGTGTGGGTCCGGGACGTGGGCATGAGTGGTTTCTATCTCTTTCGCCCAGATTAGCAGTTTTCAATGCACTTTTTTCCTCTCTCTCGCTCGATCTCATTCATTCTTGATTGCCCAAATTGGTAGCAAATCTAGAGCAGCTTCTCCTTCTGTTTCTTAATGCCATTCATTTCTTTATGCCTTCGTTTTTACCCAATCAGGCAATCCCTCCGATCCATATTACTCTTCACTAATACGGATGTATCAACCACTAAAATGTGTTTAGATACAACCACATTAGCGAAGAGTAATATGGATCGGAGGGAGTAGGAAATCTAGGGCACAAATCCAGAGAAAATATACGATAAGCTGCATACAGCAGCCAACATAGCATAGATAACAGTAGCTACCGACCGAGATCCAACATAAGCTACAATTTACATGAATGGGATTAAGCTTGGAGGCTGCGCAGGTGAATCCCAAGTGCTTTGTGTTTGGCCATGAACGCATGCACGTTCACGGTCGTTCCAACTCTAGCGCCGCCAATGGCTCTGCCAATGGATTCGGCATGGTTCACTAGGCAGTTGAAGTCGGTGGCGCGGAGCCTCCTGGTGCAGAAGGGGCACCTGTAAACGCCTCAAGCAAAGTGGCGATCATAATGGCCGGACTGCAGCCTCCTGAGGACGTGACGAGTCTTGGTGTGGAAGGACTCGTCGTCGCTGTCGACGTCGCTGCTCTGCACCTGTCACGTAGCACCAAAGATCGAAAAACACGGAGTCAATTGTAGCGATGATGGAACAGAGAGTGAACAAAAGATCATGCATGATAATATGGGCACGAAAAAAAGAGGTAGCCTCAGTTACATTGGACACACTTATATCCAGGATTTGGGTCAGTGAACCAAAGATCATGCACAACAAATTTGTACACACCAATTGTTCACAGACCAAACCCTGAATCAATTTGTGCCCAAATATTCATCATCATCAGCACAAATTAACCGGATGGGATTGATTACTCACATAAGTTAACCGAATCTTAAACAAAAGCAAATCACAAACACTAATAACGCAAGATCTAGAACTAGGAACAGACGAACCCTAATAATGCAAGATCTAACACGCAAGATCTAGAACTAGGAACTGACGAACCCTAATGACGCAAGATCTAACACAAAAGGATTGAACTAGGAACAGATGAACCCTATTAACGCAAGATCTAACACAAAATGATAGAACTAGGAACAGACGAACCCTAATAACGCAAGATCTAACACAAAAAGGATTGAAATGAAATAAGAGCAAGGGAACAAAGGGTTACCTCCTCGTCGTCGACGATGCTGGTGTCATAGGGGTTCTCCGGGGCGACGTACGGCTCTTGTTCGTATGGGTCCCAATCGACGGGGAACTGGACGGGGGCCTGGACGGGGGCGGCGGCTGATGCGCCGGCGGCTGATGCGCCAGCGGCTACGTCAGAAGCAGCGACGGGGGCCGGGACGGGGGCGGCGGCCGATGCGCCGGCGGCTGATGCGCCGGCGGCTACGTTCGAAGCAGCGACGGGGTCCTAGACGGGGGCGGCGGCCGATGCGCCGGCGGCCGATGTGCCGGCGGCTGATGCGCCGGCGGCTACGTCGGAAGCGCCGACAATGGGCATCTTATTCTTCTCCATCGCCGGGGTTTTTTCTTTGGGGTTTTTTCGACGCGAAGTGGAGAAGATGATGGGACATGAGAGGCGGTTGCAGTGAGAATGAGAGAGTGGGCGAGCGTCGAGGGAGAGAAAGAGGGGCTCTATAAAGACGAAGGTGGCGTTTGGTGTACCGCAACACGCGTCCGCTATGCACGGCTGCAGTGTGCACCGCGACATGAGGCTAACCCTTCGACGTTTGGTGTACTCAGTTCTAACCTCGGGCCTTATACAGAAATTTTATTTGTACTCAGTTTTCCCCTCGAGTACTTAGACTGGGAAGTGCAATATACTCAGTTCTACCCTCAAGTAGGTGGTCAACAGAGAGTCAACAAATGAGATTAACATAGCTAATTGAGTCATTTTATGCGCAAAAAAATCCAAAAAAATAAAAACATAGTGGCACCTACTCATGGAGTCTTCCTACGCAACCTGCCACCTTGAACAAACATAGATAAATTATGTTTTACCACAAATTGCCACTTCTCAGAATTACTAGTAGCTATGAAGATGCATGGTTTTCCACTCAAACCCCTTTGCAAAACATCTTCCCCAAAACATAGTTTGTCTAAATGAGGCCATAATTGTCACACTCATGTATATTTGAATTGCAAATAATTTGATGTAGCCCAATATGAATTATATTGTACAAAACACGCATTTTTCATTTTGTAATTCTTTTGTTTGAATCCCTTAGTCTATTTACTATTTACGTGCCCTTGGTTTCTTAGTACTACTCAGTTTTGCCCTCAAGTACTGTCACAAATGCTCACAGAAGCCCAAACTTATCCTGATTGGTTGAGCCGTTGTCACACGGATCGACTCCACCAACCGTTGATCCACTGATCTAATGGGTAGTATACCCCTATCCGTCTCTTTGTGGCCACCCCTCTCTCTCTCTGTCGGTGGATCAACGGTTGGTGGAGTCGATCCGTGTGACAAGAGACATGCATTTATGGATTATTTTGCCACATAACTATATTCCCTCTATTTATGCATTATTTTCCACGATTTAAAAATGTTAAACTAAAAAGTGGTATAATTTTGGTGTAAACAAGAGACATACATATTTGCGGATTTCGGTGAATGGATTATTTATCACCCCTCTAACAATTATCAACTATCTTTAGCATTCCTTTTCTTTTAGGGAATATAGTTTTGGTAATTTGAAACGGCCCAAAAGTGGTATAATTTTGGTAGAAACATGAGACATACATATTTGGCATATTTGGGGGATTTCGGTGAATGGATTATTTATCACCCCTCTAACAATTATCAACTATCTTTAGCATTCCTTTTCTTTTAGGGAATATAGTTTTGGTAATTTGAAACGGCCCAAAAATGGTATAATTTTGGTAGAAACATGAGACATACATATTTGGCATATTTGGGGGATTTCGGTGAATGGATTATTTATCACCCCTCTAACGATTATCAACTATCTTTAGCATTCCTTTTCTTTTAGGGAATATAGTTTTGGCAATTTGAAACGGCCCAAAAGTGGTATAATTTTGGTAGAAACATGAGACATACATATTTGGCATATTTGAGGGATTTTGGTGAATGGATTATTTATCACCCCTCTAACAATTATCAACTATCTTTAGCATTCCTTTTTTAGGGAATATAGTTTTGGCAATTTGAAACGGCCCAAAAGTGGTATAATTTTGGTAGAAACATGAGACATACATATTTGGCATATTTGGGGGATTTCGATGAATGGATTATTTATCACCCCTCTAACAATTATCAACTTTCTTTAGCATTCCTTTTCTTTTAGGGAATATAATTTGGGATATAGTTTTGGTTATTTGAAACGTCCCAAAAGTGGTATAATTTTGGTATAAACATGAGACATACATATTTGTGGGATTTCGGTGAATGCATTATTTGTCACCCCTCTAACAATTATCAACTATCTTTAGCATTCCTATATTCCCTAACACTTATTTTTTTTGGTAATTTTGGTGAATGCACACACTAACTTTGAAAACAACTACAAGTACATGTAACTAACTAATGGATTTGTAACAAGGGATCCTTTGTAACAACTTCTAGCGCTTGATGAGCAATGATAAGAATCCGATCACAATTATACAACAAAAAAAACAGCCATCAGATTAGCTTGCTTCTTTAACTCGATCAGCTGCTTTAACTGCTTGTTCATTTTCTTCAGTTCTCCCTTCACTTCCACCAGTTCTGCATAGAATAAAGACAACGTGCATATGTCGAGAGGATCACTATGAGATTTACTCTGGGCATTACAACAAGATACATAGACCGCCATCCAACTGCATCTATGACTAATAATCCACTTGTGGTGAATCAATCCGAGAACTCCACAAGTATTAAGTTGCGAACAATAGATAATTGCATTAAGCAAAGTGTGTAATGTAAACAAAGCATATGCCCTCGAGCATATGAATGTTGTTTTCCCCTAGTAGCAATAGCACATCTACAACCTTAGAGGTTTCTGTCACTCCCCCAGATTAAATAGAGGCATGAACCCACTATCGAGCATAAATACCCCCTCTTGGAGTCACTAGCAACTACTCGGCCAAGATAGCTACTAACAACGGAGAGCATGCAAGATCATAAACAACATAGAGATAACATAAGATAATATTCAGTATAGATTATGATCCTAGCTAGTATAGATTATGATAATTCTGATTGGGATGATGTTCCTATGCCTGTTACCTATGTTAGTGATCATGATTGGGAAAAGCACTCTACTTTTGATATTGAAAATCTTTTTGGTACCAATTCTAAGGTTAATAATTGTTGTACCATTAGTACTATCCATGTTCCTTCTTATGATGATATGTTTGATGAATATGCTTTGCGAAATAGCTGTTCTCTAGCTTGTGATGATACTAAACCTCTAGTTTATGATGGTTATGATGATGGGTATAATATTTTCAGTTTACCTACTTTTGAGGAGAAAATTAGTTATGATTACAATATGCCTTCTGTTTTTGATGATTATGGTGATGAGAATAATTATTCTGTTGAATCTGCTCCTACTACGATTGTTCATGTGGGGAGTATTAATTCTTTTATGCATGTGGCTCATGATAGGGATGCTTTATGTGATAGTTATATTGTTAGTTCTATTCATGATGCTACTGAAAGTTATTATGAGAGAGGGAAACATGGTTTGATGGATCTCAACAATATTGAGTTTCCCCTCTTTATGTTGCAATTCTTGAAGTTATACTTGTTTTGCCTTCCTATGCTTTTTGCTTTGCGCTTTCAAGACTTGTCTCTTTACAAGACTATTTTTCATAGGAAGTAGTTTAGATTTAAATGTGTTTCATATTTGCTTTTTGATGCTCTCTATTCCTTCAAGTTCTTATATAGCGCCTTTGCCTTAAGCTCTTTTATGGCGCCTACATGAGCATCTTTGCAAACTACTGCGCCTAGCTCAAAGGCGTTAAAGAAAAGCACTTTTGGGAGATAACCCAATGTTTTACTTTTCAGTACTTTTTCTTTTATTTGAGTCTTGGAAGTTATTACTAATGTAATAACCTCTCCTTATCCTTTTTATTTTGTTGTTGTGCCAAGAGAAACCTCTAATGTGAGGTAGGTAAGATTTGGGGAATTGCTGTCCTGAAACAGATTTCGGTGCTGCACCGTAAAAATTCATGAAAATTCTCTATATATCTTTGGGATTTCTATTCTCGTGCCCCTGGGTCGTTAGTTGTACTCAGTTTACCCCAGCCGCTTAACTTTTCCTCAGTTTTCCCCTCGCTCCAGTTTGAAACCCCTCGCAGACGCTCGGACGGGAGGGTTGCCGTCTGGTCAGAGGCCTTGACCGTTACCGGTGACGGCTAGGGAGCCGCGGTGGTTGTGAATTGACCGATGCTTTTGAATGGTGCTGACGGGTAGGGTCAGGAGACACGTCGGAGCAGCCATCCATCTATCGCTGACGTGTGGGCCGTTTTATTTCTTGATTGTATACGCGGTGCTGCCAATGACAAATGGGGCCGCTCTATAGGGCTGCCGCAGCCAATGACCAGTGGGGTCGTGTATTTTTCAGGAAAAGACTTATATTGCCGCTCTGTAGGGCCTCCGCAGCCAATGACCAATGGGGCCGCTCTGTGGGGCTGCTGCAGCCAATGACCAGTGGGGTCGTCTATTTATTTAGAGAAAATCATATATTGCCGCTCTGTGGGGCCTCCGCAGCCAATGACCGCTGGGGTCATCTATTTATTTAGAGAAAATCATATAGAGCCGCTCTGTGGGGCCGCCTCAGCCAATGACCGCTGGGGTCGCCCTTTTTCTTAAGCTAGACCCAGCAGGTGACTATTTTCGCTAGAGAGAAGCAACAAGTTCGCTAATTAATTTTTCTTAAGCTAGACCCAGCAGGTGACTATTTTCACAGCTTAATCTAAAGTGAATCTTATGCTAAACATGGCTGGAACCTAGTGTTGTGTATCTCATTAGTCATCGGAGAACCGCTGGCAGCTCGTTCCCCACCCTCGGACGGAGCAGCCATCGCCGGCGCCTCGTCGCATCGCCGGCTCTGTCCCCCGGCGGCGGCGGAGGGACTGCGGCGCTGCACGTCAACCCCGGCTCCAGCACTTGTTTCGTCCGCACGCATTGTACCCACCGCAGGAAAGTCCGCTGCAAGCAGATCTGCCGCCCACGACGACCGGGATTTGTTCCGCGCACCAATTGGTAGTATAGCTTGGTAAGACCTCCGCTTCCGCCTCCCCCGCCCCCTAATCGATTCGGTTCCCGTAATTTATTGGAGTTTGCAGGTGCAAAATAGTCCTCAATGTCTAGTTGTAGCGGGTACACCGGCGAGGGTGGGGATTCGATCATGTCGTGGCCACGTTCTACTTCTCCTACCTCGTCGGAAGTGCAGGTATCTAGCTTCTGCTCTCTGTACTACCGTTGAATTTAAGTGCCGCCATGGCCTGTTGGAGTGATTTCAGTTGTTCTTTTTTCCATTATTGTTACAGTTCGCCAGACAAGCCGATGATCCATGGTACATTGCATACCAAGATGAATCAACCCAGTGGTGTAGCCAGAGGATGGATTTGGAGGAGAAGGTGGCCAATTTAGGTGATGAATTGGCCCGTAAAAACCTGATGATATTCGAGCTGAAGCGTACTGTGGAGGAAGAAAAGAAGAATTCAGAGCTTATTCGCAAGGAGAAGTTGATACTTGAGACAGATCTTGCCGTATCTGATCAAGTGGTAGAAAATCTAGAACATGAACTTCAAGTGATGGGAGAGGCGAAAAGTAGATTCATCTGGGCAGTTTTATTAGGTGTCATCCCTGTCCTAGCAGTTATGTGGTTGTGGTAGATGATTTAGATAGTATAGAATTGTTATTCAGTAGATGGCTCTAACCACTGTATTTTGGTGTGGCTCTAACCACTGTATTTTAGTGTGGCTCTAACCACTGTATTTTGACGTACAATTTCCTAGTTGTGCTAAGTAATGCGCGCGATAATTTTAGCATGCATGAACATCTTATAAAAGTGAAGGGATCCCAAAAGTGAATTTGGATGAGTTCCAAAAGTGAAGGGATCCTAAAAGTGAAAGCATGTACCAGCCTCTCGGATCAAATACATATCAATCTTCCCAATCAAGTTGGGATAGAATTCAAATCATACATTCGGATGTACAGGGACACATCGAGAAAGTGGAGAAGCTTTTTTTGAGACGGAGGTAGTAGTTCGAACAATTTTATCCCAAATTGAAATTGAAAAATACAAATTTATCATAATTTATCCCAATTTGCGGCGTTGAACACGGCCGTGCACCGATGGGCTAGAAGGCCCTGGACAACGGGCGGCTGAGGGGTGGTCATCTGCGCCATCCGCAAACTCGGACATGGAGGAGGGCTGGATCTGCGGCTTCGCAACCACTCTTGGCACCGCCGCCATCTTGGTGGCTGGATCTGCGCGATCCGCAAACTCGGACATGGAGGAGGGCTGGATCTGCGCCGTCGCAGTAATGTTGTAGGCGATGGCTTCAATCGTCTTGGCATCGATGACCACTGTCGACACGGCCGCCGTCTTGGTGTCCATCAGTAACAAATCTGAGGAGGGCAACGGAAGTGAGACATCGGCAGGCTCCGACATTGAAGGCTGGATCTGCGCTGTCGCAGCGATGTTGTAGGTCGAAGCGATGTTGTAGGCGATGGCTTCAAGACGATCGGTGAGCACTGTCGACACGGCCGCCGTCTTGGTGTCCATCAGCAACAGATCTGAGGAGGGCAACGGAAGTGAGACATCGGCAGGCTCCGACATTGAAGGCTGGATCTGCGCCGTCGCAGCGATGTTGTAGGTCGTAGCGATGTTATAGGCGATGGCTTCAAGACGATCGGTGAGCACTGTCAGCACGGCCACCGTCTTGGTGTTCTTCATCATCAACAAATCTGAGAAGATAAACGAAAGTGAGACAGAGAGAGAGATTTCAACTATTTATGAGGGTTAGATCCTCACCGGCACTCTTAGATCCTCACCGGCACTCTTAGATCCACGCCGCCGCACGGTTAGATCCGCGCCACCGCACGCACAGTTAGATCCGTGCCGCCGCACGCTGCAGTTCCGCGCGGCCGCACGCACGGTTAGATCCGCGCGGCCGCACGCACGGTTAGATCCGCGTGGCCGCACGCACACTGCAAATCCGCGCCGCCGCGACCGCCAGAGTAAGAGAGGAAGATGCGACTGCTAGGGTTGGTAGGTATGTGCTCTGCTCTTCTCTCCGTATGCGTCCATCGAGGTAGAGAGAGATATATAGGCCGTCCGATCATAAATGATCCCACGGTGCAAGCGTACGTTGAGCTATCAACCAACCAAGATCCATGTGACATACATCTCGACCAATCAGAGATCAGCCAGTGAGTACAAGTGAGGAAAACTGAGTAGAACTAAGAGGGGGAAAAGTGAGGAAATGTTTATCGGAAGGGCAAAACTGAGTAGGACTGAGTAAAACAAGTGGACCCGGAGGGGGAAAACTGAGTAAAACTAAGTAAAACAGGGGCACCCAAATAATAAAGGGAGTAAGGGAAATTGTAGCTTTTGGCATAAAAATTGTTAGATTGTGTTATTTGAACAATATAGTACATTTTGGCCGACGTGATATTGTTTGCAATTCAAAGATACACAAGTGTGACGAATTTGGACTCATTTGAACAAAGTTTGTAAACATAGTGGGTATTTGGGAGGTGTGTTGAGTAGAAAGCCCTGCATCTTCATAGCTAGTAGCTCATGGACTAGGAAGTGGTTTTGGGAAAAACTTCATATCTCTATATTTCCTTTTCCATTATTATTTCTCTAGGTTGTAGGTAACATAACAAGACTCCATGGGAAGGTTCCACCATGTTTTGAATTATTTTGAATTATTTTGAATTAAACTAAACCCAAAACTATATTTTTTGAGTTTAGTCACTTAGAAAATGATAAATTTCCTTTTCCATTATTATTTCTCTAGGTTGTAGGTAACATAACAAGACTCCATGGGAAGGTTCCACCATGTTTTGAATTATTTTGAATTATTTTGAATTAAACTAAACCCAAAACTATATTTTTTGAGTTTAGTCACTTAGAAAATGATAAATTTCCTTTTCCATTATTATTTCTCTAGGTTGTAGGTAACATAACAAGACTCCATGGGAAGGTTCCACCATGTTTTGAATTATTTTGATTTTTTTTGAATTAAACTAAACCCAAAACTATATTTTTTGAGTTTAGTCACTTAGAAAATGATAAATGTGGCTTAAGCGATGAACTTATTCGAGGTGCATGACCATAAAAAACTTGCAATAACACATACATTCAAATTAATTGTTCAAAATAAAATCTTTCTCTTGCTCCTGGTGTGACTCGCTGGGTCCACCACCTTACTCCGGGTAACCCTACCAGGGATATTACCGGTGTCTACCTTCCTTTTGCCATCTTTCTTGTTCTTGTTCTTCTTCTCTTCGGGTTGTGCCAAGACCGAGACAACCATATCATACGAAGCTTGTGCTCTTTCTTCTAATGCATTTTCTTCAAATGCTTCAAGCAGCTCTCGATCCATTGCTTCAATGGCCTCTTGATCCATCTGTTCCCTCTGCTCTCGATCCATCGGTTCAAGCAGCTCTCGATCCATCTGTTCCCTCTGCTCTTGATCCATCAGTTCAAGCAGCTCTTGATCCATCGGTTCAAGCAGCTCTTGATCCATCAGTTCAATCTGCTCTGGATCCATCGGTTCAAGCAGATCATGATCCATTGCTTCAATCTCCTCATGTTGAATTGTTGCTTCATTCTCCTCTGCATTTGCTGCTCCCGCCTGATCTTCCATTCCAAAAGCTGGGTCAACTGGATTTTTACAAAGCCTAGCAATGTGTCCAGGGGTTCCACAATGTTTGCACTTACGTCGTCGAATCGGTGCACTACCCTCTGCACTAGCTCTGATCCTATTCTTCCTCGGCCTACCTGCCGGTCTAGTCAAAACTGGAGAGTACAATTTGAAGCCTGGATCGACTGTCATCCATTGGTCTTTTCCCAATAAGGTAGGAACATTCATAGCATATGCAGCCCTAAATTTGGCAACAGAGAAATACTCTGACACATACTGATCAACTTCACCTTCTGCACCCGCTATAACACTCATGAAAAACAATGCGTGTATGCAGGGTATCCCACGGATCTGCCATCGCCTACAATGGCATGTCCTATCAACCAAACTCACTGGATACCTCCACTGCCTGTTTTTACTGTCAGTGTAGGTTACCTCAGCCTCCATTCCTTTTCTGATGCATTTCATCTTCAATTGTTTTGCCCTGGAATGCAAAGACTTAATCAAAGATGGGAGCATGAGATGGCCAACATATTTTGTGGTTGCAATTCTTTGACGCAGATCGATCTTTATCATGATCATCTGCCTAATCTTATCAAATATTTGCCACAACATAAGCCCTTTCAATGACTTGACCTTTGCATTGAAACTCTCCGCAAGGTTACTTGTTACATAGTCTACCTTGCAAATTTCATTGAATTGGCTTCTTGACCACACCCTACCATGATGTTCATTCAAGTACTCCTTCACCCCAGGTTTTTGTTTATACAACACTTCCAAATGAAACAGATGCTTCCTAATGCTGCATGTGTATGCAGCTGGCCATAGGTTGTCAGTATAAACTTTACCCTTGAATTTCTTTGTAAAATTCTGTACCAAGTGTCGCATACATTCCCTATGCTCCACTCCAGGGAATACTGCTTCTACTGCACTCTCCAAACCTTTGCAAGCGTCTGTGTGGATAGCAAGTCCTGGTGGATGACCTATAAGGTCACGCAAATTCTGCAGAAACCAAGTCCAACTTTCCTCTGACTCAACCTCCAAAACTCCATAAGTAACATGGAACATCCAATTGTGTCCATCAACTGCAGTAGCAGCAACTAGCTGTCCTTTAAACCTGCCATGAAGAGCTGTTGCATCCACGGCCAAATAAGGCCTGCAACCGTCCAGAAAGCCTTTCCAGCAAGCTTTGAAACAAACAAAAGCCCTTCTAAAACATTCCTTCTGCATTATCCTCCCGCTTTTCAATTTGTAGGGAACTGTATGCTTGTCTATCGCTACAACACTGCCTGGACTAGCCATCTCCACTTCAGCTTTGAAAGTGTAAAGCAACTGAAAGCTTTCATTCCATGGACCATTGATCCTGTCAAGAGCCATTTCCTTTGCATAGAACATCCTCATGTAAGGTATTTTTATAGTAAACTTATCAGATATCAATTTTATGAGTGCTGTTGGACCAAGTGATGGAGTTTCTCTCGGCCAATCTATGATTGCATCTGCCAACCACCTAGTCTTCGCTAGCTTTGATTTCTCCTCTGGCGCTCCCGCTCGTGGTGGACAAGTATGGTCGATCGAGTTCTTCTTTATCTGAAACATAATTATAAGGGATGTCAGTAACAGTTAACAAATTTTACACTGTGATCTAAAATACACAACTGGTTGGCGTAGTACCTGAACCACGGTGCTTCTGAGCATTGTGGATGCATGCAACCTCCACTTACACCTCTTGTATGGGCACTTAACTGTGAACCTACCTGGCTCACTTTTAATAACCTCATAATCATTCTTGGTGAGAATGCAATATGTAGTAATTGCATTACGGCAGTCCATCATCGTTTGAAATACGGTGCCTTCTGCAAGCTGAGGATCCTCCCTGTTCCACTCAATTGTTGGCAAGTCATCACCTTCGTAATCGGCTAAAACAAGGCTGTCATTGTTCTCATCCTTCTCTTCATCATCAGTGTCATCAAATCTAGCACCTTGTGCAATATCTTCCATGTATTGATCCTCCATTGCCTGCTTACTGCATCGATCTACCAATTCAGGAAACATCAACTCATCCTCATCATCTTGAGGAGACGGATCCTCAATCTCTGCATCGTCCTCCACATCGACCGCAGGAACGATCTGGCTACCACTACCACTAGCACTGGGGACAGATGGTGCTGTTGTGGACCTACAAGGAGCGGGGCGGCGCACACGATTAGCAGAGGTAGCAACACTAGAGAGACATGATGCCCGACCACCTAATGATGCCCCAACACCAGATGATGCCTGGACCCTATCCACATGGGTTCGAATTTTACCGACACGGCAAGAATCATTTAAAGCAAAAAAGAATTCCCAGATCGTCGTCGGAAATTAGTGGAACATATCTTCCCTCCATGCTGTTGAAATATTGGAAATCAACTGAATCGCCAGCGCCCCAGGGGTACCGAGCGCAGATGTTATTTTTTAAATCCCTCAACGAGATGGTAGTTGCAACCACCGTTGGGATGTAAAATCCGCTCACATTGCGTTCAGAATCACGCAAAAAGCTAGTATCCAGCCTAACCACCAGCCGAAAAGCCAGCGCTGGATCAATCCTATTTGAAAAGCAACGCAGTTAGTTGAGCAACAACGATTCGCGCTCAAAAACTGCCTACTGTTAATTCACATAGGCAGACGATGCTTACCCAGATGGAATCCATGCGTTAGATCCCTCCGATTCCCAATCTTCTCCGCCGTTGAGGGGCATAATCGGCACACCAGACGGATGTACAAACTCTGCCGCGATAGGGGTAGATCTAGTGGAGACGGAGCCCTCTCCGCCTCCCGGGGGTGGTGGTGGGGGCGGGGGCGGGGCGGCTCGGGGGCGGACAACGCCATAAGGTAGGAGGGCAGGACGGCGTGGCAGCGGAGGGGCGGTGAGCTCTTCCAGTCTTGGGCGGAGGGGAAAGCTTTGGGTGAGTGACCGCCAGTCCGACGTGTCTCATTGGGTCAACAGTCAACACCATTCAAAAGCAACGGTCCATTCACAACCACCGCGGCTCCCTAGCCGTCACCGGTCACGGTCTAAGGCCTCTGACCAGAGGGCAACCCTCCCGTCCGAGCGTCTGCGAGGGGTTTCAAACTGGAGCGAGGGGAAAACTGAGGAAAAGTTAAGCGGCTGGGGAAAACTGAGTACAACTAACGACCCAGGGGCACGAGAATAGAAATCCCAATATCTTTTGGACCTGCGATTTCTTGTTCATATGCCCCAGGTTATATCCAAACTTTCATTAGTTGAATACTTTTTGATTTGAGCAACAGAAAACCCTGCAAAAATTTGACCTTTGTCAGTTGTTCTGTTTTGACAGATTTCTACCAATATTTGTGTCTGCCGCTTTATCGCTTTCTTTTTGAGTTCTTTTGATCACAAATTCCTTTTGGGGAAGTTGCTACAGTAGTATATGCTTTATATGTGGTGGTTTTGAGTTTAAACCTAAAGCAAAAAGGGTTGATTCAATGCTATGCTTACACTAATGTTGCTAATAGAATTGTGTTTAGTTTTGTATGAAGGAAGTTTTCAAGTGTAGGGATTGGAGAATGATGAGATGAGTTGAAGAATGGACAAAAGCTCAAGCTTGGGGATGCCCATGTCACCCCAAGAAATATCCAAGAAGTACAAGCGTCAAATCTTGGGGATGCCCCTAGGCACCCCTTCTTCATCGGCAAAAATCAGGTCACCTTTCAAGACACTATATTTTTATTGCTTCATGCACTATGCATTTTTCTTGGAGCGTCAGTTATTTTTGCTTTCAGTTTTCTTTTGTTTTGTTTGCTGCAATAAATGGTTGGATCACATCATATTCCTTTTGGAGAGAGACTTACTCTATTTTCCATTGCCAAGAACACTCTAGTTTTCACTTTTATTGTTCAACGAGTGTTCTCTTTTTCTGCTACTGCGTTTAGCTTTTGTTTTTCGCCTTGATTTTTGTTCAGATCTTGTTTTATCTTTGCATCAAGGTGTATTTAGACCACTGGTCTATATTGTTTTTCATCAAAAGAATTGTTTCAAAAAAGCTCGAATGGTGTTGGAAAAGAGAAAAAGCTTTATGCAAAAAAAAGTGGTACAAAAGGAGCTTGTGTAGACCTAGGCTTTTGCATGTCGTGCTTGATGTCTTTTTGATAGTATGCTTAGTGATTTTTGCTGTAGCATGACTTGTCTCAAATGACCGAGATTGCTTAATGAGCCTTTGAAAAAATCATGCGTTGTTTTTATCATATGGAAGCATTTATTTAGTTTTCTCCTTTGATGCTTTATTTGGGTTGACTTGGCACATTCTTACACATATTGACTACAAAATAAGACACCTATAGCCTCTATGATCATTTGCTTTTTGACTTGTGATACCACTTTATGCTTCTTTCAATGATGTTTTGTCGCTTTGCATGATTATGGCCGTTATTGCTCTCTTAGTTGGTCGCTCCCAGTCTTTTGCTAGCCCTCATTTTTGAAGGGTTTCGCAGCATAGTAAATCAAAAAATTTCCTACGGATGCGAACAAGAAAGCCAAGATCTAATCTAGGAGATGTAATCAACGAGAGAGGTAGATGAGATCTTCATACCCTTGAAGATTCGCACAGCGGAAACGTTCAATAGAACGTGGTTGACGTAGTCGTACTCGCCGTCTCCTCCTCGCGATCCGATCCGATCCTACGCCGCAAGTGGCGGCGCCTCCGAGAGTTGCACACGTGCGGTGCAGCGACGTCTCCTCCTTCCTTGGTCCAGCAAGTATGGTGGAGAGATAGATTGGATCAGTAGCACGACGGCGTGGTGCTTATGGTGGAGAGTTTCTGCAGCAGGGCTTCGCCTACGCGCAGTCGCGAGAGAGAGAGAGAGGGAGGGCAGCAGTTGGCGGCTAGGGTTTGGGTTAGGGGGTAGAGAGGGCTGCGCCCTTGCCCCCCTATATATAGAGGGGTGGCCGGCCAGCTTGGCCTCTCCCCAAACCCTAGGGCGCCGACTTGGAGTAGGAAGAGTGGGGGGCAAGTTTCCCCCCCTTCCTTCTTTGAAGACTCCCTTAGGGTTTCCCCTTAGGCTGGCCGGCTGGGCCTTAGGGGCCTTGTGCGCCTGGCCCAGGGCGGCCAGGGCACTTCCCCTTAGGCCCACGCAGGCCTCCGTCAAGTGGGCCCACGTTGGTCCCACTCCGGAACCTTCTAGAACCTTCCGGTACAATACCGATAAACTCCGAAACCTTTCCGGAATCCAAAAACTGCTTTCCTTTATATGAATCTTATTCTCCGGACCATTCCGGAACCTCTCGTGATGTCCTGGATCTCATCCGAGACTCCGAACTAAAACTCATAAACCAATTATCCATTCTATCCTAGCATCGATACACGTTAAGTGTGTGACCCTACGGGTTCGAGAATATGTAGACATGATCTTCTATCAATAATCAACAGCGGGATCTGGAAACCCATATTGACTCCCACATATTCATCGATGATCATATCGAATGAACCACGATGTCAGGATTCAATTAATCCCGTATATGTATTCCCTTCGTCACACGATATTTTACTCGCCCGAGATTTGATCGTCGGTATCGCCATACCTAGTTCAATCTCATTCACAGCAAGTACTTTACTCGTTCCGTAATCCGATATCACTTTGTGATTAACTCATTAACCACATGCTTGCAAGCGGTGTTGATATCGATTACCGAGTGGGCCCGAAGTATATCTCTCCGACTTGGGAGGGACAAATTCCATCTCGATACATACAACCCAACAAGTACTTTCCAATCACCTGAGAGACACCTTTATTATCATCCTCACATAGGATGACGTTTGATGACTTCAAAGCTTTCTTCCGATACTAGGGAGTTGTATTATCTCATGGTCTAAGGAATACAATACATGACATAGGAAAAGCTTCGCAAAGATGAACACGATGACACGATCTAATTGCTCTGCTTTATTTGGGTCTTTCCATCATATCATTCTCCTAATGATATGATCTCATTATTAATTGACAACTCATGTCTATGGTTAGGAAACCTTAACCATCATTAATCAATGAGCTAGTCCATAGAGGCGTACTAGGGACACGGTGTTGTTCATAAACCACACAAGTATTAAAGTTTCCGCTTAATACAATTCTAGCATGGAATATAAACATTATCATGAACAAGAATTATAATAATAACATCTTTATTATTGCCTCTAGGGCATAATTCCAACAGTCTCCCACTTGCACTAGAGTCAATAATCTAGTTTACATCTGGCAACAATCTAACACCCATGGCATTAAGGTGCTGATCATGTGTTGCTCGTGGAAGAGGTTTAGTCAATGGATCTGCGACATTCAGATCTGTATGTACTTTGCTAATCTTCAGATCTCCATCTGCTATATAATCTCGAATTATATGGAAACGGCGGTTGATGTGCTTGGTTTTTGGATGATATCTTGGTTCCTTAGCCAGTGCTATGGCGCCAGTGTTGTCGCACAATATCTCCAGTGGGTCCAAGGCATTTGGAACCACACCAAGCTCAGTGATGAAGTTTCTGATCCAAACTCCTTCACTTGATGCTTCTGAAGCAGCCATGTATTCCGCTTCTGTTGTAGATCCCGCGATCACGCTTTGCTTGCAGCTTCTCCAGCTCACAGCTCCACCATTCAAAATATAAACGTATCCTGTCTGAGATTTAGAATCATCCGGGTCGGTGTCGAAGCTAGTGTCGACGTAACCTTTTACGACGAGCTCCTCATCACCTCCATAGACCAAGAACATTTCTTTAGTCCTATTTAAATACTTTAGGATGTTCTTTACGGCTGTCCAGTGTTCCACTCCTGGATCACTTTGGTATCTGCTCGTCAAACTAAGAGCATTGGACACATCCGGTCTAGTACACAGCATGACATACATGATAGAACCTATGGCCGAGGCATATGGCACTTTGCTCATAGTATCTCTATCTTTTACCATAGCTGGACACTGAGCCTTGCTCAATATCTTACCTGACAACATGGGCAATGAACCTTTCTTTGCTTTATCCATTCTGAACCTCTTCAGAACTTTGTCCAGGTATGTACTTTGGCTTAAAGCTATTAGGCGTCTTTCTCTATCTCTATAGATTTTGATGCCTAATATATAAGCAGCTTCCCCTAGGTCTTTCATTGAAAAACATTTATTCAAATAACTCTTCACATCGTTAAGCATACCGATGTCATTTCCAATAATCAATATGTCATCCACATATAGTACTAAAAATGTCACCGAGCTCCCACTCACTTTCTTGTAAATACAAGCTTCGTAGCAATTTGGTACAAATCCAAAACTCTTGATCACTTGATCAAAACGAAGGTTCCAACTCCGAGATGCTTGCTTCAGTCCATAAATGGAACGCTGAAGTTTGCACACCTTATTAGCATCCTTAGGATCGACAAAACCTTCGGGCTGCATCATATACAACTCTTCATCAATGTTGCCATTGAGGAACGCAGTCTTGACATCCATCTGCCATATTTCATAATCATGAAATGCAGCAATTGCTAATAAAATCCGAATGGACTTAAACATCGCTACGGGAGAGAAAGTCTCATCGTAGTCAACACCTTGAACTTGCCGAAAACCTTTTGCGACAAGCCGAGCTTTATAGACAGTAACATTACCATCCGCGTCCGTTTTCTTCTTGAAAATCCATTTGCACTCAACGGCCTTACGGTCGCTAGGAGGGTCCACCAAAGTCCACACTTGGTTTTCGCTCATGGATCCCAATTCGGATTTCATGGCTTCTAGCCATTTCTCAGAGTCTGGGCTCATCATTGCTTCCTCATAGTTCGCAGGTTCGCTGTTGTCTAACAACAAGACGGTTAAGACAGGGTTGCCATACCATTCAGGAGTGGCACGTGACCTTGTCGACCTGCGAAGTTCAGTAGTAGCATCGTTCGAAGTTTCATGATCTTTATCATTAGCTTCCTCTCTTATTGGTGCAGGCGGCGCCGGAACAATTTCTGGTGCTGCGCTACTCTCCAACTCGAGAGAAGGTTTAATAACCTCGTCTAGCTCTACCTTCCTCCCACTCACTTCTTTCGAGAGAAACTCCTTCTCAAGAAATGATCCGTTCTTAGCAACAAACACTTTGCCTTCGGATCTGTGGTAGAAGGTATACCCAATCGTTTCCTTAGGGTATCCTATGAAGACGCATTTCTCCGCTTTGGGTTCGAGCTTGTCCAGCATCAACTTCTTGACGTAAGCTTCGCATCCCCAAACTTTAAGAAACGACAACTTAGGTTTAGCACCAAACCATAGTTCATACGGTGTCGTCTCAACGGATTTAGATGGTGCCCTATTTAAAGTGAATGCAGCGGTTTCTAATGCATAACCCCAAAATGATAACGGCAAATCTGTAAGAGACATCATTGATCGCACCATATCTAATAGAGTTCGATTCCGGCGTTCAGACACACCATTGCGCTGTGGTGTTCCGGGTGGCGTGAGTTGCGAAACGATTCCGCTTGCTTTAAGATGCGTGAGAAAATCATAACTCAAATACTCACCTCCACGATCGGATCGCAGAAATTTAATTTTCCTGTTACGATGGTTTTCCACTTCGTTCTGAAATTCTTTGAACTTTTCAAATGTTTCAGATTTATGTTTCATTAAATAGATATACCCATATCTACTTAAGTCATCAGTAAAAGTGAGAAAATAGCGATATCCACCGCGCGTCGAAATACTCATTGGTCCGCACACATCAGTATGTATGATTTCCAACAAGTCCGTTGCTCGCTCCATTATACTGGAGAACGGGGTTTTGGTCATCTTGCCCATGAGGCACGGCTCGCATGTGTCAAACGATTCAAAATCAAGAGACTCCAAAAGTCCATCAGAATGGAGTTTCTTCATGCGTTTTACACCAATATGACCTAGACGGCAGTGCCACAAATAAGTTGGATTATCACTATCTACTTTGCATCTTTTAGCCTCAATGTTATGGATGTGTGTTTCATTGCTTTCGAGATTCAGAAGAAATAAACCATTCACGACAGGTGCATGACCATAAAAGATGTTATTCATATAAATAGAACAACCATTATTCTCAGATTTAAATGAATAACCGTCTTGCAATAAACATGATCCAGATATAATGTTCATGCTCAACGCAGGCACATAATAACACTTATTAAGGTTTAAAACTAATCCCGAAGGTAAAACTAAGGAGAGCGTGCCGACAGCCATCACATCAACTTTTGATCCATTGCCAACGCGCATCGTCACCTCATCCCTTGCTAGCCGCCGTCTATTCTGTAGCTCCCGTTTCGAGTTACAAATATTAGCAACTGAACCAGTATCATATACCCAGGCACTACAACGAGCGCTAGTAAGGTAGACATCAATAACATGTATATCAAATATACCTTTGATGGTGCCAGCCTTCTTGTCCGCTAAGTACTTCGGACAGTTGCGCTTCCAGTGACCCTTGTCCTTGCAATAGAAGCACTCAGTGTCCGGCTTAGGTCCAGACTTGAGCTTCTTCTCAACAGGGGCAACGCGCTTGCCGCTGCCTTTCTTGAAGGATTTCTTTGCACCCTTAGCTTTCTTGAAGCTAGTGGTCTTGTTGACCATCAACACATGATTATCTTTCTTGATATCCACCTCCGCAGCTTTCAGCTTTGCGAAGAGCTCAGTGATCGTATCAGTGGAACCAATTTGATTATGAGTAACTACAAAACCTTTGTAGCTAGGAGGGAGTGATTGCAGAACTCTGTCAATCTTGAGCTCCTCTGGAATCTTGCAGTCCAGTTGCTCAAGACGTTGAGTGTAGCCCGACATCTTAATGGCGTGCTCACTAACGGAACTCCCTTCCTCCATCTTGCAGTTAAAGAACTTCTCAGAGATCTCATATCTCTCAGAACGGGCTTGAGTCTGAAACATGGTTTTCAGTTCCTCAAGTATCTCATAAGGCCCGCGGTACTTCTCAAAACGATTTTGAAGTTCCGGTTCCATAGAAAACAGCATGATACTCATAATCACATCACAATCATCTCTACGAGCATTGAAGTCAGCAAGTTCTTCAGTTTTCGCAGTTGCAGCAGGGGTGTCACCTAGCGCTTTGTCAAGTACATAGGCTTTTTGTCCGCCAGCGAGTATGATTCTCAGATTGCGGAACCAGTTGGTGAAGTTAGACCCATTGTTCTTAAGCTTTTCTTTCTCAGCAAACACGTTGAAGTTGAAGTTGGACTTAGCCATTTGATCTACAACATTGCAAGTACAATTTAGACTATGTTCATGATAACTAGTTCAACTTAATCAAATTACTAGATGAACTCCCACTAAATTCAACATCCCTCAAGTTGTTTAGTGAACACGATCCAAATTCACCACACCTAATCCGATCTTCACGAGAAGAGATGTGGTTTCAATGGTGGACAACTCAGTGTCGATCATATCATTCATATGACTCATGATTAACCTTTCGGTTCATGTGTTCCGAGGCCATGTCTGTACATGCTAGGCTCGTCAAGTCAAACCCAAGTATTTTCCGCGTGTGCAAAACTGGATTGCACCCGTTGTATGTGAACGTAGAGTTTATAGCACCCGATCATCACGAGGTGCTTGAAAACGACGATCTTTCGCAACGGCGCATACGAGGGGAGAACACAATTTTATCTTGATCTTTAAGTGAGGAATCATCTTATAATGCTACCGTCGCGATCTAAGCATAATAAGATACATAAAAGGATAAACATCACATGCATATAATTTTATGTGACATGGTATAGCCAATCTCCGCGCCATGATCTCCATCTTGTGCGCGCCGGCATGATCTCCATCACTCCACCATGATTGCCTCCACCACGAATAGCAACTACAACTATTGCTAACTACTTAGCGATAAAGTAAAGCTATTACATGGCGTATAAGAAGTTGACACGCAGGTCATACATAATTATAAAGACAACCATATGGCTCCTGCCGGTTGTGAACTCATCGACATGCAAGTCGTGAAAGATTACAAAACATGATCATTGCATACAATTCAATTCATACTCATCATGTCTTGGGCCATACCATATCACAAAACACTCCCTGCAAAAACAAGTTAGACGCCTCTACTTTGTTGTTGCAAGTTTTACGTGGCTTATGGGAGTAGCAAGCTAAGAACGATTCTTACCTACGAAAAGCCACAACGGTGATATTATGGTTGCTAACATCCGATGTAAGTCCCATGACTACTATAGTGAGAGAAACTGGCATCCACCAGCCGCATGTGTGGAACAAGCCACACGTCAAGTGCGGAGCCGGTCTCGCGAACGCGGTCGCGTAAAGTTGGCCTGGACCGCTTCAATCTCACTATACCGCGCCATAAGAAATACACAACAAGAGGTTTGCAACAGAAAACATCAACGCCCGCAACAAGCATGTTGCGTTCTACTCGTGAAACACATCTACGCATAGACCTTGCTCTGATACCACTGAAGGGTTTCGCATCATAGTAAATCAAAAAATTTCCTACGGATGCGAACAAGAAAGCCAAGATCTAATCTAGGAGATGTAATCAACGAGAGAGGTAGATGAGATCTTCATACCCTTGAAGATTCGCACAGCGGAAACGTTCAATAGAACGTGGTTGACGTAGTCGTACTCGCCGTCTCCTCCTCGCGATCCGATCCGATCCTACGCCGCAAGTGGCGGCGCCTCCGAGAGTTGCACACGTGCGGTGCAGCGACGTCTCCTCCTTCCTTGGTCCAGCAAGTATGGTGGAGAGATAGATTGGATCAGCAGCACGATGGCGTGGTGCTTATGGTGGAGAGTTTCTGCAGCAGGGCTTCGCCTACGCGCAGTCGCGAGAGAGAGAGGGAGGGCAGCAGTTGGCGGCTAGGGCTTGGGTTAGGGGGTAGAGAGGGCTGCGCCCTTGCCCCCCTATATATAGAGGGGTGGCCGGCCAGCTTGGCCTCTCCCCAAACCCTAGGGCGCCGACTTGGAGTAGGAAGAGTGGGGGGCAAGTTTCCCCCCTTCCTTCTTTGAAGACTCCCTTAGGGTTTCCCCTTGGGCTGGCCGGCTGGGCCTTAGGGGCCTTGTGCGCCTGGCCCAGGGCAGCTAGGGCACTTCCCCTTAGGCCCACGCAGGCCTCCGTCAAGTGGGCCCACGTTGGTCCCACTCCGGAACCTTCTAGAACCTTCCGGTACAATACCGATAAACTCCGAAACCTTTCCGGAATCCAAAAACTGCTTTCCTTTATATGAATCTTATTCTCCGGACCATTCCGGAACCTCTCGTGATGTCCTGGATCTCATCCGAGACTCCGAACTAAAACTCATAAACCAATTATCCATTCTATCCTAGCATCGATACACGTTAAGTGTGTGACCCTACGGGTTCGAGAATATGTAGACATGATCTTCTATCAATAATCAACAGCGGGATCTGGAAACCCATATTGACTCCCACATATTCATCGATGATCATATCGAATGAACCACGATGTCAGGATTCAATTAATCCCGTATATGTATTCCCTTCGTCACACGATATTTTACTCGCCCGAGATTTGATCGTCGGTATCGCCATACCTAGTTCAATCTCGTTCACAGCAAGTACTTTACTCGTTCCGTAATCTGATATCACTTTGTGATTAACTCATTAACCACATGCTTGCAAGCGGTGTTGATATCGATTACCGAGTGGGCCCGAAGTATATCTCTCCGACTTGGGAGGGACAAATTCCATCTCGATACATACAACCCAACAAGTACTTTCCAATCACCTGAGAGACACCTTTATTATCATCCTCACATAGGATGACGTTTGATGACTTCAAAGCTTTCTTCCGATACTAGGGAGTTGTATTATCTCATGGTCTAAGGAATACAATACATGACATAGGAAAAGCTTCGCAAAGATGAACACGATGACACGATCTAATTGCTCTGCTTTATTTGGGTCTGTCCATCATATCATTCTCCTAATGATATGATCTCATTATTAATTGACAACTCATGTCTATGGTTAGGAAACCTTAACCATCATTAATCAATGAGCTAGTCCATAGAGGCGTACTAGGGACACGGTGTTGTTCATAAACCACACAAGTATTAAAGTTTCCGCTTAATACAATTCTAGCATGGAATATAAACATTATCATGAACAAGAATTATAATAATAACATCTTTATTATTGCCTCTAGGGCATAATTCCAACAATTTTGTACTGAGTATGAGCTCTACTCGTGCATCCAACTCCCAAAAAACAAGTTTGCCAATGTGTCCACTATAAATTCCTATGCATGGTATTTGTAAGCCATTCCAAGTAAATTTTCATGTGCTACCTTTCAAAAAACCTTCAAAACACTTCTCATTTTGTGACACTATTTTCAGCTCATGGGGACGTAGTGGTCGGATTTGCTATCTTCCATATTGTTTATTCCAAAAAAAAGAAAAAAGAAAAAAAGGCACTCCTCCATGGTATGTGAATGTTGGTGGGCACCCGATGGAATCGATTAGCCATAGTTTGTGAAAGGAAAAAGGTGGGGAGGAGTGCCAAGCTTTATAAAAGAGCACAAAAGTGCCAATCTCTCTCAAAAACTTGCTTCATTTTTGTATGGAAGATAGTAAGAACCCCATTGCCAGTCATTGACAAAAGCAACCACCTCTCAAAATCCAGTTTTTATCTCTCTGTTTTACAAATGAAAAGCTCTAGCACATGTTTAATCCCTGCTTCCCTCTGCGAAGGGTCTTTCTTTTACTTTTATGTTGAGTCTTCACCTTCTACCTTTATGCACCGTCTAAGAGAGCATAGTTGTCATTCTGAGTATAATGTGCATAGTCCCAAATTTTATTATTGATTGATTCATGATTATGGTTTTGCTTGTTCTTAAATTACTTGTATCTAGTCGCCCTCTTAAAACTTGAAGGTGTCCTATGCATTTATGTTTTGCTCTCCATGAAGGACAAGCTGAAAACCATTTGTATGTTTTTCCTTATGATTTGAACACACGTTTGACTTTCATTGTTTCATTTTCATGATCTTTTGTTTGTGTTTCTTTTCATGCTATAACATGGTTGCTAAGTTTCTATTATCAATATTATGTCTTTCATGCCCATGTTTTAAGTTCTTTGATCTCAGCACTCAATGCTCTACCTCATTGATCAAATTGTGATGGTGCATGTCACCTCAAAAATTATTGTTTTCTTATCACTTACCTACTCGAGGACGAGCAGGAGTTAAGCTTGGGTATGCTGATATGTCTCAAACGTATCTATAATTTTTGATGCTCCATGCTTGTTTTTACACCATTTGCCTTGTGTTTTGTTACACTTCGTGGCGTTTTTATGCGATTTCCAGAACTAACTTATTGACAAGATGCCATAGTGCCAGTTCCCTGTTTTCTGCTATTTTTGTGTTTCAGAAAAGCTACACAGGAAATATTCTCGGAATTGGACGAAACAAGTTCGGAAACTCCTATTTTTCCCGGACGAAGGACGAGGACCAAACGGGAGCCAGAGAGGGGCCAGAGGCTAGCCACACCATGAGGGGGCACGGCCCAGGCCCTGGCCGCGCCCACCTGTGGTGAGGAGCCCCTGGTCCACTCCTGACGACGCCCCTTCGCGTATAAGAAGCCTCCCAACGGAAAACCCTAAAAGAATTGGCGTTTTTCCCAGAACAGTTCCGCAGCTCCACCGCCGTCGAAGACAAATTTCGGAGGACAGAAGTCTCTGTTCCGGCACCCTTCCGGGACGGGGAAGTGCCCCCGGAGCCATCTCCATCGGTCTCCATCGCCGTCTCCGCCGTCTCCATCGACCTCACCGCCATCTCCATCAACCTTGCTATCTCCTATGATGCGGAGGGAGTAGTTCTCCCCCGGGGCTGAGGGCTCTGCCAGTAGCTATGTGGTTCACCTCTCTCTCCCATGATGTGATCTTTATGTGATCGTGAGCTTTGTATCTAGTTGAATTGGTAGATGCTATTATTCAGATATTATGCTACTCCCGTGCTTTTTATTTGTAATCTCCGGAGATACCTTGTATCATGGTGTGAAGGTGACTAGTGTGCGCATCATGTGTATCTTTTTGGTTAATGTCTCTATGAATTGTTGGTGTTTGTTGGAACCATCTAGTGCGTTCATGGTGATAGTGTGGGACAACCTAGTTTGGATACATACGGACTTTGAGGAGTGCTTCGTAGCCCTACGCATGATTAGTATTCGTTTTCCATTGGAGAATTGTTTTGAGTTGCATATTGATGGTAGTATCTATTGGTTCAATTATGTTATATTTGTTGAGAGTGTGTCCACTAGTGAAAGTATGATCCCTAGGCCTTGTTTCCAAGCTTTGTACTCCGTTTACATTCAGTTTTGTTACATGTTTGCTTGCAGCGATATTTATTTCAGATTATGTTTACTACTCATAATCATCACTACTACTTGTATTTCACTATCTCTTCGCCGAACTAGTGCACCTATACATCTGACAAGTGTATTGGGTGTGTTGGGGACACAAGAGACTTTCTGTATCGTAATTGCAGGGTTGTTTGAGAGGGATAGCTTTGACCTCCTCCTCCCTGAGTTCGATAAACCTTGGGTGATCCACTTAAGGGAAACTTGCTGCTGTTCTACAAACCTCTGCACTTGGAGGCCCAACACTGTCTACAAGAACAGACGCGTGCATAGACATCAACCAGAGGTCAAAATACACCTTGATGTAAAGATAAAACAAGATCTAAACAAAAATCAAGGCGAAAAATGAAAGCTAAACGCAGTTCTAGAAAAAGAGAACACTCGTTGAACGATAAGAGTGAAAAACGGAGTGTTCTTGGCAAATGAAAAGCAAGGCAACTTCTCCAAAAGAAATTTGTTGGGGTCCAACCATTTATTGCAGCAAACAAAACAAAAGAAAACTGAAAACTAAAGTAAAGACGCTCTAAGAAAAACGCATAGTGCATGAAGCAATAAAAATAGTGTGTTGAAAGGTGACCTGATTTTTGCCGATGAAGAAGGGGTGCCTCGGGGGCATCCCCAAGCTTTGACACTTGTACCTCTTGGATATTTCTTGGGGTGCGTAGGCATCCCCAAGCTTGAGCTTTTGTTCATTCTTCAACTCATCTCATCATTCTCCAATCCCTACACTTGAAAACGTCCTTCATAAAAAACTCAACACAATTCTATTAGCAACATTAGTGTAAGCATAATAATGAATCAACCCATTTTTGGTTCAGATTTCAACTCAAAACCACCACATATAAAGCATATACTACTGTAGCAACTTCCCCAAAAGTTCCGTGATCAAAAGAACTAAAAAAGAAAGGGATCGAGAGGCAAACACAAATAGTGGCAGAAATCTGTCAAAACAGAACAACTGACAAAGGTCAATTTTTTCGAAGGTTTTCTGTTGCTCAAATTAAAAAGTGCAAAACTAATGAAAGTTTGGATATAACCTGGGGCATATCATAAGAAATCGAAGGTCAAAAAGATATTCTGAGAGTTTTCACGAATTTTTACGGTGCAGCACCGAAATCTGTTTCAGGACAGCAACATCCCCAAATCTTACCTCACTCAAATTAGAGGTTTCTCTTGGCACAACAAAGAAAAAAAAGGATAAGGAGCGGTTATTACAGTAGTAATAACTTCCAAGACTCAAATAAAAGAAAAAGAACTGAAAGTAAAACAATGGGTTATCTCCCAAGAGTGCTTTTCTTTAACGCCTTTGAGCTAGGCGCAGAAAGTGCAAATCAAGTATTTTCAAAAGAAGCATTAAGATCAATTGCAGAAGTTTTTTCAATAAGACATTGTATTGCATCCACATAAGTTTTTGAAGACCCCTTGTGAGCACGCTTTGGTTCACTCCATTCACTAAAAATATTTTCATGACAGATCCAATCAAAATTATTTTCAAAAGCCTCATGCAATCCCAAGAGTTTGCTAGGCATTGGGACTTGGGTTTCTTCATTGTTTGTACCAACAACCTCTACATGCGAGCCAAGCTTATTATAATGCTGAAAAACTTTCCTAGCTTCAATGGCAACATCTCTAAATTCTCTACGCAAAGTCTCCAAAATAAAATCTTTCTTTTCGGAGTCTTCAATATCATGAAGCTTAAGAAACATGTGTTGCATAAAAGGATTAAGGCTAGCAAACCTAGCTTCCAACATGTGAACTAAATAAGCAGAAGCAACTTCATAACTAGGAGCAAGCTCAGCCAAAGATTTATCCTCATCATCTTTATGCATGCTAATATGATTAAAAAACTCCTCAATGTTACTTTTCCCAATAATAGAACCACTACCTACTGAGAGGTCCTCCAAAACATACTTAGGGAACAACATTGTGAACTAAGAGAAATAAAGTAACAACTATAAAGGAAACTAATTTTTTTGTGTTTTTGATAAAAACGATGCAAGTAAAAAATAAAGTAAAGCAAAACTAAAACAAAGTAAAGGATGTGCGTGCGAAACTCCCCTTGCAGAAATCTTCTTACTCCCCGGCAACGGCACCAGAAAATTAGCTTGATACGGGCAGATAACCACCTAGTTGGGAACCCCAAGAGGAAGGTATGATGAGCACAGTAGCAAGTTTTCCCTCAGCAAGAAACCGAGGTTTATCGAACCAGTAGGAAAAAGCCAAACTTCAGAAGGTGATGCCTGCTAGCTTCGCGACAGATCCGGACAATTTATAAGGCGCCTCGTCCAGGGCTTTGCTTTGCACCAGCAACAACGTGGAACCTGCACACAATAGAACCAAGAACTTTGCTCCCAACTTACGATGAGGTTGTCAATCTCACCGGTTTGCTGTAAACAAAGGTATGAGCGTATCGAGTGGAAAGCAATAGTAGTATGCGAGAAAATAAACAGTGCGAGTAAAAGTAAAATGGTGTAACCATGTAAAGGAAATTGGACCAGGGTCCACAGTTCACTAGTGGTGTCTCTCCATAAGATAAATAACAACATGTTGGGTAAACAAATTATAGTTGGGCAATTGATAGAATAAAGATAACGTGCATATGTCACGAGGATCACTATGAGATTTACTCTGGGCATTACAACAAAATACATAGACCACCATCCAACTACATCTATGACTAATAATCCACTCGTGGGGATATCGTCCGAACACCCCTTGAGTATTAAGTTGCGAACAACAGATAACTGCATTAAGCAAAGTGTGTAATGTAAACAAAACGAATGTCCTTGGACATAAGAATGTTGTTTTCTCCCTAGTGGCAACAGCACATCTACAACCTTAGAGGTTTCTGTCACTCCCCCAGATTAAATAGAGGCATGAACCCAACTATCGAGCATAAATACCCCCTCTTGGAGTCACTAGTATCTACTTGGCCAAGATAGCTACTAACAGCGGAGAGCATGCAAGATCATAAACAACATAGAGATAACATAAGATAAAATTCAGCACATCAACTTAACATAACACCAATATTCATTGGATCCCAACAAACACAACATGTAGAATTACATAAAGATGATCTCGATCATGTAAGGCAGCTCACGAGATCTAAACATGAAGCACATGGTGGAGAAGACAACCATCTAGCTACTGCTGTGGACCCATAGTCCAAGGTAGACTACTCACTCATCACACCGGAGGCAAGCATGGCGATGAAGAAGACCTCCAGTGGCGATTCCTCTCTCCGACAGGGTGCCGGGAATAGCTTCTGGACCCTCCCGATCTTGGGTCGACGACGACAGCGGATCGCGATGTATTTCTGGAAAATTGATCGGGTCTTTAGGTTTTTCCCGTCGGGGGGTCTTTATAGGCGAAGGGGCAGCATCAGAGGTGGGCCAGGGTGGCCTCACCCATAGAGGGCGCGGGCCAGGGGCTAGCCGCGCCGCCCTATGGTGTGGCCAGCCCGTGGCTCCCCTCCATCTCCTCTTCGGACTTCTGGAAGCATCGGTAAATATTAGGAGGTTCGGCTTTTGTTTCGTCCAATTTCGAGAATATTTCCTGTGTAACTGTGGCATCTTGTTAATAGGTTAGTTCCGGAAAATGCATAAAAACGCCACGAAGTGTAACAAAACACTAAGCAAATGGTGTAAGAACAAGCATGTAACATAAAAAATTATAGATACGTTTGAGACGTATCAAATACCATCAGACAAGCATGACGTAGGGCTATTAGCCTCTAGCGGCTTGAACCTGGGTAAATCCTTTGTGTGTTTGCAGGTTAACGATGATAGATCTTTCTGGCCTCCCATTGTGAAACAAATGAAAGAGGGTGCCTAGACCACTAGTGTCTGTGTTTCTAACACATGGCACATAATGTTCCTAAATCCAAACACATGTATATCAAATGGTTTGAAAGGCTTGGAAATCTTGGGTCATTCTTTGAAAGAAGGGTTGGCCAAATTGCAGTTTCCACCCTCTTTGAAAGCAAACCACATAGTCGGTCAATCATTGATGCATGCAAAATTTATGCATAAACTTTGTAGTTTATTGATGCATATTCCAACATATTAAGATGTTATAATCATGTTTTGTATTGATTTATGGGGATTTTCCATCGACCACCCTATTTTGGTTATAACTCTGCAGAACATGAAATACATATTTTGTGTATTTTGACGTTTCAGGGACCTTCCGGAACTCAAATTGACCGAGGCTTTTTATGGCGTGAATATTTGTACATGAGAAGCAACTTGAGAAGAAGAAGTACAAGAGTGGGACACCAGGTACCAAATGAGCATAGGTGGCGCGTGCCCCAGTGTTGGCCACGCCACCCTTTCTCGTTTGGACCTCGTGCCTCCGATGTCGTCTGTCTTTTCTCCAGATTGCTCAGATTGACCTAAAAATTTCTATATAAAGACCCTCGAAGCGTTCTCGTGAGGAGGCAGTGGAGAAACACAAAACAGAGGCTGCTCTAGTGAATATTAGAGGGGGAAATGCTGCCAGAGTGGCCTGTGGTCGCTTCTTCAACCTCTCCAACATCATGAACACTGCCACCATGATGAAGAGGTAGTAGTCCACCTCTCGACTATGGGTTTGTGGTAGTAGCTTGTTCTATCTCTCTCTTGTGATATGATTTTTAGATGCCATATGAGTTGCCCAACATGATTATGGATGATCTATGTGTTGTGATCTTTATCATGTTATTGATGTATGAGTAGATGCATATTGTTACCCCATTCTTTATTACTTGTTCTGATCCAACTAGTATGCGAGAACATGAGGGAGATGGTGTGTATTAGATGGAGTAACTTGACAATCCCCTCATGTCACTATAAGTTGAAATTATATGGACCTCGTCCATTGTAATATGTCCAAGCGGTAGCATATTTGTTGTTCACCATCATGTCAAAGTACCTAAGGCTATACTCTGTTAATTCTTAATACTACATTGCTTGGAGGTAATTCCTTTCTAGTGGAGTATAAGTAAGACGTGTAGTATCATCTTTATGTTAGGACGTGATGCCCATATGAATATTATTAAGTAACATTATAAATTCATGTCGTTGTTTCGGTCATCTATCTTGCGCTTAATGCCACCACACCTTTATAAGAGAGTAGACAAGTGAACCCATGAACCCTGGTCCAATTTTAATCATAAGAAACACATTTCCAACGCTTCCATGTGTCTTTTTATTTAGTCTTAATTAAATAAGAAAATACCAAAAACATTTTTACCTTTTGCAAGTACACTAGAAACCCAAAAATATATTTACTTTACAACATTAGTCTTAGTTTACTTTCTATTATTTACTTTCCGTTATTTATTTTATTAGTTGTACTTATGTCGAACCCTTGTGCTTGACAATCACTCGGTGGAGTTGGGGACACAAGACAAGGAATTTGTTTTACTGGTTGCCTGATGATAACGAAGAGAGCTTTTTTGACTGTTCCCCAAGAGTTCGATATTAACCCCGAGTCATCCTTGTGGGGAAAATTACTCTTTCTACAAAACTTTGCACTTGGAGTCCCAACGAAGTGGCACATTGCTTAGTGTCATCAATCATCTACTCTTAACTTGCCGCTTCACCGTATGAATTTGGGGGTTGTTAAAGGAATGGTTGGGCATTCATTCACTTCAACCTAGGCAATGCGCTAGCATCTCAACCCAAAAATGGTGGTCATCGATGGTAAAAGGGCCTTCACCGAAGCAATGGCTTTCCTTAGTTTGTTAACTTCTTGGGAGTTATGGAACAAGCGAAAGCGAAAGTGCGAAATGCACATGTTTTTCACAACAAGCATGCTCGCATTCTAATGATCCTAAGAAAGATTAATAAGAATCTTGTTAGTGGGGAAGGCAGGAGCTAAGAGTTTAGGAGATTTGATGCCGGGAGAGTTGTCGACTTCTAATAATGTTGAACTACTTTTAATTCTTGTGAACTCCTTAATTAATCGATTGGGGCAAAGCTTTTGCCCTCATTTTGGAAAACAAATAAATACCAAATGGGTAGAAATTAGCTTATTGAATAACTAGTGTCTCCATATGTAGTATGATTCATGCCTATTTTAGCATACATAAATATGCATTAACGGGCAGCCCTCATTTCCTCTTCCTCCTCCTCTATATCTTTGAGCCCCATGAGAGTCTCCTCTATCTTTTTGACGCCTCTGCCCTTCTCGGACATAGTGGGGATGGGAGAGGAGGTCGGACCCTCTCTATTCATAGTAGATGTAGGCCTTGTTGTAGGCATAGGGCCATGGCTTGTCCTTGTTTTGCCTTTATGGGTGTTGGTATAATGCCATGGAGGCTGGGTGTTCTGGTGCTTCTGTGCAGCGTGGAGTGGCCTCTAGTGAAGCTCTCCAACGAGCCCCAAAGTTGGTGGTGGCAGCTCTGGTGGAGCCTTCTTCAATAAGCACAGTCATGGATCCAGCCATCCAAATCTTCTCTTGTCTCTTGGGCCATCGAGGTGACGGTGGAGGAAGGTGAAGTTCTCTTGTTCATGGTGGTTTGATCCTTCACAGGGTAGACATGTAGCTATAGTCTAGAGAGCATCCTCAGTGGCCCTTACACAGCCTTGGGTTGTTCCACCATTGGCCATTATAGCCAAAGGGCAGCTTCTCCTAGTTCTACCGCTAGCTTGCCAGCGTCATCTCATCTTCAACCACCGGTAGATATGCCAAAGGGGAGGCTTTCTGATGATTCAGCACTCCATGGTCCATGCCTTCAAGTGGTTTGTTCCTGATGGAGTCAAGCGGAACAACAATGGAGTCTTTCTTCCGTGGAGAGGATCAGGGACTTGACCACATTTTCTATATTTTCTATAGATTCCTGATGGAAGCAACTCTATTCTTTAAAATGCCGCTCGTTGGGACTCTAAGCGCAGAGTGATGCAGCAAGAGAAGTTTTCCCCACAAGGATGACTCGGGGTAATTATCGAACTCTCAGGGAAGCCTGAGGTTGGTTCCTTTTCCTCGCTCTTCAAACAACTTGCAACAAAAACAAACAGTTTTGCATCCCCAACTAAATGTGGTGGTTGTCGGGCACCAATAGCTCGCAAGTTTACAAGACCAAAGGAAACAAAAGAAAGAACAAGGTTTTTGGTGATTTTTATGTTTAAAGAACTGAAAGTAAAATAGTGCAAAAGTAACTAGAGAACTTCTTAGTCATAAAGATACCTTCTGCAGCAGAATCATGCAAACTTCTAGACATATAATTCAAACCATAATAGAAAGAGTGCAAAATGGTCCACTCATCCACACCATGTGAAGGACAAGTCCTAAGTTCTATTGGTTGTATGTCTGCCCACGAAGATATATCTATTGTGTTGTTGAATTGCACATAGATTTAATTTTTGATCAGTTATACTCAATGGTTATCATGTTTGAGATAAATGCAAGGATCTAAGCAAATACAAAATGATGGGACTTTTTTGGTTTGTAAGTGGATTTATAGTTGGCTGACCTCTGTGTTGCAGCCAAACTGTATAATCAAGCATGATTGTCACAATATATGGTTGGGCTTACCAGGTTATGGCATGTTCATATAATACATGCTAAAATTGCAAACCGTGGAGAACAAGTTTGAAGACATTCCTCCTAAATTTTACACATTTGCTTTCAGGATGGTCGCAGAGGACAAGATGATGCAATATATCATCAAGGAGATCATGAGGACCCTATGCGTGCCACTCTAGCTCTACCTCGACGACATGCTCAGCTAACCTCACCATCAACACCACGAATTACCTTTGAAGTGGTGAATTTAACCTCGCTGTCGGTAGCCAAGTAAACTCGCTCCTCCACTCATAGTTCTTCGTTTCAAGCTTGTGTCAATACAATGGTTCTTAATTCTAAAGCTATATGCTATTTCTTAGATGATTTTATGATGCTCACTTACCTACTTGGAGGTAAGATGAGAATTTGATCATAGCCATCTGTTCAAGATAATTTCAGTTTTATGAAATAGCAAGCGCAGTAAGATCCTAAGGAAATAATTTTGTCAGATTTATCGGGTAAAGCTTATATAATTTCAGTGCTATGAAAATGATATCTAAGATGGTTGTAATGACATTTTCTAGACTCAGTGGCATGTGGTATTTTCATATCATAGGAATATACTTCTTTAATTTAAACCCGTCGTAACGCACGGGCACTTCTGGTAGTAACTATAAGAGGGACCAATAGAATAACATAGATTATATTACCATCACATAGCGGTTTTCAATATAAAATGGCTCTACACAATATTTAATGACGATCTTTATCTTATCACACATATGACATGCTAGTAATTACTAACCTAATTTATTTCTCACTATGACCAGCCCTGAGGAGGGACAGAACGCTATTATGTGGTGGATGCATTATCAATTTATTCTTATTCGTGCAAGCGCAATAGTTGGTGCTTGCCTGCGTGCAAGCCACTAATAAGCTCCCTTATTTAATCTGATGTTCGTCGCTAGTGTGCTAAAAGTTGGAAATAATTAGTGCTGGGGTTAATTAAGCACTGGATGGACAAGATGCTAGTCCACGGAATCGGATGCATTAGTTTCTGGAGTTTAGAAAGTCCGTCCAGATCGTGTGGTTTTTACGTTAAAGTCTGGGTAATTTTATTTCTTAATTATCCACTTCACAAATCCTCCCCACACCAACCGGCGATCACACACATCGTTGCACAAGACACCCCATATGTAGGAATTTTCCATCTCTTCGCAATATACTGTATATGAGTAACGCTATCTTGGCACAAGACGCTATATTTTTTTCTTGCTAAGTGTTAAGCACTCTCGTTTCATCTAGAGGGCATCTCGTGGTATGCGATAGTTCCTCGTTCCTAGTTGATGGAGGGTTTTTGTTGTTTTCAGGGCATAAGGCTCTGTTGGCATGATCTTCCCCCCATTGTCGGGTCTTTAGGTGTTGACTGGAGGCTTTAGGTTTTATGATATATGCTCTTTGTTTTTACTTTGTTGAATAAGTTAATAAAAAAAGGCCGTATGCATCATTTTGATGCAGATGCTGAGGCAACCTCCATTTTAAAAAATATCCGGGCTCCAATCCTATTCAACCTGAACATTGTACTAGCTCCGCGACCTGTGCTGATCGTGCGCAGGTCGCAATTAACGGTTCCAAAATTCAAAATTTTATGTATCAATCCCAAAAGGAAGTTCGTACATCCCATTTTCGAAATAATTGATCTGTCCTTGGATACATCAGTCAGCAGTTCTAAGTACTTAACTTGTACGTCTTTGATGTACATGGACACGTTAAGGGAGCCCTGTCCTTTCACGGCGTAAATTAATTTGATGCTGATCTGATGAAAACATAGCTTTTCAATCAGCATATGAACGTACGTACCTGTAGCTGATGGGGCATCTTCGTGTCATCTTCTTTTGACGACTGACTAGGTGCTAGTCGTCCAGTCGTGGAGCCGGCCAACGAATCTATCCCACTGAAGCTAAGCATATATATATATAGGTGAAAGCATGAAGTTTCACAAACATAAACCAAACCAACTCCCACTAGAGCATATGCGACTAGTCATGGAGACTCCCCCTCTCTTAATACTCATCTCAGTTGCTCTACAGCTACCACTAGCCTGGTTACCCCCTGCCATGGCAGTGCCATCCCTGGAAGAACAAGCACAAACTCTCCTTACCTGGAAAGCCACACTCGACAGCCAACCAGCCGAGCTGCAGTCCTGGAAAAACAGTACATGGCCGTGCAGCTGGCATGGCATCACCTGCGGCAAGCATCAAGCAAGGCACAACAACCAGGCCAGGTTCCCGGTGATCACCGGGATCTCACTACGGGGGCTGCGTCTGAGAGGGGAGCTCGACACCCTTAACTTCACGGTGTTGGCAACCATGACGAGTATCCAGCTCGCACACAATCAGCTAAGAGGCTCCTTTCCACCTACTTTAGCATCATCCTTGCCAAACCTGCATCACCTAATGCTCCAGGAGAATGAGCTTTCCGGTGAAATTCCAAGGCAGATAAAACACCTAGAGGGTCTTGTTGGTCTGAATTTGTCAAACAATCACTTGTCTGGTCCCATCCCTAGTGAACTAGGATACTTAAATAAGCTACTTATATTAGATCTATCCAGCAACCAACTCACAGGTCACATTCCAAGAAATTTAGGAAACTTGTCTAAACTAATTATCATGGACGTTGGTGATAACAAATTATCTGGACATCTTCCTCAAGAACTCGGTTACCTGGTGAATTTAAAATGGTTAGGACTTGTTGATAACAAACTCATGGGTTCCATCCCCAGTACCTTTGGGAGTTTGAGTAACCTTAATATCTTGCACCTATGGGATAACAAACTTTCTGGGCACATTCCACGGGAACTAGGCTACCTGGTAAATTTAATAGTGTTGAATCTTAGCAGAAACAAACTTGTGGGTTCCATACCCGATACTTTGGGGAGTTTGACTAACCTCACTACCTTGTACCTATGGAAAAACCAGCTTTGTGGGCATATTCCACCAGAACTAGGCTACCTGATGAATTTAATAGAGTTGGATCTTAGCGACAACAAACTCACGGGTTCCATCCCCGATACCTTTGGAAGTTTGGTTAGTATCACTGGCCTGTATCTATGGGATAACCAACTTTCCGGGCGTATTCCTGGAGAACTACGTTACCTAGTGAATTTACAAAAGCTAGTTCTTAGCTCCAATAAACTCATGGGTTCTATCCCCAATATATTTGGAAATTTGAGTAAGCTTAGTATCTTGTCCTTTGATCACAATAATCTCTCTGGTCATGTTCCTCGAGAAATTGGCACCTTAATGGATCTCGAATATCTCGCACTCGAAGAGAACAATCTCTCTGGTCCCTTGCCACCCGAGTTATGTGCTGGAGGCATGCTCAAGAATTTAACTGCATTTGATAACAACCTAGATGGACCTCTCCCATTAAGCTTTATACATTGTAGAAGCCTAGTAAGAGTTCGTCTTGAAAGGAATCGAATAGAAGGAGATATCTCTGAGTTGGGATTTCAGCCAAATCTTTTGTATATGGATATGAGCTCGTACAAATTGTTTGGCAAATTTTCCTATCGCTGGGGAGAATGTCGTAATCTTACCTTTTTGAGCTTGTCAAACAACAACCTCATGGGAAAAATACCCACAAGCATGGGGAAAATGTCTCAGCTAGAGATACTTAATCTTTCATCAAATAAGCTTGAAGGAGAGCTTCCAACTGTGGTGGGCAATCTAAAAAAATTATTCCAGTTGAGCTTAGCAGACAATATGCTCCATGGAAGCATTCCACGAGAAATTGGAGCATTGTCAAATATGGAAGTGCTAGATTTGTCGTCAAATAATCTAAGTGGTTTGATGCAAGGTTCAATAGAGCATTGTTTCAAGCTTCGCTACTTGAATTTGAGTCACAATAACTTCAGAGGAAACATACCTGCTGAGCTAGCAGTGCTATTCAATTTACATGATTTATTGGACTTAAGTTATAATCAATTTACTGGGCCAATACCAAGCCAGCTTAGTGGCTTGATCCAGCTAGATACTTTGAACCTTTCACATAATGAATTGAGTGGCTCAATTCCATCATCATTTCAGAGCATGGAAAGCCTAACATCCATTGATGTATCTTACAATGAATTGGAAGGACCAGTCCCACAGAGTAGGCTCTTCCAGAGAGCTCAACTCATGTGCTTCATGTATAATAAGGCACTATGTGGTGTAGTGAAAGGATTGCCTCCCTGTGGCAGTCAAACTCAGAGTGGAGGACAAAGGAAGGCATACAGAATAATTGTACTTTCCATGATTCTTGTTTCAGTGTCTCTTGTTCTTGTTGCGGTATGGGTGTTCCAATACAGAAGGGAAAAATCCAAGGCAATTAACACCCATAAAGTAACACAAGCTAATGTATTCTCTATTTGGAAATTTGACGGGGCTGACTTGTTCAAGCAAATCGTTGAAGCAACTGAGAATTTTAGCGATAAACATTGCATAGGTACTGGTGGATATGGGTCAGTGTACAAAGCAAGACTTCCAACTTGTGAAATATTTGCAGTGAAGAAGATACACTTAATAGAAGATGAGTATTTCGTGAACGAGTCAATGTTTAGTCGTGAAGTCAAGGTATTGTTGGAGACTCGGCATCGGAACATTGTAAAACTGTTTGGGTATTGTTCCTCTAGCCAAGGCAGATTTCTTATCTATGAGTACATGGAGAAAGGAAACTTGGCGGAAACACTAAGGATGGACGAAAGGGCAACTCAATTGGATTGGAAAAGGCGATTAAATATTGTGCTCGATGTGGTTCATGCTTTGGCATATATGCATCATGATTGTCCATCTCCAATAGTCCACAGAGATATAACAAGCAACAATGTTTTGCTTGATCTGGAATTTAGAGCTTGCATCTCTGACTTCGGTACAGCAAAAATTCTCAATATTGATGGTCCGAATCTCACAAGGCTTGCCGGTACGAAAGGCTATCTTGCTCCAGGTAAAAATAAAATAGATCCTTATCTATTATTTTCTAGACTTAGTTATGTCATCATATATATATGTTGCTTTTGTACATGTAAATTATGATGTATTCATGGAACACAGGTACAGATCAGTAATTAGTTTGTATTAATTGCAGAGCTGGCGTATACAGAGAATGTGACGGAGAAATGTGATGTATACAGCTTCGGAGTGCTGGTTCTTGAGCTATTTATGGGTTTTCATCCAGGCGATTTGCTCTCATCCATCTCGTTGACAACCATGAAGAATGATATGTGCGTGCAGGATCTGTTGGACTCAAGGCTTGAGCTCCCGGATGCTAAAACCGCTAGAGAAATACACAATATGCTCAATATTGCAGTTCAGTGCCTTGAGCCTAACCCAGGAGGCCGGCCAACGGCCCAACATGCCAGCGATGAGCTATCTGCTGGGATTAAAACGAGTGATGATCATCATGTTGATTATCTGCACGCTGCCCTCACCATTCCTGCGATGCGAGCCTATGGCTATGGGTGATGCGTTTTATGTAGTTTCTTCTCTGCTACATATACTATTTGCTTAAAAATTTGTACTTTCGTCCAACTAGCAAGGAAAGTGAAGTTGTGTTAGAAATAGTGAACTTGTATTGATGAATGTTTTGTGAGCTTTTTTTTTACCTGTTCGTGAGCTTGTTTTGTATACATGTGCCAGCAATCTGGCAAGGTTTGGCTCCTGCCACACCTAAAATTGTGTATTCTTTATAGTATGTAGGTGTTAATTATGTATAGATTAGTCAACTTTGCATAGTCTCTGTTTATTCCGCCACACCTAATTTTTGAGTCTGTCTCCGCTACTGATACATGTCATGTTGATTGTACCTTTATGGAAAAAGTGTCTTTATGCACAAAGTGTTCCTCTCGCTTCTCACATTTCCCCTCAACTTTTCTATATTCTTTTCTGCAGGTAGTTTTGTCATTATTTTCTTACTTGGAGACTAATATAGTACTACCACCATCTGCCGCATGTCGCTCTCCTTAGGCTCCGTACCCAGGTTGGTAACAGTGCATGTCATGTCACGGCGGAACTGGATTCTGGTAAGAATCTGACCCTGATTCCACACGCGACTCAATCTATGTGCACCATGGCCTATTACTACGTGTTGACCGCGATCTAACAATGTCCTCATTGGGGGCGGAGCACAGAAGGCCAGGATGCTACGGTGCACCCACCGGACGATGAAGGGCAGGAGGAATCATCGCGGCTTCTTATTGGCAGCGACTCCTTTAATTGTAGGTGATATCCAATCACCATCGCATGCAGCAAAATGACTCCTCTATCCAGCGCTAATGGAGGGGCAATTCTGGGTATTAGCAAATCTACACCATATGTGCCTTGTTTCGTGGCGAATTTTGCCAAAAATATTTGAGCCTGTCTTATAAAAACGGAGGGAGTATAATATCTAAACCTATTATAAACTGTTGGGTTGGGTAGAACTGTACTAATAGAAGTTTGCTAACAAATATAGGGCCGAAGCTTTATGGGGCCAGGTCAAGCGCCCCTCTGCCCTGCCCTATGGGCCGGCTCTGCTCATATGGGCCATATGACCAGACTCGTATGTGTAAAAAAAAAGTTGGATCAAATCTTAGTGCATCGACTGTGATCTTTAAGAGCATCACTGACCCGGCTACACTTGAGTCTCTTGCTTGCAGAGAATCATTGATGTTGCCATGTTGGCCCAAGATTTTGCCATAACAAAGGGAAGATATGCAACTATCATTGACCCGATTCATTAAATCTTTTCATAGTTGCACCTTGTTCCATGAATTTAGAGCGCCTAACTTTAAAGCGCATAACCTAGCCAAGCATGCTTTATCTTTGAATATCGGTCGGTATTTGCACTACAGGAATCAAGCAAGTTGTCGACGGCTTTCGACCCTCGGCGTATAGGCCTATGCCGTCGGCATATCATACGTCGAGGGCAGCCGTCGGCATACCTCCTCGGCGTAGACCTCCCTCGGCGGACGCGTCTTGACCCTCGGCGTATCGGCGGCCCTCGGCGTACAGGCGCTATGCCGACGGCTGAAAGGACCCTCGGCATACTAACCCTCGGTGTAGGGCTGCACGGCGGTCGTCAAGTCCAACGGCGAACGGAGATACGCCGACGGCCTCGACCCTCGGCGTAGGTTGACACGGCCGGCGTAGGATGCCACGTGGCATCGTCTCAGGTAGCCGTAGCCAGGCTATACGCCGATGGCTAAACCCTCGGCGTAGGAGGGGCTATACGCCGACGGCTAAGCCCTCGGCATAGCGTTTACCATGGGGCATATGGCACCCTCTACGCCGACGGCATTGCCCTCGGCGTATGGTGGCCCAGATTTTTTTTTTCCAGATTTGCTGGTTCCACAGCAACAAATGCACATAAATATATATAAATTCATATATGCCATACACAGAAATCTATTGCAAGTGCCATACACATAAATATATAAATTCATAGATGGCATACATAGATGATCAAGTAGCGACACGACAGACAAGTAGCGACACGACAGACAAGTAGCAACATGGAAATAGTGACACACATAGTATCTCGAGGCAAAAAGCCCTACAACTCTAGAGATGGGGTCGGGGTCGGGGTCCCGAGATCTCCCCTGGTAAAAACAGGCAACGGATGATTTCCGAAATGCCCAGTAGAAGCTGCAGAAGAACCGCCAGGGGAAGTTCCAGAAGTACCGCGAGAGGCACCGCGAGAACGGCCAGGAGAAGGACCACCGGGATGGACCAGTGTCATCTGACGGCCACCCCGCTCGGCAAAGGAAGATGTCGTTCCCTACATGTTCCCTAGATGTTAGCAACTTGCGAGGCAAAGGAAAGCGGCAACCATTGGTTTGGCAAAAGAACTTACCGTCGTCGATGCGTAGTAGGTCCTAGCGAAACTCTCCCTCGATGGCATCAATGGTGCCGGCCCCGGTATGGGAGCCTGCTCCCCTACATCGAAACTCGCTCCAGATCGCATAGCCATCATCGACGCCTGCAAGATAGTTTAGATGTGGGACTTGTCATCTTTTTCAAACTAGGGGAAGTGGGACTTGTCATCTTTTTCAAAAAAAAGGTTCAGACTTACATGTAGATACGCCATGTAGGCCGTAGTCGCCTCCTGGTGCAGCCGAAAGGCCTCCTGATATTGCTCATGAGCCGCATCGAAGGCCGCCTCGAAAGCAGGCTACCATTTCACAAACAATGAATATCATCAGCACTTAGCCATGCAGGACCGAAAGTCGCAAAGAGGATGGAAATGAGGAAAACTTACATCATATTTGGGTCGACGAGGCTGGTCACGAGGCGGGATAGGGGCGCTGTCAGGGGTGAGGACCGCCTTGAGGCGCGTGAAGCTCGTGGTGAGGGAATGCTTGACCTTTGTATTAAGCAACTTGAGACGGCCATGCTGCAACCCGTGCCCCGATAGGACCAACGACTCCTCGTCGGTCTCCGCGCGTCTAGGGTCATCCACCTCCGGGTGACGAGACTGCACCATCTGGCAGTAGTCCTCTAAGTGCTCCCCGGCGTTGCCGCAGTACTGGGTGCGGCGTCCGGAGGCGCCGAGGCAACAGGCTTCTTCCTCCGCATCATGTCATATACCATGACGTCGTGAATCTTCTCCCCTGGCGGTGCCTCGGCCACCTGCATCACGAACAGAAATGTTATGCGTATAAAGTAGGAACATGACGGGAAAATAAATGTTATGCATTCCATGTATGTACATACCATCTTCCCCTTGAAGCGATCAAAGCTGCGGTTTCCCGCGCAGTGTGTTCCACCATCGCCTCGGTTATCCGAGTTCCGCATCGACATGGCTGCAAACTCCTCGTTTGCCCTGAGCCACCTCGTACTAACCAGCTCCGCCCATGCCTCTCGATGCGCCTCAGCCCATTCAGGGACAACCTGAAAATGCAATACTCAACTCAAGATAATGCAATGGCAACTTAACAGCAATATAGGATCTCATTAACATTTCACTCACTGACATGAAGTCATCCAGCGACATCTCGAAGTCGGGATTAGGATTCCTACCAACAATGTCCTCCTTCTTGACCCTCTTTCCCCTTTCAGCCCAGAACTGACTAGCGGTCGTTACCTTATGGTTGTACCACACCTGCGGTGTCAACTTCTCACAAGCTCCAAGCAAAGTCCGGTCCGCCCTCTGCGCATCCTCCTCATCCACGCGATAAAAGCACTTCAATTATGCATAAAACAATTGTGAGAGTCATGAGTTAGCACATTGGTTCATCACTATGAATGAAACTCGAGAAATATGTCTTACCCAAAACTTGGTGATCACAGCCTCAGCAGCTGTCCTGAAGCCTACGCCCGGAGCAGCCTGGTAGTCTGCCCAAGTAGTGGCTAGCTTCGGCGAGCCACCGGGGACCATGTCGAGGGGAGTGTATTTCCCCGGCCAGAACTTCCTAATCAGAGCTCCAACCATGTTGTTAGGTAGGCGGCCCTTGTTCCCCGGTGCAAATGTCCAATTGCTGCACATAAATCAAACATTAGTACACATGCCAAATTGTTTATGACCAAAATGAAATTACATTTTCAAAATTGCCAAATTAGTACACTTACCTAACGCCATCAGGAATGATGAGGGTCTTCGCCTCCTGGGTCTTAGGCTCCTTCCTCTCATCAGGGACGCATGATTCCCCACGAGTCCTCAACTTCTTCGGCCTCGCGTCCCCCTCGTCCTCGTCCTCGTCCTCGTCCTCGTCCTCCAACTCGTGTCTAGACTCTGACTCGTGTCTAGAGTCCGAGTCGTGTCTAGAGTCCGAGTCGTCCCCTCTAGACGGCCCCTCCAGGAACAACTCAGGAGCAACATCGCCAGAAGCGGAGGGTGGTGGGTCAAAGTCCACTCCTCCCCCGCCACCTCGTCCTCGTCCTCGCCCTCGTCCTCGTCCTCGTCCTCCTCCCGCACCGGCAAGATCGGGGTAACGCGGATTGGAAGTCGGCTATCTCCCACTCCGTCTAACATTCTTCTTGCGCTGGTGCATCTCCTTAAGCAAGGTCACCGAGTTTGCCTTGCCGCTGCTCATATTGTTCAATCACCTGCATTGAGAAAGAGAAAACAATTAAGCACAAAGACATAATAAAATGTTGACAAATAAATACTAAGTATAAAGGCATAATGCAAATAAGAAGTATGTTGATAAATAAATACTAAGTATAAAGGCATAATGCAAATAAGAAGTATGTTGACAAACAAATACTAAGTAACGAGAGACCGGGTTATGCAGAGTGGGAACTTCATCAGGATAATATGTTGTCGCGGCGTCTGCCATCTCCCGAAGGCATGTTGCCTCGCCTATGCAAGCTTCAATCTTGGCTTTGTTTCCAGTTATCCTCCAAATATACTTAAACTCTCTCTCAATACAAAACTGCCAACGAAACTGCACCGGGGCACCCAAGAGTGCCTCGTTCGCGAGGTGAACAATGAGATGTGCCATTGGAGTAAAAAACCCTGGCGAAAAGATCATCTCCAAATTGCATAGCAACTCCGGCACTTGAACCTGCAGCTTCTCAATAACCAGAGGACATATCTGCTTAGCACAGAGCGTGCGGAAGAAATGGCTCAACTCTGCAAGCACTCGCCAGACTTTCTCGGGGAGATACCCTCAAACCATCATCGGCATCAGCCTCTCAATCCATATATGATAGTCATGACTCTTGAGCCCGGTGACTTTTCCAGTCGAAAGATTGACTCCCTTACTTATATTCGAACAATAACCATCAGGGAACATCACGACATATTTGAGCCACTTGAATGCCTCCTTCTTTTAGGTGGAATCAAGGCAGAAGTTGGCATGCGGCTTGAACCAATTCTTTCGACGGCCAGTAGGAGGCTGCATGTATAATCTCTTCCTATCACAGAGCTTCTCAACATCGACTCTAGCCTTGACATTATCCTTTGACTTCCTAGGAATGTTCAGGACTGTGTGAAAGAGGGACTCCCCGACATTCTTTTCGGTGTGCATCACATCGATGTTATGGGGAAGTTCGAGGTCCTTGTAATACTCGAGCTTCGTGAAGGCTGCCACGTGAGTCCAGTTGTGCATTACACCATATCCCTCAAATTGATGGACATTTCCCGGTTCCGTAGGCACGAGAGCACGTAGCTCGGCATCAACAGCTGCACCATCAAACTTTGGCACCTCTTTTACTTCATGCACAACTTTGCCCTTCTCAAAGTTCTTTATGTCTTCTCTAAACGGATGCCTCCTTTTGAGGAACTGTCGATTCGTGTCAAACGCAACATACTTGCCACCTGAGTTTAGCCAAAGGAACTCAAGTCGGTGCCTGCACACTGGGCATGGCCACTTACCAGCTGTACACCATCCGCATGTTAAGGCGTACCCAGGCATGTCATGCATGGTATACTGCAACCAAACTTTCATGTAGAAGTTTGTCTTTGATGCTCGGTCGTATGTCAACGTCCCGTGGTGCCAAGAGTGGTTCAAATCATCCACAATCGGCTGCATGTAGACACTCAAATTCTTACCCGGGTAGTCGGGCCCTAGAATGATCAGCGACAAAAACATGGTCTTCCTCGTCATTAGAACTCCGGGAGGGAGATTGAGCGGAATAACAAACACGGGCCAGTAGCTGTAATTAGCAGTCGACATTCCATATGGATTGAAGCCATCTGTTGCTATCGCAATTCTGACATTCCGAGCATCAGCTGCCTTATCGGGGTATTTTTCATCGAAGTTCTTTCATGCCTTACCATCAGATGGATGTCCCATCTTCCCCTTATCGATTCTCGTCCCCTTCTTCTGCCATGTCATCTGTTTGGCGGTCTCCTCGCTCATGTAAAGCCGCTATGAATGGGAGATACCAAAGAATCGACTTCGGGATCTTTGACTGTCTCACCTGACCATCCTTTCCCTTTACCTCTTCATACCTGGAGGCCTTACAAATAGTACAATAATTGTCCTCCGCAAACTGTTTCCAAAATAGAAGGCAACCTTTTGGACAACACTCTATCTTTTGATAACCCATGTTGAGCTCTTTCATGAGTCTCCTTGTCTCATGCAGGCTTTCAGGCAGACAATGCCCTTTCGGCAACATGTTACCAGTTGTTCTCAGACTAGCTTCGAAGCCGTTACGGGTGGTGGAGTATTGGGTCTTGTCGGCTAGACACTGAGAGATGGCATCGAGCTGAGAAATCGACGCACCGTCGTACAGAGGCTTCTTAGGCGTGGCCAACATATCATAGAAGGCCTTCGCAGTTGGCTCTGGTTCCTCCGGTTCTAGCGGTTCCTCCGGTTCTGGCACTTCCTCCCATGAAGGTGGCGAATCCGGCATGTCGCCATGGATGAGATCATCTAGAAGGTCTCTGACCCCATCGTACTCATTGCCATTGAGCCGCTACCGCATGACGTCCCCTCTGTCACGCTCATATTCATCAAAGTCGATATGCGTGACATAGTGAGACATATACCCATATTGCAGAAGGTGTTTATACATGTCATCTTTTCCTTGACGGTGATGCTTCAAGCAACGACTGCAAGGGCAAAGTGCCCGAACCCGCCCCTTTGTAGCATGCGCTAACTCTTTCACTAATATTTGAGTCTTACATATCCACTCATATGTTTTATTAGTCGCACTAACACGACCACTGTACATCCATCCATTATCAGCCATCCTCTGCTTTATTGGGAGCTAAACCAGAAACATAGCATTTCATATCAAATAATAGCATAAAATTAAAAGCATCATATTTTTATTTTTCTAGCTACCGGACAAAACGCATGCATCAACCTACAGCTCTACTAGGTGGGCTCCTAGCAGCCCCCGGATCCGTAGATTGAGTACGTTCTCCATGTTCTACCCCGGTCCGAGATAGAATTTCGGCAGCACCTCCCCACTGCTCTCCCGATACACATCTCGGCAAAATGCCGAGAGGATGTGTATCCGGAGAACAACGAGGAGGCGCTACCGAAATCCTGACTCGGACCGAGGTAGAACACGGAAAACGTACTCAATCTACGGATCCGGCGACTATCCCGTAAATGTCGCAAGCATTACGCTTCATAATATGCGGACCTCTAATGCATATTTATCTGCGTAACGCTCGCGGACGGGAAGTGATACCTAGGTTACGCGACTGGACATGGAAATGAAATCTACTAACATAAAAAATGCGAGAGATGGGACGGAGTTCTAGCTCACCCTCGGCGGTCGCGGTGCTGGGGGACGGGCCGCCGCCCTCTGCCGACGTAGCGGTGCCGGAGGCATGGCGCGCGGTGCCGGAGGCACTGGCCGCCGGCCTCTACCGGCGCAGCGGTGCCGGGGCAGGGGCGGTGGCGGGCGGGGCGGTGGTGGCCGGAGCACGGGGCGACTGGGGCCGGGGCACGGGCTGCAGGGGCGGGCACGGCCGGGGCGGGTGGTGGCCGGGGCTGGTGGCGGCCGGGGCGAGCACGGCCGGGGCGGGTGGCGGCGCTCAGGTGGCGCAGGGGGTGGCGCGGGGGGTGGCGCCGGCGGCGGGCGGGTGGCCGGGGCGGTAGCGGCGGCGGGCGGGTGGCGCAGGGGGTGGCGGCGGCGGGCGGGTGGGTGGCCGGGGCGGCGCCGGTGGCGCAGAGGGTGGCGGCGGCGGTCGGGCGGGTGGCGCAGGGGGCGGCGGTCGGGCGGGTGGCGCAGGGGGTGGCGCGGGGGGTGGCGCCGGTGGCGGGCGGGTGGCCGGGGCAGTGGCGCCGGCGGGCGGGTGGCGCAGGGGGTGGCGCCGGCGGCGGGCGGGTGGCTGCAAGCGTGGGGGTGGCGGCTGGCGCGGGAGGTGGAAGGGGTCGGGCGGGAGGGTGGCGGCTGGGTGGGGTAGCCCGGGCGGGCCCGTTATCACTTAGGGTTTGGCCCTATGCCGAGCGGGGCCATCGGCGTACCCGCGGCCCTCGGCGTATTTTTTTGCAATAATTTTTTTTCAATATTTTTTTTGGAGACAATTCGCTAGACTTTTATTATTAAATAATAAAGTTTCAGGGATGTTTTTTTTGAGAAATCACAGAACTTTATTGATCATATTAAATCAGTACAAAGTATCTCCCCGATACATTCCACAGGTACAGAACGAAAGGAAATAGAACCAATGCCCGCATGACAGCTATGGCTTCAGCAAGTTTGGGCGATGTGACCCCATTAATAATAAATTTTCAGGGATGTTAGGGACACATGCATGCAAGTTGACTAGGGTGGACGATGCTCCGGTGGTCTATATCCTGCGAAACCCTAGACAGAGGGGTCCAGAGATCTACCCCTATAGCTTTCTCCGTACGAGGCCTCGCCGATGGATCTTCTGCTTTATTTTGGTTTGTTTAGGACATATATACATGGAAAGCAAAGGTTGGGCCCACTTTACCATGAAATAGGCTCCGGTAGACCCGTAGCGGGAGTTTCCACGTACAGATCCTGGATTTCACCAAGTGTTAACAGCCCATGTCTCTGAAGAAGGCCATGCCCGGGACCTATATGTATTGCATGTACCAACCTTGGGTCACACCTACACACATATGTTAGGGACACATGCATGCAAGTTTTCTAGGTTGGACGATGCTTCGGTGGTCTATATCCTGCGAAACCCTAGACAGAGGGGACCAGAGATCTACCCCTATAGCTTTCTCCGTACGAGGCCTCGCCGATGGATCTTCTGCTTTATTTTGGTTTGTTTAGGACATATATACATGGAAAGCAAAGGTTGGGCCCACTTTACCATGAAATAGGCTCTGGTAGACCCGTAGCGGGAGTTTCCACGTACAGATCCTGGATTTCACCAAGTGTTAACAGCCCATGTCTCTGAAGAAGGCCATGCCCGGGACCTACCTATATTGCATGTACCAACCTTGGGTCACACCTATACACATATGTTAGGGACACATGCATGCAAGTTTTCTAGGTTGGACGATGCTCCGGTGGTCTATATCCTGCGAAACCCTAGACAGAGGGGGTCCGGAGATCTACCCCTATAGCTTTCTCCGTATGAGGCCTCGCCGATGGATCTTCTGCTTTATTTTGGTTTGTATAGGACATATATATATGGAAAGCAAAGGTTGGGCCCACTTTACCATGAAATAGGCTCCGGTAGACCCGTAGCGGGAGTTTCCACGTACAGATCCTGGATTTCACCAAGTGTTAATAGTCCATGTCTCTGAAGAACGCCATGCCCGGGACCAATATGTATTGCATTTACCAACCTTGGGTCACACCTATACACATATGTTAGGGACACATGCATGCATGTTGTCTAGGTTGGACGACGCTCCGGTGGTCTTTATCCTGCGAAACCCTAGACCGAGGGGGTCCAGAGATCTACCCCTATAGCTTTCTCCGTACGAGGCCTCGCCGATGGGTCTCCTGCTTTATTTTGGTTTGTTTAGGACATATATACATGGAAAGCAAAGGTTGGGCCCACTTTACCATGAAATAGGCTCCGATAGACCCGTAGCGGGAGTTCCCACGTACAGATCATGGATTTCACCAAGTGTTAACAGCCCATGTCTCTGAAGAAGTCCATGCCCGGGACCTATATGTATTGCATGTACCAACCTTGGGTCACACCTATACACATATGTTAGGGACACATGCATCCAAGTTTCCTCGGTTGGACGAAGCTCCGGTGGTCATTATCCTGCGAAATCCTAGACCGAGGGGGTCCGGAGATCTACCCCTATAGCTTTCTCCGTACGATGCCTCGCCGATGGATCTTCTGCTTTATTTTGGTTTGTTTAGAACATATATACATGGAAAGCAAAGGTTGGGCCCACTTTACCATGAAATAGGCTCTGGTAGACCCGTAGCGGGAGTTTCCACGTACAGATCCTGGATTTCACCAAGTGTTAACAGCCCATGTCTCTGAAGAAGGCCATGCGGAGAGCCTGTATGTATTGCATGTACCAACCTTGGGTCACACCTATACACATATGTTAGGGACACATCCATCCAAGTTTCCTCGGTTGGACGAAGCTCCGGTGGTCTTTATCCTGCGAAACCCTAGACCGAGGGGTTCGGAGATCTACCCCTATAGCTTTCTCCGTACGAGGCCTCGCCGATGGATCTTCTGCTTTATTTTGGTTTGTTTAGAACATATATACATGGAAAGCAAAGGTTGGGCCCACTTTACCATGAAATAGGCTCCGGTAGACCCGTAGCGGGAGTTTCCACGTACAGATCCTGGATTTCAGCAAGTGTTAACAGCCCATGTCTCTGAAGAAGGCCATGCCCGGGACCTACCTATATTGCATGTACCAACCTTGGGTCACACCTATACACATATGTTAGGGACACATGCATGCATGTTTCCTACGGTGCACGATGCTCCGGTGGGCTTATCCTGCGAAACCCTAGACCGAGGGGGTCTGGAGATCTACCCCTATAGCTTTCTCCGTACGAGGCCTCGCCGATGGACCTTCTGCTTTATTTTGGTTTGTTTAGGACATATATACATGGAAAGCAAAGGTTGGGCCTACTTTGCCATGAAATAGGCTCCGATAGACCCATAGCGGGAGTTTCCACGTACAGATCCTGGATTTCACCAAGTATTAACAGCCCATGTATGTGAACAAGGCCATGCCCGGGGCCTACCTATATTGCATGTACCAACCTTGGGTCACACATATACACATATGTTAGGGACACATGCCTGCATGTTTCCTACGTTAGACGATGCTCCGGTGGTCTATATCCGGCGAAACCCTAGACCGAGGGGGTTCGGAGATCTACCCCTATAGCTTTCTCCGTACGAGGCCTCGCCGATGGATCTTCTGCTTTATTTTGGTTTGTTTAGAACATATATACATGGAAAGCAAAGGTTGGGCCCACTTTACCATGAAATAGGCTCCGGTAGACCCGTAGCGGGAGTTTCCACGTACAGATCCTGGATTTCACCAAGTATTAACAGCCCATGTATGTGAAGAAGGCCATGCCCGGGGCCTACCTATATTGCATGTACCAACCTTGGGTCACACCTATACACATATGTTAGGGACACATGCATGCATGTTTCCTACGTTAGACGATGCTCCGGTGGTCTATATCCGGCGAAACCTTAGACCGAGGGGGTTCGGAGATATAGCTACCCCTATAGCTTTCTCCGTACGAGGCCTCGCCGATGGATCTTCTGCTTTATTTTGGTTTGTTTAGAACATATATACATGGAAAGCAAAGGTTGGGCCCACTTTACCATGAAATAGGCTCCGGTAGACCCGTAGCGGGAGTTTCCACGTACAGATCCTGGATTTCACCAAGTATTAACAGCCCATGTATGTGAAGAAGGCCATGCCCGGGGCCTACCTATATTGCATGTACCAACCTTGGGTCACACCTATACACATATGTTAGGGACACATGCATGCATGTTTCCTACGTCAGACGATGCTCCGGTGGTCTATATCCGGCGAAACCCTAGACCGAGGGGGTTCGGAGATCTAGCTACCCCTATAGCTTTCTCCGTACGAGGCCTCGCCGATGGATCTTCTGCTTTATTTTGGTTTGTTTAGAACATATATACATGGAAAGCAAAGGTTGGGCCCACTTTACCATGAAATAGGCTCCGGTAGACCCGTAGCGGGAGTTTCCACGTACAGATCCTGGATTTCACCAAGTATTAACAGCCCATGTATGTGAAGAAGGCCATGCCCGGGGCCTACCTATATTGCATGTACCAACCTTGGGTCACACCTATACACATATGTTAGGGACACATGCATGCATGTTTCCTACGTTAGACGATGCTCCGGTGGTCTATATCCGGCGAAACCCTAGACCGAGGGGGTTCGGAGATCTAGCTACCCCTATAGCTTTCTCCGTACGAGGCCTCGCCGATGGATCTTCTGATTTATTTTGGTTTGTTTAGAACATATATACATGGAAAGCAAAGGTTGGGCCCACTTTACCATGAAATAGGCTCCGGTAGACCCGTAGCGGGAGTTTCCACGTACAGATCCTGGATTTCACCAAGTATTAACAGCCCATGTATGTGAAGAAGGCCATGCCCGGGGCCTACCTATATTGCATGTACCAACCTTGGGTCACACCTATACACATATGTTAGGGACATATGCATGCATGTTTCCTACGTTAGACAATGCTCCGGTGGTCTATATCCGGCGAAACCCTAGACCGAGGGGGTTCGGAGATCTACCCCTGTAGCTTTCTCCGTACGAGGCCTCGCCGATGGATCTTCTACTTTATTTTGGTTTGTTTAGAACAGATATACATGGAAAGCAAAGGTTGGGCCCACTTTACCATGAAATAGGCTCCGGTAGACCCGTAGCGGGAGTTTCCACGTACAGATCCTGGATTTCACCAAGTGTTAATAGCCCATGTATGTGAAGAAGGCCATGCCCGGGGCCTACCTATATTGCATGTACCAACCTTGGGTCACACCTATACACATATGTTAGGGACACATGCATGCATGTTTCCTACGTTAGACGATGCTCCGGTGGTCTATATCCGGCGAAACCCTAGACCGAGGGGGTTCAGAGATCTACCCCTATAGCTTTCTCCATTCGAGGCCTCGCAGATGGATCTTCTGCTTTATTTTGGTTTGTTTAGAACATATATATATGGAAAGCAAAGGTTGGCCCACTTTACCATGAAATAGGCTCCGGTAGACCCGTAGCGGGAGTTTCCACGTACAGATCCTGGATTTCACCAAGTGTTAACAGCCCATGTCTCTGAAGAAGGCCATGCCCGGGACCTACCTATATTGCATGTACCAACCTTGGGTCACACCTATACACATATGTTAGGGACACATGCATGCATGTTTCCTACGGTGGACGATGCTCCGGTGGGCTTATCCTGCGAAACCCTAGACCGAGGGGGTCTGGAGATCTACCCCTATAGCTTTCTCCGTACGAGGCCTCGCCGATGGACCTTCTGCTTTATTTTGGTTTGTTTAGGACATATATACATGGAAAGCAAAGGTTGGGCCTACTTTACCATGAAATAGGCTCCGATAGACCCATAGCGGGAGTTTCCACGTACAGATCCTGGATTTCACCAAGTGTTAACAGCCCATGTCTCTGAAGAAGGCCATGCCCAGGACCTATATGTATTGCATGTACCATCCTTGGGTCACACCTATACACATATGTTAGGGACACATGCATCCAAGTTTCCTCGGTGGACGATGCTCCGGTGGGCTTTATCCGACGAAACCCTAGCTCCGGCGATTCGGGCACGCGCGGGGCAGGATTTCGACACTACCGTACTCCAGCGTCTGAAAAGCATAGCATCTTTGAACAGCTTCTCCAAAATATGTGAGACATAAATTCACACACATGCATGCGATAACACTTACACAATTTGTTGACCTCTACGTGTGATAGACAAGATTCGCTACGTCATTTCATGCGGACGTGTGGAGACTGCTATTCGAAGGGTTTGAATTTGTCAATTGATAAAAAATATAATTATGTTTAAATTATTGATAGTAATAAAAAAAATGCAGCGGGGGGCATTTTAAATTTTCAGAGGCTATAAGCCGACGGCAACCCTCGGCGTAGCATCTACATACGCCGACGGCCGAGATACGCCGAGGGTGGCCGTCGGCGTATGTGTGATGCCGTGACAGCGCCGGCACGCCCTTAACGTGCATGGCCACGTGTCCACCCTATACGCCGAGGGCCGGTATACGCCGAGGGCCGCCGTCGGCGTATATGGGGCTACGCCGAGGGTTTATATACGCCGACGGCCTGCTTCGTATACTGGCCTGGAGGCCCCCTACGTCGACGGCACCGACATTTGGCCGTCGGCGTAGGCGTTGGCCGTCGGCACCTCGGCCCATTCCTGTAGTGTTGTGGCTTAACGATCCATATTATGTACTCCTACTCAATTTCTATAAACGATTTAATAAATCAACAAAGCTTGGCAGTTTTCCTCAAAAAACAAAAACAAATCTCCGGGGCTGAATAAGGTTTCCTTGCCTGACGGAGGAGCGACCTTCATGTGCTACGTCAGGTCGCCGTGAACCGCACCTGCTTCTTTCTGAAGGACTACTACACACGGAAAAGGACTAGATCCAATGTACATACACAAAACGAGGGAGCTTGATGCTCCTTAGGGAGAGGACAGAGTGAGTGGATAGGAGCTCAGACCCCCCCCCCTCCCACAGCTACAGTTCTCAGGAGAGCTCGCCGCCGTTCCGGGCCGAACCCGAGCCTCTCCGGCGGCTTTGCCGGCCGGAGATGGCGGAGGGGAGGCGCCGGTGTAGTCTAGGGTAGGTGCTTGGGCTGCTAGCCCTGTAGTTTTGGAGCGGGGCGCGGGTCTTGGAGGCCAGATCTGGGCCTTAGGGTTCTCCCCGTCACCGCTTCTCCACTGGTCGGAGGAGCTCTCGCCGGTGCGAGCCGCCGTCTCCGCTTGAATAAGGCCGGTGTGGCCTCCCTCTGGTGTGGTTCCGCGACCTGCGTCCTCCGCTCCTGTCCGGCCGTGGTGGCGAGGGGGTGCGGTGCGCGGAGGTGGTGTGTGGTGGGCGTTCTCCCTCCTGGCCGGCCGTGGCGGCGAGGGGGAGGGGAGGCGCCCCTGCTTCTTCTTCTCCAGAGGGGAGGCGTGTTTGTTCGTGGTCTTCTCCGTCGTGGGCAGCTCGGTGCTGCTTGACTGCTCGTCGAGCCATGGTGGCTCTCCCCGTAGGCAGCATCTGCCGCAGCGGTTCCTGGCGAAGAAGCAGATTGGGAGCATCTCTCCGGCGGCTTTCAGCGGCTAGATCCGTGGTCCCGCCGGACCTATAGACTGAAGGGCAGTCGCTCCCCGCTGCTTGCTCCGTCGTGGCGGCTTCTCCGGCGTGCCGTCGTCGTGGGTGTCGTCGGTGCTGGTCTGGTACTGCAAAGGACCTGATCGCTTTTCAGCGGTCTTCTCGGGGTCCTTTCTGTTTAATCGCAGGGCTACTTTGTAATTTTCTATTTCTTTGGGGGCTGTCCCTGTAGTTTGTACCACCGCCGATGACTTTTAATGCAGCTTGTCGGGTGCTTGCACCCCTTACCGTTCAAAAAAAAATGTACATACACCAGCGCAATCAGAGGCTGCATATCTAATTGATTTTCATGTATCCTCATCAATGGATCCGCTTGTGTGTAGATACATATACTGCATACTAGTAGTACTTTAGCCGTTGGGCAGATAAAAAAATTGGAAACAAAAAGCGGATTGATCGAGAGATCAAAGGCTAATAACACCGGGTTAATCATCTCTGTCTTGCTGGGTTCCTCTTCCCGAGTGCAATGCGGCAAGATATTTTTTCCTGGAGTATAGAGGAACACAACCATTAAAACATATTTTAGGGACTGATCGATGACTGTTGCCCCTAATAAGCTCATGTTACCTTGCTGGTAGATGATCGTGGGGACGATTATAGGCTGTCCAGTCTGGCCCGCCGGAGAAGAGACGCATTGCCTGTTGCACCAACAACACAAGACACAAAGGCCAACCTACCGTCAGTTCTGTGAGATCATGCAGGACATGGTAGGCTCATAAAATTACTTTGTGATTTTTGTTTGGGACTCGAGAGAGATAATTACTTCTATTCATATATAGTCTATTGTGCAAGTTTAAACAACACTGCGACATCGTACGACGATGTGCGTCCGATTATTGTACGACACATGCATCAACCATCCCATTAAAGACCAACACTGTGCTTAAACAATGACATGGTGTTGACGGACGGGCAAAGGGACAAGATTTGCATGCATGGTCTCTATTCTACATCATGTTTCTCTAATCCAAACAACTGTACAGGACAACTAGTGTATAAATCTCTAGTACTACTCCTTCTAGCACACGGAAAATATATCGATTCATGTCTGTTAGCATACGGAAAATATGTTTGATATATGTGCATGCCCGGGTCCTGTGTGTGTGTGTACGTACGACCATGTGTGGTCCTCTTAATTCTTATTGAGGGGAGTGTATTTGGTCTTCCCTAATTTCGGAGTGCAACAAACTAAACAAAGCAGGTTTTGGCTAGGCTTGGCAAGTTGGGGTTTCACGCACGCACGTACCTTTATATAGTTGTTGCTGTCCAACGTAAAACGATGGTAAATTCCAGCCGGTACGACGATGAGCCCTCCTTTGCTCACGGAAACCCTGATCCACTGGTTATTCTCATCCCTCACATCGAAGTACCCTTCATGAGATCAAGGACTAGGTTAGCATGACAAATTCCAACCGGCTATTGCTAAAACCATAGGGGATAGTACGTCTACAAGGTACCAGATACTAGCTAGAGCCAAAAGAGCACAAAACATATCTCTAAAACAAGTTTGTGTCAAGCCAAACTTTGCTTGTTAGCAGTTTAGCACTTACCGCTACCATCGAGACAATAGCGGACTTCCTCATCAGTATGGAGGTGCTCTTCAAAGAACCTCTTGATCATCGCCTCATAGTTTGGCATCTTCTCTGGGGTTAATTCAATTATGTCCTAAACAAATAAGTTGCATATATATAAGCCATAGCTAGTCACCGAATACAAAAAGTAATATTAAGCACTTGCCTGGCAAGATTAAGGTTATTTCACCGTAAATCCCCTCTACAGGACCAGAATAGTGTTCTTTGAGTTGGATCTCAGAAAAACTGGACCCCGTTTTGTGAAGCCTAAAGAGTGACCACACTACCAGTCTAGGGTTCAGTATATATTTACCGCGGTCATAGAAGGCAAGCCAAGGTAAGAAAAAAACTGAGTCCAACAAGGAAAATATACGGCCTAGATCGCCCCCCGCCTAGATCCTACGGCTCTAAACACAAGCGTGAAAGGAGCCCTCAGCACGCTGGGTCAGCCTCAAGCTTATAGCTTAGAGTAATATGCATGGGCAAGGCAAAACAGCGGCACAAAAAGTGGTATTCCTTCCTTCCCCATGACCCCATCAACTTTTTTAAGCCGGCCTCAGATACAGTATTACTATCATAAGTTGACTTAGTATTAACGAAGACCGATTGAGTGACAGACCATGTGCAAGTATCCCCTCCCTTCGCGCATTGTCTTGAGGTTCTCGTCCTGCTCATGGTTCTCAGCATCTAGCCGCAGCGCCACAATTCCAAGCTCTGTATATTCACATGCCAGCCAAATAAAAATGACTTTCATTTTGGACCGCAAAACTTTCCTTTTTTGGATGAAAATAATTAATCGTTTGCATGAGTGAGTACCAAGTAGTTTTGCAAGCGGTACGGCCTCGTCGGGTTGACCGTGATGGGGGAGCCTCTGGTCCTCGTCCTCGGCGAGGTCGTCCATGTACCATGCTTTCACCACGTCGTCCACGCCGATCTGGTTTAGTGTATTCATGCAATGCAATCGACATGAGAAACCAGACAAAGATCCGCTCTTAGTTTACAAGGCGATCGAGATTGTTGTTCTTCTAACTAATTCTGAAGGTTTGCATGTTCACATTTTATTTGCATGTTTACATAGATTCTGGAGTACATATGAATCTTCATATATATATATAAAAGAAACAGATTAATAAATCTTCACCAAAAAATATCTTCATTCTTCAGTGTCCTGTCCACACAACACTAAATATTCACTGGTGTAACCGTACGAGTGTGTATGCAAACCTCATATACTAAAGCTAGACTGGAACTAAGTAGCAACTGCTTGAATGCAGCCTGCGTAGCATCCCAACCTGATATCGGTGCAAAAATCACGTACCTTCATATCACTGGCAAGGTCAGTGTTGGCGCCATGAAAGGAGTCCAGGCCTGGGAGGCCTGGGCTGTGGGGAAAAGGGAGCTCGCCATGGGTGGAGCTCTCGCCGCAGTGAGCGTCTGTCGACTGCAGCACCACAAGGGCGGCGAGGAGGACACGAATGAGGAACAGGAGTTTCTTGACTGCCATTTTCTTGCAATATAGGCCGGTCTAAACATGTGAAAGAAATTTAGAAGTGGTGCTGCATATAAAGAGAGAGCTCTCTTGACGAATTGCACTATGCAAGTCGCGAGGTCGTTGTTTACGTTCGAGGGATTAATTAGCAGCCTCTGGAAGCGGACTGGCCGGCGCATCGAAGGAAGCTACTCATATGTGTTAATGCAAAGGGTCTGAATGAGCAAACAACCAGTTGGCATTTACATCCAGTAGATAGTTTGTTAATGTAGTATGACGCTCCATTTACATGATACAAGATCAGTCGGCCAGGTCAAAGGTTAGTCTTTTGTTAGTTCCGTGTCAATATTTTTAAAATTTAACCAAGTTTATAGGAAAATCGTTCCGATATTATATTATCAAATTTGTTTCAACAGTGTCTTCATCAAATATATTCTCATAACAACCTTGTTGGTGTTATATATGTTGATATATTATTCTACAAACTTAATAAGACTCTCGATGAAGTTAAAGAAGAATGCATAACATTTGATAATGGATGGGATATTAATTTGATTTACATGTTGGGTGGGAGTCATCTCTTGCATAGAGTTACAATTTTTGGACAGCAAAGGCATATTCAAAAGGTATAGCCTATTGATTTTGCAATTGGGTGATAGTTTTTATCCAAAGGAAGTCTTGTAAATTACTTGGAAAAAGGTGAAATTAGAAGTATTTCGCTTCCTAATTAACCTTTTCCACGCTCAACCTAACATACATGTTCTCTTTCAGTTTTCAATGTTTTATGGAGTATATAGGTAACAAATAGGTGTATAAAATCAAGGTGTTGAACCGCAATGACTCCAAAGCATGGAGAGAACATACCCTATAGGGGACGTACATGAGCACGGCTATACACACGATCTTTTTTGTACAATTCACGTATGACATGGCTGCTCATGCATACGATGCAATCATACGCAGCTCATGCCTCATCCGATTTTGTGTCGTCCGGATCGTCATACACATAGTATCGCATTTTCAGACGTACATAGATCATTTATCTGGCAATGTTTCTGCTGATTACTCATATGAGATAAATGTGCTAAAATGTCTGGTGGAGCATGAAGGGAACTATACCTGAGCATTCCATCGGGCCGGGGCAGGCCAGGCTAGTAAAAAGCCCGACGTAAAAGTATTGCGCCCTAAGCCTGGCCCAGCCCAAAACTCATAAAACTTAGGATCGCTGCATTATGTGAGATCGTAAGATCAGCTCATAAAAATTATTTAAAAAAAATTGTAATCAGAAACTTGTGTACAACACACGCACATGTTGTATCTACAACTCCAAAAACAATCGGCTCAAAACTCGACTACAGATAGAGAAACAAAAAAGACAGTTTATTGTGAATAGAGTCAGAATAGTATATCACACTATTCACACCTTGATTTTTTTTTTGTTCTCTTAGTGTATGTTGAATTTGAAGCTCCAATTTTTGGAGGTACATATATAGCAGTGATGTTTGTTGTCAATTTTTAAGAATATTTTAACACTTTTTTTTCAAAAAAATTGATCTCATAGATCCTATTTAATATTTGATCATACCCAAGTTGCCCCGAGAGTTGGGCCAATCATATATGTAGGGTGAATTCCACTTTACAACTTAATTAGCTTTTGTGACACTAATTATCCATCGAGTGAAACTACATCCATTTGTCAATGTGTGAGTTGATGAACGGGATTCGAAATATGACTAGGAATAGAACATATGGATAAGATAAGTCTAGACACAATTTTGATGACACTTTTTGCCTTTACATATTTTTCGCACCATATCAACATAATAGGCCGGTCCTATCTAACCGAAACAAGCAAAATACTAAACTGGGATAAAACTGTGTTCAAAATTTCCTAGATGAGATATTTTGGTAGAAGTTTCAGTAAATAGAGTATATGTTTCATAAATGCACAACTATAGGATAAAAACTATAATTCACTCATATTGCATCAACCTTATGCCAACGCTCGCGAGGAGGAACATCTTGCCACTATAAATACATGAGGAGGAAGACCCCTATCTTTGTTGAATGGCTGATGGTGGGGTTTCTGCATGCCACACTGCTTGGTATAGGAGGTAACTGTGGCATGGCGTTGTAGGTGGCAAGCTATCTCGGACGGTCGGAGCTTGTCAGATTCCTGACATCTCATATTCTCACCTCCTTTCTTGTACATGGGAGAAAGGTGATGCACCTCAATGTCTCAAGCATGAATGGAGCACACTTGATTCTCGCTTGTTGTGCGCAACGCCTAGCGCGCGAACGGAGCAAAAGTTTGGGCATTCCCATGATAGAATGGGCTTTACTATCGTGGATTGGGCCTAGACCTAGAGTCATGAAAGAATGGGACCTTAGTCAAATCCCTAGCTTATGAGTAAATTAGATTTTAGTACCATAGTTGGAGCTAGGTTAACAGATCATATCTCTTTTAGAAAAATTTGCACATTTCTACCAGTTTTGGGACGAGTCATCATTGGGACAAAAAATTTGTTAATCATGTTTCAAAGGAAACCTCACATGTTGGGTCCCACATGTAAGTGACGACTAGGAAGTACATGTTGATACTGTGTAGCGCTAGCCGTGGACCCCACTTGTCATCCCTATCCTCCCTCTCTTAGTATGAATTCTCATAGTTGGGACTCCACGAGGCTCCAGCTCGTCCCACACCCCCCTCCCACGACCTTAGCCCCTTTTGCGCCATCTGCACCTCTTGGACAGCTAGCCCGGAAGGTCGGAGGGTCTTGTTCCTGCCATCTCCTATTCTTACCTCCTTTCTTGTACATGAGAGAAAGGTGATGCACCACAATGGCTCAAGCATGAATGAAACACAGTTGATCTGTTGCTATGTGTAAGCTTCTCTTTCTGAATGCTATTTTTATTGATGGTTGGTGTAGGTGAAGTATTTCGCACTACCCAAAAGATGGAATTCATGTCGGCTAGACTCATTTCTGACAGTCCAGAAGCATCCATCAGGAAACACTCAAATTCATAACACGGTCGACGCACCATCGGAACATAGGGGAACTTTCATGATGGGCCTACTATGGGCACCATCGGGATTGTCAAGTTCTTTCATGCCAGGTGATGTCTACGCACGCGTCTGTTCTTGTAGACAGTGTTGGGCCTCCAAGTGCAGAGGTTTGTAGAACAGCATCAAGTTTCCCTTAAGTGGATCACCCAAGGTTTATCGAACTCAGGGAGGAAGAGGTCAAAGCTATCCCTCTCAAGCAACCCTGCAATTACGATACAGAAAGTCTCTTGTGTCCCCAACACACCCAATACACTTGTCAGATGTATAGGTGCACTAGTTCAGCGAAGAGATAGTGAAATACAAGTGGTATAGATGGTTATAAGTAGTAAATGCAATCTGGAATAAAAATGGCAGCAAGCAAACAAGTAACAAAACAGCAAGTAAACTGTGTGCAATGCTTGGAAACAAGGCCTAGGGATCATACTTTCACTAGTGGACACACTCCCAACAATATAACATAATTGAACAAATAAATAACTTCTCTTCACTATGGTACTCTGACTTACTCTCCTATTGAATAACACTAATCATTGCGTAGGGCTACGAAGCACTCCTCAAAGTTCATCAAGTACTTGACAAACACCACTCATAGAGATATCCAAATCAAAACACAACTCAAGATAGATATTATTGCAACTTAGACCAAGTACTAACATGGTGCACACACTATCAACATTACACCATGAAAGGAGGAATAGATCACTGCAATACTATCATAGTGATAATTATTCTCATAATCCATAAGAGATCACAATCGTAGCCTAGACCAAGTACCACCATGATGCACGCACTGTCACCGTTACACCATGGCAGGAGGAATAGATTACTTTAATAACACACTAGAGTACACATAATGAAGAAGAGTAACATCTACTTATTCAACATGATACAAAGCTCACGATCACATAAAGATCACATCATGGGAGAGAGAGATGAACCACATAGCTACCGGTAGAGCCCTCAGCCCCGGGGATGAACTACTCCCTCCTCATCATAGGAGACAGCAAGGTTGATGGAGATGGCGGTGAGGTCGATGGAGACGGCGAAGACGGCGATGGAGACCGATGGAGATGGCTCCGGGGACACTTCCCCATCCCGGCAGGGTGCCGGAACAGAGACTTCTGTCCCCCGAAATTTGGCTTCGACGGCGGCGGCGTTGCGGAACTGTTCTGGAAATTTCGCCGACTCTTTTAGGGTTTTCTGTCCCGAGGCTTTATATAAGCGAAGGGGCATCGTCAGGAGTGGCCCCAGGCCTCCTCACACCTAGGCGGCGCGGCCAGGGCCTGGGCCGCGCCAGCCTAGTGTGAGGCTGGCCTGTGGCCCCTCTCCTTCACCTCTTTGGATCTCTGGAAGCTTCCGGGCAAAATAAGACTTCAGGATCTTGTTTCGTCCAATTCCGAGAATATTTCCTGTGTATCACTTCTGAAACAGAAAAATAGCAGAAAATAGGGAACTGGCACTGTGGCGACTTGTTAATAGGTTAGTTCCGGAAAATGCATAAAAGCGCCACGAAGTGTAACGAAACACAAGGCAAATGGTGTAAAAACAAGCATGGAGCATCAAAAATTATAGATACGTTTGAGACGTATCAGCATCCCCAAGCTTAACTCCTGCTCGTCCTCGAGTAGGTAAGTGATAACAAAAGAATAATTTTTGAGGTGACATGCACCTACACAATCTTGATCATATATGTAAGCATTTATGAGCTGGGATCATAAGGACTTAAAACATGGGCATGAAAGATATAATCTTGACAATAGAAACTTAGCAACCATGTTATAAACATGAAAATGAACACAACAAAAGATCATGAAAATGAAACAATGAAAGTCAAACGTGTGTTCAAATCATAAGGAAAAACATACAAATGGTTTTCAGCTTGTCCTTCATGGAGAGCAAAACATAAATGCATAGGACACCTTAAAGTTTAAGAGGGCGACTAGATACAAATAATTTAGGAACAAGTGAAACCAATAATATGAATCAATCAATGAACTTTGGGACAATGCATATTACACTAAGAATGACAACTTTGCTCTCTTATGGTGCATAAAGAAAGAAGGTGGTGACTCAACATAAAAGTAGAAGAAAGGCCCTTTGCAGAGGGAAGCAGTGATTGCAAGTTTTATAGACCTTCAAAAATTATGTTACTTACTGGCTTTGAGCTCTCATTGCCCCCATCATAAGCATCTTGAATGGTTAAAGTTAATGCGAGAACAATTATGATGCATATGCTTGACAAATCATAAGTTGAAAACCTCGTGTCCCGTGAATACGAGTACCCAAACCTCATGCTACTCAACTTAGAGTCCCAAGCAAGGCTCTTGTCATTGTAAGTATATATGTATCATCGAGAACCGTCAACGGGGTACCTCCGTGCCCGATAACATGGAACAAGCCCACATCAAAATGACAGGACAAGCAGACAATGAACACCTCGACATCTCTTTTATTTACCAATTGTTTAGCTTTTTATTTTGAGATGCGTTGTCGAATGTCCACTATGGGTATGCTGCAAATTTCCACCATGAATTATGCATGGCTTAGATTGGCGGCCCAGGCGTTTCCCTAACACATATACAAACTCCATGATCCCCGCAAGATTCCCAATTCATTCCACACCGCGGGCATCCATAAACAAAAGATCACGATATCAACTCAAATAAGAAGTGCAATGTTGAAAGCTTGCCCCATGACAGCATGGATGGGCTAGAATCCAACTTACAACTTGCAAGCATAACAACTCAACATAAGAGACCACAATGTCAAATTTTAAGAACAAGGAAAAAGTAAAGTGTGCCTTCCGGTTCGTGAGAGCTTTACTGACCAATTTTCGCATAACACTGGTAAGAGTTTAATTTGAAGAGTAGATAAAAGCAAGTCAAATGTGCTTGGAATAGCAAATTGCTAATAGGTATGTATGGTGGACACTTTATCAAAACTTGGTTTTTAGGAGTTGGATGCACGAGTAGAGCTCATACTCAGTACAAGGCGAGGGCTAGCAAAAGACTGGGAGCGACCAACTAAGAGAGCAATAACGGCCATAATCATGCAAAGCGACAAAGCGACATTAAAAGAAGCATATGATGGCATCAAAAGTCAAAAACTAAATGATCATAGAGGCTATTGGCGACTTTGTAAGAGTCTAACATGTGTGAGCATGTGCCAAGTCAACCCAAATAAAGCATCAAGGAGAAAACCAAAATAATGCTTCCAAATAATTAAAAACAACGCATGATTTTTTCAAGGCTCATTAAGCAATCTCAGTTATTTGAGACAAGTCATGCTACAGCAAGACCACTAAGCATACTATCAAAAAGATATCAAGCATGACATGAAAAAGCCTAAGCCGCAGTCTACACAAGCTCCTTCTTGTACCACTTTTTTGCATAAAGCTTTTTCTCTTTCCCAACACCATTTGAAATTTTTATAAACACCTCTTTTGATGAAAACCAATAAAGATCAGAGGCAAAAATACACCTTTATGAATAAATATAACAAGATCTGAATGCAAATCAAGGCGAAAAATGCAAGCTAAACGCAGTAGCAGAAAAAGAGAACACTCGTTGAACGATAAGAGTGAAAACTAGAGTGTTCTTGGCAAATGAAAAGCGAGTTCATCTCCTCCAAAAGAAAACATGATGTGATCTAACCATTTATTGCAGCAAACTAAACTAAACTAATACTGAAAACAAAAACAACTGATGCTCCAAGAAAAACGCATAGTGCATGAAGCAATAAAAATATAGTGTCTTGAAAGGTGACCTAATTTTTGCCGATGAAGAAGGGGGTGCCTCGGGGGCATCCCCAAGCTTTGATGCTTGTACTTCTTGGATATTTCTTGGGGTGATGCATGGGCATCCCCAAGCTTGAGTTTTTGTCCATTCTTCAACTCATCTCATCATTCTCCGATCCCTACACTTGAAAACTTCCTTCATACAAAACTCAACACAATTCTATTAGGAACATTAGTGTAAGCATAATAATGAATCAACCCTTTTTGCTTCAGGTTTCAACCTAAAACCACCACATATTAAGCATATACTACTGTAGCAACTTCCCCAAAAGTTCCGTGGTCAAAAGAACTCAAAAAGAAAGCGATCGAGAGGCAAACACAAATAATGGCAGAAATCTGTCAAAACAGAACAGCTGATAAAGGTCGATTTTTTAGAGGGTTTTCTGTTGCTCAAATCAAAAAGTGTTCAACTAATGAAAGTTTGGATAAAACCTGGGGCATATGCACAAGAAATCGCAGGTCCAAAAGATATACAGATAATTTTCACGAATTTTTACGGTGCAGCACCAAAAACTGTTTCAGGACAGCAACATCCCCAAATCTTACCTCGCTCAAATTAGAGGCTTCTCTTGGCACAACAATGAAATAAAAAGGATAAGGAGCGGTTATTACAGTAGTAATAACTTCCAAGACTCAAATAAAAGAAAAAGTACTGAAAATAAAACATTGGGTTATCTCCCAAGAGTGCTTTTCTTTAACGCCTTTGAGCTAGGCGCAGTAATTTGCAAAGATGCTCATATGGGCGCCATATAAGAGCTTGAGGCAAAGGCGCTATATAGGAACTTAAAGCAATAGAGAGTATCAAAAAGCAAATGTGAAAGACATTTAAATCTAAACCACTTCCTATGCATAGGAATCTTGTAAGAAAATAAATCAACGAGGCACATAGTAGCAAGCATGGATAGATAAAACAAGTGCCACTTCAAGATTTGCAACATAAAGAGGGGAAACTTAATATTGTTGAGATCCATCAAACCATGTTTCCCTCTCTCATAATAATTTTCAGTAGCATCATGAATCGAATTAACAATATAACTATCACATAAAGCATCCCTATCATGAGCCACATGCATAAAAGGATTAATACTCCCCACATGAACAATAGTAGTAGGAGCAGATTCAACAGAATAATTATTCTCATCACCATAATCATCAAAAATAGGAGGCATATTGTAATCATAACTATTTTTCTCCTCAAAAGTAGGTGAACTGAAAATATTATACTCATCATCATAACCATCATAAACTAGAGGTTCAGTATCATCACAAGCTAGAGAACTACTATGTCGCAAAGCATATTCATCAAATATATCATCATAAGAAGGAACATGGATAGCACTAATGGTACAACAATTATTAACCTTAGAATTGGTACCAAAAAGATTTTCAATATCAAAAGTAGAGTGCTTTTCCCAATCATGATCACTAACATAAGTAATAGGCATAGGAATATCATCCCAATCAGAATTATCATAATCTATAGCAGGATCATAACGCTTAGGGGAAGATACCGTGTCCTCTCGCCTTTTACTCCTCTTCTTCTTCTTCATACTCTTCTTACTCTCTCCTTTAGGAGGAAGAGACTTGAAGGGCATCTTCTCCACATAATCTGGTTTGCTGACAGGAACAACAGAAGAAACTTTGGAGGATTCCTCCTTTCTATTAATAAGATCAAAACATCTATTAGTCCTGACATAGCTTGGCAAAACATCATGTTTTATAAGATCTTGTAAGTAAGTATTTGTGAGGCAATCTTTAGCACAATAGAGACGACAACCACGAAGGGTACTATTAATATCAACATCATTCATGTCTACCAAAGCAATCTTTCTAGATATCTCTTCATAATTCAAAAACAAAGTAAGCTCATCATACTGATTGAAAGTAATCTTATCATCACAATAAAAATCTACGGTACTCGTTCGATTAATTGGGCATTGAAAATTAAAGTGCCCCTTTTCATCGCAAAATTCACAAAGAAAAGGATAAAGCTCACAAACCCTTTCACCAAGCACATCTAGATCCTTGAGCCACATACAGGTTTCTTCATTTGCGTGGGTGATGCAATAATCTTCCTTGTTGTAACTCTGTTCACAAGGTCTATGTATTCCACAAAAATTAACATGCTTATAAGAAATAGTACTTTTAGAAGTTTGAGCATGTTTATTGCAATCATCAATAACAATATCACTTTCTATGCAAGTGTCCTTAAAAGGTTCATGATACACGTCCCCATTTCCTTTAGGAACATTCATATGGGAAGCAAAGGCTTTAAAGCAATCAACCATAATTTGAGGATCAAGACCATATTTAGCACTAAGCTCTTGAAAATTAGCAGTTTCAGCGAAAGACTTAATGCAACCAAACTCGTAATTCATACCTGATCCTTTACCTTTGTCGCTATCCCAACCTTCAATATTGTTTTGAATTGTTTCAAGCAGATCCCACTTGGTGTCAACATCCTTGCTTGTGAAAGACCCATCAAAGCATGCATCTAGATAGTCCTTATAATATCCTGAAAGCCTTGCATAAAAATTATTAATAACAATATTACGGGGAAGATCATGAATAGGACATTTGTGCATTAGTAACTTCAATCTTCCCCACGCTTGGGCAATGCTTTCTCCCTCATGAGGCCAAAATTTATATATCCGATTACGATCTTTATGAATTTCACTTGGAGGATAAAACTTGGAATAAAAGAGAGGCACAATTTCCTCCCATGCAATAGATGGACCATCTTCAAGCAGCCGATACCACTCCTCAGCTCTGCCTTTCAATGATAAAGAGAATAGCTTCTTCTTAACTTGGTTCATTGAAATACCTGCACACTGGAACAACTCGCATAATTCATGTATAAAAAACAAATGATCACCAGGATGGACAGTTCCATCTCCTAAATAGCAGTTATTCTTAGCACATTCAACAATCTTTGTAGGTATTTTAAAAGGATGAGGAGCACAAGCATCATTAGAAACATCACATATGGGAGATAAAATATCATCAGAACAAACCTTCTCCACTAAAGCTGGGGGACTAAAAATATCATACTTAACAAAACCAGCTTCCCCAAGCTTAGACTTTTCTATAGCATTAGCAATAACGGTGTTCAAAGCATTCATACTAACAACACTATTAGCATGCAAATTAAGCTCCAAAGGTTTTTCAACTTTCTCTTCACACACTTCATATCTAAACTCAGGAAAAAGACTAAAAAACTCTTTATTTTCCATTAAGCCTAACTAGTGAAAATAAAAACAAGAAACAAAAAGATATAATTGCAGAATCTAAAGGAAATAACTCCGAGCACTCACACAGGAGGATGCGAGTACCTTTTACCTTACCTCCCCGGCAACGGCGCCAGAAAAGAGCTTGATGTCTACGCACGCGTCTGTTCTTGTAGACAGTGTTGGGCCTCCAAGTGCAGAGGTTTGTAGAACAACAGTAAGTTTCCCTTAAGTGGATCACCCAAGGTTTATCGAACTCAGGGAGGAAGAAGTCAAAGCTATCCCTCTCAAGCAACCCTGCAATTACGATACAGAAAGTCTCTTGTGTCCCCAACACACCCAATACACTTGTCAGATGTATAGGTGCACTAGTTCGGCGAAGAGATAGTGAAATATAAGTGGTATAGATGATTATAAGTAGTAAATGCAATCTGGAATAAAAATGGCAGCAAGCAAACAAGTAACAAAACAGCAAGTAAACGGTGTGCAATGCTTGGAAACAAGGCCTAGGGATCATACTTTCACTAGTGGACACACTCCCAACAATATAACATAATTGAACAAATAAATAACTTCTCTTCACTATGGTACTCTGACTTACTCTCCTATTGAATAACACTAATCATTGCGTAGGGCTACGAAGCACTCCTCAAAGTTCATTAAGTACTTGACAAACACCACTCATAGAGATATCCAAATCAAAGCACAACTCAAGATAGATATTATTGCAACTTAGACCAAGTACTAACGCGGTGCACACACTATCAACATTACACCATGAAAGGAGGAATAGATCACTTCAATCGTAGCCTAGACCAAGTACCACCATGATGCACGCACTGTCACTGTTACACCATGGCAGGAGGAATAGATTACTTTAATAACACACTAGAGTACACATAATGAAGAAGAGTAACATCTACTTATTCAACATGATACAAAGCTCACGATCACATAAAGATCACATCATGGGAGAGAGAGGTGAACCACATAGCTACCGGTAGAGCCCTCAGCCCTGGGGATGAACTACTCCCTCCTCATCATAGGAGACAGCAAGGTTGATGGAGATGGCGGTGAGGTCGATGGAGAAGGCAAAGACGGCGATGGAGACCAATGGAGATGGCTCCGGGGGCACTTCCCCGTCCCGGCAGGGTGCCGGAACAGAGACTTCTGTCCCCCGAAATTTGGCTTCGACGGCAGCGGCGTTCCGGAACTGTTCTGGAAATTTTGCCGACTCTTTTAGGGTTTTCCGTCCCGAGGCTTTATATAAGCGAAGGGGCGTCGTCAGGAGTGGCCCCAGGCCTCCTCACACCTAGGCGGCGCGGCCAGGGCCTGGGCCGCGCCGGCCTAGTGTGAGGCTGGCCTGTGGCCCCTCTCCTTCACTTCTTCGGATCTCTGGAAGCTTCCGGGCAAAATAAGACTTCAGGAACTTGTTTCGTCCAATTCCGAGAATATTTCCTGTGTATCACTTCTGAAACACAAAACAGCAGAAAACAGGGAACTGGCACTGTGGCGACTTGTTAATAGGTTAGTTCCGGAAAACGCATAAAAGCGCCACGAAGTGTAACGAAACACAAGGCAAATGGTGTAAAAACAAGCATGGAGCATCAAAAATTATAGATACGTTTGAGACGTATCACCAGGTCATTCATACTGCCAAGAAGTTTTTTCGGCTGCTGGGATCGACACCTGGTGCACAAACAGCGCGGAAGTTTGGGCCTTCTAGCGATATAATTGGCTTTCTGGACGTGGATTGGGCATAGAGTCATGCAGAATGGACCCTTTGTTAAATCCCTAGCTTATAAGTAAATTATATTTTAGTACCATAATTGAAGCTATGTTAACGAATCACTACCTCTTTTGGAAAAATTTGCAAATCTCTAATGTTTTGGGATGAGTCATCACAAATTGGACAAAAATTTGTTTAATCAGGTTTTAACAGAAACCTGACACGCTGGGTCCCTCATGTAAGTGATGATTAGAGAGTACACGTGGATATATTGTGTTGCGATGGTCGTGGACCCCACTTTTCATGCCTATCATCCCTCTCTTAGTTTGAATCACGTCGCCGGGACTCCACGAGCCTCATGCTCGTCCCACGCCCATGACCCCTAGCCTCCCTCAACCCCCTGCGTCCCTTTCGTGCCGTCTACACCTCCTGGGCGCTGCACCCACTACCATTGCCTTGGGCCGCGGCCACCGGTGCCCTGACTTCCCTCGTCCAATCAGTCCACTATCACGACCGACCATGATGGTCGGACTTCGTCACTCTCCTTGGGCATCTCGACGAGCGCACTGCTAGCCTCGCGCCCCATTAAGAGGGTGTAGTCGCTCCCGGAAAGTAGAAGTCGCGCCCCATGGAGACGTCGTTGACCTTGGCACATATGGAGGCATAGATCGGTTTGGACATCACTATCGTTGTATGACCGCAGCTATGCCACCTTTAGCGCCAGTTGGCCACACAAGCGCTTGAGAAGATCTGATGGGAAAGTATCTTAGAGCTTCGGTGGCTCCGACGAGATGGAGTGGATGCCACACGGGAGAGATAGAGAAGATGAACCTAACATGTGGGTCCAATGCCACATCATTGTAGTTCTCACACAAACTGCCTAGTCATCGCTTACACTGGGCTCAGCATGTCAGGTTCTGTTGAAACATGATTAACCAAAATTTATTCTGATCTATAACAATTTTTTTTTAAAAAGACACTAATTCATTAATTGTCTACAGGTGATTGCCGCCTGCCCGTAAGTTGCACCACCATCCTCCAACACACGCACCCGCGGAAAGAGAAAAAAACACCCCACGCCCTCACGATCTAGGCGCCTCTCCCGTCTTGACAGTTCTTTTTGGTCCAATCCCTATCCCCAACCCGTCTCCTCTTCCTCTCGCGCTCGCCATCGCTGCCGCCTCCCAGAGCCGGGGGAGATTTGATAATAACCCCCGCAGCTCGTCTGCCTTTGATCATATGCCCTCTTCTTCGTCTGCCTCACTTCTAAGCCCCCCGGTTCAGCATCTCTCTAGCTCATACCCCCCTTTGGCATGATTAACAGAATTGCCAATACATAATCAAGAAAACTGGACATGAATAGACAGAGCTACCCTTCGTCAATCGAGCCGGCCTCTCCCACTCAAATCTCCATGTCAATCTCCCTCAACACTTAGGGTTCCACTTCCATCGATTTAGACCAACCGTACAAGAGCAAGAACACAAATCCGCAAAAGAAAAAAGGGGAGAGATTCCCTCCTTGGGGAAGCAATGGAGGGCAGCGGTTTGGGTGGAAACGGGGCGGAGCGGCAGGTGAGACAGGCGGCGGAGCGGCAGGTGCGACGGGCGGCTGGGCGAAACTGCTCCTGGCGGCAAGGTCGGGGATTAGACGACCAGGGGCGACGAACAGACAGACAAGTAAAGGGCACCCTCTGTCTCGCTAGCAGAAGAACTTGGACAAGGGCATATTAGTCAGTACAGAATATAATAGGACTGATTTCTTTCCTTCTAATCTAAATAGAGAGATAACAGTGGTGGAGGGGGGAAATCAGCAACAATATACCGCGGTGGGGGGCTTAGAAGTGAGGCAGACAAAGAAGAGGGCATATGATCAAAGGGGTATGAGCTGGAGGGGTTATTATCAATTCTCCCCAGAGCCGGCCGTTGCCACGACCCTACCGGACTCCACCTATGTCCTTGTCTCTGTTAGAACTCAGAAGATTGAGAGTAAAACTTATGTTTATTGCTTGTGGGCAAAGCCCTATTTATACAAGGATTTTGGGGTGCCTCCGAAGAGGTGCCTGTTACAAGAGACATGACTGTTTACAAGAGATGCAACTGCTGAGGGAGAGAGAGAAGAGGTGTCTATACACAAGAGACATGTCTGTACAGAAAGGGTGCTTTGGGCATACTAGTAACCGCCTAGAGCGGTTGTAATTTATTCCTAACAGTCTCCTCTCTCTCTCTTGCCAACGCCGCCGCCCGGACCTGGTACCATCGCCTCGTTGTTCCGCCCCCGCATCTCTGGCTAACCCTAGCCATCGAAACTCCAGATTGCCACTACGACTCTCCTGTCCCCCTGCACGCCAGTACTGATGGAGTACTGAAGGAGGACACGGTCTTGGCTTCCTCGGAGGACGAGCGCTGGCGACGCGCTCAGCTGCCCGCGAGCGGCGCGGCTAGAATTTCTGACGGAAAGTAGTGCTGGTGCGACGGCTGGTTCCCGGCGGAGCGACGGACGAGCGGCTGGCGCTATTCTACGCTGACCTCTAGAACTCAGCCAACTCCGCACCGGCCATCGCTGGCCAGTTCGTCTTCCTCTTCACCACCTCGTCTGCACGCCAGGCCACTTCATGAAACAGATGCTTTACCAAGGAACCGCTACTGAGGTGGTGGCGGTAGAGGCAGAGACCTTGGAGACTATTCAGTAGGTCTAGAATCTTGGCTTCGGTGCTTTGGTGATTTCGTTGCCTCGTCGTGTTTGGGCAAAACTCTGTTTGCGGCTAGACGCGTCGTTCACGAGCTGAACCGTCTTCCAGTGTCATGAACTCTCCTTATCTGTTTACTGATGTTATTAAAGCTATATCCTTTACTCAATGTGCGTTCTTTGGTTCGAGGTAAGATGACGTTCAAATTTTGATCAATTTAAGTACTGTTGATTGCTCGGGACCCTTCAGGAACCAAGTTCTGACCAACTGGTCGCTTGTGTCTTCAAAGGACTCTTTCCTCTACTCTAATCCATAGGTCAAGATAACATTTTGCTCTGCTTGGTTATGGGAAAGATCAGTCGGACATATGACAAGTGAGATGGCATTCCTCCCTTGCTCATCAATCAGTCAGGTAACTAATAAAAAAAATTCCATATGACAAAATTTGTTGTCTGTAATATAGGATCACGATGAAGATAATACAAGGTTAAGGAAAATATATGGTGCTAATTATTGCGATCATGCAGAGAAAATTGTCCAGGTGAGCTCTCTCATCTATGAAACAAATATCCAGCTACATTTTTTAATTCGGACACTGGTCAGTGATTTTGAATAGTACTTAATGCCAATTATATTTCCTCATTTGTGCACAATCAGTGTTTGTTCCATTGGGAAATGATAGTATTGGACAGCGCACAAATGCAATTTTCCTAAACCTCCCTGTCAATAACTGTTCCTATATGTTCATGTCTTCACTTCAGATGTGTCTATTCTTATTGTCTATAATTTTTGTAATATGATGGCAAAAGATCCATTTTTTGTTCCTTGTTATTTTGTTGAAGCTCTTTTGTGTTGTAGTGCTAAAAAATAGTCTTCTACTTGCAGTATCTTGAAGGGAGCAAGGTTTTAATATTTATTTCCTAATGATATGCAGAGCCGTGTGTACTACCAAACCTAATTTGAGAGCATGGCTTGTTTAGATGAAATTTCTCTATATACAGAACATTTGATCTAATAGCAGGTTGGTTTTCGGGTTAGCTTAACACATCAGTCGCAATCGGGCACCATCTTACGCTGGCATGCTATGGACAAAGCCTTCCATATCACTTACACAGTGTTGACTTTATGCTTCTTCATGTGCTCCTTGTTTTTCTTGGCATCACAAAGCTCCTGCTTCAGACCCTTTGTGTTGCTTATTAAGGCCATTTTTGCAATCTTTCAGGCGAACAACATGAATTTGATTAATAGTTCAACAGGGAACTTCACAACTGCTAATAAAACAAAATCGCTACAAATCTCCTGGTCTTGAATGTTTCAGATGGCACCTCACACCCACAACGAACAACACCTACTACAGGAAAAATCCAAGGCCGCGCCGAACAACCTCGGCAACGTTCAAAGAAAGACCACTCCAACAAGACTACCCGAGCCAACGCACCATCCGCCGTAGAACGCCTAGAGTCGGTAAGCGAATGGCAGGACTTGACCGGTCTTGATGAAGAGGGTTTATTAATGCATATCAATTTCAAGGAAGTAAAGCTGAAGGCAAGCCAAGTACAAACACAACACAAAAGCTTGCTTCAGTTAAACCATGACTCTGATGGGAAAATGTGAGAATTTTAGCTTAGAAGTCGCTAGGGCCATTTTTATCTGGTCCTTCACATTTTATAAAAGAGAACTTCATATATTTTCTTCAAAGATTAGTAAAGTGGGTCTGCACATTAAACATGGATGCCAGAATATTCATATCTAATGTAATGAGAGTACCTGGTACCATAAGATGATTAAAACTCTTGCGTTGTTGTCAATAATTTTCTTCTGAACTTCTGAAGTAGTTGTAATGATGAAATGAATTCTTGTTACTGTGGCATTTTTTATCTTGTCCTTCACATTTTATAAAAGATAACTTCATATAGTTTCTTCAAAGATTAGAAAAGTGGGTCTGCACATTAAACATGGATGCCAGAATATTCATATCTAATGTAATGAGAGTACCTGGTACCAGAAGCTGATTAAAACTCTTGCGTTGTTGTCAATAATTTTTTTCTTAAGTAGTTCGTGATGATGAAAATGAATTCTTATTTTCGTGGTCTTGCCTACTCACCTGCTACAATGACTTACTTTATGGGAACCACAAGTTTAATCCTATCTCCAAAATGTTCATTGGTTCCATTGGGCTAGGCCTGTCTGCCTTAGTCTCTGCTCATGTTTTGTTCTTTTAGCACTTGCTTCTTTCTTTTCATTGATTGTTTCACTCCTCAACAGGTTTGGTCCTTCGTCTGTTCATCGCAAGTTTGATAATCGGTTTGTCAGGTGTTCAAGTTTGCATGATGGATCTCTGAGCGAGAAAAGGACCTTGCCGGGTTTTTTTAAATCTTTAATGTCTGATGTTTAATGAAGCCCATACTGCAAATTTGGGCCTGATATTATTTATCCTTTAGCACAGGTTAATTAGAAGGATGCATCATTTCTGGCATTTGTATTGTCTTAAGTCTTTGCAAAGCAGCATTGAAGGAATATAATATATACACTTGGGAATGCAATCTTTCATTTTTTTTTTCTTTGCATCTCTGCTACCGTGGGGTTGTAAAGGATTTATTTTCATCATCTTTATAATATCTTTACACTGAAATCAGTTAATATTTATTTTCATTATACTCTTTTGGCTGATGTGATTTGTCGTGTGGAACATTGGAGAGTGTATAAGAGGAATGAATGATTATAAGATGTTATTTATCCTTTGGCTGATGTACTATTCACACTGAAATCAGCCAGGATTCATTGTCATCATTCTCTTTTGCATTATTTGCATCTGAAGATAGTACCTTGTTAAACCAAATTTTAGTATTGTCGGTTTTCTTTTTACCACTGCCAATTGGTCCTTGATTTTCACTTGCAGTTTCTTTCTTTCTTTTCTATTTTTGTTGGATTGTTGGGAGAAAAGACAACACATAATATGTATAAACCAACTTTAATTTTATTGCTTATATGTTACTCGTCATCACATGTATTCCGTAGCAACGCACGGGTATTCAACTAGTGCTACTAAAATTGCTATTAAAATGTGTGTGGGGGTGGGGGGTGGGGACGTTTTGGCACCTGGGGGCATATAAGCCCGGGTTTTAAAATATGTTTTCAATAAAGTTTAAAATGTTACAAAATTCAGGTAAAAAATTTCGTGCGTAGATCTCGACATTCTATGTTCTCATAAAGTTATTTCACGAGAAAATGGCATTTTTTGTGTTGTGTGTAAAAAAGATAAATTTTGAGGCTAAAATAGGCGTTGCACAAGATTTTTTTATCTTTTTATACAAGACACAAAAATATGGATTTTTTATAAAACTTGGCGCATGCACATAGAACGTCGAAATGTATCATGCTTTATTTTTATTTGGATTTTTTTAACTTTAAAAAATGTTTTTTCCGTGGGAGCATATGCTCCCCGAATTGAATTTCCGCTAAAATGTGTACAGTAATTTAGCTTACTGAATGGATGCCCACACGCGAACTGTTGCGCCGCCGGAACGAAGAACGGCACTGCGCGGCCGTCCACCCCGTCCGCCTCCTCTCTTAGTCCGGTGAGCCCCTCCCCCGTCGCACCGTTTCCTTCCCCCGTTTCCCCCGCCGCCTCCTTCCCTCCACCTGACCCGGACGGAGACGCCACCATCTCCCACGAATCTCGCGGCGGCGGCGTCCTCTCTTACTACCCGTCGATCTGCAGCATCCCTCCTGGTAAACCGATCAGCGTACTCTCCGCCTACTCCACTTCTCTGATGTCATCTCAATCTCTCGCATTCTCTCGTCTCTCTCCAGGAAATCAAGCAGCCGACCCCAGCTCACAGGAACCGCCCCGCCGGTCGCTTGTCTGGTGTTGGTACGTGCTGTTCTTTTTTTTACTTTCCTAATGCTCATTCTTAGGAAAAAATAAAGGTATATGCAGATAACTGAAAGTATATTTGTTCTTAGTGGATTGGCTCTATTCTCACTTTATTTTGTTAAATCTGGTGCCTAAATGGTTATTGTTTTGCTGCTTAAAATGTTCTGGTTTTGATTCCCATATCGATGTATTTTTACATTGGATACATAATGGTATAGCTTTATTATTCTTATTTATGTGAACCTTAAGTTCAGAACTATACACAGACTTCTGGCCAGTATACAGGAAAAAGAACTATACACAGCCTTCTGGCCAGACTTCTGGTCTACCTGATTGCCGTCAATCAAACTTTCAACACTCGATTTTTGTTCCAGATGCAAATATATTATTCGCTGAGCGGCACTAGAAAAGTTTTCAGGGCTTGAATTATGGGACAACATAAAATAATTTGTGCTTCTTTTTAATGATTTTTTTCTTTATTCTCTTTGTTTTCGTTTCAGAGTGTGCACTGTGGACCATATTTTCCTATACCAGCATACATCCTCTAAATTATGTATTTGAAATGCAGTTGAGCAGTCCAGGCAAAGCAGATGGCTACATCCGAAGCAGTACAGGAAAGCCAGATGCTGGAACCCAGTAAGCCTCGGGTCCTCCTTGCTGCTTCAGGAAGTGTAGCTGCTATAAAATTTGAGAGCCTTTGCCGTATCTTCTCTGAGTGGGCGGAAGTCCGGGCTGTGGCCACCAAGTCATCATTGCACTTCATTGATAGATCATATCTGCCTAGTGACGTCATTCTGTACACCGATGATGATGAATGGTCTAGCTGGACGAAGATAGGGGATGAGGTTCTACACATAGAACTGCGGAAGTGGGCAGATATCATGGTGGTTGCTCCATTATCAGCAAATACTCTGGCCAAGGTTTGTTTTCTCTTGTGGATGAACCATTCTCTGAATCAGTTGAGAGAAGAGCAAGCTGCTTGCAGTGCAGCCTAAAACTGACATTATACTAGTTTCTCAGATTGCTGGTGGGTTATGTGACAACCTCCTGACATGCATAGTGCGAGCATGGGACTACAAGAAACCACTCTTTGTTGCCCCAGCTATGAACACCTTCATGTGGAGCAACCCGTTCACAGGTCACCATATCGAGATAATCAACCAACTTGGCATATCTTTGGTCCCACCCATTACGAAAAGGCTGGCCTGTGGGGACTATGGGAACGGCGCAATGGCTGAACCTTCGCAGATCCACAACACCGTGAGGCTTGCGTGCAAGACCCAAACATTTGGTAAAGGCAGTCCATGTGTGATGCCTTCCAGCAGCAACCTTGTCTAGCTGAAGCGATGATCGAGTTGAGCTTAGTACTCCCCACATCTGGGTATAGAAGTGAAGAGTGGCTTGTTTTTACAAGTGATGTCTGTATCAATCAACATGTAATACGATCGGCATATCGGTGTGATTTTTAGGTCAGTTAGACTGGGGAAATGTGTTGTTCCAGCCATAAATGTTCCTTGTTGTTTAGTACTGATGTGCCTACTACCATTGTAGCTTGTCAAGTTGGGATCGAGCAATGATGAATCTGAGTAGCAAAGGCAGAGATGGGATAGAGTCTGTGTGGAAGTTGACAAGCTGCTGCTTGTAATCTATTGAGACGGAAGGTCTAAATGTTGCGGCAAATATCGGTCGGTGGATCCTATGTGCCGAGCAAAAAAAAGCATCACACGTCTACTTTCTCAAGAGCGCCGTTTAGACGTTTGCCTTGGCGATTATAACCGACAGGGAACGTGTGCGGTGTTGTAGATCTCCTGCTCTCCAATTTGGTGTGCACTGTTGTAGATCTCCCTCCAATTTGGCTTCCCTGTAGAGGTTCTTGGAGGAGGATGCTCCAACAAAAGGCCAAGAGGAAGGCTGGCCAAGATCAACCATTTCCCTCGTACCCACTTCTGCAAGGTGCTGATAGCATCTTAGTTAGAATGGGATGCTTCCCATTACAGACACCTTTAGACCCTACTTGGGGTCACTCCCGAGAACTATCACCCTCAAGACAGGCAACTGGGTATCATGGTCAAGGATGTCAACAATAACATCGTCATGGTTCAAGGTTGGCCAGGTGTTTCCTTTGCCACAATCTCAGGACTGGGTACTTCATCACCTTTAAGAAGATCAAGCCAGATGAATTCAGAGTCGTCATCTTCGACTACCCTTGCTCTGAGGTTGTTAAGAGGTGCGGAGAGCACAGATATTCCATGAAGATGATCGGCAACAAAAAGGAGGGAATGGTTTTTGTCAGCCAGCCTGCTATAAGTACTATCATTTGTAGTTTATGGTACTCCTTAACCGTTCTTCTATTGGTGATATATTATCTGTGTGTCTTATGCTACTTGTATGCTATGGTTGTATGTTAAGTACTATGGTTCCTGGTTTACATACTTTGTTTGCTACTTCATGGCATTGATCTCAGATGATGTTTAGATGTGGCTAGTACCCTTGCAAAGAGGTTACGATAGTGGTTGTTCTGCAAACAACCCAACACACCGTGCATGCATTAGACTTGTTCTAAAAGACGCAATAGATCTAACCATCCAACTGCGCTAAGTTTTTTCCTTCAGGCAACATTCACAAAATTGCCTGAAGCTTGTTTTCGTGCGGCCATCTTCCAGTGGACCATGTTCCACGAATGACATATTTAGCTGCAATCTACCAATCATGCCCCATGAATATAGGCCATAGCCGCATCCAAGACCAAATGGTCCAATGTCGCCGATACAGCTCAAAAAGGCCTAGAGAGTTGCAACAACTGCAAGCATATGTGCAGTTCTATCGACTTAAGCGATGGTAAATATTCTTAACATCATGAGAACGTGACGCAAAAAATATGTCTTTATATTTGGAAACTTGTCAAAGGTTGGATAATTTTAACATGATATTTTTTGGCACTAATGTATCTTAAGGATATACTATATATATTTCAGCTAATGTATTCTAAAGATATATATTTTGGATGCAACAAGTTAATTTATTCCAAGTAATAGTCATTTAGTTTGCTGGAGATTTTCTTGGAGGTGGAATTGTATCCTGGTTCTCCTCCGCAAAATTTCTATATATATATCTGAACAACGTCGCACCGAGCAAGCATTATTTAGTAGAATACATCTATTACAAAACATAAATCCAAGCAAGTGTCACAGTAACATTGGATTGTCGTGATGGGCAAGAACACCACCCCTGCTCATGCACCAGTTCTACTCTCGCTGCTTTTTCTCATGTATTTTGCTGTCCATGCACACTGTAAGTACTTTTTTTACCATCACTGTAAGTACTAGTATTACCTACTACTTCGGTTCTAAATTATAAGACGTTTTGATAGGCTATTTTATAGTATCCTACCAAAACGTGTTATAATTTGGAACAGTGGTAGTATTACTATATCAGCTGACTATCCATTATTTCTTTTTTTGTTAATCAATACTGGAGTCATATGGATACTAAATGGTTTATATTCATTTTGCTGTCTAGGTCGTATTATTGATGACAAGATCAATGAGAAGATCAGTTTACCAAACGGACTATGTACATATAAGAAAAATGCCCCAGATTGCACAAGTGGGTCATTTTGCTACTGTTGTTTAGTAACGGACGCCTGCTTCGATACGATGTACTTGTGTGGCCTAGAGTGCAAAAAACTATCCTCTTCAAGCGTAGTAGCGATGCTGACCCGTCCTCCTTTGCCCCCAGGGCAGGTCTAGTTATTCTCATTTTGTTCCAAGTGATCATGCTAATTTATTGGCTGGTGTGAAATGAAACAATCATCTTAAGTCAATTTAAAAAGTTCAATTGCCCACACTCATCATTGTTCTCGTGTCGTTGCTTTGTGTCGTGATGACATCCACCTTGGTCCATTCTCACCTCGGGCCTCGCCCCACTCTGCAATGACCATCTCCATCTCTATGGAACATGAATCATACAGAAATCACATGATTGATGAGACGGTGTATTAAGTAAGAAGCGGTTGACTAAGATGTAGTAAACTAACAAGGAAAAAAGGAAAGATATCTCTCATATCCATTCCCTCTTTCCTTTCACCTCATCCACATCGCCACCGGCAATTGTTGTCGGGTGAACCTCCTCCTCCTCGCTTTATAACCATCACCTCGTCATTCTCCTCCCCTACTCCTACTCTTGCATCCACGTCGCACTACCCCATACCCTACGACGCTATCCCCTCCGGTGCTACGACCATCCACTAGTTCACCACCCGTCTACCCTCCACCACCCCTCTACACGCCATCCTTCCCTCTTCCACTGCAACACCTAGAATTTCCTATGAAACAGGTGGCGACCCATCACCGCGCTCTCTTGATCCCCTCCCTCTAAGGCATCGTCCGAAGGGTTGACCCCTCCATGTTCCTTGCGGTGTCAAGGGCCGCCTGACCGGGCACGTGGGAGAACTGATGTAGGAGAAGTGGAGAACCTTCTCATCGTGTTGCTCTGCACGCTCCAGGTAGCTGACGGCAGGGCGCGCGGGTGGAAGCGACGTGACGTGTGTCTGGTACTTCCTCCAAGAGTATGGGCCATCGTCCCCTATATGTTGGTATGGGTCCTGGGCACCTCCAAGACCAAATGGCCGACCCATGATACAACTCAAAAGGCCTAGATAATTGCAACAACTACAAGTATATGTGCAACTCTAAAATCTTAAGCAATGACCGGCAGATATTGTTAATTGTCAAAAAAAAAAAAAAACGTTCCACACATGCTTGTCCCTATATTTGGAAACTTGTATAAAAATAGGATTTGTTTAACACGATACTATTTGTTAGCATTAATGAAGGCGTTCTTTGGATATATTTTAATGGCTACAACTAATATATTCTAAAGATATACTTATAATGGTTGCAACTAAATCACTCAATAAATATTGGTTACAACTAATTAATGTATTCCAAGTAATAATTATTATTTTGAATGTCTATTTTGTAGGTGGGGAATTGTATCCCCGTTTTAAATTCTCTCTCTCTCTCTCTCTCTCTACCTTCCTCCCTATATATACGTGGACAATTTGTAGACAGAGCAGACATGATCTTGTAGAGTACATCTATCAGAAAACATACATACAAACTCAGCGAGCAGATTTTCGCATTGCAACTGCATTGTCGTGATGGGCAAGCACGCTAGCCCTGCGCATGCACCAGCCCTACTATCGTTGCTTCTTCTCATGTGCTTTGCTATCCATGCACACTGTAAGTAGTGGTAATTTAGAGGTTAATTGTCCACAATTTATTTATTTCAATTTGGTTGACCGGAATTGGACGCTTTTATGGATTTTAGTGGTTGACATTCATTTTATCGCGTAGGCCGCATCATTGACGAGAAGAGTGGATTTTGTGCCTATAAAAATCATGCCCATGACTGCAAGAGTTCGTCCTTGTGCTACTGCTGCTCAGGAACAAACGTCTGCTACAAAACCATGTACTTATGTGGCCTAGACTGCAAAAACCCTTTGCCTGCAAGTGAAGTGGCGACGCCGATCCATCCTCCTTTGCCCTCCCGGCAGTTCTAAATTTTTTTATGTTGTTCCAAGTGGTCATGCCGATGTGCTAGCTATGTGTGATGTACAATCTGGAATCAAAAATTATTTATCACAATTTGATCTATTGCGGTTCAATTTCTCGAAACAGGCTTTCGCCCCGCTTTATAAATAAAGCCACAACGGCCGAACCGATACAAGGTAATGAGGCGATCCTCTTACAAAGCAGATTAAAAATAAATAAAAGAAAACACGTAACACCACAACTTGCCACCGAAGATACTGAAACGATACCGAGAGAAATCGGAGCTCCATGATGACGCCCCCAACAGGGTAACGACGCAACGCGCCGCCGCCATCGAGACCGTGACGGTCAAGGGTTTTCACCCGGAGCCCTAGCGTGGAGAAGGTAACACAACAACGCCCTCAAGAGGGTTACGACACCCGCAGGCATCGCCGTCGCTAGCGCCGAAGCACTGAGCTTTCGCCCGAAAAAACCTTCGCACCACTCCCGAGATCTCAGGCCGCCCGTTAACTCCGAGTTTGGTCTCCGAACCACGATCTGGGAGCTAACATTGCCGAAGCGCCGCCAACACCAGGAACCCCCAATGTCCGCTCCTCGTCATCCTCACGACCCGAAGAGAGAGACCACCACCACCGCCACGTCGCTCGCCGTAGAGTCGCCCGCGCAGTCCACCTTCCGAGGCCGCCGCCTCGGCATCCGAGAACTCACCCACAACGCGACAGACGCCGTGATGGCTAATCCACCGAGACGGATAGGAGAAGACCGAGAAGGCCAACCGGTACTCAGGACAGCGGGGGTTCAACTAGCAGGACGCACCCGCCGGTTAAACCCACAGAACCCGAATAAACGGGACTGTTAGGCGGACACCAGATCTCGGCCAACTGCCCTGATCCGGCACCCCGACCAATTCCGTGGCCAGGGAATGGGCTCCCAGACGAGCCGGGTGCCCCTAAAACCCGCTAGGCAGCAGGGCCTGCCAACCCAGATCGGGCCCAGATGGGCCTAGATCTGGGGCGAGCCCTACTCCGTGCAGGCCAGCTCCGCCTGCCGTCGTCCCATGCTTGCCGGTCATCCCAGCACGCTCCACCTCCAGATCCGGCGAAGGGCGCCGCCGTGGGCCTGTCAGACCGTCGGAGGAGACTTCCGGTAGAAGCTAGGCCACCACTGCCGTCGACCAAGGAGGAAGATAGCAGCGCAACCAGCTCCGCCGCCTCCACCACGAAGAACCGCCTCGGCCGCGGCTCGCCGGCCCACCGCGCGAGGAGTCGCCGGTCCATCGCCGCAGTTCACCGCCGCCAGATCGGAACGTCCCGCGCCGCCCTACCTCGCTAGCAGGAACCAGAAGCTCCGCCGCCGCCGGCACCGCACGGGTTTTGCCCGGCGGCGCACGCCGGCGGCGGCGGCGGAGGGAGGGGGAAGGTGGGGCGCGGAGGCGGTGAGGGAGGAGAATACCCCTGGTCGCCCGCGGGGATGACCTAGGAGCGTCGCCGCGGTTCAGTTTCTCACAATCACAAATATTGTTTTGCCTTGAGCTCTTGTCACCGGCATGGATATACTATTGCAATCCATGAAAATGAATTTGAACCTGAAGTGCGGTAAATTATTGCCCATGCTTATCACAGACACAACAAGTCCAGCCTAGTCTCAAGCTCATGCGCCATGAACATGCCTTCCTTTAGATCGAGCAATAAGAATGGATTTGTAATTAGCCGGTCCATTTCTATTTATAGTTCTACTGAGAGCTTAAGAGCAGATCACTAATATCTTGTATGATTATTTATTTGCTCCTTCGGTTGCTGTGAATTTGGTCTCCCAAATCCATAGACTAAATAATATCACACTTGCTTAGATGCAAAAAATATAGAAATAACATCAATTCAATCTAGTAGTAAAGAGAGGTGGATCACAAGAAATGGGTAAAGTTTGAATACGACGAAGGCAACAATAACTCTTCTTTTATTTGTCGCCACATTTCTTCTTGTCAAATAAAACTATAATAGTCATGGTAATTACAGAGCTGAAAATGACGGGTTGTCCAAGGCAAACTTAGTCTTGGATCGTTTGCAGCAGGTATCCAAGCATTCTTTTTTTGTCTGAAAGCACGCGCTTCCTTACGGGCGTACAACACACCAACGGGGCATTCGGGCTGGGTTGTGCTTTCCGGAAAGCGCAGCACTGGACGGTAATCTTGCTGCTACCCATGTCGTCGTTGATGCTTCGAGCTGCAAGGAAGTGATACACAAGTATTATGTATAAGTTATATATATTCTCCTGAAATTTTGCCTTAAAAACAACTTTTGAAACGTGCATGGCGATCGATCGGACAAATTGTAGTGTTCCCCCGATAGGTAAGAGAGAAAAGTGTTAAACAACATGACATGTGCACACATATCTTGTGTACACGGTTTAGATAGTTTGAGTTAGAGATAGAGTTGTTAGGAGTTTGTTTCATATACAACTTGGGCTTCACGTTGTAAACCATCGGACCCAGATGAGGATCACGATGACTCCTTCCTTTTCTCCTCTCTCGTTGTAACAACCTCTCGATGTAATCTCTCGGGCCTTGCCCCTATATATTAACACGCAGATCGATGGGATGCCAACCATCGTTAACCCATAGCGTGTACAATCACATGGTATCAGAGCCACTTCTTCCCAAACACATCTAGCCAAAATTCATGTGCCTCGCTCCTCCCACCGCTGCCATGGTGAATCCTTTCTCCGGCATCAGCGTGAGTGAAAAGCTGACGAGGAAGAACTACCTCCTATGGCAGTCCCTTGTGCTGCCTCCCATCCGTGGCGCCCGGAGGATGAATTTCCTCGACGAGAAGGCCGAGCCACCACCAGAGTTCATCACCGTCGAGAAGGACGGCAAGACCATCAAGGAGGAAAATCCCGCGTACTATACGTGGGTAGAGGCGGACCAGCAGGTACTGTCTTTTATTTTGAGCACTCTGTCGCCTGACGTTGCTGTTGCTACTATTGGCATGGAGACGGCGGCTGAAGTGTGGGCAGCGATCAAATCCATGTTCGCTGCTCAATCAAAGACGCGGGTGTCAAACCTGCGCGTTGCCCTCGCCAGGACAAAGAAAGAGGGCAACATGACGACGACGCAATACTTCACCACGATGAAGGGCTTCGCCGACGAGCTCGCAGCTGCGGGCCGAACGATCGACGAGGATGAGCTCGTTGAGTATCTCCTCGCCGGTCTTGACGACACCTACAATCCCCTCTTCGCCGCCATCGGGATAAACGGTGCGGAAGACCTCACCGTGGGCGAGTTATACGCCCAAGTCTGCGCCTACGACAACCGCCTCAATCTTCTCGGCGATGACTTCGGTGGAGGCTCCTCCGCCAACATCGCCGCTCCTGGACGCGGCAACGGCCGCGGTGGACGCGGCAACCGTGGTGGACGACGCGGTGGCGGACGTGGCAACAACCGTGGCCGCGGCGGACGCGGCAACGGCGGTGGACGCCGTGGCGGTGGACGCGGCAACAAGAACCGCGACGACATCGTCTGCCAGATATGTGGCAAGGCTGGCCATGAGGCATGGCGCTGCTGGCATCGTTACTCCGATGACGAAGGCGAAGAAGAGGAGGAGGAGAAGGGCGCCCATGCGGCGTCCTATGGCGTGGACACCAACTGGTGCTACGACACTGGTGCCACCGACCACATCACCGGTGAGCTCAATAAACTCACCATGAAGGAGAAGTATCAAGGCCGCGAGCAAGTCCACACGGCCAATGGCCAAGGTATGAACATTAGCCATGTTGGTCATACAATTGTCAATTCTCCCTCAAAAGATTTGCACCTTAAAAATATTCTACATATTCCACGAGCCACCAAAAGTCTGATTTCTGTTCATAGATTTACCAAAGACAACAATGTCTTTATTGAATTTCACCCTTGGTATTTTTATGTCAAGGATCTGGCCACGAGGAAGGTACTTCTCAAAGGTAGATGCATCAAGGGCCTCTACCCCAATGTTTCTTCAGCACCATCCAAGAATAAGCGAGCCTTTAGTGCCATCAAGCCTTCAGCTTCGAAATGGCATAGCCGCCTAGGACATCCCTCGTCTCGTATTGTTCAACAAATTATTAGTAAACATCAGCTTCCTTGCTCAAATAAATCTAGTAGTGAGTCTATTTGTGATTCTTGTCAGAAAGCTAAAAGTCATCAATTGCCTTATGTAAGATCTACTAGTGTCTCCACTGCTCCTTTGCAACTTGTATTCAGTGATGTTTGGGGCCCTGCGCCATCCTCTGTAGGAAGAAAATCCTACTATGTAAGTTTCATTGATGACTATAGCAAGTTTGTGTGGATTTACCTTCTCAAGAAGAAGTCTGATGTCTTTCAAATCTTTCATGATTTTCAAAATCTTGTTGAACGCCAATTTGATACAAAGATCCTTGCCATCCAATCCGATTGGGGTGGAGAATATGAGAAACTAAATTCTTTCTTTCAAAAAATCGGCATAGAACATCATGTCTCTTGTCCTCATGCACATCAACAAAATGGATCAGCTGAACGCAAACACCGACACATTGTAGAAGTCGGTCTTGCTCTCCTTGCCAATGCATCCATGCCTTTAAAATTTTGGGATGAAGCTTTCTTAACCGCCACCTATCTCATCAATATACTACCTTCAAAGGTCATTGCCAATGAAACTCCTATGGAACGCCTTTTCCATAAATCTCCAGATTATGCATCTCTCCGTGTTTTTGGTTGTGCTTGCTGGCCCAACCTTCGACCATACAACAAACGAAAACTTGCTTTTCGATCCAAGCAGTGTGTTTTTCTTGGCTATAGTCATATGCACAAAGGTGTTAAATGTCTTGATGTCAAATCTGGTAGAGTCTATATCTCTCGTGATGTTGTTTTTGATGAAACGGTGTTCCCCTTTGCTGCCCTTAATCCCAATGCAGGCTCATTGCTACGGCAAGAAATTCTACTCCTTCCCGAGCCACTTCAAAATCCATCGGTGTCATCTCATGAGGGGGAAAACAATTGTACTAATCTAACACCTAATGTCTCTGTAAATCCTGGTATTTCTAGTGCCTCTCAGGTACAGGAAGAAGCAGAAGAAAATTTCGAGCAAAACAGTGTTGAAACGGACGCAAACGGAGCAGAAACATGTGCTACATCACATGTGTACGCGCCAGGCACGGAAGCCGATGCGGATTCGCCTGGGATCACGCGCGCCTCCGACACCAGCGGATCGGCATCGGGATCGCCGCCAAATCATCCATCTCGATCCAGCACAGGCGCGCGGTCTGCTCCCTCACATGGACGAGCGGGCACCGAGTCACCGCATGCCACGCGGAGCCGGTCGCTGTCGTCGGCGCACTCGCGGGACCCACAACGTGCGTCCCCTGCAACGGACACTGCGTCGTCGCGGCTGGATTCTTCCGCGGCGGGATCAGCGCCGCACCAGGACAGCACACGCGTGCATGCTCCAGGATCTTCTGCATCAAGGCCTCCGGCAGTGCAACCTGCAGCACCAGTTCACAGGACAAGATCAAAAACGGGTAAATCAAAACCAAAAACTTATACAGACGGTACAGTTCGATATGGTTTATCTTGTACTGTAGATGAACCTGAAAATCTTGAAAAAGCTTTAGCAAATTCAAATTGGAAAAATGCTATGGATGATGAGTATAGGGCCTTAATGGAAAATAAAACATGGCACCTAGTACCATACAAAAAGGTAGTAATCTTATAGATTGTAAATGGGTCTATAGAATTAAAAGAAAGGCTGATGGAACTATTGATAGATATAAGGCTAGATTAGTAGCAAAAGGTTTTAAGCAAAGATATGGTATAGACTATGAAGATACCTTTAGTCCTGTTGTAAAAGCTGCTACTATCAGACTTGTTTTATCCATTTCAGTTTCAAAAGGATGGACCCTAAGACAGCTAGATGTGAAGAATGCGTTTCTTCATGGCGTTCTGGAAGAAGAGGTTTATATGAAGCAGCCACCTGGTTATGAGAATTCACGTGCACCCTCTTTTGTGTGCAAACTGGACAAGTCATTGTATGGACTTAAACAAGCTCCAAGAGCATGGTTCTCCATGCTAAGTTCAAAGCTGCAAGAACTCGGTTTTCTGGCATCCAAGGCAGACACATCACTATTCATATATAACAAGTCAGGTATCATCATTTATGTGCTAGTGTATGTTGATGATATTATTGTCACTAGCTCCTCCAACAAAGCCATTACAGCACTCCTTCATGATCTTAATTCATCTTTTGCGTTAAAAGATCTTGGTGACTTGCATTACTTCTTGGGCATTGAAGTTAAACAGTCTAATCATGGTATTGTTCTAACTCAAGAGAAGTATGCTTCAGATTTGCTTGACAGAGTTGGGATGAAAAAGTGTAAAACATTTCCCACACCATTGTCAGCTTCAGAAAAACTCTCAGTCACAGGAGGAGAACTTCTAGGATCTGAAGATAGTACAAGGTACAGAAGTATTGTTGGAGCATTACAGTACCTGACTCTTACACGGCCAGATATTGCTTTTTCTGTTAATAAGGTATGCCAGTTTCTTCATGCCCCTACTACTGTACACTGGACAGCTGTGAAAAGAATTTTGAGGTATGTCAGTGGTACAGCAAGTACTGGATTAACCTTTCGGAGATCGCCCTCTACTCTTATAAGTGCCTTCTCAGATGCTGATTGGGCAGGTTGTGTAGATGACAGAAGATCCACAGGGGGTTTTGCAGTATTCTTTGGGCCTAATTTAATTTCTTGGAGTGCTAGGAAACAAGCAACAGTGTCCAGGTCAAGCACAGAGGCTGAATATAAATCTCTAGCTAATGCTATAGCTGAAGTCATTTGGATGGAGTCTCTTTTAGGAGAACTTGGCATCAAGAGGAAACAAATTTCTTGCTTGTGGTGTGACAATATGGGAGCAACATATCTTTCAGCTAATCCTATTTTTCATGCCAGAACAAAGCACATAGAAATAGATTTCCATTTTGTAAGAGAAAGAGTAGCAAATAAGCAATTAGAGATCAGATTTATTTCCTCTAAAGACCAGGTGGCGGATGGCTTCACAAAGGCATTACCAGCTCGAGAGTTTGAAGAATTCAAGAACAATCTCAACCTCAAGAAGGCTGTGATTGAGGAGGGGTGTTAAACAACATGACATGTGCACACATATCTTGTGTACACGGTTTAGATAGTTTGAGTTAGAGATAGAGTTGTTAGGAGTTTGTTTCATATACAACTTGGGCTTCACGTTGTAAACCATCGGACCCAGATGAGGATCACGATGACTCCTTCCTTTTCTCCTCTCTCGTTGTAACAACCTCTCGATGTAATCTCTCGGGCCTTGCCCCTATATATTAACACGCAGATCGATGGGAGGCCAACCATCGTTAACCCATAGCGTGTACAATCACAAAAAGAACAATGGAAATATCTACTTTTCATGCAACACTTACATTGTGCAAGACAGCCGAAGCATCCAAGGAGAGCAAGGAAAAGAACAAGCACTTGTCGTCGACCGTCCATCTATCGCCAACTTCGAAACTACTCTTTCTACCACTGTTGCTCTTATCGAATATAGGATTGTGCGTCCTGACCGAAATGTTCGTCTGATGTGTATATATATGGAGCAATCGTAACATGCCATGTTTTAGCAAACAATTAATAACGTCCAAACTGGTGAGTCATCCTTCCAAAGATATGTAGATCCTGATGTTAATATTAGATGTTGGCAATCAATATCCGTTAATTTTGTACAATCTTCGACATCCTTATTATTTTTTATTTTTCTGATAAGGAAATGTGCCTTGCCAACTTTCTCTTATCCGAGGAATGCTGACTTGTCTTAGCTAAAGGATGATCTCTTATGAAATAAGGGAATACTATTTTCCCCATTGTACCACATGTCTTCTCTTAGCAATATAATTTTTTATCAAAATTTAATAAATTATATTAATTATTAGGGATGACAATAAGAGGTAATTCGTTGCATCAGTACTATTTATTGTCTTCTCTAAGTGTCATAGAAGGCTAAGAGAAGATGTGTCTTCTCTAATATTGTGCATGCCCTTACACTCTACCTCTAATTGACTCAGCGTAATTTGGGGATTGATCACTTCTCGAACAGACCCACACAATGGAAGACAACACTTGCATTCTTTCACAAGATGTAGCCGTTCAAAAATTGTTACAATATGTTCATCAGATGTTTACACACGTAGGCGAATAGACAATCTGATCTTGGTTACACTAAAGAACTAAGTCTGTCATTTTAATTATGTCTAAGAACAAAGTGTGGTTTTCAACTTCTCACTTACGTTAATTTTGTTGGAATGCACGCAAGAAATGAATCAACATGATGACAATAAAACTTCTAGGTTAAACATGATTGGCTTGGAGTTATTTGGGAATGGTGATCTTACATGATATCTTAAAATGACCTCTGGGTAAGCGTGTTTGGCTCGGAGTATTTTGCGATGGGTGACCTCCTGAAAAGGTTTCCAGGATACTCATGAGTAAGAGCAACATGGCCTGAGAAGACTTGTGTTAGTCGATGGGGCCACTCTAGAGATCCTAAAAAACCCCAGTAGTCAATACCATTAGAACCTGGAGTGGTCGTTGCGTTACAAAAAGATAGATCAATAATCTTCTCGAAGTACCTATGTCCATAGCAAATGTTCATGTTTATCCCAAAAAAAAGGTTCATAACATATTCAGATACAAAAAATGATCGTATTCAAAAAAAGATTAATTTAATATGCCTACTGCATTGATGAACACTAAATTTTATATAAAATTTAAAAAGATTAAACAAGAAATCTTTTCTAGATCTTTTTGCAAATAAGCAAAATCTATCAATGGTTTATGGAACATACGAAAGACAAAAAAATAAGTTAAAATCTTTAGGGCAGCGCTAGGGATCGGAAGCCGATCCTAGCTTCCCATCGGACCTCTTGTATGACGTTGGATTGGATTGATCTGAAGCCTAGGATGAGGACTAGAAAAATAAGTGGCTGGGTGGTTTGAATTTGCACTAATCCGGTAATTACTGCTGATTTTAATGCTTCATATGACGGATTACAAGGGAATTACTGCAAACTTAAATGCTTTGCCGCAGAATAGAAGGAAGGCTACTTGGTCTAGTAGAAAATTTTGTTTTCGTACAGGAGAACAATATGCTTCGGGTCACTAAAAGCTTGCTTCCAATGAAACATGCTTCTAGCGGCATCCATGTTTGCTTCCAATGAAGTACAATCCCGTTAACGTGTGTTGGAAATTTTGCTTCCGTGGAAAATAACATTTGTTCTCATATAATTGAAATTTGTGTTAATTGTATACTATATTTTTTTGCTTCCCACGAAGCAATATTCCATTCCCATCTGTTGGAGAATTGATCATTTCTTTCGACCAAACATAAAAATTGATTTCTTAACAAAGATTATAGATGCTTTGATTAAAAGGAGATTACAATTCAGGGTAAATTCATATGTCCTAAATGCCTCTATAATGAGCGCCTCTCTCCAATTCTCCGTCTTGGTTAGCATCACGTTCTTTTCTACGATAGCATTTGTGATGATGACACCTGGTGAAGGGGCACCACATGAGCTTCTGATCCCCGTAGATGCCGAACAAAACCGTCAATACGTGCAGAGCAGCCAGCCCACCATCTAGACTTGCAAATAAATCAAACATATACGTAATTTCACCAATCGCAAAGATAATACCATCTCTGTCAAAACCACCAGCAAAATTCCATTTTTAGCAATAGTAGGTCATTGGAAGCATAAAAGCAAGAAACATTCCGTTTGTTGTAGACCCAAAAGTTGATGGTTGAAGCATATAATTTGGCACTTAGAAATAGTAGTAAACTAGTATGGACGCATATACTTACATGCACTAACAAATGGGTTTGACAATATTGCACCTCAGTAATGGTGTAAGGGAAGCATGGAAGCACATAGTACATGAACCAGCAAAGCTTGGATGGTCATAGTGACAGACTGTAATAGTACATGAGAAGCACATATCGGAGGCATACGAAGCAGAGATACTGAACCAAAAGTAGTTGCTATCACAAGATAACTGAAGCGTATTGGACCCATTCAATTATGAAAACGCAAAATAGCATGTTTGCTTCCAAGATCTGGGTGTAGAAATTTCTGATCCGCAAACTAATTTGTACCCTTCAAAGTTAATCTTCAAAAATTGCAGTACACAAAAGGATAATGGATGACATATTTAAAGATTGGTAGGCTAACTTAGAGGAGAGGATGTGCTGTCGCATCGGGAGAAGGATGCAGCAAACCACCTCGCCTAGCAGCTGCAGCCTGCAGGGAAAAGAAGCCCTTCCCTGCTTCCAACCAGCAGCCCAGCCGCGGGCACTTAGCGAGGGCCTGACGCCGCTTTCACACGGCGGAATGGCATCGCGTTCCACCGCAGGTCTTGATCCGTAGAGGTGGCGCAGGGAACGGGATGGTAGGGCAGATGCAATAGAGTCGGCAGAAGCAGCGAGCACGACGGCGCAGCTCAGAGAGGCGATTTGGGGAAGAAATCAATCAATCTGTAACTGGCAACGTAATTTTAGGTAGCCTGGTTGGCATCATTTGCGGGGATAGAGTCAAAAACAATTGTAGAGGAGCGAGTTGTCTACGGCCGTCCGATCAAAGAAAGATGGAGGGCAAAGAATTGGTCCGACGATTTGTTCCCATCGGCCTACGATGGGGAGTATTTACCAAATCTTTACTATTAAATGAGAGTTGGTGATGATATGTCATTTGCTTAACACTGAACATACAACATTAAAAGCATCTGAACCATCCAATCTTACCTAAAGGTCATATACAATGGGATGACGTCCCCCTTCCCATAGAGTTGACACGTAAGATTTTCGCTTAGTTGACGGAGAGAGAAATAAGAAAGAGAAGGTTTCTTCTCTTAGCTAATAGATGATCTCTTAGAAAATAAGAGAAGATTATTTTAGCGTTGTACCATATGTCTTTGCTTAGGAAATTAATATTATACTAAAAACAATTGATTCTCACTAATTGCTAGGGATGATAATAAGAGATAATGCACTATACAACTTATATTTATACTGCTTTCTCTAGATGGCGTGGGGGGCTAAAAGAAGGCATGCCTTCTCTACCATTGTACATATCCTAAACATCCCCTGCTCGTTCAAGTTTGGGATCAAATCATCTCTTTCCTTTTCTGTTAGCATGCTATCGAATCAGTAGTTCCTTTTCTTAAATTTATCCTCTCCGGATGAATCTTCTCATATTTTTTTACAGAACACGATACTTTATTGAATACTTGACAATATTACAAATCGTTTATCGGATTAAATCCAAAGCAAAGTTTGAAATAAAACCTAGAGACGGAACATCACAGGAACAGGTGTGACGGTTCATTCAGAGAACGAGGTACATGTTTGAACGTAGCTGAGGGGAGAGCTTCGATCAGCATTCTGATATCCTTCACCACCAAGCCCACCTCTGAGCGGTCAGGTATTGGAGAGTTGTTAGCATAAAATCGCGATATTTGAGGCTAAATTGCGGAAAACCACGACTTTACGTTTCAATCTCAAAAAACCACAACTTTTCGGATAATTATTCGCAATGTGCACAGATTCGGGATTGATCTCGAATTGACAGGGAAACTGACAGGTGGGACCCACCTGTCAGTGCTGATGTGGCAAAAAATAAAGTTATTTGTTGAGTTGGACAGAGGCCCCACACGTCAGTCCAGTTAAAAATATTAAAAAAATAAAAAAATAAGAAAAATAGAAAACTATGCGTCCAGTCAACATCGCCGTCGGCCACCCCCACCGCCGGCCACCCTACTGCCCCCCACCACTGGCCACCCCGCCCCAGGCCACCGTCGGCAACCCCGCCGCCGGCCACCGTACCGCCGGCCACCGTCGCCAGGGCAGCAGGCCCGAGCCGTCTCGAGCTCGGTGCCCCATGCAGCGCCGCCCGAGCCAACCCACGCATCTGCGCGCCCTCGCCTTGCTGCCCGCGCTCGCCGCCCCCTGCAGCGCCGCCACACTACAGGGCCGCCTACCGGAGCACCTCTATGGTGCGTGTTGGTGCTCGTCGGCGAGAGTCGGGGTCGGGGCGAGGACCATGAAATCGGACGGCAGAGGCCTTCCTCGGCGGAGGCTGGCTGGTGGCGGAGGTTGGCCGGCGGCGGAGGTTGGCTGGTGGCGGAGGTTGGCCGGCGGCGGAGGTTGGCCAGCGGCGGAGCCTGGCCGGCGACGATCGCCAGAGGACCTCGGGCGGTGCGGGTGGGTGGGGATTGTTTTTTCCTTTTTATTTTTTATTAAGTGAGTTGACAAGTGGGCCCCACCAATGGCATGTCCATGTCAGCATATATATAATTTTCTTTGCCAGCTCAGCACTTACAGGTGGGTCCCACCCGTCAGTTTCCTGTCAATTCGAGATCAGTCCTGAATCTGTGCACATTGCGAATAATTACCCGAAAAGTCGTGGTTTTTTTAGATTGAAACGTAAAGTCATGGTTTTCCGCAATTTACCCTCAAATGTCGTGGTTTTATGCTAACAACTCGGTTTTGGATGGTTTAGCTGCTGAATCACAGATAAGCAGTTAGATTAGAAAGGTAGCTTTGACAAACCCCCTGTCTCGCGCGATTGTGACTGCTCGACGGAAGCCCATCGCCTCCGCCAGCTCAAGAACTACATTGCCCTGGAGAGGCTCGCTAGCTGCCAACATGCACTCTCCCGAATGGTTGAGAATCACCATCTACATCGCCATTCGCGAGTGAAATGCATCTGTAGTCCTTAAAGTTGATGGCTATGTCTAAAACAGTCCTCAAACTTAGAATTTGTCTTATTTTAGTCCTCCAACTCGCTTTGGATGTCCACGTACGGTTCAAAATACGAAGATCCAAGTTATACTACCGATGTGACAATCAATTGGGCCTATAATGACGTTCCAGGTTGGCCCATCACAGCCTCCAGCTGGCTTAACGCTCTCAAACAATCTAAAGTTACATACTGTACATGCAATTATTATTATATGATGAATGTCCGACCAGATTTGGTGAATTTAAGTTTAGGTGAATAGTTAAAAAAAAACTGTTAAAAATGCTATTTTAAAGTTAAAAATATTGAAATTATTTACGCATGTACATATTACCTTGATATGTATTAGTGTAAAATTTTAAGTCGAAATGGGATTGTACGTGGTACGTGGCCTACAAAAAAAAGACAAAATAAAAATTTACATCTTCAAAAAGTAAAAAATCCAATTATTGTAGTGCTTTTGGACACTTTGTCATTTTAGTGCAGGTCATATACAATTGTATCGTTTCTTGAAACTTTGCATGAGTAAGTATCAAGATGATAGGTACATGCAAAATTTTATTTTAGTTTTTTTAAAACTTTGAAATTGTATTTTTTCGATTTTTGAAAACAACTCCACCTTGACCCATATTCCATTAGCTATTTTTGGATGAATGTCATGCTAAACCCCACCATCACTTCCTAATAATAAAATAATAAAACATGACATGAACGTATATATGCTGCGGAAACTTGAACATTAATTGAACTCAGTGTAACACATGAACACCGGGAAGTTGTAAAAATACATTGAATTTTCAGTAAGATCCAAGCAACCACAACCAGCCTAGCAATGAGATTTGTTCTTATATGAAGGGCCCATAAGTTTCTTTTAATTATTACAGTCTATTAGTGTGCATGATTTAGAAAGAAGTGAAAAAATAATTGTAGTATAATATGGTCCTTCGTGTTTTGGACCGTACATGGACCTCTAAAGCGAGTTGGAGGACTGAAATAAGGCAAATTCTGAGTTTGAGGACTGTTTTAGACATGGCCATCAACTTTGAGGACTACAGATGCATTTCACTCGCCATTCGCTTGAGGTCATTAAACAAAGATGCATCAACATTAATTAGAAACTCACCCGTCGGCGGCGGAGACCATTTTGTGACAGGTTTGGACTCACGCCTTTGACCAGCCGGTTCGGTTCTGAATGATCAACTGGACATATGCCAGAATTCTTGCACTGGTATGATTTGGATCAGGAGTAGAACGATTATTCCTTGCATAATTATGAGCTTCCCAAATATACCAACATCCCACCGCGAGAATAGTTGCTTCAGATTGAAGGATTGCTTGATGGATCGCCACACTGCCCTAGCAAAAGGGAAATTTAGTAGAGAGTGAGCAGTGCCCTCACTCTTATCGCAGAAGATCCACAAATCACTCGTGGTTCCCACAGGGACGCATCATCTGTTCGCTACATGGAAGACAGTCATGCGCAAACCGCCACAAATGGATTTTCATTTTGCCAGGTGCATTGATCCTCCATATAGCCTTCCAATGCTTTTCTTCATTCATTGAATCTTCTCATTTTAGGAAACAATCAAACAAATCTTGTGGTCACACATTTCAGACCATATGTTCTATACATGGGATCCCTCTCTCTCTCTCGAAACAGGCTTTCGCCCCGCTATATTAATATAGCAACCACACGGATACAGTAGTTCGAAACAAAAAGTGCTGGGGCAACAGCAGAAACATGCCCAAAAGGAAAAAACAATGACAACTATGGCGAATCGACAAAGCAACGTAGACCCGCAACCGTTGCGCCCTCCAACTTTTCCCACCACAACCCAAGCATTCCGAAGCGCCCAGAGCCAAGCACCACCTTCAAGAAGGGAGACGCCGTTGACACGGCGCTGATGCCCGGACCAGATGGTGGTCCTGGGGTTTCCCCCGGCTCGAAGTATAGTAGACGAAGGCTTCCCACAACGCCCTTCAAAAAGGAATGGAGCCACTTGAGAGCGGCACCGCGTCGGGGTCAGACGAGCCGACAAGGATTTCTCCCGACCTCCGCCCACAAAAAACCCAGGCGCAACGGAGCACCACCACCAAACTTCACCGTCCACGAGCACGCGCCACCACGGTCTTGAAGTCCCCATCACCGTCTCTTCGAGGCCACTGGTGCGAGACCTGTACGATGGAGGTACCCGACATCGCCGGGACACGGAATAGCAGCGCTACCGCGCCGGAGGAACCCACCTCCACCGCCGAACTGCGGTCATCGACCGGACAGAGCTGTCGGAGCACACCAGACCCAAAGAGGCCCGGCCGGGCCCAAAAAGGCCCGTAAAGCCCCGGCTGCCCTGCAGGAAGCACTGCAGCCAGAGGCAGTGCCCCAGCCCGCCCAAGCCCATCTAGGGCCCGCCCGAGCCCATCTAGGGTTCAGGTTGCCCAGAAGAGCAAGGACCGCCGGAGGCCATCTCCGACAGAGCAGCGCCCCCGCGCGAAGCCACTCAGCACCGTCGCCGCACCACCGCCACCCAGCCGCGCCGGACCATTGCCGCCCGAGCTGCACCGCCGCCATGGAGGGGATGGCCCCGACCGGCCTCCACGACGCGGGGAAGGAAGAGCCGCCGCCGCCGGCGTCGCCCGGGCTTCGCCCGGCGACCTCTGCCGACGGCGGCGACGGCGGGAGCAAGCGGGGAGGAGGAGGGGCGCCGGAGAGATGGGGGGCCGCGCCCGTCGCCCTCGGGGGGGCGAGAGCACGGGGGTAGGTGGGGGTCTTTTTCGGGGGGAATCTGCATTACCCTCTTGAAATCGTGTGGCCGCCTCCACTAATTCAGGACATGGGTTTGCCTGCTCCCTATGTTTCCTTGTAAGACGTGTTTTCTAACTACTGAAGAAATCAACAACGAGATAAGACAGATCGTTCTTTTTCTCCTATCTGACTGGTTCATGAAGGGCACGAGAGAAGAATCGTTGGTGTTGGAGAGGCGGTAGTACCGGCCTGATTTTTGAGGTTGCTCACCAACATTGTTACCCATTCACTCACGGCCATTAGAGAGTAGAGACACAATGCAGATAGGTCTACTGAACTGGAGAAGTCCATAAGCACTGCTAGCTGCCGCCGGCAGCTCGTCCCAATCGCTCTGACGCCGCTAGCGGCTAGGCCGCGTGCAGCTGCTACCATTTGATGATGCATCCAACTTGCAAGCAACTAAGGTTTGGAAGAAGAAAATAGGAGAAGTGGCAGGGTGGCTGCTGCTATCGAGAAAGAGAAAAGAGGGGGAATGAAGAATAGTTGAAATTTGAGTAGGAAGAATATTGTATCCAATATATTTCATGGGGACATTTTGAGAACGTGTTCTTTATCTCAAGGGTATACTTCATCGTATTGCCTGCTCTTTCCTAGATGCCAAAGCAGATTGATTAGGCTGCTTATGGATTATTAGTTGTGTGCAAGTTATGATCTGAATAGTCCTGGTCTAGCTGTTTTTAATTCGGCGCCATTGCCATCTTCGGATGAATCATTCTCTGGGAAAAAAACATCAAAGATTTACATTTCCACGTGCATAGCATTAGTGGTACCTTTGCCTATTAGGAAAGCATAAGTTAAGCAAAGTAGGATGATAAACAAAGTCAACTTTTGAGGTGTTCTCTTGAGAGGCTAAGGGGTGATTAGTACAAGCATGTTTGTCATTGTGTAGAACCTTAAGAGTTGTTCCTGTTTATATTAGAGATAGATTTAGTAGCAAGGAAATTCAAATTATGTCGAGTGGATCTCACTTGTTCCTGAGTGGTTGGGTAAATAAGCCAACAGTGATTCAAGGCGTGATAGAAGAAGCTGGACATAACTGAAATTTTCTCATACCTATTACACTTGCAATATTTGATTTATTAACACAAGTATACCTTTAAATGTATGGATGGGTATTTCTCACAACTAATTTTTGATTCATTAGCACTACGTATCAATTATATACTATGTAATCAGAGGCCTAACAACTTCTAACGGGTAGTATCAAATACAAGCGGGCACCTTTTGGAGTTTGAGTTCTACCGTCAGGGAAGAGATGAGCATCATCAAGCTAGGATGGGGACTATGAGGGAAGCCATTGTTTGGCGTTGCGTGGTTGGAAACTTGGAAACAAATGATCATAGATGTGCATGAAATCAGGTATGGCAGCTCCACCAAATGCCTCCCCTAGGTATAAATTCGCTAGTTAGAGACGACGATTGAGACGGTTTGTCCCAAGTTTTATAAAAGTTGCCTCTGCCTAAACACCTTAGACGGCCGTGAATTTGGCACCGTCTCTAAGAATAATAGAGCCAGTTTGCAAAAATCCTGCCTCAAAAACTTTTGAAATTGGAGTTGGGCATTATAGAAAAAATCGACTCCTAGATCCCTCGGAGCAGGAAGGACTTATTTGGGTGGTGGTATCTCGACTTGGCACTGACATGGTGGCGGAAGTTAGTAGTATGGCGGGTTGGTGATTACTCGATAGATAGATAGATAGATAGATAGATATATAGATAGATGGATAGATGGATAGATAGATGGATAGATAGATGGATAGATAGATGGATAGATAGATGGATAGATAGATGGATAGATAGATGGATAGATAGATGGATAGATAGATGGATAGATAGATGGATAGATAGATGGATAGATAGATGGATAGATAGATAGATGGATAGATAGATAGATGGATAGATAGATAGATGGATAGATAGATAGATGGATAGATAGATAGATGGATAGATAGATAGATGGATAGATAGATAGATGGATAGATAGATATGATAGATAGATAGATAGATAGATAGATAGATAGATAGATAGATAGATAGATAGATAGATAGATAGATAGATAGATAGATAGATAGATAGATAGATAGATAGATAGATAGATAGATAGATAGATAGATAGATAGATAGATAGATAGATAGATAGATAGATAGATAGATAGATAGATAGATAGATAGATAGATAGATAGATAGATAGATAGATAGATAGATAGATAGATAGATATCGATAGATAGATAGATAGATAGTAGATAGATAGATAGATAGATAGATAGATAGATAGATAGATAGATAGATAGATCGATAGATAGATAGATAGATAGATAGATAGATAGATAGATTAGATAGATAGATAGATAGATAGATAGATAGATAGATAGATAGATAGATAGATAGATAGGCAGATAGATAGAGAGAGAGATAGATAGATAGATAGATAGATAGATGGATAGATAGATGGATGGATGGATAGATGGATGGATGGATAGATAGATGGATGGATAGATAGATGGATGGATAGATAGATGGATGGATAGATAGATGGATGGATAGATAGATGGATGGATAGATAGATGGATGGATAGATAGATGGATGGATAGATAGATGGATGGATAGATAGATGGATGGATAGATAGATGGATGGATAGATAGATGGATGGATAGATAGATGGATGGAGATGGATGGATAGATAGATGGATGGATAGATAGATGGAGGATAGATAGATGGATGGATAGATAGATGGATGGATAGATAGATGGATGGATAGATAGATGGATAGATAGATAGATGGATAGATAGATAGATGGATAGATAGATAGATGGATAAATAGATAGATAAATAGATAGATAGATAGATAGAGAGAGAGCGAGAGGAGTGAAAGAATAAAAGAAAGAAAAGGGCGAGGACATGGGAAACCGTAAGAAATACAGTGGAGGTGGGACAACCCGCAAGACATCAATACCTTGGAAAGAAAGACTATTAATAAGAGTTAATATCCAGTTACACTTTACAAAACATAAAGTGAAATCTAAATGTTTATGTAACTACTATATCATATTTCAAATTTAAACGTACGACTAGAAAAATATTGATGAGCCCTGGCAACGCACGGACATTCAGCTAATAAAATATAAAAAATAAGTAAAAAAAGAATTGAAAATGTAACTATTAAGAAGAAGGAAAATACGAACAACTAAGTTCAGCATATCTTTAAGGGGTCTTAAGGGGTGTGTACGCTCAGTGTTCCTCACGGTGAGCAAGGAACAAGGAACCGCCGGATAAAGGCTAGATCTACATGCTCTCCACACCAAAACTCTATGGGTGTGTTTGGTAGGTCGGCCCAACTCACCAATTCCCTGCCCGACCGAGATTTCTGAAAATTTAGATGTTTGGTAGGCCGGCTCTCCCATCTCGGCACTGCCCAACAGAGCCGAAAAAGACCCCTCAGCCCTGCCGGGTAGAGAAGCTCGATTCGAGCTTCGCACCTGGGCAGGGCTGGACTCGGCCGAGCTTCCACCCCGCGTCCCCGCCCCCCACCTCGCTCCCGTAGGGGTCTCAGCGCTCGAGCCTCACTTTTCCCCCACCCCAATTGCTCTCTCTCTCTCTCAACCAGCGCCGGCCCCCGCCTCCCGACCAGCCTCCGCCTCCCAACCAGCGCCACCCCCGCCCAACCTCCGCCTCCCGACCAGCGCCGGCCCCCGCCTCCCGACCAGCCTCCGCCTCCCGACCAGCCTCGTCCCGCTCCTGCCAGCCCCCGCCTCCCGACCAGCCCCCGCCTCCCGACCAGCCTCCGCCTCCCGACCAGCGCCGTCCCGCTCCTGCTAGCCTCAGCATGGACCACGCCGCCTCCGCCTTCCGCGCTTCTCCCCCCTTCCCCGTCCCCGTCCCCGTCCACGCGCCCCTTTGGGCGGCATCCTCGCCGCGCCGGCGGCCGGAGCTCCCGAAATCAGAGGAATCGCTGGTTGGTCTTCTGGTCTGGTGGTCTCGAGCCACGGCCAAAGCCGTCAGAGCCGACGCCGGGCAAGCGCCGCTACCTCAAAAGACACCGGTGGCGGCTACTTTCACCGGCGGTGGCGGCTTCTCTCGCCGGCAGCGGCGCCGGAGCTGGAGGAGATGTTCCAGGGACCTGATTGCTTTTCTAAAAAAATTGTAGGGACCCGATGGCTGAAGTCATACTACCTACCAAACAATATCTCAGCTCAGCTCGGCTCGGTTCATACGAGCTACCAAACACACCACAAAAAAGCACATTTGTATGAGGTGAGCTTAGCTGAACTCAGCTTGTATGAGATGGAATAGTGCAACCGGGCTACCAAACACGCCCTATGAGTATGGACGGTAGGCGCTTTAATTTTCAACATTAAATATGCAACTAAGCATGATACACCTCAAAAAGGCCTAGAGATTTGCAATAACTACAAGCATTTGTGCAACTCTACAGACTTAAGCAACGTAATCAAAACATGCCACACATGCATATGTCTATTGTTTGAAATATGTCTCAAAATGTATTAAAAGGATAACCCCACCATTCCTCAAAGTCAAAGAAAGCCTATAAAATTTAAAAGTTAAAAGATGTAAAGTTTGACCAAATTTTGAGATACAACTATCATAACACTAAGAGGATATCATATGAAAACTTATTTCAAGTAGTATCTAACAATACTGATTAGTTGTAGAAAAAACCATATGCCTTATTTTAAGGAAGGGGTAGTATTGGTTAATGGTTACCACTAAATTAAGGTGTTATATGTATAGGTATTATTGGTTGCAACTAATTAATGTATTCTAATCAATACGCATTATTGTGATTGACCTATTATTTGGAGGTGATGAATTGTATCCTAGATTGACTTCCCTCCTTCCTCTCACTATATATACGTGAACAATATGTCGATGGATCAACAACATAATCTTGTAGAGTACATCTAGCAGAAATATACATACAAATCCTCCGAGCACCTGTTGCGTTGCAATTGCATTGTCTCAATGGGGAAGCACACCAGCATCGCACATGCATCAGCCCTAGTTCCGTTGCTTTTTTTCATGTGGTTTGCTATCCATGCACAGTGTAAGTATTAGAATTTACGGTACTAAAATCAACTAAGCTAGTTTTCCAAGATCCAACATTTGCTCAAAGGTTAAATGTCCATAATTATTTCTTGTTCAATTTGGTTAATCAATATTAGGGACTTACAACGATATCAATGGTTTATATTCATTTCCGCATGTAGGCCGCGTCATTGATGACAATAGCAACAAGAAGATCCATTTACCACACGGATTATGCGCGTATAAAAAGCATGGCCCAGATTGTAAAGTTGGATATTGCTACTGTTGTTTAGCATCATACTACTGCTACGCAAACATATATGAATGTGACGTACAGTGCAAAAAGTCTAATTTAAATGTAATAGGGACGTCAACTTATCCATCTTTGCCCTCCCACCGATTCTAGTTACTCGCATCGCATGTTGATTCAAGTGATTGTGACAATGTGTGACATGTTGTACAATTTAGGAATGAGAGAGAATTTATTGTTTAGAATAAATCAAAACATGCCACACATGCATGTGTCTATAGTTCGAAACATGTCTCAAATGTTTTAAAAGGATAATCACATCATTCCTCAAAACAAGGCCTATTATTTGTTCAAAAGAAAAATGTAATGTTTGAAAAAAATTGATAAAATTATCAACAACTATCATAATACTATGAATATATCATATGAAAAATATATTTCAAGTAGTATCTAACGATATTGATTAATTGTAGATGTTATAGTTTGACTAGTGTTGACACCAATTTCGTCATCAAACATAAAATAAAGAAGGTGTTGATAAAATATGACAAAATAAATAAATAATAAAATAGAGTTCTAAAAAATGAATTTTCCTCATAATAAAAAGAAGGTAAATTGTTCAACATATACATCATCAAATCGCCATTTTAGTATCAAACTAAGTTATGCATGTCAACTGTGGGATAAATTCAATCACGAGATAAATGTTGATGAGGTGTATTAAAATTGTGTCAGAGGCAACAATATATTTTATGAAATAATTGTGGGATTACAACGATACCACATGAATATTAAAGGTTAATGATATATTGACTACCAAAAATAAATAGTCAGTTGACTAAATCATCAGCTGATCTACAAGGGCCAAATAATTAGCCACTATAGCTAGCTAGGCAAAATCTACATTACGTGTGCATGAAAGATCAAGCCTAATGGTGTTAACTAGAAGAAAAACATGCAGCTGCTAATTACGTACATGCTTAGATTTTCCATCACCATTATATGATTAATTAACTTATTAAAGTAATGATGGGTAATTACCAGACCAAAGCCCACACAACGGCTACAAAAGGGGGCAGTCTGATGTGTGTATATGCGAAAGACTTAGGACTATGTGGTTCGTTTGTTACGCTGTGGATGGATGCACCCCCATACTTAAATATATCTGATATAGAGCAATAAAGATAAGGGCTTACCAACTAGAGAAAGTATCTGGTGGAAACCTGTTTTCAAATATGAGCCATCGGATGTGTAATGTATAGCACAGATAAGACCAAACATAGACAACGGTATTTAACAAAAAGACGCCTGCGTCAGCTGTTCCATGTTCTCACAAATGCCCTCTCTATCGTCTCCTCTCTCAACTGTCCCCCCCTACCACCACCACCACCCCCCAAATTCAAACACCTGATACATGATTTCTGGATCAAACTAGCGGATGGGACGGTGGCAAAAAGGCCGGGATGATTGCCCCGGTGTCTGTGGGGGAAGGAGCAGGCGAGCGCCACTTCAATCTCGTCCTCGACGGAACAACACGGACAAGCGAGTTGATCTGCAACCATGGAAGCTGCAAGAAAGTTATTTGTGTTCTTGCCAAATAGTTTCAAATCTTTTTAGTGCAAGTAGATTTGCCATCCAGCAACCTTGCTTCCAATTTGTTGCCACAGACATACTGGAAAGATCTGAATGCATATCTTTAATTTCCACCATCACCTCCATGTCAACGAACTGCAGTACTAAAAAAAGTATGAAAACTCAAATATCACTATGAGGAGATGGGGTAAATATTCCTGATCCGGCGAGGCCTCACTCACAAATTGAGCAGCGGAGGCGACAACCATGGCGCGATGGCACTGTGCGGCACATCTGGAAGCACATGGCACAAAGTTAAGAAAAAGAGAAAACATGAGGAGTTCTCTACAAATAAGAAGTACTCAGCGGGGGCTTTCTGTGCAAAAACGTGTTGAGTGGCATGTGCTTCATCTCACTCGTACACTAGGCATCTGATGGCCCATGTTTGAGTTTTCATGTCTCCACCAGAAACAGGTTTCCACTGGATACTTTCTCTACCAACTACAGTAATATGTTCTATGTCGTTTGCGTTGTATAGAAAAGAGGCAGTGGCAAACACAAAGTTGATTTTGGCAAGCATTTATGATAATGAGAGCTACTTTTGGCAAGTGTGTTTTACACCTGACAAGATGTGGTGAGAGTATGGGGTGATGTTATTCACATTCCATGTCTAGCAATTCCACGATTATTGGTACATAATATAAAGTGTTGGCAAACATCGTATTTGACGCACATAGATTGGGTATGATAGCTGTTGATTGGATGGTGTTGATTCTTCAGATGGTCTAGACGCCTCTAATGTTTGATGTCAAACGTGTTTAAAAACGACGTATAATCATGAACTCTCATTTATCTTATTTAATAGTAAAGATGTGAAAGTCCTTGAAATAAAGTATCTTCAAATGTTTGGTCCTTATATTTCTTCTATGCACTATGTCTTGATGACATGGATGTGTATTTCCTCACCCCATTTCCCCGTCATCAACTTGTGAAAAAACCATATGCCTTATTTTAAGGAAGGAGGTAGTATTGATTACCACTAAATTAAGGTATTATATGGACGGAAACTTCAAATGGAGCTCAAGCTCCATGTAGCCTGTTTTTTTTAAATGGAAATGATATTTGGAAGGTTCAAAAAAAATCAAGACAAAAAATCTTGATGTGCATAATTATAAGATGTACTAATGTGCAAAAAATTAATCTAAAATTTATTGTAGTTTAAGCTCAACAAAAATGACAAATCCACAGATCTAGATCTAGTGAATAGTACACAGTATGAAAGTTTGAAATTTTAGCCAATTTTTCATTTTTCCTGAGGCTAAACTACAATGAATTTCGGATTGATTTTTTGCACACTAGTAGATCATATAATTATCTAAATCAAGATGTTTTGTTCTAATTTTTTTGAAACTTTCAAACCCTATTTTTTATTTTATTTTAAATGGGATACATGGAGCTCGAGCTCCATTTATCCACTCTCATTATATGGATATGTTTTATTGGTTGCAACTAATTAATGTGTTGTAATTAATAAGCATTATTTTGATTGACCTATTATTTGGAGGTGATGAATTGTGTCCTAGATTGACTTTCCTCCTTCCTCTCACTATATATACATGAACAATATATGGATGGAGCAACATGATATGGTATAGCACATTTATCATAAATATACAATACAAACCCCTGAGCAATTTTAGTGTTGCAATGGGGAAGCACACCAGTATTGCACATGCATCGTCCTTAGTCTCGCTGCTTCTTCTCATGTTCTTTGCTATCCATGCACAATGTAAGTATTAGAATTTACGTACTAATATCAAGTAAGCTAGTTTTCCAAGATCTAGCATTTGCTCAAAGGTTAAATGTCCCAATTTGGTTAATCAATATTGGAGACTTACATCTATACCAACGGTTGATTTGTTTCCACATATAGGCCACATCGTTGATGGCAATAGCAACGAGAAGATCAATTTACCGCATGGATTGTGTGCGTATAAAAAGCATGCCTCACATTGCAAAGATGGATATTGCTACTGTTGTTTAGCATCGTACCTCTGCTACCCAACCATGTATTCATGTGATGTAGAGTGCAACAAGTCTGCTTCAAGCATAGCAGGGACACCAACTTATCCACCTTTGCCCTCCCGTGGATTATAGTTACTCCCATGTTGTTTCAAGTGATCGTGCTATGTACGATTTGGGGATAAGAGGGGAATTGTTGTTTAGAAGAAATCAAAAAAATAATATCATAGTTTTGTTTATTAAATTTGGTTGCTCAACTTATAATATTGGATTTCTCGAGGAAGCTGAGCCACCAAAAGATGTGGTGGATAAAAATGAATAATTTACAATGAGGGTAGTAAGGACATTAACTTATCTACCTTTGCCCTCCAACCCTAACCCTCACACTACGAATCTTCATCCTCTCATGCACCGTTGATAGTTTGTCGGTGCTCCGTGTTACGATTGCCTCTGTTTCGGTCCATTCTTCTCTCAACCGTTACCGCCGCATTGCGGCCTTGCTGTCTCCATCTAGGGGGACACTCGTAAATCGTACGGTCAGGAACTCAACCGTGTTTGAAGAAAGAAGCGGTCGACTGATGTATAGCAAGCTCACTGGAAAAAGTGGAAGAAATCTCTCCTCCCCTTCTCTCTGTCTGTCCGACTCTCTTTGGTCTCATAGGCCTCGCCGCCGGGGGATCGCCGGCCGGGGACGGGCCTCAGCCCGCAATGCCGCGCATCCGCCTCCCTCTTCTGCTACTCCTCCTCGTGGCCGTCACTGTCCTCCTACTCGTCATCCCCTCCTTCCCGCCCCCAGCCCCGCCACACTCCCCCATCCCCTGCGGCGCCGCCCCCTCGGACGCCACCGCCGGCCGCTGGGTCCCCACCCCGTCTCCCCCTGCACCGCCCCTCTACACCCAGTCCTGCCCCTTCCACCGCAACGCCTGGAACTGCCTCCGCAACGGCCGGCCCCCCGTCGCCGCGCTCTCCTGGGCCCCCGCCCGCTGCGGCGTCGTCCCGAGGGTCGACCCCGCCGCGTTCCTGGCCGCGGCCAGGGGGCACCGGATCGGGCTCGTGGGGGACTCGCTGTCGGAGAACCTGGTCGTCGCGCTGCTCTGCGCGCTCCGGGCGGGCGACGCCGGCGCGCGCAAGTGGAAGCGCCGCGGCGCGTGGCGGGGCGGGTATTTTCCCCGGGAGGACGTCGTCGTCGCGTACCACCGCGCCGTGCTCCTCGCCAAGTACACGTGAGTCCGTAACTTATCCTGCTCAGCGCCGCTCCTTGCCGTGTTTCTTGATGTGAGATCAGGATGAACTGTAGATCAATCTCGAAAAAACAGGATGAACTGTAGATTAATCATATACTTACGTTGTTCCATCTATGACCCGGACTGCTAGAGCACGTGTTGTGGTTTTCCAGTAGGTAGATAAAATTAGATCCCAGTTTGCTGCGTGTATCTGGGATTCATATATGTAAAAGAGAGGGTTTTTGATTGATCAGGGCCTGTTGCTATAATGATTCGATGTCACTAACATGAGTGTGGGATGTTAGTAGTTCTGAGATATTCTTAAAAGAGAATGCGGTTGAATACAGAGGTGCTATTGCTTACTGGAACTGAACTTTCATGGTAGTTCTGCTATCTTCGAGAAATTAGGAATGATTTTCAAGCAATTTGTGTTGTGATGATGTACCGTAAATCTCTGCAGTGTTGTTGCTTGAGCATGTATTGTGTAGTGCTGTCTGCTGAGTACTGAACAATCAATTCATTTGCTGTTACTTTCTTGCTTATATCTAAGTATGCCCTTTCATTCCGAGATCCACAGAAATCAATCTCTAGACTAGATGTGCAAGTGTGTAGTACTGCCTGAAAGAATACTTTCTGTGTCGACCATACATGTTCATGAACATATTGCGATCAAACTATTGGAACATCCAATGATTCTGATTGCCTACCACGTATTTGTACCGATAATTTAAAAGCTCATACTTGTTAAACTTAAACGGGTAGCATCTGACATTTCAACTGCAATAGTGCGTGCATTTCTGCTTTTAGCACAAGCCAGACTGTGCATTTATTTTTATACTTCATAGTTCCATAAAACTCACATGGTGATAACTAATGATACAAAGGTGGCAGCCTGTAGAGAGTTCCAAACTTCAAAAGGATGGAATAAAGGGAACTTATAGAGTTGACGTTGACATTCCTGCTGACGACTGGGTAAATATCACCAACTTCTACGACGTGCTCATTTTCAACACTGGACATTGGTAAGCATTTAATATCTATGTTGAAGTTACTCTATGCTTTGATATTGTGGTCCTCGAGTATACTGGTAGCGTAGAGTGAAAATGTCATTTCTCTAACTATTAAACTATCTACGTTGAAGTTACTCTATGGTTTGATATTGTGGTCCTGAGTGTCCTGGTAACGTAGAGTGAAATGTCATTTCTCTAATTTCATTCTAGGGGTACTGAGTTAGTTATTAAGTCTTGTTTGATACTGACTGTTAACACTAGAAACTCAGCCAAACCTACCTAGAAAAGGCCTTTTTCTTGCAGCCTTAAATGTTGTTTATTGTTGTTTGTACTTACCACTGTAACATAATAATCCTGAGTTAACTAACATGGTGATATGTCTTGGTTTTATACATTTTTTATTTTAAACCTTGAAAACTATGTACTTGGATCACAAGCCCTGACTGCATTTCTCTTTGTCAGGTGGGGTCGGGATAAATTTCCAAAAGAGACTCCCCTTGTTTTCTACAGAGGGGGAAAACCCATTGAGCCTCCACTCAGCATCTTCGATGGACTGAAAGTAGTCCTTAAAAGTATGGCCTCATACATCAAAAGGGAGGTCCCAAGTAAAACGTTGAAGCTGTGGCGCACACAGTCACCCAGGCACTTCGATGGAGGCGAATGGGATCACAATGGCAGTTGCGTGTCTGATAGGCTCTTAGAAGTACACCAGGTACCATCTGAGGTCCAAGCTTTTTATGATCTGGCGTTGCAGTAAAAATATTTTGGCCCATGACCCCTCCTAAAATCCTGTGCAGCTCGATTCCTGGTTCGATCCCAGGCTCGGTGGCGTGAACAAAGAAGCGAGGCTAGTGAACTCGGCGATCCAGGAAGCGCTAGTCGACACGGATATCCAGCTGCTCAACCTGACCTACATGAGTGAGTTCCGCGCCGACGCGCACCCCGCAATCTGGCTCGGGAAGAAGGATGCGGTGGCAGTCTGGGGGCAGGACTGCATGCACTGGTGCCTGCCCGGTGTACCGGACACGTGGGTTGACATCCTGGCTGCACGGATCTTACACTACTTCAAGCAGGGAAATGGCTGACAACGGCGGCAATGGTGAAGCACTGTAAATGTTCAGGTATGGTTGCGAAGCTCTGCAAATGTTCTACTTGGACAAAGGGCATCATTAGCTTGTTTGTAACAATGACACTGAGATGTTTATCCGAGGGCAGAGGTGGGAAGGCGTGAGATGTTTCACATGATGGAGAGATGACAATTCGGAATCTTGATTTTGAGAAGCAATGCTAGTGTAGTTAGTTCATCATGCTTGTTTGTTCGGTGGAGATTCTTGGCCCACAAATTTTGTGGTTGCGCTCAGAAACTTAATCCAGCACCCTGACAGTTTGAGATGTGCAACTTGGCTGGAACTAGGCATCTCTCCATAACTGTAACTAACTGTAAGCGGAGTCTGTTGTGGTATTTTTATGAATACGACATGGCTACGTTATGTAACGGTGCACCAATCTGTACATGGCTCTTGCAACATTTGTTCAGAATCTCATCCTATCACCGGTGCAAAGACCATGATTATTTCTCCATCTCTCCCAGTTGGCTCTTGAGAGTGCTTCTTGGAGCAATAGGAGCTTCAGTTTTGCGCACCGACAGTTCATGTTTCACGTGCTTATGGTTGAACTTATAAATTTGTGCAACCTATGCTCCAAGGCACACTGGTCGAACTTCTCTATCTTTTGACAAGATCATTCACAGGAGTGGCGAGATGAGTATTCGGAATCTTGATTTGAGAAGCAATTCTGGCGTAATTAGTTTGTTGCTGCGGAGGTACTCACCCCGGAAAATTTGTGCTAGCTGTCGTTTGAACTTGCAGCCCTAACAATTCAGATGTGATACACATTGTTGTATCTGGGTGACTGGGTGGGTATTCAGAACATGGAACAGGACAAGGCGTTTTTGCTCTGGGGTGTAGATGCTCCCTTTATTTGAAATTTGTTTTAACATATTTAAAAGTGTTAAAAAATTTAAAACAAAATGTTATGTGTACATCTTTACATCCTACATGCTTATGAAGTCGTTTCAATAAAAACCAATTTTTTATATGGCACATGTAAAAAAGATAAAATTTTGTGCTAAAATAAGCCTTTTTGCGAGGTTTGTGTTTATCTTTTTTGCACTGACCATGAAAAATGTCAATTTTTCACGAAACTTTGTATCAACACATAAAATATAGAGATATATATATGTCAATATTTTTTCCTAAATTTTTTGACATTTTGAAATTAGTTTCTTGGAAAAAAAGAGCATATACAGCTGGGATCAAATATGCATTTCCGGAACAGATAGACCTATGACATCAATACGAAACGAACAATATATGCAACCAACACCTCTTGTCTTCTCCAAGCATCCAGATCTTGGAACATGAGATAAAATTTTGGATCATATCATACCAGAACAAGTTTTACACACAACCAAGATAAAAGAAACGTTGAGAGCACTAATACAGTTCAAGAGTGGAATAAGTTGAGCCTGAACAAAATTGTAATAGGAATAACATGATACTACCAACTATAGTCTAGAGTCGGTGTAGGGTTCATAAGTTACATATATTCCAGGCTGCTGACACGGCCGGTCCAAACATATTTTGTATCTGGTTCAATAAAATAAATATAATTTATACTAAAAATATATACCTTCCTAGTAACTTTTTTTTATTAGAAAAATCTGATGATTGTATTTTCTCAGTATATAGTGATAGCAACTAACTAAATTAAATTTTACAATTATTAATATGAACATTATTTTATTGAAATATATATTTAAAAATACACTTAGAGTTAGTTTTTTACTCTCTCAATTCCATATGGCATCTTTATTTTTTGTATTTGATTAATGTTAAATATCTTCAATATTTAGTTAGACATATGTAATAATAACAAATATCTTACGAGTGATTTTAGCTGTACTGACATTGTAGCTTCCAACTTCTAGAATATAAAGTGAACCATTAGCTCGACTCTCGGTAGATATTTTTCGTAGTCAAATGTATGTAATAAGTTATTGTGTGTTAAATAATAAGCTCATAATACATGCATGATATGCACTTTTTTCAGGATCTTATCGGTGTTTCTATTTTTTGTATTCCAAAACTGATGTGGAATTAATTTACCTCCCCAAATTCAGCCGACCTCAATGAGCACTTGCTATGGTAAACTTGCCGAGCACTCGTTATGATAAACTTGTCGAGGAGATATCAACGGTTTCTGATTCTGCGTCCGGTGAAAGGTTCAAATGGTCAACTTTTGGTCAACTCTCCCAATTTAAGTCAAATCACTTGTTAAAAAACTAGGGTATTACATAATCATATGAGATCAATCATGTAATAATGCATAGCAACCATATTTATTGATTTTTGGTTTGAAGATACTTATGTTTGATTGTTATTACACCTTTGCTATGCTTAATGCATGTTACTAGGGCCCAAGCAACTTGGTTTATGGCACCGATCTTCTATTGCTTAATCATGTATATCGGTATTGTACCGCTGCGGTGTTGATTCTGCGAACCCAGGGTGCCAGGTAGGGAAAAACAAGGTTGATATGTTGTAGTTTGAGGTTTATGTGTGATCTTCGAGTATTAATTCTTTGTTCTAGATGTCTCCAAAGGTTCATCCTTAATTACCCTATGTTCCTTGTTGTCCCCGTGGAATGTGAGGGTAGGACAAAAGATGTTGTACAAATTTTTTTTGTAGGCTTGCATAACTATATTTTATTGCACACCTACTTTTAACTGAGTTAGGATCAAGTATCTGATGCATTTAAAGGTATGCTATTATATAAATGAGCTCTTCCATTCAGCGTCTAACACATCATGCCTACACTTTTAGCTATTGAAGGTTTCACTAAAAACTCTTATGATGAAATTGGAAATCGGTTGTTACTATTTTAGTTTTGTTTTACTATTTATGTTTGAACTGCTGCTCTTCGCAAATTGTTTATTTGAGAATATTAGTTCACAAGTGTGGTTGAGAATGATGACTCAATTGCTTAAGTCTTATTGGTATTCTTGTAGTTCTCATCCTGTCGAACTAAAAGTTAGGTTAATACTGCCCAACCAAGATTTCAGCGATCTCCTATACTTATGAATATCAGCACATGCTCAACTTCCTGGCTCACAAGCAATCTTTCATAGCGCATACGAAAAAGACCTTCCATGGCCTGATGTATACTAGTGTCGTGTTGTGCATTTGAAGACCGCATAGCTCGTCCCTGCCAAGCTCGCCACCTACGTGCACTCTATGGCTAAACTAAAAGATGCAGCATCAACGTTGGCGGCAGGCAATTACAACTCAGTATCCGCCTCATCAGTGAGCTTAGGATTGCTGCAAGGTGGTGAAGAATTGTACCAACTCAGTAAAAGAGCCCGGTGTTAGCCTTACCAGTCTACTACTACGTCTCCTCCAATCTGTACCAGATTTAACAGTGTTGGACTCATTAAATGTTGATAGAGTAGTGGACCATGATGTGTGTGAGGAGTTTACCAAAAAAATTATACGGATTGGAATACAACAACATCATATGAATCTTGGATAGAATGGGCTGTTAGGATAACAAGGCCATATATACCTGAGATACAAAACGTATTTCCCTAACTATAAGCATTTGTAACTCTATAAATATTGTTAACGTCATCAAAACATGTCACACATGCATGTCTCTATAGTTTGAAACATGTCTCAAACCTATTAAAAGGATAATACCACCATTCCGCAAAATAAGTCCTATAACTTTTTTGAAAAGTCAAACAATGCAAAGTTCAATTATGTACTTTAGATTTTAATTTTTTTTTCCTAAAAGCTTAATCAAACATTACATAGTTTAACTTGTGAAAAGAAAACATATCTATGGACCCCCCATATCTATGCCTTATTTTAAGGAAGGGAGGTAGTATTGGTTACGACTAAATTAATGTAGGATATGTTTATATTGGTTGCAACTAATTAATGTATTATATTCCCTCCATCCGAAAATAAGTGATTCAATTTTTCCTAGACAAAACTGTATTACTTATTCTGAGACGAGATAGAGGGAGTATCTAATTAATGAGCATTATTTTGTTTGACCTATTATTTGAAGGTGATGAATCTAGAAAAAATTGTGTCACTTATTATAAGACAGAGGGAGTATATTTCTAATTAAAAAGAATTATTTTGATTGACCTATTATTTGGAAGTGATGAATCACCTTTCCTGCTCCCTATCCCTATATATACATGAACAATATGTGGATGGAGCAACATGATCTTGTGTAGTACATCTATCAGAAAACATACATACAAACCCTAGCGTTGCAATTGCATTGTCTCAATGGGGAGGCACACAAGCATTGCACATGCATAGGCCCTAGTCTTGCTGCTTTTTCTCATGTGCTTTGCTATCCATGGACAGTGTAAGTATTAGAGTATTAGAATTTACAGTACTAATATCAAGTAAGCTAGTTTTCTAAGATCTAGCATGTGCTCAAACGAGTTAACCATAATTGTTTGTTGTTGAATTTTCTTAATCAATAGACTTTCATCAATATCAATGTTTGATATTTGTTTTCACGTGCAGGCCGCATCATTGATGAAAATAGCAACGAGAAGAATTTTTTACCACGCAGATTATGCGCGTATAAACATGACAAAGACTGTAAAATTGGATATTGCTACTGTTGTTTAACATCAAATCAATGCTATAGAACAATGTTTGGATGTGAAATACAGTGCAAAAAGTCTGCTTTGAGTGTATTTGGGACGTCATCTTATCCACCTTTGACTTCCCGCTGATTCTAGTTACTCTCATGTTGTTTCAAGTGATCGTGTGCTAATGTGCGAACTGATGTACAATTTGGAAACGAGGAGGGAATTTTGTTGTTTAGATTTTAGAAGAAATGAAGAAATAATATTTTAGTTTTTTATCAAAGTTTAGTTGCCCAAAATTGTAGTGTTGTTTTCTTGAGGAGAGGTTGAGCCACAAAAAATACGATGGATAAAAAATACATAATTCAGAATGAGCACCACTTAATCCATTGCCTCGCCCTCCAACCCTAACCCTCACACCACGAATCTCCATCCTCTTATGCATTGTTGACCATTATTGGTACTCCGTATCAGAATTGCCTCTCCATTCTCCTCTCCACCCTTACCACCGCATTCCTCTCTTGCGGTCTCCATTTAGGTGGAACATAAATCACTCATAAATTATACGGTTGGAAAATCAACGTGTTTTAACAAAGAAGAGGTTGGCAGATGTATAGCAACCTCATAGGAAAAAAGGGAAAGAAATCCCTCCTCCACTTCTCTCTGTCTGGCTCTCTTTTGTCTCATCTGCCTCTAATTTAATTTATTATATGGATATGTTTTATTGGTTGCAACTAATTACTGTATTCTAATTAATAAGCATTATTTGGATTGACATATTATTTGGAGGTGATGAACTATCCTAGATTGAGTTTTCTCCTTCCTCACACTATATATACTTGAGCAGAATGTGGATGGAACAACATGGTCTTGTAGATTATATCTATCAAAAATATACATACAAACCCTACGAGTAATTGTCGCGTTGCAAGTCTCAATGGGGAAGCACACCAGCATTGCACATTCATCGTCCTTAGTCTCGCTGCTTCTTCTCATGTACTTTCCTATCCATGCAAGCTTATCTTTTGTTGCACAGGAAAACCAAGTGTTTGACCGGTCTTTGACGGACGCGTCACAGCTAGTCGGTCCGGGTCGCTCCCGGTCGTGGGCTACTGTAACCGACTCGGGTGCGATGTGGACTTGGCCCACTTGCTAGGGTTTTTCCTCAGCCGTTCCTACATTAACTCTTTCCCTGCCACACACACACCTTCGAACCAATCTAGGTTTTTCCTCTCGCTGCTTGCACCGCCACCATAGTCTACTCCAGCCGAGCGCTGGCGTGCACCGACAAACGGGAGAGCAGGTCTCTGGAACCACTCACTTTCGCTATCCTGTACGGGAGAGGTCGAATTAGGTTTTTGGGAAGCTCTCTGCGCGACTGCTCAAGTTCTTCATCACGGGTCGCCTTCCTTCCAAGTCGGGCGGTGCTGCCTATCGCCATCTACATCGTCGTCTACTTCGACCGGTCTTCTCCAATGTTGTCATCAGCGTCATGATACGTCTCAAACGTATCTATATTTTTTGATGCCCCATGCTTGTTTATACAACATTTGCTTTGTGTTTTGTTTACACTTCGTGGCATTTTTATGCATTTTCCGGAACTAACCTATTAACGAGATGCCACAGTGCCAGTTCCCTATTTTCTGCTGTTTTGTGTTTCAGAAAAGTTACACAGGAAATATTTCTGGAATTGAACGAAACAAAATCTGAAGTCTCTAATTACCTAACACGAAGACAGAGTCCAAAGGAGAGCAGGAGACAGACCAGGGGCTGGCCGCACCTGCTGGTGGCGCGGGGCCCCCCTTGGTCGCACCACTAGGGGGTGTGACCGCCTGGTCCACCCCCTGACATCGCCCTTCCACCTATTTAATACCCTCGACGGGAAAACCCTAGGCCCTAACTCTTTTCCAGAAAACATACTGCAAGCCGCCGCCATCATTGATGCGATATCTGGAGGGGCCAGAAGCTCTTCTCGGCACCCTGCCGGAGAGGGGAATCACCACCGGAGGCCTTCTTCATCACCATGCCTGCCTCTGGAGTGATGTGTGAGTAGTCTACCTTGGACTACGGGTCCATAGCAGTAGCTAGGTGGATGTCTTCTCCTCTATGTGCTTCATGTTTAGATCTTGTGAGCTGCCTATCATGATCAAGATCATCGTTATGTAATTTTACATGTTGTGTTTGTTGGGATCCGATGAATATTGAGTACTATGTCAAGTTGATTTGTGATTTATCATCTCTATGTTGTTTATGATCTTGCATGCTCTCCATTGCTAGTAGATATCTTGGCCGAGTAGATGCTAGTGACTCCAAGAGGGAGTATTTATGCTCAATAGTGGGTTCATGCCTCTAGTAATCTAGGAGAGTGACAATAACTTCTAAGGTTGTAGATGTGCTATTGCAACTAGGGAGAAAACAACAATCTTGTGTTCAAGGATATTTGTATTGTTTACATTACACACTTTGCTTAAGGCGATAATCTGTTGCTTGCAACTTAATACCCAACGGTTGTTCGGATGATATCCGGCGGGTGGATTATTAGTTATAGATGTAGTTGGATTACGGTCTATGTATTATGTTGTAATGCCCGAGTGAATCTCATAGTGATCCTCATGACATGTACATGCATTGCTTGCATTCTTTATTCTGTCAATTGCCCAACTGTAATTTGTTTACCCAGCATGTTATTTATCTTTATGGAGAGACACCTCTAGTGAACTATGGACCTCGGTCCATTCTTTTACATTCATATTACCGTTTACTTTCTACAAGCATTATTTACTTTCTTGCAAACAAATATCTTTTACCACATGATACGTTTAACCCTTTGTTTATAGCAAACCGGTGAGATTGACAACCTCATTGTAAGTTGGGGCAAAGTACTTTGGTTGTGTTGTGTGCAGGTTCCACGTTGCTGCTGGTGCCAAGGCTACGCCCTAGATAGGCGCCATATATAAATTCTCTGGAGTAGTCGCCAAAGCCAGCAAGCATCAACCTTCAGAAGTGGTTTCTTTCTCCTACTGATTAAACCTTGGTTTCATACTGAGGGAAACTTGCCGCTGTGCTCATCATACCTCCCTCTTGGGGTTCCCAATTGGGTGGCTAGCATAGCTACCAATCAAGCATTTTTCTGGCGCCGTTGTCGGGGAGAAAGAGGATTTCGGCAAGGGAAGTCTCTCTGAAAGGATCGGTACGGGCGACTAGAGGGGGGGGGTGAATAGGCGCTAAGTCAATTTTTAATCTTTTTCAAATTTAAGGCTTGACACAAAGTAAATTCACTAGATGTGCAACTAGGTGAATTTCCTATAAGTGGCAAGCATGCAAGTAAACAAGTAATTAGTAAGATACAAGTAAGGGTAAGAAATAACCGAAGAGTGGAGACCGGAGACACAAGGATGTATTCCCGTAGTTCCATCCTTTTGAGGGGAAGTACGTCTACGTTGGAGAGGTGTGGTGACACGGAGTCTACCAACGCCACAAAGGCTCACCTTGTTCTCCGGTGAGCAAGCCACGGAGGCTAGCTCGTTTCCACTAAGCGGTGGTATTGGGGGAACCACGAATCCCTTACACGGAGCTTGGGGCACAACTCCACAACTCAATTGGAGGCTCCCAAGAAAGCCACGGAGGCAAGAATCACCACAAAGACAAGTCAATCAACCAATTACAACACCTAGGGTCACACGAGCCCCAAGGTGCAAATCCTCCAAGCAAATGGAGGTGGAAATGAAATTCCTTCGGTGAAGATGTAGATCGGTGCCTCCTCCTTCAATCCTCCAAAGATCAAGAGCTTTGGTTGGCTAGAAGAGGAGATCTATGGAATTTGGTGTTTTTCTAATGAGGGTAGGTGAGAGCTTTGATACGTCTCAAACGTATCTATAATTTTTGATGCTCCATGCTTGTTTTTACACCATTTGCATATTGTTTCGTTACACTTAGTGGCACTTTTATGCATTTTCCAGAACTAACCTATTAACAAAGTGCCACAGTGCCAGTTTCCTGTTTTCTGCTGTTTTTGTGTTTCAGAAGTGATACACAGGAAATATTCTCGGAATTGGACGAAACAAGTTCCTGGAGACTTATTTCACGGGGAAGCTTCCAGACATCCGAAGAGCTGACGGAGGGGGGCCACCAGGGCCCCACACAAGGGGGCGGCGCGGCCTGGCCCCTGGCCGCGCCACCCCTGTGTGAGGACACCTGGTCCCTCTCCTGACATCGCCCCTTCGCCTATATATACCCCCTGACGAGAAAAACCTAAGGGCCCGATCAGTTTTCCAGAATACATCGCGATCCGCCGCCGCCGTCGACCCGAAGATCGGGAGGGTCCAGAAGCTCTTCCTGGCACCCTGCCGGAGAGGGGAATCGCCACCGGAGGTCTTCTTCATCGCCATGCTTACCTCCGGAGCGATGAGTGAGTAGTCTACCTTGGACTATGGGTCCATAGCAGTAGCTAGCTGGTTGTCTTCTCCACCATGTGCTTCATGTTTAGATCTCATGAGCTGCCCTACATGATTGAGATCACCGTTATGTACTACTATGATGTTGGTTTGTTGGGATCCGATGAATATTGGTGTTTATGATTAAGTTGCTGTACTGAATTATATCTTTTGTTATCTCTATGTTGTTTATGATCTTGCATGCTCTCCGTTGTTAGTAGCTATCTTGGCCGAGTAGTTGCTAGTGACTCCAAGAGGGGGTATTTATGCTCGATAGTGGGTTCATGCCTCTATTTCACCTGGGGGAGTGACAGAAACCTCTAAGGTGGTAGATGTGCTGTTGCTACTAGGGAGAAAACAACATTCATATGCTCAAGGGCATATGCTTTGTTTACATTACACACTTTGCTTAATGCAATTATCTGTTGTTCGCAACTTAATACTTCTAGGGTGTTCGGATGATATCCCCGGGGGTGGATTATTAGTCATAGATGAAGTTGGATGGCGGTCTATGTATTTTGTTGTAATGCCCAGAGTGAATCTCATAGTGATCTTCTTGACATATCACGTTATCTTTATTCTATCAATTGCCCAACTGTAATTTGTTTACCCAGCATGTTATTTTATCTATGGAGAGACACCACTAGTGAACTGTGGACCCCGGTCCTATTTTAATCATATTGCAATCACCTGTTTACTTTTCCCGCACTGTTTACTTTACTCGCATACTCTACTGTTTTCCACTCGATACACTCATAACCTTTGTTTCAAGCAAACCGGTGAGATTGACAACCTCATCGCAAGTTGGGAGCAAAGTATTTGTTTGTGTGTGTGCAGGTTCCACAAACACCTTCAGTCGTCACCGTCTCTCCTCTCCTGTTCGATAACCTTGGTTTCTTAACTGAGGGAAAACTTGCTGCTGCACTCATCACACCTTCCTCTTGGGGTTCCCAACGGGCTGGTCATTCACCACGCATCAAGCTAATTTTCTGGCGCCGTTGCCGGGGAGGAAGAGAAGACTTCTGCGAGGGGAGTTCTTCGCACACACATTCTTTACTTTGTTATTTGTTTTGCTTTACTTTATTTTATTTTACCTGCATTGCTTTTTATATCAAAAATCCAAAAAAAATTAGAATCCTTGGTAGTTGTTATTTCTTTACTTTAGTTTATCATGTTGTTCCCTGAGTTCGTTCTGGAGGACCTCTCAGTAGGGAGTGGTTCGATTATTGGCAAAAGTAACATTGAGGAGTTCTTTAATCACATTAGTATGCATCATGAAGATGAGGAAAAGTCTTGGGTTGAGCTTGCTCCTAGTATTGAAGTTGCTTCTATTTATTTAATTGACATGTTGGAAACTAGGTTTGCTAGTCTTAATCCTTTTATGCAATATATGTTCCTTAAGCTTCATGAAATTGAGGATCCCGAAAAGAAGGCTTTTATCTTGGAAACTTTGCGCTTAGAATTTAAGGATGTAGTTATTGAAGCTAGAAAAGTTTTTAAACGTTTTAATAAACTCGATTCACCTATAAAGGTTATTGATACTAATGATGAGGGGACCAAGATACCTATACCTTGCAAGCTTTTGGGATTGAATGATGCTTTCGAAAACAATTTTGCCTGGATTTGTCCTGAAAATCTTTTTGATGAGAATAGTGTACCAAAGCATGATCACAAAGGGTCTTCGAAAACTTATGTGGATGAAATACAATGCCTTATTGATAAGACCTCTTCTGTTGATCTTAATGCTTCTGCTGATATTACTTGATTCGCAATTTTCTGCGCCTAGCTCAAAGGCGTTAAAGAAAAGCACTCTTGGGAGATAACCCATTGTTTACTTTTCAGTACTTTTTCTTTTATTTGAGTCTTGGAAGTCATTACTACTGTAATGACCGCTCCTTATCTTGTTTATTTCGTTTTTGTGCCAAGAGAAGCCTCTAATTTGAGCGAGGTAAAGATTTGGGGTTATTGCTGTCCTGAAACTGTTTTCGGTGCTGCACCGTAAAAATTCGTGAAAATTCTCTGTTTATCTTTTGGACCTGCGATTTCTTGTGCATATGCCCCAGGTTATATCCAAACTTTTCTTAGTTGAACACTTTTTGATTTGAGCAACAGAAAATCCCTCAAAAATTCGTCTTTTGTCAGCTGTCCAGTTTTGACAGATTTCTGCCAATATTTGTTTTTGCCACTTTATCGCTTTCTTTTGAGTTCTTTTTTTATCATGGAACTCTTGTGGAAGTTGCTACAGTAGTATATACTTTATATGTGGTGGTTTTGGGTTGAAACCTGAAGCTAAAAGAGGTTGAATATATTTTATGCTTACACTAATGTTGCTAATAGAATTGTGTTTAGTTTTGTATGAAGGAAGTTTTCAAGTGTAGGGATTGGAGAATGATGAGATGAGTTGAAGAATGGACAAAAGCTCAAGCTTGGGGATGCCCATGCATCACCCCAAGAAATATCCAAGAAGTAGAAGCGTCAAAGCTTGGGGATGCCCCTGAGGCACCCCTTCTTCATCGGCAAAAATCAGGTCACCTTTCAAAACACTATATTTTTATTGCTTCATGCACTATGTGTTTTTCTTGGAGCGTCAGTTGTTTTAGTTTTCTTAGTTTGTTTAGTTTGTTTGTTTGCTGCAATAAATGGTTGGACCCCAACAAATTGTTGGAATTATGCCCTAGAGGCAATAATAAAGATGTTATTATTATAATTCTTGTTCATGATAATGTTTATATTCCATGCTAGAATTGTATTAAGCGGAAACTTTAATACTTGTGTGGTTTATGAACAACACCGTGTCCCTAGTACGCCTCTATGGACTAGCTCATTGATTAATGATGGTTAAGGTTTCCTAACCATAGACATGAGTTGTCAATTAATAATGAGGTCATATCATTAGGAGAATGATATGATGGACAGACCCAAATAAAGCAGAGCAATTAGATCGTGTCTTCGTGTTCATCTTTGCGAAGCTTTTCTTATGTCATGTATTGTATTCCTTAGACCATGAGATAATACAACTCCCTGGTATCGGAAGAAAGCTTTGAGGTCATCAAACGTCATCCTATGTGAGGGTGATAATAAAGGTGTCTCTCAGGTGATCGGAAAGTACTTGTTGGGTTGTATGTATCGAGATGGAATTTGTCCCTCCCAAGTCGGAGAGATATACTTCGGGCCCACTCGGTAATCGATATCAACACCGCTTGCAAGCATGTGGTTAAGGAGTTAATCACGAAGTGATATCGGATTACGGAACGAGTAAAGTACTTGCTGTGAACGAGATTGAACTAGGTATGGTGATACCGACGATCAAATCTCGGGCGAGTAAAATATCGTGTGACGAAGGGAATACATATACGGGATTAATTGAATCCTGACATCGTGGTTCATCCGATATGATCATCGATGAATATGTGGGAGTCAATATGGGTTTCCAGATCCCGCTGTTGATTATTGATAGAAGATCATGTCTGCATATTCTCGAACCCGTAGGGTCACACACTTAACGTGCATCGACGCTAGGATAGAATGGATAATTGGTTTATGAGTTTTAGTTCGGAGTCTCGGAAGAGATCCAGGACATCACGAGAGGTTCCGGAATGGTCCGGAGAATAAGATTCATATAAAGGAAAGCAGTTTTTTGGATTCCGGAATCGTTTCGGAGTTTATCGGTATTGTACCGGAAGGTTCTAGAAGGTTCCGGAGTGGGACCAACGTGGGCCCACTTGTTGGAGGCCTGCGTGGGCTTAAGGGGAAGTGCCCTGGCCACTTTGGGCCAGGCGCACAAGGCCCTAAAGGCCCAGCCGGCCAGCCCTAGGGGAAACCCTAGGGGAACCTTCCAGAAGAGGGGGGGAAGACTTGCCCCCTACTCTTCCCCCCTAGCCGCCGCCCTAGAGGCTTGGAGGAGGGGCCAAGGCAGCCGGCCTGCCCCCCATATAAGGGGGGGCAGGGGCGCAGCCCCCTCCCACTCCAACCCTAGACGCCGGCCAATTGCTGCCCCTCCACCTCTCTCTCTCTCGCGACTGTGCGTAGGCGAAGCCCTGCCGCAGAAACTCTCCACCATAAGCACCACGCCGTCGTGCTGCAGATCCAATCTATCTCTCCACCATACTTGCTGGACCAAGGAAGGAGGAGACGTCGCTGCACCGTACGTGTGCATCTCTCGGAGGCGCCGCCACTTGCGGCGTAGGATCGGATCGGATCGCGAGGAGGAGATGGCGAGTACGACTATGTCAACCACGTTCTGTTGAACGTTTCCGCTGTGCGATATCTTCAAGGGTATGAAGATCTCATCTACCTCTCTCGTTGATTACATCTCCTAGATTAGATCTTGGCTTTCTTGTTCGCTCCGTAGGAATTTTTTTGATTTACTATGCTACGAAACCCTTCAGTGGTATCAGAGCTAGATCTATGCGTAGATGTGTTTCACGAGTAGAACGCAACATGCTTGTTGCGGGCATTGATGTTTTCTGTTGCAAACCTCTTTGTTTTGTACTTCTTATGGCGCGGCATAGTGAGATCGAAGCAGTCCAGGCCAACTTTACGCGACCTCGTTCGCGAGACCGGCTCCGCACTTGACGTGTGGCTTGTTCCACACATGCGGCTGGTGGATGCCAGTTTCTCTCACTATAGTAGTCATGGGATTTACAACGGATGTTAGCAACCATAATATCACCGTTGTGGCTTTTCGTAGGTAAGAATCGTTCTTAGCTTGTTACTCCCATAAGCCACGTAAAACATGCAACAACAAAGTAGAGGCGTCTAACTTGTTTTTGCAGGGAGTGTTTTGTGATATGGTATGGCCCAAGACATGATGTGTATGAATTGAGATGTATGCAATGATCATGTTTTGTAATCTTTCACGACTTGCATGTCGATGAGTTCACAACCGGCAGGAGCCATATGGTTGTCTTTATAATTGTGTATGACCTGCGTGTCAACTTCTTATACGCCATGTAATAGCTTTACTTTATCGCTAAGTAGTTAGCAATAGTTGTAGTTGCTATTCGTGGTGGAGGCAATCATGGTGGAGTGATGGAGATCATGCCGGCGCGCACAAGATGGAGATCATGGCGCGGAGATTGGCTATACCATGTCACATAAAATTATATGCATGTGATGTTTATCTTTTATGTATCTTATTATGCTTAGATCGCGACGGTAGCATTATAAGATGATTCCTCACTTAAAGATCAAGATAAAATTGTGTTCTCCCCTCGTATGCGCCGTTGCGAAAGTTCGTCGTTTTCAAGCATCTCGTGATGATCGGGTGCTATAAACTCTACGTTCACATACAACGGGTGCAAGCCAGATTTGCACACGCGGAAATACTTGGGTTTGACTTGACGAGCCTAGCATGTATAGACATGGCCTCGGAACACACGAACCGAAAGGTTAAACATGAGTCATATGAATGATATGATCGACACTTAGTTGTCCACCATTGAAACCACATCTCTTCTCGTGAAGATCGGATTAGGTGTGGTGAATTTGGATCGTGTTCACTAAACAACTTGAGGGATGTTGAATTTAGTGGGAGTTCATCTAGTAATTTGATTAAGTTGAACTAGTTATCATGAACATAGTCTAAATTGTACTTGCAAATTTTGTAGATCAAATGGCTAAGTCCAACTTCAACTTCAACGTTTTTGCTGAGAAAGAAAAGCTTAAGAACAATGGGTCTAACTTCACCAACTGGTTCCGCAATCTGAGAATCATTCTCGCTGGCGGACAAAAAGCCTATGTACTTGAGAAAGCGCTAGGTGACGCCCCTGCTATTGATGCGCCGGCTGATGAAAAAGCTGTTTATCAGTCACGCAAAGATGATTATGGCGTGATTAAGAGTACCATGTTGTTTGCTATGGAACCGGAACTTCAAAATCGTTTTGAGGAGTTCAAGGGGCCTTTTGAGATACTTGAGGAACTGAAAACGATGTTTCAGACTCAGGCCCGTTCTGAGAGATATGCGATCTCTAAGAAGTTCTTTAACTGCAAAATGGAGGAAGGGAGTTCCGTTAGTGAGCACGCCATTAAGATGTCGGGCTACACTCAACGCCTTGAGCAACTGGACTGCAAGATTCCAGAGGAGCTCAAGATTGACAGAGTTCTGCAATCACTCCCTCCTAGCTACAAAGGCTTTGTAGTTACTCATAATCAAATTGGTTCCACTGATACGATCACTGAGCTCTTCGCTAAGCTGAAAGCTGCGGAGGTGGATATCAAAAAGGATAATCATGTGTTGATGGTCAACAAGACCACTAGCTTTAAGAAAGCTAAGGGTGCAAAGGGATCCTTCAAGAAAGGCAGCGGCAAGCGCGTTGCTCCTGTTGAGAAGAAGCTCAAGTCTGGACCTAAGCCGGACACTGAGTGCTTCTATTGGAAGGTCAAGGGTCACTGGAAGCGTAACTGTCCAAAGTACTTAGCGGACAAGAAGGCTGGCACCATCAAAGGTATATTTGATATACATGTTATTGATGTCTACCTTACTAGCGCTCGTTGTAGTGCCTGGGTATATGATACTGGTTCAGTTGCTAATATTTGTAACTCGAAACAGGAGCTACGGAATAGACGGCGGCTAGCAAGGGATGAGGTGACGATGCGCGTTGGCAATGGATCAAAAGTTGATGTGATGGCCGTCGGCACGCTCTCCTTAGTTTTACCTTCGGGATTAGTTTTAAACCTTAATAAGTGTTATTATGTGCCTGCGTTGAGCATGAACATTATATCTGGATCGTGTTTATTGCAAGACGGTTATTCATTTAAATCTGAGAATAATGGTTGTTCTATTTATATGAATAACATCTTTTATGGTCATGCACCTGTTGTGAATGGTTTATTTCTTCTGAATCTCGAAAGCAATGAAACGCACATCCATAACATTGGGGCTAAAAGATGCAAAGTAGATAGTGATAATCCAACTTATTTGTGGCACTGCCGTCTAGGTCATATTGGTGTAAAACGCATGAAGAAACTCCATTCTGATGGACTTTTGGAGTCTCTTGATTTTGAATCATTTGACACGTGTGAACCGTGCCTCATGGGCAAGATGATCAAAACCCCGTTCTCCGGAATAATGGAGCGAGCAACGGACTTATTGGAAATCATACATACCGATGTGTGCGGACCAATGAGTGTTTCGACGCGCGGTGGATATCGCTATTTTCTCACTTTTACTGATGACTTAAGTAGATATGGGTATATCTATTTAATGAAACATAAATCTGAAACGTTTGAAAAGTTCAAAGAATTTCAGAACGAAGTGGAAAATCATCGTAACAGGAAAATTAAATTTCTGCGATCCGATCGTGGAGGTGAGTATTTGAGTTATGATTTTCTCACGCATCTTAAAGCAAGCGGAATCGTTTCGCAACTCACGCCACCCGGAACACCACAGCGCAATGGTGTGTCTGAACGCCGGAATCAAACTCTATTAGATATGGTGCGATCAATGATGTCTCTTACAGATTTGCCGTTATCATTTTGGGGTTATGCATTAGAAACCGCTGCATTCACTTTAAATAGGGCACCATCTAAATCCGTTGAGACGACACCGTATGAACTATGGTTTGGTGCTAAACCTAAGTTGTCGTTTCTTAAAGTTTGGGGATGCGAAGCTTATGTCAAGAAGTTGATGCCGGACAAGCTCGAACCAAAAGCGGAGAAATGCGTCTTCATAGGATACCCTAAGGAAATGATTGGGTATACCTTCTACCACAGATCCGAAGGCAAAGTGTTTGTTGCAAAGAACGGATCCTTTCTTGAGAAGGAGTTTCTCTCGAAAGAAGTGAGTGGGAGGAAGGTAGAGCTAGATGAGGTTATTGAACCTTCTCTCAAGTTGGAGAGTAGCGCAGCACCTGAAGTTTTTCGGTGCCGTCTGCACCAACAAGAGAGGAAGTTAATGATAAAGATCATGAAACTTCGAACGATGCTACTACTGAACTTCGCAGGTCGACAAGGTCACGTGCCACTCCTGAATGGTACGGCAACCCTGTCTTAACCGTCTTGTTGTTAGACAACAGTGAACCTGCGAACTATGAGGAAGCGATGATGAGCCGAGACTCTGAGAAATGGCTAGAGGCCATGAAATCCGAATTGGGATCCATGAGCGAAAACCAAGTGTGGACTTTGGTGGACCCTCCTAGCGACCGTAAGGCCGTTGAGTGCAAATGGATTTTCAAGAAGAAAACGGACGCGGATGGTAATGTTACTATCTATAAAGCTCGGCTTGTCGCAAAAGGTTTTCGGCAAGTTCAAGGTGTTGACTACGATGAGACTTTCTCTCCCGTAGCGATGTTTAAGTCCATTCGGATTTTATTATCAATTGCTGCGTTTCATGATTATGAAATATGGCAGATGGATGTCAAGACTGCGTTCCTCAATGGCAACATTGATGAAGAGTTGTATATGATGCAGCCCGAAGGTTTTGTCGATCCTAAGGATGCTAATAAGGTGTGCAAACTTCAGCGTTCCATTTATGGACTGAAGCAAGCATCTCGGAGTTGGAACCTTCGTTTTGATCAAGTGATCAAGAGTTTTGGATTTGTTCCAAATTGCTACGAAGCTTGTATCTACAAGAAAGTGAGTGGGAGCTCGGTGACATTTTTAGTACTATATGTGGATGACATATTGATTATTGGAAATGACATCGGTATGCTTAACGATGTGAAGAGTTATTTGAATAAATGTTTTTCAATGAAAGACCTAGGAGAAGCTGCTTATATATTAGGCATCAAAATCTATAGAGATAGAGAAAGACGCCTAATAGCTTTAAGCCAAAGTACATACCTGGACAAAGTTCTGAAAAGGTTCAGAATGGATAAAGCAAAGAAAGGTTCATTGCCCATGTTGTCAGGTAAGATATTGAGCAAGGCTCAGTGTCCAGCTACGGTAAAAGATAGAGAAACTATGAGCAAAGTGCCATATGCCTCGGCCATAGGTTCTATCATGTATGCCATGCTGTGTACTAGACCGGATGTGTCCAATGCTCTTAGTTTGACGAGCAGATATCAAAGTGATCCAGGAGTGGAACACTGGACAGCCGTAAAGAACATCCTAAAGTATTTAAATAGGACTAAAGAAATGTTCTTAGTCTATGGAGGTGATGAGGAGCTCGTCGTAAAAGGTTACGTCGACACTAGCTTTGACACCGACCCGGATGATTCTAAATCTCAGATAGGATACGTTTATATTTTGAATGGTGGAGCTGTGAGCTGGAGAAGCTGCAAGCAAAGCGTGATCGCGGGATCTACAACAGAAGCGGAATACATGGCTGCTTCGGAAGCATCAAGTGAAGGAGTTTGGATCAGAAACTTCATCACTAAGCTTGGTGTGGTTCCAAATGCCTTGGACCCACTGGAGATATTGTGCGACAACACTGGCGCCATAGCACTGGCTAAGGAACCAAGATATCATCCAAAAACCAAGCACATCAACCGCCGTTTCCATATAATTCGAGATTATATATCAGATGGAGATCTGAAGATTAGCAAAGTACATACGGATCTGAATGTTGCAGATCCGTTGACTAAACCTCTTCCACGAGCAAAACATGATCAGCACCTTAATGCCATGGGTGTTAGATTGTTGCCAGATGTAAACTAGATTATTGACTCTAGTGCAAGTGGGAGACTGTTGGAATTATGCCCTAGAGGCAATAATAAATATGTTATTATTATAATTCTTGTTCATGATAATGTTTATATTCCATGCTAGAATTGTATTAAGCGGAAACTTTAATACTTGTGTGGTTTATGAACAACACCGTGTCCCTAGTACGCCTCTATGGACTAGCTCATTGATTAATGATGGTTAAGGTTTCCTAACCATAGACATGAGTTGTCAATTAATAATGAGGTCATATCATTAGGAGAATGATATGATGGACAGACCCAAATAAAGCAGAGCAATTAGATCGTGTCTTCGTGTTCATCTTTGCGAAGCTTTTCTTATGTCATGTATTGTATTCCTTAGACCATGAGATAATACAACTCCCTAGTATCGGAAGAAAGCTTTGAGGTCATCAAACGTCATCCTATGTGAGGGTGATAATAAAGGTGTCTCTCAGGCGATCGGAAAGTACTTGTTGGGTTGTATGTATCGAGATGGAATTTGTCCCTCCCAAGTCGGAGAGATATACTTCGGGCCCACTCGGTAATCGATATCAACACCGCTTGCAAGCATGTGGTTAAGGAGTTAATCACGAAGTGATATCGGATTACGGAACGAGTAAAGTACTTGCTGTGAACGAGATTGAACTAGGTATGGTGATACCGACGATCAAATCTCGGGCGAGTAAAATATCGTGTGACGAAGGGAATACATATACGGGATTAATTGAATCCTGACATCGTGGTTCATCCGATATGATCATCGATGAATATGTGGGAGTCAATAAGGGTTTCCAGATCCCGCTGTTGATTATTGATAGAAGATCATGTCTGTATATTCTCGAACCCGTAGGGTCACACACTTAACGTGCATCGACGCTAGGATAGAATGGATAATTGGTTTATGAGTTTTAGTTCGGAGTCTCGGATGAGATCCAGGACATCACGAGAGGTTCCGGAATGGTCCGGAGAATAAGATTCATATAAAGGAAAGCAGTTTTTTGGATTCCGGAATCGTTTCGGAGTTTATCGGTATTGTACCGGAAGGTTCTAGAAGGTTCCGGAGTGGGACCAACGTGGGCCCACTTGTTGGAGGCCTGCGTGGGCTTAAGGGGAAGTGCCCTGGCCACTTTGGGCCAGGCGCACAAGGCCCTAAAGGCCCAGCCGGCCAGCCCTAGGGGAAACCCTAGGGGAACCTTCCAGAAGAGGGGGGGAAGACTTGCCCCCTACTCTTCCCCCCTAGCCGCCGCCCTAGAGGCTTGGAGGAGGGGCCAAGGCAGCCGGCCTGCCCCCCATATAAGGGGGGACAGGGGCGCAGCCCCCTCCCACTCCAACCCTAGCCGCCGGCCAATTGCTGCCCCTCCACCTCTCTCTCTCTCTCTCGCGACTGTGCGTAGGCGAAGCCCTGCCGCAGAAACTCTCCACCATAAGCACCACGCCGTCGTGCTGCAGATCCAATCTATCTATCCACCATACTTGCTGGACCAAGGAAGGAGGAGACGTCGCTGCACCGTACGTGTGCATCTCTCGGAGGCGCCGCCACTTGCGGCGTAGGATCGGATCGGATCGCGAGGAGGAGATGGCGAGTACGACTATGTCAACCACGTTCTGTTGAACGTTTCCGCTATGCGATATCTTCAAGGGTATGAAGATCTCATCTACCTCTCTCGTTGATTACATCTCCTAGATTAGATCTTGGCTTTCTTGTCCGCTCCGTAGGAATTTTTTTGATTTACTATGCTGCGAAACCCTTCACAAATTTCCTTTGGAGGAGATGTACTCGTTTTCATTTGCAAAGAATGCTCTAGTTTTCACTCTTATTAAAAATCGAGCATTCTACTTTTTCTGCTACTGCTTTTGGTTTTCGTTTTTGCCTTGATTTGCATTCAGATCTTGCCATATCTTTTTATCAAGGTGTATTTTTGCCTCTGATCTTCATTGGTTTTCATCAAAAGAGGTGTCTTTAAAAATTTCAAATGGTGTTGGAAAAGAGAAAAAGCTTTGTGCAAAATAGTGGTACAAGAAGGAGCTTGTGTAGACTGCGGCTTAGGCTTTTTCATGTCATGCTTGATGTCTTTTTGATAGTATGCTTAGTGGTTTTGCTGTAGCATGACTTGTCTCAAATAACTGAGATTGCTTAATGAGCCTTTGAAAAAATCATGCGTTGTTTTTATTGTATGGAAGCATTATTTTGGTTTTCTCCTTGATGCTTTATTTGGGTTGACTTGGCGCATGCTCACACATGTTAGACTCTTACAAAGTCACCAATAGCCTTCATGATCATTTAGTTTTTGACTTTTGATGCCATCGTATGCTTCTTTTAATGTCGCTTTGTCGCTTTGCATGATTATGGCCATTATTGCTCTCTTAGTTGGTCGCTCCCAGTCTTTTGTTACCCTCGCCTTGTACTGAGTATGAGCTCTACTCGTGCATCCAACTCCTAAAAGCCAAGTTTTCCAAAGTGTCCACCATACATACCTACTAGCAATTTTCTATTCCAAGTAAATTTGACTTGCTTTTATTTTCTCTTCAAATTAAACTCTTACCAGTGTTATGCGAAATTCGGTCAGTAAAGCTCTCACGAACCGGAAGGCACACTTTACTTTTTCCTGTTCTTAAAATTTTGACATTATGGTCTCTTATGTTGAGTTGTTATGCTTGCAAGTTGTAAGTTGGATTCTAGCCCAGCCATGCTGTCATGGGGCAAGCTTTCAACATTGCACTTCTTTTTGAGTTGATATCGTGATCTTTTGTTTATGGATGCCCGCTGTGTGAAATGAATTGGGAATCTTGTGAGGATCATGGAGTTTTTATATTTGTTAGGGAAACGCCGGGCCGCCAATCTAAGCCATGCATAATTCATGGTGGAAATTTGCAGCATACCCATGGTGAACATTCGACGACGCATCTCACAATAAAAAGCTAAACAATATAGCAAATAAAAGAGATGTCGAGGTGTTCATTGTCTGCTTGTCCTGTCATTTTGGTGTGGGCTTGTTCCATGTCATCGGGCACGGAGGTACCCCATTGGCGGTTCTCAATGATATGCATATACTTACAATGACAAGAGCCTTGCTTGGGACTCTAAGTAAATTAGCATGGTTTGGGTACTCGTATTCACGGGACACGAGGTTTTCAACTTATGATTTGTCAAGCATATGCATCATAATTGTTCTCGCATTAACTTTAACCATTCAAGATGCTTATGATGGGGGCAATGAGAGCTCAAAGCCGGTAAGTACCATAATTTTTGAAGGTTATAAAACTTGCAATCACTGCTTCCCTCTGCGAAGGGCCTTTCTTTTACTTTTATGTTGAGTCACCACCTTCTTTCTTTATGCACCATTAAGAGAGCATAGTTGTCATTCTTAGTGTGATATGCATTGTCCCAAAGTTCATTGATTGACTCATATTGTTGGTTTCACTTGTTCTTAAATTATTTGTATCTAGTCGCCCTCTTAAACTTTGAGGTGTCCTATGCATTTATGTTTTGCTCTCTTTGAAGGACAAGCTGAAAACCATTTGTATGTTTTTCCTTATGATTTGAACACACGTTTGACTTTCATTGTTTCATTACCATGATCTTTTGTTTGTGTTCATTTGCATGTTTACAACATGGTTGCTAAGTTCTTATTGTCATGATTATATCTTTCATGCCCATGTTTTAAGTTCTATTGATCCCAGCTCACCAATGCTTACATATATGATCAAGATTGTGTAGGTGCATGTCACCTCAAAAATTATTCTTTGTTATCACTTACCTACTCGAGGACGAGAAGGAGTTAAGCTTGGGGATGCTTGATACGTCTCAAACGTATCTATAATTTTTGATGCTCCATGCTTGTTTTTACACCATTTGCATATTGTTTCGTTACACTTAGTGGCACTTTTATGCATTTTCCGGAACTAACCTATTAACGAAGTGCCACAGTGCCAGTTTCCTGTTTTCTGCTGTTTTTGTGTTTCAGAAGTGATACACAGGAAATATTCTCGGAATTGGACGAAACAAGTTCCTGAAGACTTATTTCACGGGGAAGCTTCCAGACATCCGAAGAGCTGACGGAGGGGGGCCACCAGGGCCCCACACAAGGGGGCGGCGCGGCCTGGCCCCTGGCCGCGCCACCCCTGTGTGAGGGCACCTGGTCCCTCTCCTGACATCGCCCCTTCGCCTATATATACCCCCTGACGAGAAAAACCTAAGGGCCCGATCAGTTTTCCAGAATACATCGCGATCCGCCGCCGCCGTCGACCTGAAGATCGGGAGGGTCCAGAAGCTCTTCCCGGCACCCTGCCGGAGAGGGGAATCGCCACCGGAGGTCTTCTTCATCGCCATGCTTGCCTCCGGAGCGATGAGTGAGTAGTCTACCTTGGACTATGGGTCCATAGCAGTAGCTAGCTGGTTGTCTTCTCCACCATGTGCTTCATGTTTAGATCTCATGAGCTGCCCTACATGATTGAGATCACCGTTATGTAATACTATGATGTTGGTTTGTTGGGATCCGATGAATATTGGTGTTTATGATTAAGTTGTTGTACTGAATTATATCTTTTGTTATCTCTATGTTGTTTATGATCTTGCATGCTCTCCATTGTTAGTAGCTATCTTGGCCGAGTAGTTGCTAGTGACTCCAAGAGGGGGTATTTATGCTCGATAGTGGGTTCATGCCTCTATTTCACCTGGGGGAGTGACAGAAACCTCTAAGGTGGTAGATGTGCTGTTGCTACTAGGGAGAAAACAACATTCATATGCTCAAGGGCATATGCTTTGTTTACATTACACACTTTGCTTAATGCAATTATCTGTTGTTCGCAACTTAATACTTCTAGGGTGTTCGGATGATATCCCCGGGGGTGGATTATTAGCCATAGATGCAGTTGGATGGCGGTCTATGTATTTTGTTGTAATGCCCAGAGTGAATCTCATAGTGATCTTCTTGACATATCACGTTATCTTTATTCTATCAATTGCCCAACTGTAATTTGTTTACCCAGCATGTTATTTTATCTATGGAGAGACACCACTAGTGAACTGTGGACCCCGGTCCTATTTTAATCATATTACAATCACCTGTTTACTTTTCCCGCACTATTTACTTTACTCGCATACTCTACTGTTTTCCACTCGATACACTCATAACCTTTGTTTCAAGCAAACCGGTGAGATTGACAACCTCATCGCAAGTTGGGAGCAAAGTATTTGTTTGTGTGTGTGCAGGTTCCACAAACACCTTCAGTCGTCACCGTCTCTCCTCTCCTGTTCGATAACCTTGGTTTCTTAACTGAGGGAAAACTTGCTGCTGCACTCATCACACCTTCCTCTTTGGGTTCCCAACGGGCTGGTCATTCACCACGCATCAAGCTTCAAGGATGAACAATGGTTGGTGAAGTTCTAACCCTACCCCAGCTAGGAGAAGAGGTATTTATAGGTAGGTGGGAATCTGGCCGTTGAGGGAGCACACAGCAGCGAATCCGGCGATAAGTCCGGCGCCGCCGGCCTCTGGGCCGTACGGCCCGGCGGTAAGTCCGGCGGGACCGGACGCCTCGCCGGGAGACCGGCGGTGGACCGGGCGGATCCGGCGGCTCGCCGAAAACCGGTTCAGAATACCAGTCCGGCGGCTCCGCCGGGCCAGTCCGGTCTGCCGCCGGGTGGTCCGGTCTGGGGGCCGGCCAGACCAATTTGACCACTTCCGGCAGGCGATTCCACCACAATTCTTTTTATGCATTAGAACCCCTTCACCTGTGAACTTAAACCTGTATGCATATAATTCAAATATTAGTTCACACAAAACATAGTCATGTCATTGTAAATCAAAAAAGTAGAAAGGGACAAATGTCCTTTCAATCTCCCCCTTTTTGATTTACGATGACAAACTATGTTAGAGTCTCATAGGAGAAACAAGACATGGTAACTAGTGAATAGTGAGAGTGCTCCCCCATAACATATGCACATGGTAGAATTTGCTTTTTGAATGCATAGTGCAAAAATTAGATTATAGGGAGCTCCCCCACCATCAATAGGAACCAAGCATAGCATGGACAAGATAATATCATGGATAGATAATAATATAGCAAGCATAGACATATCCAAACATAAACATAGAGTGCATAGTGCATAATTAAAGTACACACTTGTCCACACACGATAGGGTTCCACGAATGTTTGAGAGATAAAACCGGCAAATAAAACGCAAATGGACACAAGCCACTTAAGAACCAAGGAAGATGAAAGCGAGGCTTGTGTCATGCGACGTTATTCCTAGAGACTCTACACTCTTCTCCCCCTTTGGCATCGAAACACCAAAAAGGGACAAGAGAGTAGACGATGCTAGCGCTCAAAAATCTTCACTGGGGACAGGTTAATCCTCCGGATCATCCTCTCCATGAGCACCTTCTTCTTCATCAGTATCTTCTGGCTCTGAGGGTGGCTCGAAGTCTTCAAAGTCTTCAATACCAGCAAACATGTCATCATCAAGAGGCGGCATGACATAGTTGACATACGGGACCGGCTCCAACTCATGCCCAACGGGGGGAACAGCACTGCCCCTAGCAGCCAAGAACTCATTCTGCCTCCTCTGGGTCTCCTGACTCATCTCCATGCTCCTATGAGCCACATCATAAGAGCTGCGACACATCTCCCACAAATTCTTGAAGAACGCAGCAACACCCTTCTTGCGAGAGGGCCTAGGGTGGCGATGGTGACGACGGTGACTAGTACCAGAACCAGAGGGACGGTGAGGATCAGGAGCATCCATGGTGGGACCTCTAGACCTGGTACGGAGCAAGCTGGGAGCCTCTTCAAAACCACCCTGGAAACCCACTGAGAAAGTCTCCATATCCAGAAACTGTCCACGCACCTGAGCAGTCGGAGCCCGGGGCTGCCTGTTGATCAAACGCTGCACATACTGACAGTAGTTGGGAGTCATGCGCTTGAGAGTAGATCTCTTCATCTCCTGAAAAATGAAGTCACAGCCATCAATCTTCCAAAGCTTGTCGGGCTGGCAGTAGTACAGCAGGTTCCTGTGATAGCCCCTGACACTAGCATCATCTCCAGCCTTACTGATCAGATTCTGACGGAAGAGCTTGGCAAGAGCATTGTAGTAGTAGTAGTACATCCCTGAAATAGCAGGAGCAGGAAGAGATGGCACATCTGGATAGCAAATGCGAGAGATCTTCTCCACGGTAAAGGGCGCCTCGGAGTGAATCTTGAAACCTCCAGCCCTACCACCACCATAGCCCAGAGCATCACAGAAATCAGCAAATGTGGCAGTGAACACATCCTGGCCAGTCATCCAAGAGAAGGACTCCTCTAGGTCATTATGGAAGAACACAGTGCAGCAGAACTGACGGACCACCAACGGCTGAATGGACTCGGAGAGAGTGACAAGGTCCATAATATCCATCTTGAGAAGAGCCTCATTGATGTAGCGAAAATCCCTGGAGACATGCTGCTGAAAGTGCTCGACATTGAGGGATTTAGGCACCACATAGAATCCACTCTTCATCTGCTCAGATGCATCATAGTAATCATTCCACATAGCTCGCTGGGAATCAGTCCAGAACCTCTTGTCAGAGCCAGTGTACTGCCTCTCATGAAAGCGGTACGGGTTTGCAAGGCGAAGTTTACGCCAAATGCTGATATTGGCTGTACCCAAGTTCTCTTCAATCTCCTGCTCCTTCTCCACATCCACCGGACCACGAGCACCCTTGCCCTTCCGAGGTGGATGAGGTCCACGAGAGTAGACATGTTTGGACCTCATCCGTGGCCCTGCAGCTGCAGAGCTGCCACCTTCAGCTGCGGTCTTCCCAGTCTGACGAGTACGGCGCGAAGACTGCCCTTCAACCTCATCAATCTTCCTCTTCTTGGCTTCAAAGGCGCGAAGCTCTTCTGCGGTCTCAATCCGGTAATCACTGTCCTCAGTCGAGAAAGAGTCTGAAAACGCAAGCAAAGCAAAGCAACACCAGATAAAGATACATGCCACGGAAAAGGAACTCAAAGTCGGGTAGGGACAAGTGCACGATGGAGAGGTAGTATGGCAGTGAGGTTCGGCGCCAGGTCCGGCGGGACCGGACTGTGAGCCGGACCGTCCGGCGGGCCGCCGGGTCATTCCGGCGAGCTCGCCGAACTGGTATACTGAATGCCAGTTTGGCGGGTCCGCCGGGCTGGCCCGGTGGGCCGCCGGGTGGTCCGGCGACCGCCGGGCACTTCTCCGAAACACTCGAAAGTCATACTACCCGCAATCTTGACTCAAATAACTTGTCACTACAAACTTTAAGTACAAGGATGCCAAGGAATAAACACTAGCCCAACAAGGAACGAAACCCTAAAAGGATCTATCCCTAGACAAGATGAATCTAACCCAAGATAAGATGAATCTAACCCTAGATGCACACTAGATCTATTCATACAAGAGCATGAACAAACGGAGTATGAGGCAAGGGCTAGAGGAAGGAGAGAAAACGAAGGAGTTACCCGAAGACATGGTGCACAAGAAGATGGGGAAAAGATCCCGATCTCCCAATGCGGTTGACGAAACGCGAAGATCTTCGGAGGAAAGCTTCAACACACCCCGATCTACACCCGATCTAAATTTGGAAGGGATTGGTTGGGTGGAGAGGCTAGGGGGAGGAGAAGCTTGATGGGGCGGCGCCAATGGAGTTGGGGGCGGGCGTGGGGAGGGAGGGAAGTGGGGAAAACTGCCCAGGAAGCCCTCCCCACGAAGTTTATGTAGGCCGCCAGTCTGGCGGTAAGTCCGGCGGGACCGGGCCTTTCGCCGGGAGGTCCGGCGGGCCGCCGGGCCATTCCGGCGAGGCCGCCGAACTGGTATACTGAATGCCAATTCGGTGGATCCGCCGGGCTGGCCCGGTGGGCTGCCGGGCAGTCCGGCGCCAGGTCCGGCGACCGTCGGGCAGGCTGCCGAAACACCTTTAGGACTTGATAGCTTTGGCAAAAATTCGAAATGTGACATGTATCAACAAGAAAAGCATGGTGTGCGGAAGAAAACAACAACCATCAAACTTGTTTGCAAGAAAGTCAAATTAAGATTGCATGCCTTCCAAAGAAGCACAGCAACAAACACACGAGATTTGAAGACATGCAATGGTGGGGGATTTCTCCCCCTATGTGTGATCGCCAATGTCGTGACACCGCGAAGAGACATGCTTGGGCTCAAAAGACATTAGTGATCTTATAATGTCGCACAATTGAGTATGCATCGTGCCATTAATTGACACGATGACTATCCTCAACTATGCGCATCTAGACTAGAACAACACACTATAATATGGGAATGAGTGCACCCGATCAAGCCACATTGCAAGAGTCTACGATATTCAATTCATGCCTCAACTCTCGGAATCTTGCTTCATCAAGAGGCTTCATGAAAATGTCGGCGAGTTGGTCTTGGGTACCTACATAAGATAGGTTAATCTCACCTCGGTTGACATGGTCACGGATGAAGTGGTGGCGGATCTCGATGTGCTTGGTCTTGTTATGTTGAACCGGATTATGAGCGATCTTGATGGCACTCTCATTGTCACACAAGAGTGGCACCTTGTCGAAGTGAATACCATAATCCTCCATGGTTTGCCTCATCCAAAGGAGTTGAGCACAACAACTCGCGGCCGCCACATACTCGGCTTCGGCGGTGGAGAGAGACACACAATTTTGCTTCTTAGAAGACCAACTAACCAAAGACCTACCAAGAAATTGGCAAGCCCCGGAAGTTGACTTCCTATCCACTTTGTCTCCCGCCCAATCCGAGTCCGAGTACCCTACAAGCTCAAAGCTTGCTCCCTTCGGGTACCAAAGGCCAAAAGTTGGGGTATGAACCAAATATCGGAAAACTCTTTTGACCGCCATTAAATGGCTTTCCTTAGGGGCGGCTTGATATCGTGCACACATTCCCACACTAAGCATGATATCCGGTCTAGATGCACAAAGATAGAGCAAAGACCCAATCATAGAGCGATAAAGTTTTTGATCCACTTCTTTACCATTAGGATCGAGATCAAGAGTAACCTTTGTAGGCATGGGAGTCTTGGCTCCCTTCACTCCGGTGTCCATCTTGAACTTTTTGAGCATGTCTTGGGTGTACTTGGCTTGATTGATGAAGGTGCCACCCTTCAATTGCTTTATCTCAAAGCCAAGAAAGAATTTCAACTCCCCCATCATAGACATCTCAAATTTATCTGTCATTAGTCTTGCAAATTCATCATTGAAAGATTTGTTAGAAGAACCAAAAATGATATCATCTACATAAAGTTGGCATATGAAAAGCTCCCCGTTTACTTTCTTAGTAAAAAGAGTGGGATCAATGAGGCCTATCTCAAACCCACGGTCTACAAGAAGCTCTCTAAGATGCTCGTACCACGCACGTGGGGCTTGTTTAAGGCCATAGAGTGCCTTATCGAGCTTGTAGACATGGTTCGGAAAGTTAGGATCCTCAAAACCCGGGGGTTGCTTTACAAATACTAACTCATGCAAAGGACCATTTAAGAAAGCACTCTTCACATCCATTTGTTGCAATTTAAAATTATGATGTGATGCATAAGCAAGAAGGATACGGATGGACTCAAGGCGAGCCACGGGTGCAAAGGTCTCTCCATAGTCGATGCCTTCAATTTGAGAGTATCCTTGAGCAACCAAACGAGCCTTGTTCCTCACAACAATTCCATTTGCATCTTGCTTGTTCTTGAAGATCCACTTGGTTCCAATGACATTGCGGCAATCCTTGGGCTTCTCTACTAATGACCAAACTTTGTTGCGCTCGAAGTTATTGAGTTCTTCATGCATGGCTTCTATCCAATCCGGGTCTTCAAGCGCTTCAAACACTTTTTGAGGTTCCACACAAGAGATATAGGCATGGTGGTTACTAAAGTTTGCTAATTGCCTCCTTGTGGACACCCCTTTCCTTACACTTCCAATCACATTCTCCAAGGTGTGGCTACCTCTTTGGAGAGTTGTTGCAATCTTCATAGCACGGCGAGCTTGAGCTTCTTCAAGAGATTCTTGAGAGGCCACTTGGTCATCACCACGGTTTTGGTCCTCGCCTTGACCTTCAAACCGAGCATGCTCATCATCTTGAGCTTGCTCAAAGTCTTGAACTTGATCTTGATCACCACTTGGTGAGAAATCACCATCATGCTCTTGGTCTTGATCTTGATCATGCTCACAAGGTTGAGGGGTTCGAGCTTGTCTTTGGCTAGCATCAAAGGGACCTTGAGGAGCTTGTTGTGTTTGAGAGGGTGAAGGCTCCACTTGAGTGGAGCATAGTCCTTCTCCTTCCGCCAAAAGGTGTCCCTCAACGGGTATGAGATGTCCCACACCCATTCTTCTTATGGCAAGAGGAGGTATTTCATCACCTACATAAAAAACACCACGTTGCTCCACACGGGAGCCGTCATTCTCGTCGAATCTCACGTTAGAAACTTCAACAACTCGAGCGGAGAGTTTGTCAAAGATTCTAAAGGCGTGAGATTCGGCGGCATAGCCAACAAAGGTATCCTCAAGAGCTTTCGAATCAAATTTGGACAAATGGACACCTTTCTTAAGATAGTAGCACTTACAACCGAATACCCGAAAGTACTTGATGTTAGGCTTCTTTCCAATGAGGATCTCATAGGGAGTCTTGTTCAAGCCCTTGCGGAGATATAACCGGTTTGACGCATGACATGCGGTATTAATGGCTTCGGCCCAAAAGTTATACGGAGACTTGAATTCCGCTAACATGGTCCTCGCCATATCAATGAGAGTCCGGTTCTTCCGCTCGGCTACACCATTTTGTTGGGGAGTGTAGGGAGATGAGTATTGATGGTGAATCCCCTCATCACTGAGAAAATCATTCAAGGTGTAGTTCTTGAACTCGGTGCCATTGTCACTTCGGATCATCAATATGTCTTGACCATATTGGCGTTGCACTTCATTGGTGAAGTCTTTGACGGTTTGTTGAGTCTCACTCTTATGAGCAAAGAAAAAGACCCAAGTGTATCTTGAATAGTCATCGACAATCACCAAGCAATACTTCTTTCCTCCAAGACTTTCATAAGAGGGAGGGCCAAAGAGATCCATGTGAAGGAGCTCTAGGACCCTCTTAGATGAAATGATGGTCTTGCTAGGATGAGGAAGTTCATGCATCTTTCCTTCAATGCAAGCTCTACACACACGATCTTTTGAAAAGGTTAGATCGGTTAGTCCTAGGATGTGGTTGCCTTTGTGGAGACTTTGCAAAGTTCTCATGTTGACGTGGCCTAGCCGGCGATGCCAAAGCCATCCCACATCAACTTTAGCCATGAGGCATGTCGCGGCTTTAGTGACCTCCTTCGAGAAGTCGATCACATATAAGCCATTTTCGACATGCCCTACATGAGCTACATTAAGAGACTTGCTCCACAAAAGAACTACAATCCCAACATCAAAGAAGGTTGCAAAGCCCATATTAGCAAGTTGAGCAACGGAAAGAAGATTATATGAAAGGGACTCAACAAGCATGACATCTTCCACGGTAACATTGTGAGAGACAACAACCTTGCCGAGACCCAATACCTTTGACCTTGAAGAATCCCCATAGGTGACGTAGCCCGCATGGGATGAACCGGTGCGAAGCTCCTTCACCATTTCTTTGCTCCCGGTCATATGATTGGTAGCACCACTATCAATTATCCATTGACCACCACCGGAAGCAAAGCCCTACAAGAGATCAAGTCTTGACTTTAGGTCCCCATTTCTCAATGGGTCCTCTTTTGTTAGTGACAAGGGTCTTTGGAACCCAAATAGACCATGCAACATATTCATTTGATGAACCAACAAATTTAGCATAAACATGTCCATCTTGTGCACGGCAAAGAACATAGGAAGGATTATATTTTCCCGCAAAGTTATTATGGTTGGGCATAGCCTTTTTGCCATTCCCAATAACTTCCCTCACCTTCTCCTCAAATACATTACCATTCTCATCATAGCATATTTCACTAGGAACATGTTTCTTTAATGAGGGAGGAGGCGCGGGGACATTCTTCTTCTTCTTGTTCTTCTTCTTCTTGTTCTTCTTGGACTTGGATGTAAATCCAAGTCCCGTCTTGTCACCATGTTGCTTTTGAGCATTCAAAAGCTCATCAAGCATCTCGTTTCCCTTTGGGGGGGCTTTCTCACAAGGGGGGTTAGTTGAGCATGAACTTGCAACAAAAGTGCTAGAAAGAGACTTGGTTGCTTCATTAGCAATTATAAGATTTAGTTTCTCATTTTGCAACCTAAGTTCATTAGCAACGGATTGAGCAATATCACGATCACTTTTAAGTTTGGCAATATCCAAATTGTGAGATTCTTCAAGACCCAACATGGATGTCTCAAGTGACATCCTTATGTCTTGCTCTTCCTCAAGAGATTGAGTAAGAGAGGCAATTTCGTCGGCATAGTCACGAGCATGCCCCTCAAGTTCAAAAATGCGATCATCATTTTTATCATTTACTTGGATGGCTTCATTAAGTTGATCTAGGAGGATCTCAAAGCGAGCTTTGATCTCCCCATGCAAGGTTGACATAAACATGTCCATTTCATTTAGATCATCATTTTCACCAACTCGTTCAACACAATCCATCAAAGATAAGCTTTTAGGTATGATGGGTGTGAGAGGCGGTGATACCTTTGTAGCGTGAGCCATAAGACAAGTCGCATTGTGGTTGGAGCGCTTTGATTCATTTGCGGAAGCGAATAGGGATGATGAGGGGGTAGGATGGGCAATGGCAATGGCGGCCCTTCCTATTTCCTCCTTATCACTTGCATCATCCTCGGAGAGGTACTCTTCTTGAGTTATCAAAGCGTGAGTTGGAAGGACTCTCTTCTTGTCGGAGTTTCTTGGGTATGACTTGGACTTCATTTCCTTGCGGACAAGCCTTCCATTGTGATCTTCAACTCTTTCATAAGGATACTCGGCAATGAAATGATTAGTGTTACCACAATTGTAGCAAGTCCTCACTCTACTTGTGGCCTTTGGCTTGGAGGGGCTAGATGACTTCCACTTCTTCATGAATGCCCTTTGAGCAAGTGCATGTGCTCGGCATGAGCATACTTCATATCCTCGGGGCTTCCACCCATTACTTATTCCTCTTCCAACAAGCTTTCTTCTTCTTCATGATAGGTGACTTTGGCCTTCAAAGCAAGGTTGGGAGCACGCACACCACGTGCACGAGCAAGAGCATCATCCGCATTCTTCTCGGAGATCTTCCTTGCCATCATCTCTTGCAAAATGTCATGAGCGGACATCGTCCGGAAATTTGCATTTCCCTTGATGGAGTTCACGGTTTCCCTATGGAAGGGCAAGAGAGCTTGAATGAACTTCCTCTTCATCCATCTCCAATCACATTGGGTGGAGCCAAGATCCGTTAGCTTCACTTGGAGTGACGAGAGACGCCTATGGAGTTCTTCGGGAGTTTCACCATCAAGCATGGCAAAGTTGTCCGCTTCATTGGAGGCTTCATCAAACTTGGATTCTTGAATGCTCTCATTCCCAATGAAGAGGTTGGTGAGAATATCCCAAGCTTCTTTGGCGGAGGTGATGTTGCGGACGAATGCCTTGTCCTTCTCGGTAAGAGACATGTGAATGAGATGCAAGGCGGAGGCATTGAGTTGCTTATCGATTTGCTCCCAAGGAAGCAAGTTGGTCAAGTCCTTGGAAGTTGGATGGAAACCCTGCTCAATGATCCTCCAAAGCTCAATAGACACAAAGTTTATGTGAGAGCGCATGTTATCTTGCCAATTGGCAAAGCTAGAAGCATCAAGTGGTGGCGGTGGACCGCAAGAAGCAAGGTGTGGCATTTGAAGATGTCTTCCGGAGACATAGCTCGTGGGATGTGGAATTCCCGGACTATGCCCCCGAGAGGTGTCATCTTTGTTGGGGGGTTCCTCTCCACCCTCATCCCCATCCTCATCCGGATTATCCTCGTTTAAGTCGGGCTTACCCGAGGAATCAACCGGGGTCGGTGGAGTGGTACTAGACGTTCCACTTACGAGGGCGTCAAGTTGAGATTTTTGGCTTTCCATGGCTGCCATCATAGCATCCATACGTGCCATTATATTATTTAGATCCCCCTTAGTGGCGGGTTCCTCTTCGCCCATAACCTCTTAGGCGGTTAAGCCCAATCAAAGAGCACTAGGCTCTGATACTAATTGAAAGGATCGGTACGGGCGACTAGAGGGGGGGTGAATAGGCGCTAAGTCAATTTTTAATCTTTTTCAAATTTAAGGCTTGACACAAAGTAAATTCACTAGATGTGCAACTAGGTGAATTTCCTATAAGTGGCAAGCATGCAAGTAAACAAGTAATTAGTAAGATACAAGTAAGGGTAAGAAATAACCGAAGAGTGGAGACCGGAGACACAAGGATGTATTCCCGTAGTTCCTTCCTTTTGAGGGGAAGTACGTCTACGTTGGAGAGGTGTGGTGACACGGAGTCTACCAACGCCACAAAGGCTCACCTTGTTCTCCGGTGAGCAAGCCACGGAGGCTAGCTCGTTTCCACTAAGCGGTGGTATTGGGGGAACCACGAATCCCTTACACGGAGCTTGGGGCACAACTCCACAACTCAATTGGAGGCTCCCAAGAAAGCCACGGAGGCAAGAATCACCACAAAGACAAGTCAATCAACCAATTACAACACCTAGGGTCACACGAGCCCCAAGGTGCAAATCCTCCAAGCAAATGGAGGTGGAAATGAAATTCCTTCGGTGAAGATGTAGATCGGTGCCTCCTCCTTCAATCCTCCAAAGATCAAGAGCTTTGGTTGGCTAGAAGAGGAGATCTATGGAATTTGGTGTTTTTCTAATGAGGGTAGGTGAGAGCTTCAAGGATGAACAATGGTTGGTGAAGTTCTAACCCTACCCCAGCTAGGAGAAGGGGTATTTATAGGTAGGTGGGAATCTGGCCGTTGAGGGAGCACACAGCAGCGAATCCGGCGATAAGTCCGGCGCCGCCGGCCTCTGGGCCGGACGGCCCGGCGGTAAGTCCGGCGGGACCGGACGCCTCGCCGGGAGACCGGCGGTGGACCGGGCGGATCCGGCGGCCCGCCGAAAACCGGTTCAGAATACCAGTCCGGCGGCTCCGCCGGGCCAGTCCGGCGGCTCCGCCGGGCCAGTCCGGTCTGCCGCCGGGTGGTCCGGTCTGGGGGCCGGCCAGACCAATTTGACCACTTCCGGCAGGCGATTCCACCACAATTCTTTTTATGCATTAGAACCCCTTCACCTGTGAACTTAAACCTGTATGCATATAATTCAAATATTAGTTCACACAAAACATAGTCATGTCATTGTAAATCAAAAAGTAGAAAGGGACAAATGTCCTTTCACTCTCGCTTCCAATCTTTTACTTTATTATTGTTTTGCTTACTTTCTTTACTTTATTTTTGCTTGCATCTTTTTTATCAAAAATGTAAAAAAATAGGTCCTTTATAGTTGTTATTTTTGCTTGTCTGCTTTTAGTCTCGCTAGAATAAGTATTCCTGAGAACACCAAGTTGTGTGACTTTACTAGCACAAACAATAATGATTTCATCTGCACTCCTATTGCGCCACCTGCTCCTGAGGCAATTTTTTATGAGATTAAGCCTGCTTTGTTGAATCTTGTTATGAAAGAGCAATTTTCTGGTGTTACTACTGATGATGCTGCAACTCGTCTCAATAATTTTGTTGAGCTATGTGAGATGCAAAAGTGTAAGGATGTAGATGGTGATATTATTAAGCTTAAGTTGTTTCCTTTCTCTTTAAGAGGAAGAGCTAAGGATTGGTTGCTATCTTTGCCTAGAAATAGTATTGATTCTTGGATTAAGTGCAAGGATGCTTTTATTGGAAAATATTATCCTCCTGCTAAGATTATATCTTTGAGAAGTGATATTATGAAGTTTAAATAGTTTGATAATGAACATTTTGCTCAAGCTTGGGAAAGAATGAAATCTTTGATAAAGAATTGTCCCACTCATGGACTGACTACTTGGATGATTATCCAAACCTTTTATGCAGGACTAAATTTTTCTTCAAGAAATCTCTTGGATTCAGCTGCTGGAGGTACCTTTATGTCCATTACCTTGGGCGCCGCAACAAAGCTTCTTGATAATATGATGGTAAATTATTCTGAGTGGCACACCGAGAGAGCTCCACAAGGTAAGAAGGTAAATTCTGTTGAAGAAACCTCTTCCTTAAGTGATAAGATTGATATCATTATGTCTATGCTTGTAAATCATAGAGCTCATGTTGATCCTAGTAATGTTCCTTTAGCCTCTTTGGTTGCTCAAGAAGAGCATGTTGATGTAAACTTTATTAGAAATAACAATTTCAACAACAGTGCATATAGGAACAATGTTGGTAGCAACAATTATAGGTCGTATCGTTCTACCAATGGTAATGGTTATGGTAATTCATACAGCAACAATAGGGGCGCGCCCTCTGATCTTGAAGTCATGCTCAAGGACTTCATTAGTAAACAAACTGATTTTAATAAGTTTGTTGAGGAAAAGCTTGGTAAAATTGATGTTCTTGCTTCTAAAGTTGATAGCCTTGCTCTTGATGTTGAACTTCTGAAACTAAAGGTTTTGCCTCATGATGTGAACGAAAGCAAGACTTTTAATGCCATTCCGGTTAGAATTGATGATAATGTTAGGATGTTAGCAAAATTGCATGCTAGGTGGGAAAGAGAAGATGAGATGGCTAAAAATATGAGGGTTTGTACTATTACCACCACTAGTGACGTTGTTTCAAATGCTAGCAAACCTCCTTCTTTTAATGGTAGAGTGATTGGTGTAGAGAAAATTCCTACTCCTTGTGCAAAATTGCCTAAAAGTACAGAAACTTTTTCTAATAAAAGTGCTGAAATTTTTCGGAGTATGGGAGATAATAGTTCTACTACCTTTAATTATTTTGATGTTGATGGTTGCAATATTTCTAAAGTAATTTTGTTTTTACAAAAGCTTGCTAGAAGTCCTAATACTAGTTCTATGAATGTTGCTTTTACAAAACATATTACGAATGCTCTCATGCAAATTAGAGAGGATAAGTTGAAACAAAAAGTTTCTATCCCTAAAAAGTTAGAAGATGGTTGGGAGCCCATCATTGTGATGAATGTGAATGATTTTGATTGTAATGCTTTTATATTATCTTGGTGCAAGCAATTCTCTTATGCTTAGAAAAATTTATGATATGCTTGGTTTATCACCTCTTGAAAATTGTTATTTTGATGTTCCTCTTGCTGATGTTGCTAAGAAGAAACCTTTGGGAAGGATTAATAATGTTCTTATTATGGTTAACAATAACCTTGTTCCCATTGATTTCCTATTATTTTGGGAAGACCTTTTCTTAGAACTGTTGGTACTATTATTGATATGAAGGAAGGCACCATTAAATATCAATTTCCACTCAAGAAAGGTATGGAGCACTTCCCTAGAAAGAGAAAGAAATTACTTTTTGACTCTATCCTTAGAGCAAATTATGAACGTGATGCTTCATCACTTGAAAATACTTGATTTCCACTTTCTGCGCCTAGCTCAAAGGCGTTAAAGAAAAGCACTCTTGGGAGATAACCCAATGTTTTCTTTTCAGTACTTTTTCTTTTTGTTGAGTCTTAGAAGTTATTACTACTGTAATGACCTCTTATTATCATTTTTATTTCGTTTTTGTGCCAAGAAGAACCTCTAATTGGAGGAAGGTAAGATTTGGGGAAGTTGTTGTCCTGAAACAGATTTTTGCACCGTACCGTAAAAAATCGTGAAAATTCTCAAAACGTCTTTTTGATCTGAGATTTCTTGTGCACATGCCCCAGGTTATTGTCTAACTTTCATTAGTTTTGTACTTTTAGATTTGAGCAACAGAAGATTTTCAAAAAAATCAATCTTTACCAGTTGTTCTGTTTTGACAGATTTCTGCCGCTATTTGTGTTTGCCTCTTGATCTCTTTTTTTTAAGTTATTTTGATCATGGAACTTTTGAGGAAGTTTCTACAGTAGCTTATGCTTTAATGGGTGTTATACTTGAGTTGAAACTTGTAATATCCCAGGATTAGAGGTTATAAAATAGAGGCAACAGATGTGTGCATTGTAATTCATGCATAGAAAATCTGGGTAATTTTTGCGTATTTAAATAAAACAACAAATCCGATGACGATAAACATGACGAGGAGCAAGGACAACGTACTTTAAGTTTGGGAGGGATGCGATAATTCGCCTGAGGAGCAAGATGACTATTCGGAACCTTGATCTGAGAAGCAATTCTAGCAGAGTTAGTTTATTTCCACCGAGAATTTTGTAGTTGTAGTTTGGTGTCCAAGCACCGGACAATTCAGATGTGAAACTAAAATCAACCTCAAATCTCCACCATCTGAGTGTAAAATAATCGATTCGTGGATGCGGATTGATCATTGCTGCATCACATCATTTCTGTTCATCTGTGTCTTCTAAATGAGGCATGTATTCTCTGACTTTTTCCCCCAACTTTGAGTCACTAGTACATATGGCCCAAAATGATCCAAAGTCAGGCTGGGCTAAGTCAGATAATCCCGTTCGATCGCAATGTCCGTTCATAATCACATCACGACTGAATTGTTGGTGCTCAAAATTTTATTTTCATATAAAAAATATTTTTTTGCGACAAACTTGATTTCATATTTGAAGGAGGTTCACAGAATTGGCTTCGGAATGAGAAAAAAGTGAATCAGTTTGTTTGGAATTCAGTTTTCCTTGAGAATTCACATGAACATAATATTTGGAATCTGAGTATCTGACTCCAACACCGTCAACACGGAGAAAGGTGAAAGAAACCCTTTATCCGACTCCAAAGTCTCCAACTCCCCTGCAACTGCAAGCAATCAAAACAAGTTAGCAGCAGCGGCGGAAGCGGAACAGGAAGCAGATTCCACCGTCGCCGGCGAAGTCGCTCGCTCGACCGACTCGATATACGCGCCGGTGGTAATGGCGGCGTTGGCGGCGCGCGAGGACGCCGAGGCGGCGGCGTGGTCGGAGGAGGCGGCGCGGCGGGTCTGGGGCGGCGCCGTGCCGCTCCAGGTCCACCTCCACGACGCCGACGTCACCGCGCTCCCACCGCCCCCGCCTTTCCTGGTAACGCGACCAACCCCTTCGTTCCCTCCGCGCCTCTTGATCGACGCCCGCCGTCCGAAATTTCCTCCAAATCTAGCTAGGAGTTCTGCGATTTTTAGGGGTTCGTCTGATTGACTGCTGTTTTAGGAGTTGTTGACTCTTAATTAGACCGTTGCTGAAGATTCTGATGGTCTTCTGGGCTAGTGCGAGCTTCGTCTGCCTGCCCAAAAATAAATTTTAAGCGAAACCCTGACCAAAAAAATTAGGATGGGATTAGTTTAGCAAGTTATGAATTGTGACATGGGCATATGAATGGAGTTAATTCTGCTCGTGGTTCGTAGTACACATGAAATTCTCAGGCTCAGAGCTTACAAGGTCTTCAGTTTGTTGACTACAGACCAACGAAATAGTTAATTTATGTTTATAAAAGTTCGCTACGCTTCTGTGAGAACACAATAAATTGTTATGTTTCTATTTTGCATTGCTATCTGTTTTTGCTTGAAATCAAAGCCAGTAGTCATATGTGAGACAATTGCTTGTCTGATCTGTTGGCAAATTATCTGCAAAGAGTTACAGCACGTTTTGGTACTTTTTGTCTAATACTCAAGTGCAACAAAAAATATAAGCTATTATAAAGGCTTGCAAAGAGTTACAGCATGGTTTTGGATTATTATTTGCAATGCTTCATTGGCTTGTCGGTTTCATTTATGGAGCTTTATTTGTCTACGACAGGCTTTTGGGCCAAGAATTGGGTACTTGCCTCTGTTGATACCTATTATAAAGGCTCATTTCAGCAGCACACTCCCACCAGGCGTTGATACTGTTTGGTTTGAATATAAAGGGCTGCCATTGAAATGGTAACAATATGCTATATCCTACCGATATCAATGATGGTCAATTGCAATTATTGTATCTTGAGAACCCATTGTTATTGCTCTTATTTTTGTGGTTGCTGACTGCTATTTTTATTCTTGTGCTGTTAGGTATATACCGATTGGAGTTCTTTTCGACCTTCTCTGCGCAGAACCAGAAAGGCCATGGAATCTAATTGTAAGGCTATAATCTTGTACATTTCTTGTGAATCTTTTGTTTTACTGCAAACATTTTAGATGTTTGATATGCCTCTTTTTGAAGGATTTAGTTACTTATGTTAGCAATTCAACTTAGTGAAGAACCAAATAGATCAGTGCAAAAAGCTTTATATGCATGCCACAAACGTCGTACCTTTTGCTTGATTGCAAGTTTTATGTTTTTAGCTTTTATTAGTGTAGATATTTTTCCTAATAAGCATCTTGTTGGTGTTAAGGCGCTCATGGAGCAGGAGCCAAAAGAAAGATTTTATTTTTGCTTGATTGCAATCACCCATGCATCAGTGCATGAAGGGAGCCTTACTAGAGTCTAGAGTAGACACTCGGTTTATAATGCTGTATTTTAACAGGGTACACTATTCTTATTATATTTCTAGAAAAATGTGTTTCTGATAGCATGAGAGCCGTAAGTGGTTTTCTCTGCTACTTGTTCCAGTTGTTCGCTCTATCCACAAACTTATGCATAAAGATGAGGGCGGATTAGTAGAAAATCAGTCATGTACATCTTGTGTTAATCTCAGTTTGTTGTAAATATTATTAGAGATCTGCTATTCTGCTCCTATGTGGTTTTCTCTGTTGATTGTTCCAGCTGTTTGCTGTATCCACACAACTTATGAATCAAGTTGTAGGTTCATTTTAGGGGGTATCCTGCAGAAATATTATCACCATGTGAAGGTGAAGATAGTGTTAAGTGGAGCTACAACAATTCCCTGAAAGAGGTTTGTCTTGAGAACTAGTGTTACACAATCCCTTCTTCGCATCTCTTACAATATGTAACCTTTTGTCTTGTACAGGCTGCCTTCATCATAACTGGGAACAGTAAGAATGTGATGAATATGTCCCAGGCTGATCAAGTTGCTATGTGGGAATCAGTAAGGAAAGGTATGCTTTCTAGAACAACACTTCTATAGATGGATCCTCATAGTTTGGGGCATCAGATGCTCTGATTACTACTGGTTTCTACCAGCTGTCGCTGATCCATTCTTTCAGTACTTGTAACTTCTTTGCTCTCATTACAAACGTGTTATTCAGGTGACTTGGATGGTTATATGAGTACCTCGACTAAACTTAAGCTTGGATCGTTTGAAGAGGACTGTTTAGTGCGAACTTCCTCAGTAGAGCGTCAACAAGGTTCTGATGAGCCCGAATCTCATGGATCTGGCAAACCATGTATGTTCTTCTGCACCGAATTTTCTGCGGCTGTTGTTAGTTGAACATTTTTCATATAATAGTATATTGATGCATATTTTGTACATTTGTGAAGCCTCGTATACACTTTCAAGTTGTACAATAAATAGATCTATATCACATTATAAAATATATATCTGCTCTGATAGCTTTTATTGATCAATACCTGGTTAGGCAGGGTCCCTGTTCGATTATACGTGCGCAGAGTTCAAGAAGACCTTGAGTATTTAGAAGATGCAATAGCTGTCAGTGACTGGGAAAGTGTGTCCTATATAAACCGGCCATTCGAGATCCGGAAGGAAGAAGGTATGTAGCTGTGGCGTGAACATTTATGTTATCTTTAGATGTGTGCACATCAAATTTGTGATACTATATCTTCTTGTTAATAATTGGTGTGCAACACTATTATTTGCACGCGTTAAAGGTGCTCATCTGCCTCTACCTAGAAATTGTAAGAACCAAACTTGTAGCAGTGCAATGGTCTATTTTTCTTTTTATCTATTCTGCCTTTCCCTTGAAATTTTTTGTATGGGGACACTACTTAACTCTGCTTTGCAACATCTTTTGAGCAGGCCAGGTAAAGGGTTGAAACAGTGCATATACATGTTTCAATAATATTATATACCATGATGTATCGCCCTTCACTTCACTCTGCAAACTGTTTTTCTAGGTAGAAGCTACATCACCCTGGAACATGCTTTGGGAACTTTGTTACCAGAGTTCTTCAGCTCAAAACCCGCAGGCAGAGCCGCTGACACTCAACCTGCAGAGACACCAGACTCACCACCTGACGATACAGACACCACTCCAAGGTCTCCTCGTGATGGAGACCTAGCTCTAGCGAGTCAGCGAGGGGCTGATGCAGCCAAGAACGCCGCCAAGGTGAAGTTGGTGAGGGTGCAAGGCATCGATCTCGAAGACGAAATGGACATACCGTTCCTCTGGCTGGCCAACAACCTCAAGAACCCCGAGTGCTACCTCCATGTCTGCGTGTATGTCGGCGCGGGAGTCTGACAGCGGGGAATGTAGATGAAAGGTTATAGATACTGTAGGAGTGCCTCCTGAACTAGAAATGCCCTGCTGGTCTTGTTCTTTGGTTAGTCTTCTAGGTGTTATTCTTTGCTTGTACAGATGGTAAAATCCTTGTCATTTTGGTGTGTCGATGTAAGATTCAGTGGCGCGGTTTGAATAGGGTTATGACTTATGACTGGAAGATTGCTTGTTTTGCAATTCATGATGATGGAAGTTTGGTAGGAAGAGATTTCGATGCATCGTATAATTGTTATTATGAACCAAGTGCTTCATCCGTCAATCTGAAAAAAATATAGGAAAAGGATCCCAGTTACACTTGTACGTTTTCCATGCCAAGGGCACTGCTCCCTCGCACTCGCACCCCATCCCTCACCGTCACATTTGCCGCTAGGCGCTGCTTTGGTGCTCCTACACTCCCTCCATCGATCTGGTACAGCCCTGCCGCTCAGCTGTCCCTGCTCCCAAGGCCCAAACCTGTTCCTTCTCTTGTTTATCATTCGCCATTGTCGCAGGTGAGGGAGATCACGGAACTTGTGTATTGCCATAAAAGCAACCACGTTGGAGCTCGAATTTTGAGGTTACCCACCGTGTTGAGCAAAGGGGTCAGGAGATGGTGGACCGAGGGAACAAGTCTAGGGTCGCCGGATCTGGCATCGACGAGCTTTGACGAGTCGGACTTGTCACTAGTGAGCTCGGATAGTGGTCCAAAACGAAGGTCAGCGATTTTCTGATATTTGATGTTGCATATGTATTTTCGACATGCTGCAAACACACGTGTCATGTTATGATGACTCCGAATGTCTGCTAAAAGTGTGGTAGTTTTTTCAAGGATATGTCCTAGATAGACGTATCGGTTTCATAGAAGAAGGGTCAAGCGGCCAAAGTACAACACGGTCAACACAGACATTGAGAACGCAACTACACGCTACCTATTCTAGGATGACAAGAAAGGAAAAAAGCACACTCCAACTACTTGCCAAGCCTCCACCTATCCATTAGGGCGAGCTCAGCCCTGAAGAGGCCTGCAGCCTTCCACATCTCAGCTTCTCTACTTATGTTGTGTATGACTGCGAACGACGAGGGAGTGGCGCCTTCGAAGACAATGTCATTCTGATGCCTCCAAAGGCACCAGCACACTAGGGCAACCCCGGTCCAGTAGTCTGGGATATCCGCAGCCCTCCCACGCCAGGATTGCAACCAAACGGCGAGCAAGACTCCTTGCGATGGTAGTCGATCCTCTATCCCACCAACGAAGGCAAGCAGCCCACACAGCCCTCGTCAGCACGCAACCAAGCAATAGGTGGGCGATGGATTCCTAAGCTTGGTCACAGAAGAGGCATGCTGAAGGGCGCGAAATTCTACGTCTCTCAAGCATGTCCGCCGTCCAGCATCTGTCACGCAACTCCAGCCAAAGGAAAAATCTGCACTTAGCCGAAGCACGCGACTTCCAAACCTGCAGGGCACCTGCCATGGCCACGCTCCCGTGGAACATGCCGAGGTAACAAGACTTTGCGGAATAGGTCTCCTTGGTTCCCTAGTTCCACCGGAAGACATTCGGGACACCCACGATGACAGCTAGCCCTTCCATGTGGTTAGCAACCTCTAATAACTCGTCGATGGCAAGCGCATCAAGGTTGGCGGGAATGTCATCCAACCACCCTTCGTCGAGGCAATCCTTGACCAACCCCGATCGAGATCAATGCAAAAAGTGTAGTATTGGTATTGCAAATATTTTTTCTGGCTGCTCCTTTTTTTGAATGGATTTGTGGGTGTTAGGATGACTCCGTTGTGATTTTTCTCTGGGCTTTTTCCTTCAACCAAATGGGTATTTTATGCATATTTTTTGCTGCATGCTATTGTCTTAATGTTCTGATTGGTATGGTTGTAACACACCACACGAAGGGTCCCTAAAAAAACACACCACACGAAGAATTTTAGCGAGATAATTGCAAACATATAGGAAAAGCATTGTTCCAGTGGGGTTTATGCTCTGACAGTTCAAATCCCAAACTTAAGTGAGATCAGACGGTGAGGAGGCGGTCGATCGGGGGTTTCGCTTGCTCCATTGATGCTTAGCACTTCCCAAAAATTTTAGAATACATATGTTTATAGTCAAAGTTAGATAAGTTTTTAACTTAATGCGGTAAAGGGAGGCACCTACAATGATTTTTTAAATAAGAACTGAAAGTCGTGTCCATGAGAAATTGAACCTTGATAGGTGTTATGTACATCCACTCCCCTAACGAACTACAAGTAAGAGAAGTTGGATTGCATGCATTTTTCTAGAAAAAAATTATTTTAGAATGCAAGAAATATTAAGTTTCAAGAAAAAATATTTTAGTTGTAAAAATAGATCATAATTATTTACTTGCTTAGTTCAATATAAATCTCAAAGTTTCAATACATTAAATGAGATCTAATCCCTAGCTTGAGCTATTCATCATGGAAAAAGGGTGATACCAACTAGAGTTTCATATTTTCTTGCACATCTCCCACAGAAGTTCTTGTCCGTGTTAATTTATATATCTCTGTTTCACTTTTTTGCATATTCTTACTTAGCGTTGCCGTTGCGTCCATCACTGGCTTCACCCTCTCATGCCCTTGTGACTTCTTGTGGATTGCGTTATGGAGGTTGTGTTTCTCAGTCCAAGTGTGTTCCAACAATTGGTCATTATAGCCACCATACTAAGTGTCCTGATGTAACATGTCTTTCTCTCTCTGAGTCTTATGCTCCCACCCGTGTTAAGTGATCCTCCAGTCATGTTCTTAGCTTTGAGGTGAGTTAAAGATTATTTATATTAAACTATTATACTCTTTTTTTCAATTGATAATCATAACTTATATGTGGTTATGAATTTGAACCATTTAATTTTTATAATGAAATAACATTTTTTTCTTTTAATATGTCTTGACAAAATATTATAGCGAAACCACTTAAATGTGAGAAAATATGAAACAATCAATTACATATCTTCTCACATGTCGCATGAATATAATGCATATGTCGGCATCTATCCTTACCTATCTTGGTAGATATCTCTAAACAGTATTCTATATTAATATTTTGATAAAAGTTTCTAGTTTATGACTAGGCATACTCAACTAGAACAGTCTAGAGCATTTGATGTTTAAGAGGATCTTGTCACCGAATTATTGGTACGTCGTCTATGTCTTACATTTAATGGTGGGTTCAGTTACATGTTTTTGTTAATCAATACCACATATATTTATAGTAATAAATAGTATATGGTAGAGCTGACTCCAACTATTACAAAATAAAGTCTAAAAGAAAACGAGCTAATCTTCGAGGTCTTCAAACTCTTCTTCTTCCATGACATAATCTTGTATTTTTCTGAAGGCAGCCAAAAGATAATGGCACAAATATCATATCATATACCTGCAAATACCAATAGAGGTGCTCCCATATTTTTGATTTGAGCCACAATGCCAAGGCTACATGCACGCACACAGCCATTAAAATAATCAATCCACATCGGCGAGAGTACCAACACCAATATTCCAGGGAAAAGAGATCGAAAAGCCTGGTCGACGTCGTTGGAGAGCCGAGTATATGAATCACCATTATCGAGGATATAGCAGCCAGGACAAATATTGCGAGGATAATCCTCCTCGCAGCAACCATGAGAAAAACTTTAAAAATGACTTGGTGAAGTAAGATCTGGAAGACCATACCTATAGAACTGTAATCTAACAACACCACCATTAACGCTAAGAAGAAGATCTCGTGGTGGAAAGAAGGGCCAAAAATCACTTACTGTAGACGATGCCATCTTCATTAATGTTAAGGTCAAAAGAAGTTGGCTATCAAACCCCTAATCTAATCTTGTGAGGACACTATTTTAATTGAAAACTCCACCTATAGATCGGGTTCCCCACCCTTCCTGACGTCGGCAAGGCCGACCGGAGGAGGGGGAACCAATCTATGAAGGAGGAAGAGAGGCGGCGGCTAGGTCAAAAACAGGAGGCTGAGGGGGTTCAGTTACATGTTGATTACATGTATTTTCATGTATACTGAAATAACAGTTTAACGCTGATCTAGTTAGCAATAAGTACAACTTATAAGGTGTTCACTAGAGATTGACTTGCTTTTACGTGTTGCATACTGTTGTTTTGTGGTGTGGACTTACGCACGAAAAATTTGTGTTTTTGTTTCCTACATATTCACTAGAAACTTCATACTTGTAAATATAAAGTGTGAGGAAAATGCGGTTAACGGTCCGGCCGTTAACTTCGCGCGCTTCCCTCCCCTCCATTCCTATTTGCTCTTCCCTGTTTCCTTTGTATAAATAGCCAGCGATGTCCCCTTCTCCTACCTCCGACGACCCTCCTCTTCCAACAAACGCATCTCCCTCCCACGTGCACGCAACAATGGCGGACGAGAAGCTGGCCAAGCTGCGGGAGGCCGTCGCCGGTCTCGGCCAGATCAGGTCGGGAACGCCGTTTGCTGCATGCTGTGTCCTCATCTTCCTCTGGATATCAATAATCTGTGCATTCCTCTCTCTTTATGTCCGTCTTGCCTGATGGATTTGCTTGATTGCTCTGTGCTCGTGCGCCATTGCAGCGACAACGAGAAGTCCGGGTTCCTCAGCCTCGTCTCCCGCTACCTCAGGTAACCAACTCAACATCTGCAAAAGTGATCATCTCGTCTCCGTTCAGCTATGATCTGACCGTGGTTTCATGTTTGTCTACGAGAAGTGGCGACGAGGAGCACATCGAGTGGCCCAAGATCCACACCCCCACCGACGAGGTGGTGGTGCCGTACGACACCATTGACGCCCCGCCCGAAGGTGCATGCCACGACGAGACGATATTCTTCCTCTTCACCGTTATCCTTTTTCTTCTCATTTCGTGACACGATCCTGAATTTAATCTGGATGCTGCCGCCGATGATGATGACCTGTCTCTTGAAAACAAAAATGCAGACCTGGAGGCTGCCAAGGCGCTCCTCGACAAGCTCGCCGTGCTCAAGCTCAATGGCGGCCTCGGGACCACCATGGGGTGCACAGGACCAAAGTAAGTCAGCTAGCTGCCACATCCAGGAAGAACAAAAAAACAAGAGGGGCAGAAGAAATAATTCCCTCGATTCCTCCACATGGTGCTGAATGTGAAATTAACAAACGAAATTACTGTCGATGAACGTTTGCAGGTCCGTCATCGAAGTGCGAAACGGGTTTACCTTCCTCGACCTAATCGTGCTCCAGATCGAGGTGGGGGGTCGAAGTCAAGCATCATGCACCATTCATCATTCACTGTCACATTTCAGATTCAGATAACAGTTTACTGTCTTGTAAGATTAGCATTGATACTCTTTCGTTTTACAGTCCCTCAACAAGAAGTACGGAAGCAACGTGCCGCTGCTTTTGATGAACTCCTTCAACACCCATGAAGACACCTTGAAGGTAGATCATCATCATTCAAATCTCTTGGCATTTACTACTTCATTGGAGGATTTTTCTGAATGCTGATTAGTACACTTGCAATGCAGATTGTCGAGAAATATGCCAACTCAAGCATCGACATCCACACATTCAATCAGGTATGTCAATAGAGATTATTATTTTCGGTGTTGCAAACTTGTTGAATCATGGTTACTCTACCTTTAAGATATGCTTCTGACATAAAAATAATTTGTTCCAATGCAGAGCCAGTACCCTCGTGTAGTAGCCGACGAATTCTTGCCATGGCCTTCCAAGGGGAAGACTGACAAGGATGGCTGGTAAACTATCCATATCAGCAGATTATTGTTTAACATAATCATTTTAATTCTAAGTACCTCTGCATTACACAAACATTGAAGGTACCCTCCTGGCCATGGTGACATCTTCCCATCCCTGATGAACAGCGGCAAGCTCGATTTACTACTCTCACAGGTTTGTAATCATCTGAGTAAACATTTCCATCAAAAGTATTCCATGCATGTAACATTACTCTTATGACATTATTACAGGGAAAAGAGTATGTGTTCATCGCAAACTCGGATAACTTGGGTGCTATAGTGGACATGAGTATCCTTATGTAGATACTATTTTCATTACCATTTAATTTGACAAAACTTTCCAGTAATGAAAAAAAAGATGTCCTGCTTATTTACTTAACAGCTTGACAGAGATACTGAACCATTTGATCCACAAACAGAATGAGTACTGCATGGAGGTATGTAATTGCTTAATGTACGGCGTAGAAATATTACATTTCGTTGGTTAGTAGATTTTAACAGCCTTGTCTTCAGGTTACCCCGAAAACTTTGGCCGATGTGAAAGGTGGCACACTGATCTCATATGAAGGAAGGGTTCAGGTAAAGTTATATTTATTGTCGTCGCATAAGCTTGCAAACCGATTTTATGAATGACAGATGGGAAGTGCATCTGGAAACATAACGACAAAGATTTTCCTTTTTATTTTTCCAGCTCCTGGAGATTGCACAAGTTCCTGATGCACATGTAAGTCATAAGCTAGTAACTGCAATGACATAACAAATGATAAAAAATCAGATAGATAATTACTGTAGATCTTTTCTGAGACTGCTTCTGCATTTTTCTGAAACGTAGGTGGATGAGTTCAAATCAATTGAGAAATTCAAGATCTTCAACACCAACAATCTGTAAGTGAATTCATAGAGTTCATTTCAGTTTTTAGACAATCATTTCAATGTTATATAAAACTGCTCCGTGCTTTAATAGATGGGTGAACTTGAAGGCTATCAAACGCCTCGTCGAGGCTGATGCACTCAAGATGGAAATTATTCCAAACCCTAAGGTAATAATGCATTTCAGTGAACCCTTCTTACAAATATTTCTTCACAAGCTTGTTACTTTTAGCTATGGTTTGTGAACAACAAACATTGTGATGGACAACAAACTTGTTTCAGGAAGTTGACGGCGTGAAAGTTCTTCAGTTGGAAACAGCAGCTGGTGCCGCAATCAGGGTACTAAAAAATACCATAAAAATAGATATTCATAGTTACACATGTATCCTACATACAAACATGACCAGTCATTTTTGTTGGATCAGTTCTTTGACCATGCAATTGGTATCAATGTTCCAAGGTCCCGGTTCCTACCAGTGAAGGCGACATCAGATTTGCAGCTAGTGCAGGTTTGTATGATTTGGTGAATAGATTGTTAAGGTTAACACTCCTATTTCTAACTGAGATTATGTTCGCATTGTAGTCTGATCTGTATACCTTGGTAGACGGCTTTGTTACGCGCAATTCAGCAAGAACAGATCCATCAAACCCCTCAATTGAGTTGGGCCCTGAGTTCAAGAAGGTCAAGCCCTAACATTTCATTCCTCACAGCAAAAAAAAAACATAACATTAATTTTTGATCTCGAAATGCGCATAAGCTTATTGTGCTTTCTAATGGCAGGTTGGGAGCTTCCTTGGTCGCTTCAAGTCGATTCCAAGTATTGTTGAGCTAGACAGCTTGAAGGTTTCCGGTGATGTCTGGTTTGGGTCTGGCATCGTGCTGAAGGTATCTCTGGAAAACTTATTGAACTATTACAATCTTTCGTGTAATTGCAGTTAGGAAACATTTTCACAATACTCGCATTTTAAATGCTTGCATAACACTTTATTTGGATATTCTGCAGTTTTGCGTCTCACATTACTGTTCTGCTGAGATACGACTATTTATGAAGATTATCTCACCTTATTTAAAACATGGAGTGGTAACGCATTTTTAACTTTTATAGGGCAAGGTGACGATCACAGCAAAACCTGGTGTCAAGCTGGAAATCCCAGATGACACAGTGCTAGAGAACAAGGTATATTTTCCCAAGATGCACACGCTCACCGGCCTTCCAAAAATTTGCAGTTTGAGCAAATAAATATCAAAGTTCTACTATGTTTATTTTATCAGCACTTCTGAGGTCTGTGGTAATTCTGAAGACAAAAAGCTGTCTTACTAACATCATCACAATAATTAGAACTCATACGGAATTGACTATAGTTCAGCATTTTTTTATCTGAATAATAAAAGGCAATCTGAAAGCGCTATCAATTTTTTCTAAGAGAATATTTACTCTTTTATTTCAGGATATCAACGGTGCTGAGGACCTTTGAATGAAAACCAGAACATGCTGCCTTCACAGTGGCAGATCGATACTACCATTTTTCTATAGAATCATACATGCACCATGAAACTGTGGTGCATATGTTTTATACAATTTTGCTGCAACATAATGAATGAAAAACTTGAGTAAAAGTTTCCACCTACTTACTTTTTGCTTCTGGTATTAGAATTTTCTTGTTCCAAGGAAAGTCCTTTCCAGGAAAAGTATCTTTTTGCAAAAACAAAAGGCAAAAGCTTTGCATCTCGACACATCCGAGCAAAATATACTGTCATCATATTCTCAGTTACATTGTATGGTTAACGAGAACAAAAAGTGTATAAAATAATTACATTCCTCTAAAATTTGTGAAACTTTCACAAGTACCTCATCAATCTTTCTCATCCGGTGCAAACAAGAACGGTCACTTTTCTCCAGGAGGGATCACTTGCAGAAGTTCTATATTCAGTTCAAAACTAGCATCAGGCTGCAAAGAAGCACGGAATTAAACAACATCATGTCAGTATAGTCAAATGTGCTCCAAAACCTAATCAAACTACAAGACACTTAAGTCTTACCGGTATTTCGTTCAGCCCCTTTTTTGCATAGCCGAGCTCTGGGGGAACAATCACCCTCCTCTGTATAACCAGATACAAACAAAACAGAAGATCAGGTTAGTGATACAGGCCTAACTAACTGGCATCACTTGTGCTGGTTCTCCATATCTGTACCTTGCCCCCTACTTTCATCCCCTCGGTTATCATGTACATTGCTGGCGGAGGCTTTGGCGAAGCCTGCGCGGAGTACAGCCCGTTGGCGGTGTCTGCAAAATCCCGCTTTCGCTCTTTTCCGGGCAGCGAGCCGACAGTGAACACGTAAGGCTACTAGAGGAAGACAGACAAAAATATTAGTTCTTACTGCCCTAAATCAGTAGCATGACCATACAATGTCAGGAGTATTTTGCCACATAACCTGTGCGATGCTACGGTTCCCAGCCAGGAGCTTGGCTTCGCGGCTCGACACCACGGTGATGCTTCGGTATATGCAGTCGAAATGCACCTTCAGCAAAGAACATCAGCAGCTATGAATTTCAGTTTAAGAATGAAGGGTGAGGTGTCGCTGGGAGAAGTTCAGTTAATTGATCACCTGAACAGTTGACCCATTTTCAGCAGTCGGGCCCTTCCCTTCGACAAGATCATAGTACTTCAGGCCATCAGCTGCTCGCAACAGTTCCCCATGTCAGATTACTCGGAGAGTGCAAACCGGAGTTTAATTTAACCAATATAGTGAAGATTCACGATTAATAAAATCTACAGTATTGCATTTGTAATTCTGAATGTTATCATATGGCAGTTCACAGCAGATAATCTGATAGTAATCAGCCTCAAAATTCAGTGAGCAAGCTCTGGCTCTGGGCAAAAAATCTGAGCACAAACGAGGGAATCAAGCTGACGTACGTGTAGACGCGTAGTCCTCCAGCGCTATGGTCCTGCGGCCCCTCTTTGCGGCGAGCGCGGGCTGTGGCGAGACGGCGGTGAGGAAGCCGGCCGAGAAGAGGAGCTGCGCGGCCGCCCTCCGCCGGGAGAGGCGGCATGCCACAGCGGTCTCCCTCGCAGGAGGAGGGGGAGGAGTGGAGGAGGCGTGGGGCTGGCGGTGGTGGAAGGTTCTAGAAGGTACGGCCGAGGAAGCCATGGACGGCGGCGGAGGCATGCGGAAGTAGATGGATTGAAATGGCGCGCGCTCAACCGACGCCACTCATATCCATAGCCTGGTAAGATACCAGAATATCCCATTTATTTTCCCCCTTTAATATCTTTCAAAAATATTCTTTATTGGTGTTCTAGTATTATTTTGCTGTTTAGTTTATTTTAATTTCATTAAGCTTTACTACAAAGTACAAAGTGTGATATATTTGCAATAATAAAGAAATTCAGTTTGCATAAACAAACTGCTTGATTTATTCTGGTGGAGAACTTCATCTGCACTTCTGCATGTTCAGACTCTATACATGCTGCCTTAGTCTCAAACAGTGAACTTGGGGTTTATTAAGTTACTCTATCCTTGTAATTCAGTGCACAAGCTTTACTTTTTCATTTAAAAAAATAAAATGGAAAACTTGTCTACTCACATCCATTCATTTGGGGACAAGGTAGGCAGCATCAATGATAAGAGAAAACTCTCCACAAATGCACTCAGACAAACACAGTTCATTCCATTCACAATCCCACCAAGAACAAGCACATCTACTATACAATTTTACACTTGCCCGAAACCTACATCAGTAATTCCCTAGAATCTACCTCTTCTCTCGGCTAGATCGGGTAGGCTGACATAAAGACGGCGAATCTCAGGTCGAAAACAACGTATATATATAATATTATATTAGCTCTGTACACATGAATTAGCTTTCTATGTCGATGACGCTACCATTCCTTACTGGCCTAGCCGGCCTCTCAATGTCAAGAGCAGCAAGGCTGCTCGTTGAGGTCCCAGGAAGGCTCAAGGATCGCTTCTTCCTGTTCTTTGGTGGCTCCTTGTCATCGACAAACGAAATGAATCTTCTGAGGCTCTTCTTCGGTTCGTGCCTCAGGTACTTCCGCAGCATGATGCCGAAGTAGATGAGCAGCGCGAGGATGCACGCCACGCCGCAGATGAGGAACAGGCCCCAGAAGCTCTCGAGGCGGAGCTGGTTTGAGTCGATGAACTCGTTGCTGTCGGTCGCGCACTCTCCTGTCTTGAGCCACTTGTCGTGGATCCGCTGCAGCTCCCCGTTCTCTGACAGTGACAGGATTGCGGTGGACAGGTCTACTTGCAAAGGAGAGTCCCTTGGAAAAGCCTGGTAGAATGGAATTTGTAAGGTGATACGTTTTAATTCGCGAAATAAAGTAGGCGTGCAAGAAAGGTTTTGCATAATTAGTACTAGGAAGTGGTTATAGCTCTTGAATGTAAAATCTTTCATTTCAGGATTTCACACCACCATATTGACTTCTTATATTTCTAATATATGTTATAAAGTGGTTCAATAGTATAGTACTTACAAAGCCCCATCCTCTGCTGGTGAAATCTGAGCCAGCTACTGCAATCTTGCAGTAACTTGACAAGAACAGTTCCACATAGGGTCGCTCATCAATAATTGCCATAACGCCTCCATTCTTAGGGCCTAGCTTGAGGGCTTCAGCGTATGCTTGTGGGGAACCGAGAGGTCTTAGCCTCGAACGTGATATGTTCAGTTCCTTTACCATGTATTCTTGTGCAAATGAACCAACTTGAAAACCAACAGGGTCATCGCTATTTTTCAGGTCATCAATTCCTCTTATAGAAGTATCAAGTTGTTGCACAGTCAGGATGGAAGTAAGACTCGCAGTGTAGCTTGATTGAATGATCAAAACAACAAATAGCCATATGAGCAGGACACCACGCCCTAAGGTGCTCATTGTATTTTCCCCTGGGAACAGATATGAATGAAATCATGAAACACATGAACAGAATGTTACTTATACAAAATAAAATGGAGAAGGTTGATTCACTCACTGTGTGCAAAGAATAAAGTCGAAAAGCTGAACCTGCAGACAATCAAAATTGAGATTATTATTTGAGAGCAAAGAAACATGGGGCAGTACATGTGGAGTGGTACATGAAAACATAAGAGAAATAGAGGAGCACATCCTCATGTCATTGTCAAGCTTCATGTATAGCCAACGCAACCAAAAGTCCAAACAGATGGAAAGGGCTAGTACAATCCACTTATACACTTTAACACCCCCACTCACGTGTGACGGAGAGGACAAGTCAACACGTGTAGAGACTCAGAGGTAGGCATATGCCTTGTACGTGGTCCGGTGACTCATAGATATGGCTCAAGAGGCCTATACGTGGACACCGAGAGGGTAACTGCAATTTTAGGATAAATTGCGAAAGCCAGGACTCGAACTCGAGACCTTAGGCTCTGATACCATGTCAAGCTTCATGCACTAGCCAACGCAACCAAAAGCCCGAACTAATGGAAAGGGCTAGTACAATCCACTTATACACTTCAACAGTCATATGCAAATGGACTCTGCGTATCCTCTATACCTCTCACCACAAGACTTATGTTCGTTTGTGTACATTAACTTGCATGGTTGTTTTAAGGTGCTAGCTGTGTACTCCCTCCGTTTCATAATTCTTGTCGGTTGAACTAAAACCACGATAAGAATTATAAAACAGAGAGAGTACAATATAGAGAATATATTGCGGAAGACTTGTAGAAACCTCAACATTTGTAAGAAAACTGAACCGACACATGAGGCAATAGAAAAGTCAAAAAGTGATAAGTCAGCTAACTTACCAGAAAATAGTTATCATTTGTTGTCGTGGTGAACCGCGGAATTCGTCATTGATTCGATGTTCAAGAACCCAAACAACCACACCCACAATAAGAAAGAACACCCCTGTAATACACCACATCTCCAATGTAAATGGCTGCAAGAATGCCCAGGACGTTGTAATATGCTTTTTAACCGGAGATAAGATAACCAAGCCTGTTTCAATGAATGGCTGGGTGAAATCAGCAATAACTGTCCGGTTCATTGTAATTGCGATGTCCCCTATAGCTCCATCAAACTCCTGCAAGATAAGATAACCCTGGTCAGTATGATATGGAGTGTGCAGAAGAAGGACAAAAACATTCCATACTTACGTTTGATTCAATCATCTGTATGATTTTGTCATAATGAGGATTTTCAGTACCACTTCCAAAAGGTACAAACTTGTAGGTAACTGGATAAGGAAGCAAAGCCAATGCCTGAGTAAAGACATCGATGCAATAACCCTTCATTGACCCAGTAACATTGTCTTTCGTGACAAACTCTTTGAAGCTAAATCTGTTGGGAACACCAATTCTCAACTCCTTGGCATTAGAAGGAAAAACCCAGCCTCGGGGCCTCTGTGCAGTCTCCCCAGGCCAAATAACATCGTAGAGATGCTGATTGGCCAGAGAAGTATTAGGTGGCTTTGAATATAGGTCCTCTGGAGGGGTAGTCGACAACAAGCCAGAATAATTTGACCAAAAACCAATGGTCCGCATGCCATTTCCGAGGATGTTTATGATGTCATATGCAGGGCGAATGAGGTCACCCGAGGCATCAAATTGCACTTCCCCAGACACCCCAGTGAAGTTTACCCTTCTAATCTTCTCCAGTAATTTAGTTCCCATGTCAAAAATACTCATCGCTTCAAGGTGAAGAGTTCCCCCAGTTGCATCACGCAACCTTGAGTCATTTGAGAAGGAAATCCTCCCACCATCATCGAAGAAGGCATCTAGAGCATGAGCTACTGCCCATACACTATCATATACGTAAAGACCATAGGAACTTAAACGGAGATCACTATGGTTGTACTTCTTACTTAGCCTGCTCCACTTGGAGATCAAATTACTCTTCATCTTTGAGTTGGGGGTGTGTGGCCGTAAAGTAAGAACACCTTGCATGCCATATATAATGTCAGCAGGAACCGATGAATTAGAATCAAGATAAGCAGAAAGCCAGTCAGTTGCAATCCATACATAGCCATTGCCCATCATGTTTAGTCGGTTCGCCATAGAGATAAGCCTGAGTCCATGTGCAGAACCAGTATGTAGGATGATAACACGAGACTCCATATAACTGACACTGACCAACAAATTTATGAGGTCACTATTTCTAGCATTGGCAGGAAACCCAACCTTGTAGGAGATTTTGCAGCGCTTTGCAGTAAGTGCATCGTCCAAAGCAGCAATGCCATTCCGACCATAGTCATCATCAATGTAAACAGCAGTCACTACCTTCCAGTGGTTGTAGTCAACAACTGCTGCCACGGCTGCCATTTGGTAAAGATCACTGGAAGCAGTCCTAACAAAGAATGGGAACTGTATCGATGAAAGAGTTGCATCAGATGCAAAGGACATCATAGGGACTCTGAGCTCATTTCCTACATATGAAATGATATGAGCAATTGTGGAGCACTGGGGGCCAACAATTGCAATAACATCAGTCTCCATGAACTGCAAAGCTGATACAAGGAATTCATCGTCACAACTCTAGAACAGAAGTAAAAAAAACTATTTCAACAATGCAAAATGAATGATTGACAATATAGCTGGTCTACCTTGAACCATGCCAAGGAAACCATCTAAGCAACTTGCATCCTTCATTTCAACATTCAATGTGGTTCCATTTAGAACTGTTGGATCAGAGTTGATATCCTCCAATGCTGCATGGATGGCAACTGCCGAAACACCTCCAGTGGTGGAATTCAACTGAAGAATAGACCCAATATTTACAACAGGAGGCCTTGCAGCTAAGCCCTTGCAGATGCCATTAGGGAACAGAAGCAGGGAGAGAACAAACAACATAAGAAAAGCTATCCCCATTGCGCCTCAAAATGGTGCAAAAGCTACTGGACGTTCATCCGCATGTTAGCAAATTATTAATGAGTTGAAAATGCCTGCACAAAAACAGAACAATGGAGTATATGTTATTCTGATACCAATGCATAATTTTTTATTTCCTAGAAGAGTATCAGCATTTAGAGCTTCAGTTCAAAAGTTGAAAGGAACTATAGATGCATTCAATATCTTGAAGAAAACCAACTTGACAGAACAAAGACAGGTGATTGGACAAGATACATTTGTTTGTAGTAGGCAGCACTTCTGCCATTAGTGCCATTCACGAGAGAGAGAGAGATCCTAGTTTTGCCCGGCAAGCATTCCTCATTTTTGTCAATTACTAGCAAGCAATGTGGTCCTTGAGTGAAATCTAAACATGCTGCATGCCCATCCTAATATTTCCATAGAATCCACACACGATGCAGGGCCAAACTTTGGATTATGCAGTGCATTTACTATATTCCTTCACCCCCTCGTGTCAATCAAGAGCGAACAACAGAACAACAGATTAAGACAGTCCATGTACAAGAGTATCAAACATTTGAAGCTTCAGTTTAGAAGTTGGAAGGAAAATAGTAACAAAGAAATAAATTACAATTTAAATGAAGCAATTACAGTAATATGAATGACCGATAGATTGAATATCTCAAAGAAAAGCAACTTGACAGAACAAAGACAGATGATTGGACATACTACATTTGTTTGTAGTAAGCATCACTTTGTGCCATTTATGTCATTCACTGATACTACTCCTAGGAAGAAGAGAGATACAGATCCTAGTTTCCCCTGGTAAGCATTCTTTAATTTTGTCAATTTGTAACAAGCAATGTGGTCCTTGAGTGAAATCCGTGCAATCCTAATATCTCCACAGAATCCAGACAAAGCTGCGGGGCCATACTTTGGGTTATGTGATGCATTTATTATATTCTTTGTGTCAATCAGACAGCAACCAAGGAAACAAACAAAGAGACAGATTTTGCGCAGGATACTATGCTTATGCCCGGGTGCTTCCTACGAAAAAGGAGAAGAGAAACAATGCCTGAAATGGCAAGGCACAAACCAAACTAAGCACAGATTCCAGCATTTCATGTTTTCCGTGCCCATTTAGCAACTGAAGATAAACTAAACGGAGCAAAACCTCCAGGAACGCAGACCAGCTGGATCAGCAGGAAACCAATTTGAAGGAATGGAATACAGTAATACGAACAATGTATGGATTGAACATCACATATAAAGGCAACTTTGACAGAACAGAGACAGATGACAGGACTAAAAAACATTAAGAATCACAAACACTCATTTCTAGTAAGCAAAGCAACATGTTGATATGTGCCACTTATGTTATCCATGTATGCTTTATTATATTAATTAATTAGTACTAGTCCCATGAAGAAGATATGTAGATCCTAGGTTCGCCCGGCAAAGCATCCCCCATTTTTGCTCATACATGTGACCTCATCCAAGGAAAACCCAAGAAGCGGTGTGTTCCATGATTGAGATCAAAACATGTGGCGTGGCCATCCTAATTTCTCCACATAATCCACTCAAAAGCTGCGGGGTCAAACTTTGTATTATGCAATGCATTTATTATATTCCTTCACCCCACTTTGTGTCAATCAGACAGCAAGCAAACAAACAGACAGATTATGTGCGGGATGCTATGCTTGAGGCCAAGTACTTCCTATAATAGGCAAAAGGGAAGCAATGCCTGAAATGGCAAGCGACCGGAGCAACCGAGCACAGATTCCAGCACTTCATTTCATGCGTTTCGTGCTCATTTAGCACTAAATGAAGAAGGGACTAAATGGATTGAAACACAAAAGAGACCAGACGGCCCGACACTTTGAGGCAATCAGTCGAACACCTTAGGTGCAGCAAGAACAAGGGCCGCCATTATCGGGGAACCAACTTTTGGGCGTCCAGCAGGGGGTGTGGCCGTGCGGGGACAGTCGAAGAACTCAGATTTCGCTCGAAATGGAGGAAATGGCGGGCATTGGTTGCAGGGAAGAAGAAAATGGAGATTCTACAGCAAGAACAGAGGAAAAGTTCAGAGATTTCAGACTTACCAATTTGATTCGCGTTGGCGACGGCCCCAGAAGAGGAAATCTCAGTCTCCTCCGGCTTCTGCTGGCTGGATGCTGCGGCGTCGGGGCTCTACTCCTCAGGACAGGGCGGCAGGAGAGGAGGAGGAGTAGGACACCATGACGGCGACCGCGAGCAGCTCCCGTTGAGCTCATGGTATTTTTTTAGGTGAAGGGTATTATAGCGGAGGGGGACAGGGGAGACGAAGGGGGAGATGGGAGATGGTACGGTACCTGACACCCTGACGGGTGGGGCCCTCAATAAAGCAGGAGCTTTCCCGCACATGGTTTGCCACGTCGGCCATGGCTAACATTTTTTTTATCAATGGATTTGTCAATTGTATATACTCCCTCCGATCCATAATACTCTTCACTAATACAGATGTATCTAAATACATTTTAGTGATAGATATATCCGTATTTGCGAAGAGTAATATGGACCGAAGGGAGTACTAAACTTATCCACAACATTTTGAGAGTAGAAATCAAACCTAAGAGTCTACTGAAGAGGATATATGCTCCTGGCTCGTGGTAGGACAATCTGGTAATGCCTCGGATCTAGCTGGTGGGATGTGGTTGTGAATTTAAGAAAGAAGACCCTAATGACTTGATTCACCTCATTGTGAATTTGTAGGTATAGCGTCAGCCAAAAAAAAAATCTTAGGATTGTTTGATATATGCTTTTATCAGTCTTTTGTTGATAATCTAATAAAAAAGTAATTTTTGATGTAGATATTATGGATTTCAACCTCCCTTTAAAAAAAAAATTGTTCTCTAGTACTCCCTTCATTTAGAAATATAAGATGTTTTAGCTTTGTGAAGCTAGTGTATCTAAATATCTTTTAGTGTATAGATTCGAGCGAACCTATACACTAAAAGATGTCTAGATACATTCACTTCACAAAGCTAAAACATCTTATATTCCCAAACGAAGGGAGTATGTGCAGGCGCATGGTTGCAAGAAGGAGCTATGTGTATGTCACAGCACCCAAGCTTTGTATCAATTTGTGAAGATTTTATTTTTGGGAAATGCTTTCATACAATTTTTCCATTTTTTTTTTCAGAAACTTGGATTTTTATCATTCATATCCGCTGTTTTGCTCTAGCTTTGCCAATTCACGGTGGTACACGAATACCTTTTTTTCAAGGTTAGACAAAGGCAACGAGACATATTTAGATTGGCTAATGCACAAGGTAGACCCGAGCTGATGTCATCATCCACATGTAGACTCGACGAGTAGACGTGCTCTACATGTGACTACATGGCGAGATATGATTGGTGCCGGCAGCTCATCTGGCCATGGGTCCTGCCGACGTGTACAATTTCTCTGGTATGGTACGAACATATAGTTTGGTACTGCTATTATTCAAGATTTGTAGGATCTAGCTAGCTAAGGCACATATGGACTTATAGGTACCTGTGTGCCATTGCGGCGTCTCCATGCAACCTTTGAAGCTTAGAGTGTGTGGTCGGTCAAAGAAAGGTATAGATCAGAAGAAGAAAAAAAGGAACATATGCGTGCATTCACTTGTTTATGGTCACATCACAATGATTACATTGGATTGGATTCTCCACTCAAGTCCATGCAAGTTTCTCATGCTGGATCAGATTATGGTAACCGCATTGGTCCATGCAAGTTGATTGATGTTATTTGGTTTATATTGGGAGTTGGTTACTGTTTAGAGTACATTTAGAGTACATCACGTCTTAGCCATATTAGGTAGTTTAAGATTGTAACCAGATTCTATCTACTAGGTTTGTTAGTTTCTAAGTTTATAATACTATATAAATAGCTAATGAGGCATCAATCAATATTTTCACAATCCTCATGGTATCAGAGTGTTTTGCTCCTCGGACTAGGGTTTAGCCACCACCGCTTCCGATGCGTCGCCCCCGGCGCGTCGCCCCCGGCTAGTTCTCCATGATCTCCGCCGGGGCATTGTATCTCATAGCTAGTTTTAGCTAAATTTCTTTTTTTTTTCAAATTATATCTTTTTTTTAGCCACCACATCCAATTATTCCTCTCGCCGGTGCAATCAGATCGGACACTCGGCAAGCTCAGCACCAGACAACAGCGACGCGTAACATCTCCTTCAACGCACTCACCTCGCATGTGTGCTTATGTGTATTGGACAAAGATCAGCTCTATCTCTAACCACGTGGTTGGGGATATCCTCATCCCCTAGTCATATCTCCTAAACCAAACACACCCTAAGTCATCACCAAGCCGACCTCCAAGCAAGTCGACTCTAATCTACACAACGTCATTGCTAAGTTGTCACGCACCTCTACTCCAACCTTGGTGTCAACGCATCTCCGAAAACTCCTCGACATCGACGGGCCAAGGATGCTCCATGAGGCGCCCCAAGGGTCGCCTTCACGCGCCCTCGCTAGCTTCTCGAACTGCACATCGCTACCGCGTCGAATCGTCTTCGCCAACATCGACCGGTGAATCCGTCCCGAGTATGTGCCTCGCCGTCACCACAAGGTCGCGCACACATCGCCCGTGGTCATTATCACCGACAACCATCTACACAACCAACATCGCAGCATCGTCGTTGCCATCACCGACCGTGGTCAACATCAATGCCGACAAAATTTTCTTCCACTCCCACAAGCGACGTCGCGCAACTACAAGCAGAAAATCTGGGTTTAATCCCCAACATCTTCTACCACTACAACTCGATCGCCACGATAACATCAATCTCATCAACTCCATCTATGGCGACTACATCACCAACGGCACCATCGACCACCACTGAAGCACCCTCACTCCCGGCTACATCAGCATCGGCAACAAGGGCTACCACCTCACCTCTGGCTTTGCTCCAGTCAGATCGTCTGTGTCACTACTGAACCGACTGCGGGGGGTGTTAGAGTACATCACGTCTTAGCCATATTAGGTAGTTTAAGATTGTAATCAGATTCTATCTTTACTAGTTTTCTTAGTCTCCAAGTTTTGTACTACAATATAAACAGCCCATGAGGCATCAATCAATACAATCAATATTTCCTCAATCCTTCAGTTACTTCTTTGAAAATATATTGGAACAAATAAGAATATACTATTTCCTTCAATCCATACTAAGTATCATTGATTTAGTACAATTAAATCAGTGACGGTTATTATGGATTAGAGGGAGTAGAAGGTCATGCATATCATGCGTGCCTTGCAAAAAAGAAATATTTCAATCTGACATGGACTTCGAGCTGATAAGGGCATGTACAACGCTGGTCCCTTAGAGAGGCGTTTAATAATTTTAAATAAATATTAAGAAATTAGATAACCAGCTAAGCACTGCCCCTCTCCAATGCACGGCGCTTGTTCGGACGCTTGCATGGAGGCCAGGTTGCATGGTACAATTGAATCTGAACAGAAATGCCTAAGCGTCTCCCGCAAACTTTTGCGTCGATGCCAAACCTGGCGCTAGAATTCAAACGCGTAACTGCCGGTATACTGTGATTCTATCCTAGCGTTTCCATTGTATATGCCCTAAGGGAGACATGGATGCAGCAGCTCAATCTTCAGTCATTTTCTTCAGTAGTAGCCAGTTTAACTGTCAGGTCACTCAAGTCAATCTAGCTTCACAGCTGTTTCTCTCTCTTCCGAATAGTAGCTAGCTTCACGGCTGTTATACATACATGACCTAAAACATCTGTCTCTCACATATTTCTTCTTGTCATATACCATCACCTAGTCTGGACATGTGTCTTTGATTAGAAACATAATTTTCGACAAATACCATCAATGTATTGATCATGATGTAAGGATCGATAATTGATGCCCTCTATGAGATTTACGGTGACAATATTTGTCATTGATGCTCGCGCATGATTTTTAAAATACAACTTTCTTCTTTATCAACTACTCATAGTGTGATCATTAATTTCTTCGCCAAAGTTTTTTGGCATACAGTGACATCTATTATTTTCACTTGGTGAATAACTTGAGTACAATAGACTTGGGTAGAGGGAAATTTGGAAAGATAACTCTTTTAGATAAAAGGCACGTCTGCGCCCGACTTTAAATTAATAAAGCCCCACACAGAGCAAAGTTTTACAACACCAACAAAGATTGTTCGACAAACCGCCACACATCACAGCGGTCAAGCCACCCTGGCTAAACCACAAATAAGTTTTGAGCTTACAACCCAACAACAGCACGTAGACTGGGACTAAATAGCTAGTTAATTAGTTATTATGCGGTAGCTGGAGCTGGATGAAGGCTGGAGGACGCTGATGGAGGAGAGTAGGAGCTGGCAAAGAACGACCTTGACAACGCCACCAGTTCGTCCAGCAGCACCCGGTCTTTAGGCCTTTGAATCTAGCGCCAATGCTGCAAAGATAAGATAATTTTAAAGATGCAGTCAGCGGGTTGTTGTAACAACCCAAAGAATTGTAATCCATTTCCTATTAATTAAAGTGCCAAATTTTGGACCAAATAAAACTTTTTCATTCATATTGCATGTATGCATATGTTTCTATTATATGTATTTTATGATTTCATGTGTGTATTAATTTGTTGTGCAATACTTAGTTAATTCAAACTTAACCAACAGAAGCATTAGAGAAGAACTATAAGAGCTAAAGAAACCAGAAATAAAAATAATAAAGAAAAAGAGAAGAAAAGTTTGATCTAGGAAATATTATTGACTACCCTACTTTGGACACTTAGAATAAGAAATCTGTAACTCAAGTAAGGGTGTGGTCAGTTAGTTGAGCTTGACCAGGCTGCATACTAACTTGACCAAGAAGTTTCAAACCAAAATTCAAATCGGAACCTAACTCAAACATCAGCCAAAGTTTGAATCTGAAACAGTGACCATACCCCAAAATTCAAATGTGATTTCTGCAAAACATCATCTTTTTGCTCAACAAAAATATATCTGGAATCCTTGTGAAGTATCTTGACAAACCACAGTGGCCGTTTTCAAAATTTCGAAATTCAAATTCTTGCGGGCATTGTGTCGAACATCTGGTGGGCAAAAATCCAGAAAATCGGAGATACTGTGGCCAACCCTGTTCCCGTTCGTCTTGATCCTGTAGCCATGCTCGTGGAGTCCCCCGCTGTCGAGCCCAGCCCCCTCTACCCCGACCCAGGCCGTGCGACATGGAAGGAGAAGGAAGACGCCGCCCGGACCCCCCCTATCTGTCCCTCTTCTCTCTGCACGATGCCGACCGTCGTGGCCTCGCCAACGCTGACCCACAGTACCCCGTCGCCGCGACCAAGCCCCGCCAGCACGCCCCCAAGGCCGCCGCGCCCGGCTTTGCTCGCGCACCCCGCCAGACATCGCCCCCAGCATGCCACTGGAAACCCTAGCTCCCACGCCCTCCCGTGCCTATAAAACCCCCCCGCCGACGCCCAGAAGCAGCACACCCTCACCGCCACCGATTCCCACTCTTCTTTCTTCCTCTCTCCCTCGGAATCGTCCGAGCTCTGCAAGAGAGCGCCGCCGCGTTCTGGAGGAGTCCGGCCACCGTTGGACACGCCGCCGGTGCCAGGCGGAGGAGTCAAGCTGCCACCGCCATTCTGCGTCATCGCCGACGACCCCTACTTCCTCTCCGTCGAGCCCCTGCCGTCGAACACTCGTCTCTGCAAGCGCCGGTGAGCTCCCGCCCCAGCCGAGGTAGACGACGCCTGTGAGCCGTTGGATCTTGATCCATCGGTAGCGTACCGATTCGGGTGACTTAAGTGACCTGACCGGTGGGCTCCACCTGTCAGGTTTAAAATTAGAAAGGCCTCCCGCCCTGCGAAGCGGTATTTGAGCCGGCCCGTTCGGAAACCCTCGGTGCGGCCCAGTTCTCGCTAGAATTCGGTCCGAATCGTTTTTAATTATTTCCCGCTCATTTTGAATTGTTTCAAATATGTTTCAGATATGATTTTCAAACTTTAATTCCAAGAGATTTATAAATCCATTTTTAGCAAATAAATATGCGTTGGAAAGCTTAGGAAATTGTCTAGCCTCTGAAACTAGTTAGAATCCAATTTGAGTTAGGGATTTAATTCAATAAGAATACTTTGACCATAGCCTTATTAATCTTAGGAAAATTCTAGAAAATTGTTTAAAACTCCTAAAATCTTAAAACTTGGTTTATGAACTCACTAGTTAACTTGTCTACTGTTTAGTCCAACCTTAATCCACTCAAACCTTGTTAGTGAGATCAATTAAACTCTAATCCAACCCTAGTTTGTAGCATAAAATGATAGATCTCTAAGATACACTTAGATTAGTTTTTCCCTCAATACCAATTCACTTAATTAATCTTTCTCCACTTGAACTAGTCCTAATAACCTTAGTTTAATACCAATGCTTAGAAAGTAAACAACATATGGCACATGGTAGACAAATCTAACTTACGCACTTGATGAACACTTGGAAGAAATCTTGCAACACAACCCAATAAAATCCAACATGAATTCTATTGTTTGAAAACAAGTATGTGTGTTTGGAGTGTTGTTAGCATTGTGTAGTGATTGTGTGCCTTGTGTTTATTCGTTATTAGACGCTAGTGTTGCTGAGGAGGATATTGAGGGGAAATTTTACCAAGAAGAAGAAGACTACCCCGGACACTTTGCCAACCAAGGCAAGCCATCTTTTGAATCATACTCCAAATGCCTAGCTTTACTGTTGCATTCTACTGGTTTTTAAGTAAATTGCATGATTGAATTGCTAGAGTAGAATGATAGTTGTGTAGTGATATCTTGCTTAGCAAGAGTATCAAGCTGAGTTTATCCAACCTTATCTAGTGGTATCATCACCCAATATAGTTGCTTAGTCGCTAATAAAATTAAGTCCATCTATAAGGGGAACCCTATTTGAAATTAGTGACTTGAACTTGACAACTTGAATTGGAGATTTCTCCTACATGATGGTTTTATGAAGGAAAATAATCTTGACTAAGGACTATGGAATGTATTTGTTAAATGATAATAAGTGATGTACCATGTGAGCCAACCATTACCGTACGACCACATTACCCCTAAATGGGAAGGGGCTTAGTCTGTAGCTTGTTTATTCTAGTATGGGAGATCTTGTATCATCTTTTATAGAAGTAAGCCATGCGTGGGTGCTTCCGAACCGAGTGGAAAATTTCCATGCATGCAGCACTCTGCAGCGGGCAAAACTATGAGTGCCAAAATGGACTCCTAGGGAAGAATCCTATACTAGCGTAGACAAGTGAAGGAGTTTGTTTGATTATCTGAACCTCGCATACTTTGTGTATGACGATCCGTGGAATTCTCCCGGCAGATGTATCAAATCTTGTGGGTAAAGTGTACCCCTGTGCAGAGGTTTCAAAACTATTCGAATAGCCGCGTCCACGGTCATGGACAGTTGGCAAGCTGTACTTGACTTTTTTCAAGAATGATAATAACTTATGGTGAACTTGATGAATGACTTGACTCGACATTGATGTTGACACAATTGAAGTTCCTCTTTAGAGTTACTTAGAGAACTAAACCTCTTTTCTACCAATGAACATTCTTGGGAAACAAAACTAGCTTTTGCAACTAAACTTAGTGCTTAGTCCACCATATCAACCTTGCATATCTATTTCATCATTTCATTTATAAGATGGTTTGCGAGTGCATCCAATGTACTCATGGCTGTGTCCCTGGCTATCAACTTGGCCAGACTATGGGGAAGAGTATCCGGAGGAAGGTTATGAAGAAGAGTATCAGAACTAAGATCGTCTCCTGAGTCGCCATTGCCTGTAGGGTGAAGGCATGAGGCCCGAAGACGTTTTCTCCGCTGCTATATTGTGTTGTAATATGAACTTGGTCACTATGACCATTTGTATGTGAACTTTGAAGGGAATATGCCCGAGAGGCAATAATAAAGTGGTTATTATCATATTCCATGTTTATGATAAATGTTTATTTCTCATGCTAGAATTGTATTAATCGGAAACATTAATACTTGTGTGATTAATAAACTAAAAAGGTTCCTAGTAAAGCCTCTCTTTTATACTAGCTCGTTGATTAACCGATGATCAAGGTTTCCTGATCATGAACATTGGATGTTGTTAATAACGGGGTCATATCATTAGAAGAATGATGTGATGAACACTCACACCCATAGTATGAATAGCAAAACGATCAAGTCATCAAGTTCATTGCTATATCAAACTCATACGAAATAGTTCTAATCCTCAGACCATGAGATCATGTTAATCACTGATATCGGAAGGGTACTTTGATGATATCAAACGTCACACCGTAATAGGGTGATTATAAAGGTTGATTTGGGTACTCTGAAAGTATTAGTTGAGGCTCATGGATCAAGACTGGGATTTGTCCATCCGGATGACGGAAAGATATTCTCTGGGCCCTTCTCAGTGATATTGCATTGGAATCGCTTGCAAGCATGTGACTAGGTCACAGGAATGCATTATCACGGAACGAGTAAAGAGACTTGTCGGGAACGAGATCGAACTAGGTATGGTTGATACCAAATGATCGGATCTCGGACAAGTAATAATATCGCGAGACAAAAGGAATTAACTATGTTCGTTACCGGTTCACACGATCACTAGTTCATCGTTGAGTAAGTGGGAGTCATCATGGATTTCCAGATCCCGCTGTTGATTATTGATCGGAGAGGAGTCTCGATCATGTCCACGTTATTCACGAACCGTAGGGTGACACACTTAAGGCTCGTCGTCGTTTTTGAGTGGATACGATACTCCGATCGAATTACAGGACAGCATAAGGGTTGTTTCAGAAAAGTACCGAAACTGTTTCGGGATATCGAAATAACTCAAGGGTGTATTTGTTAATGTTTGTTAATTGAATGAATTAACAAATATTAAAGAAATAAAAATGTTTTATTAAATCAATAAGTGTGAATTTTAATTGGCATGAATGTCATGCATTAAAATGGGGGTTACCTCATGTTGATGAGGGAGTAATCACCATAATGGGAATGAAGAGGGGGCAATGAAGAGGAGGGGGCACCTTGGCCGGCCACCCCTTGGCTGCCCCTCCTCCTCTATATAAACCCCCCCTCTCTCCCTTGTTCACACACTTCTTGATCCTCCCTCCCTTGCATAGTTGCTGCCCACTTTCCGTCTTGGCTTAGCGAAGCTCTGCCGGAATTGTAGTTCGTAGTTCACGCACTTGGAGAAGTGTGTGGAGGAGTGTCCGGCGGATCCCTTCTTCCGCTGCCCCGCTGGACCGAGGGCGTGGAGGAGTCGACGTCGAGCTGCACGTGTGTGCGAGTACGGGGGCGCTGCCACTTGTGGCGCCGGGTACACGATCTTGTGATCGTCAAGTGAACCACGACATCGACTACGTCAAGTGAACAACTACGTCGACTACGTGCGTCTTCACCAACTCTCCATCGTCAATGTTTGTGCGGGAACGTAATCCCCGCTTACGGTCGTCGAGGGTGAGTATCCGTTGCTACCACCTCGTAGAGTATCTTGGCCAGTTTATGCGTTCATGCGTAGGAAAATTTTTGTTTTCTATGCTACGAACCCATCAAACTTTTCGTATTGTAATGTCTATGGAACTGGTTACCAACTACGTTATGTGTATCACAACAATGATTCTGGGATTGTGGTGGAATGCATAACGGGCACTTCGAATTTGTTATAAATTCGGGGGTGTTACAAGTTGGTATCAGAGCCTAGGTTGACCATAGGAGACCTTAGTTAGAATGGGCGTTAAATGAAACCTTTATAAAAGCAAAGATATCAGTAATGGTTTAAAATTGCTTAGTCTTTTCCTCTCTATTTACAAAGCTTTGTACATGATTCAGTTTTTACCTACTTAAAATTTTGCACACTTGAGTTGGTCACTAACTTAATCTAATCCAAAAAATTTGTAGATGGCCCCGGTGTTCACCGAGCAGTACCAGTTGGGCCATGGTGGTAGCCTTTGTTTCGAGCGCGACCTCACCACCCTGACCTTGTTCCTGGATCGTCTGTATCCGGAGTTCAAGGGAGCCGTGCTCAATGAGCACCCGGATGGAGAGCTACGGTGGCTTATCAGGGCGAGTTGCCATGGCAAGAAGGGAGATCTAAGTTCTCCAAGGATCAAGTTTGAGCTTGTGGAGAACACTTGGGACGATGGTTTGGTCCGAGGTATGCAGGAGATGCATGCCCGCTTGTGCGGACTGCATGTGGAGGAGGTCCAGGGGGAGCGCTTTAGGAACTTTGCTCGGCGTGATGCGGAAGGGCGTCCCGCAAACATGCCAGGGCAAAATGAGCCGAGTACCTATATCGATCACATGGACTTCTTGCTGTACTCCACTCAGCAGGAGGCAGATCGTGCCCGTTCCAAGGCCAACCTTGAGCACTTCGCACTCGTAGAGGCGAGAAGCACTATCAGGATCCTTGCTCGGGATCGCAAGAGCCTTCGTCGCCAAATATATATACGAGCATGTGATGTGATATGGTTAAGTTGTTTATGTTACAAATTGTATGCGATGATCCTTTTTGTAAGTTATAAACAACCGGCAGGAGCCATATGGTTGTCTTTACATTTAAATGGCCTGCGTGCCAAATATATATATCCAAGTGATATATTGTAATGGAGCAAGACAACCAAGGTGGCGCGCCATGGACCTTGGTGCTACGCCGGTGGAATGATGGAGATCATACCATGACGCACAAGATGGAGATCGAATGCGTGAAGGACCATATCATATCACATTATATATGCATGTGATGTTTATCCTTTTATGCATCTTATTCTGCTTAGATTTGATCGCGCGGTAGCATTATAAGATGATCCCTCTCACATAAATATCAAGATAAAAATGTGTTCTTCCATAGCATGCACCGTCAAGAAAGTTCGTCGTTTCGAGACACCACGTGATGATCGGGTGTGACAGACTCTACGTTCACATACGACGGGTGTAAGACAGTTTTACACACGCGAGTGCTATGGTTCTACTTGGCGAGCCTAGCATGTACAGACATGGCCTCGAAACACGAACCGAAAGGTTAAGCATGAGTCATATGGTTGATATGATGAACATGGTGATGTTCGCCTTTGAAACTATGCCGTTGCACGTGATGATCGGTTGCGGTATAGTGAATTTGGTTCGTGTAATCACTTAAGAAAACTAAGAGGGATGTTGTTTTTAAGTGGGAGTTCATTTAGTAATTTTGAATTATAGAACTCAATTTATCATGAACTAAATCAAAGTGAATTTGCATAGTTTGTTGTAGTTATTGGCATCCGTTTACTACCTTGCGATTAGCTATAATTGAGATAATAGAACTATAGAATTCTGGATGTTAACTTTACGAAATGGTATCGTATTGTTTGAATGTCAATCTAAAGTTTGAAGTCCTATTGCAAACTTTTAGCAAACCTTGTTTACTCGATAAAATTTAATAAGTAGTATTAAATCAAGAGTAACAATTCCAGTGTTAGTATCTAAGTATCACACTTGCCTCCATGATCCTTGATATTCAAAAGTTGTTTTTAGTATCAAGGTTATCTAGGAGTTGAAAGAATTGTTTCATAAACTATCATGTGTGGAAGATATTGTGATATCTGAAACAATGTTTGGTTGCAAAGTGATAGAGTATAATTTAGTAAGACACATGTTCTCATATTGTATGAGAATTTGCGAAGATTAGAGACGCCAAGCGTCCAGATCTCCTAAAAGGTTTAGGAACTAATATTATACTCACAATTCGTCCTCATGAGCTATAGTAGCTTGATCATGAAAGTTGTCATGATAGGATGAATGGAAAATGTAGGTAAAATGTTTACTACATTAATAGGTTTCTAAAGAATGGAATTTGGAAGAACGCCAAATATGTGATTATGGTGATCTACTTCAAATTGTGAGTCCAAGGGTATTAGTGTTTGACTAATCCTGCCTTGAACTATGTGCCATGTGTATGGCGCCACTATTGATGTTGATAGATTCTTCTAAAAAGGAAAAGAATTGCTAAAAGAGAATCCAAAATTTATTCTGGCGGAAAAGAAAAGACTGGAAATGTCCAGCTCAGGTATATAGAAGATATACATGTTATGGGTGTATTCGTTGCTTGTTAAAACAATGTGGTTCTTGAGTATTTGATACTAAATTGGTTGGTATGAACTGTCATACAGAACAACGCAATACAAGAACTACAATGGCCTAATTAACTAGCAAATGAATATGGGATGATTTTCATCGAAAACAAATAAAGTGTTATTGTGTTTCGTTGGAAGTAAACCTAGCCTTCAAGATTTGTTTTAATAATTGTTATTTTGTTATGGTATTATGAGAACAATGGTTGTTCAAATTATTACCGCATTCATAAAAGATGAATGAACGTTTTTCTTGTTGGAGAAATCACATCCATAACACTGATGCTAAAAGTGTCTGAAGACAAATGATTAGAAGATCACTTATGAGTGACACCACCATTTAAATCATATTGGAAAGTAAACATGAAGAAACTCCATGTTGATGGAATTTTGGAGTCTTTTGATTTTGAATCAATTGACGCTTGTGAAAATTTCCAAGAGATGATTAAGACTCCGTTCATAGGCCAAAGAAGAACGGACGGCTAACTTATTGGATATTGTACATGTTGATGTATATAGTCCATTATGTGTAGCCGTGTGTGGTGAATTCTTGAACTTCATTTTCTTTAACCGATGATTTGAGTAGATATATGTGTATATTTACTTGATAAGGAAGAAGCATGAAATATTTGAATATTGTTCAAAGTATTTCTAGATGAAGTTGAAAATCATTGTAACAAGAGAATAAAGAATTTATGATTTGATCATAAAGGAATATATTTGAGTTACAAGTTTAGCAAACACCTAAAAGTTGAGGAATCGTTCCATAGACTTGTATTTCCCGAAACACCATAGGAGTATGGAGTGTTCGAGAGATGAAATCAAACTTTGTTTGACATCGTTGGATCAAAGGTGTCATCTATAAAACTGCCATTATATTTTAAGGATAAAGCTTTAGAGACTACCGCTTTTTACACTGAAAAGAGCGCCATCATGATCCATAGAAATGACACCATATGAGATATGGCATGGGATAAAACCCAAGTTATCTTTTCTGAAATTTTGGTATGCTAGGCATATGTAAAATGTTTACAACCAAAGTCGGATAAATACGTCTTTGTAGGTTATCCCAAAATAAATGTTGGGTATTCCTCCAGAACACCTAAGACAAAAGTGTTTGTCGCTGAAAACGTCAAGTTTCTTGAGAAGGAATTTTTCGCAAAAGGTCAAGTGGGAGGACAATAGAACTTTGATTAGGTTGTTGAACCTAAGCTATATGTGCTGAGTAGCACAGCGCTGGGAAGTGTCCCAGAGGCGGCCACAATGCGCATGGCTGTCGTACCTCAAAGGTTGTGGTCACATAGATCAAAGTTCCAATTGAACCGCGTGAGTCGGGTAACAATCAAATAGTTAGATTTGAGAATGAATCATTATTGTTTGACAATGATGAACCAACTGCATGCAAAGAAGCGATGATGGGCCCTGACTCCGTCAAATGGCTAGAAGCCATAAAATCCGTGATGGTTCCATACACGAGAAATCAAGTTTCTGAACTTGGAAGACCCTCAAAAGGCATGAAGCCTAATGAACGTGTTAGGATCTATAAACACAGACATGGATGTTTAACATCTTTGAAATAGTCGACACATCGTTAAAAGAGTTTACGATTGTGTTCAATGAGTTGCCTATGACAAGATTTGATCTTTCATAGCGATATTTTGTCTGGAAGGATTACTGTAGCAACCACTACATATGCCAAGTTTGGTATATGTTAGTTGAACAAACAAGACAACATTCTTCTAATAGAATGGTTACCTAGGACATGTACATGACATGGTCCAATGGGTTTTGTAAATTCAAAGGATGCTAAAAGGCATGCAAACTTCAATGGTTGAAGTAAGCATCGCGGAGTTGGAATATTCACCGTGATGAAATAATTAAAAGGTTTAGTTTCATCAGATACGATGAATATGCTTGCATTTGCGAGAAATTAAGTGGGAGCGCTGAGACATATTTTCAGTACATTATGTAGAAGACATATTGTTAATTGGAAATGATGTATCTTTTATTGGCATAGGTTAAGAATTTCATTAAAATTAGATTTCAATGAAATACTTAGGCAAAACCAAAATATTGGGTCTCGATGTCTATATAGATAGATCGAGGTACCAATATGGTTGTGCCAAAGTACATAGATGAAATATTGAATGAAGTTCAATATGGAAACGACAAGAAAAGTTCTTGCCGCATGGAAGAGGTTGAAACAAGATTCAGGTGTTTTTGACACTTGATGAGTGAAGCCACATGAATGATTTGATCGATCATGTATACCGTGATATGTACATATCCAGATATGTCCTATGCTCTAAATGTTATGAGCATATACCAGAGTGATAAAAGTCATAAGATGATCACTGGACAATAGTAGAGATATCCTTATGTGCTTTGGAAGGACTAAGGATATATATTATGTATGACGAAGTGACACATAGTTCATTGTAAAGTGTTACATTGATACTAAGTTTGTCACAAGATACAAATTAAGTTTATCTCAATTTTAGCTATACATTAGGTGGCACAATGTAATGGAAGGAAGTTCCATGATGGATTTGGAAGAGTTCCAAAGTTAAGACATTGTGATGGATTCTACAACAAAGGTTGAGTATATGACTACTTTAGAAGTAGCAAAAGAGGGCATTTGTGTCAAGAAGTTTGTTATCAAACTAGGTGTAGTTCCAAGATGGCTATTACTGTGAAGATCTATTGTGCGACAATAGTGACAACATGATTTTAGCTAAAGGAACTAAGGTCTCACCAAAGGACCAAATTTATACCCAACTATCTCATTTGAGAATGAGTGATGCGTAGAGACGCAAAGACATGCAAATACACACAGAACTGAAAGTGTCAGATCTGGAGATCAGATTAACCACTGCAACGCGTACGGATAACACGTGAAAGCCATAAGTGTTATATACGCAAGTATCAACTAGATTATTGACTCTAGTGCAAGTGGGAGACTGAAGGGAATATGCCCGAGAGGCAATAATAAAGTGGTTATTATCATATTCCATGTTTATGATAAATGTTTATTTCTCATGCTAGAATTGTATTAACCGGAAACATTAATACTTGTGTGATTAATAAACTAAAAAGGTTCCTAGTAAAGCCTCTCTTTTATACTAGCTCGTTGATTAACCGATGATCAAGGTTTCCTGATCATGAACATTGGATGTTGTTAATAACGGGGTCATATCATTAGAAGAATGATGTGATGAACACTCACACCCATAGTATGAATAGCAAAACGATCAAGTCATCAAGTTCATTGCTATATCAAACTCATACGAAATAGTTCTAATCCTCAGACCATGAGATCATGTTAATCACTGATACCGGAAGGGTACTTTGATGATATCAAACGTCACACCGTAATAGGGTGATTATAAAGGTTGATTTGGGTACTCTGAAAGTATTAGTTGAGGCTCATGGATCAAGACTGGGATTTGTCCATCCGAATGACGGAAAGATATTCTCTGGGCCCTTCTCGGTGATATTGCATTGGAATCGCTTGCAAGCATGTGACTAGGTCACAGGAATGCATTATCACGGAACGAGTAAAGAGACTTGTCGGGAACGAGATCTAACTAGGTATGGTTGATACCAAATGATCGGATCTCGGACAAGTAATAATATCGCGAGACAAAAGGAATTAACTATGTTCGTTACCGGTTCACACGATCACTAGTTCATCGTTGAGTAAGTGGGAGTCATCATGGATTTCCAGATCCCGCTGTTGATTATTGATCGGAGAGGAGTCTCGATCATGTCCACGTTATTCACGAACCGTAGGGTGACACACTTAAGGCTCGTCGTCGTTTTTGAGTGGATACGATACTCCGATCGAATTACAGGACAGCATAAGGGTTGTTTCAGAAAAGTACCGAAACTGTTTCGGGATATCGAAATAACTCAAGGGTGTATTTGTTAATGTTTGTTAATTGAATGAATTAACAAATATTAAAGAAATAAAAATGTTTTATTAAATCAATAAGTGTGAATTTTAATTGGCATGAATGTCATGCATTAAAATGGGGGTTACCTCATGTTGATGAGGGAGTAATCACCATAATGGGAATGAAGAGGGGGCAATGAAGAGGAGGGGGCACCTTGGCCGGCCACCCCTTGGCTGCCCCTCCTCCTCTATATAAACCCCCCCTCTCTCCCTTGTTCACACACTTCTTGATCCTCCCTCCCTTGCATAGTTGCTGCCCACTTTCCGTCTTGGCTTAGCGAAGCTCTGCCGGAATTGTAGTTCGTAGTTCACGCACTTGGAGAAGTGTGTGGAGGAGTGTCCGGCGGATCCCTTCTTCTGCTGCCCCGCTGGACCGAGGGCGTGGAGGAGTCGACGTCGAGCTGCACGTGTGTGCGAGTACGGGGGCGCTGCCACTTGTGGCGCCGGGTACACGATCTTGTGATCGTCAAGTGAACCACGACATCGACTACGTCAAGTGAACAACTACGTCGACTACGTGCGTCTTCACCAACTCTCCATCGTCAACGTTTGTGCGGGAACGTAATCCCCGCTTACGGTCGTCGAGGGTGAGTATCCGTTGCTACCACCTCGTAGAGTATCTTGGCCAGTTTATGCGTTCATGCGTAGGAAAATTTTTGTTTTCTATGCTACGAACCCATCAAACTTTTCGTATTGTAATGTCTATGGAACTGGTTACCAACTACGTTATGTGTATCACAACAATGATTCTGGGATTGTGGTGGAATGCATAACGGGCACTTCGAATTTGTTATAAATTCGGGGGTGTTATAAGTTGGTATCAGAGCCTAGGTTGACCATAGGAGACCTTAGTTAGAATGGGCGTTAAATGAAACCTTTATAAAAGCAAAGATATCAGTAATGGTTTAAAATTGCTTAGTCTTTTCCTCTCTATTTACAAAGCTTTGTACATGATTCAGTTTTTACCTACTTAAAATTTTGCACACTTGAGTTGGTCACTAACTTAATCGAATCCAAAAAATTTGTAGATGGCCCCGGTGTTCACCGAGCAGTACCAGTTGGGCCATGGTGGTAGCCTTTGTTTCGAGCGCGACCTCACCACCCTGACCTTGTTCCTGGATCGTCTGTATCCGGAGTTCAAGGGAGCCGTGCTCAATGAGCACCCGGATGGAGAGCTACGGTGGCTTATCAGGGCGAGTTGCCATGGCAAGAAGGGAGATCTAAGTTCTCCAAGGATCAAGTTTGAGCTTGTGGAGAACACTTGGGACGATGGTTTGGTCCGAGGTATGCAGGAGATGCATGCCCGCTTGTGCGGACTGCATGTGGAGGAGGTCCAGGGGGAGCGCTTTAGGAACTTTGCTCGGCGTGATGCGGAAGGGCGTCCCGCAAACATGCCAGGGCAAAATGAGTCGAGTACCTATATCGATCACATGGACTTCTTGCTGTACTCCACTCAGCAGGAGGCAGATCGTGCCCGTACCAAGGCCAACCTTGAGCACTTCGCACTCGTAGAGGCGAGAAGCACTATCAGGATCCTTGCTCGGGATCGCAAGAGCCTTCGTCGCCAGCGCGATGAGAGAGATCAGACCATTGAGGAGTTGAAGGCCAATGTGGCTGAGCTGACTGAGTACATTGAGGATCTAGAGAGCCACCTCGGTGAGGAGGAAGGCATTGACCTCCGCAAGGAGGATAATGCCCTCGTGAGTGACGAGGATGACTTCATGGAGGACCTTGATGATCAGGAAAATGATGAGGATGCGGGATTCATTGAGGATGATGAGGAGGAAGACCCCGAGGAGCCCGATGTTTAGACTAGAGATCCCCGTGTTATCTAGTTATGAGTTTACTTTAAGTCACTTCGTGTAGGTGTGAGTTGTATCCCCTCTCTAGTAGACGAGTCGCAATGGTTTGATGTAAACCATTTGTAATGTGTGAACTCGTATGTGTGGTATGTTTGATGTTTGTTGAATGAAATATGAATTTGGCCCTTAAGGCCTTAGTAAGACAAAATTGCATCATCCATGTTACATTTAAATCTTAGTAATTAGTTGTTCCCTCTTGTCTTACACACATTATCTTCAGATGCCGCGAGTACCCCCACCCCCGAACCCGGAAGTGGCACAACTGCTAAGGTTGATCATGGAAGACCGGGAAGCAGCCCGAGCTGAGCGCCAAGCTAACTTGGCCACTCTTCAGCAGCTAACCCAGATGGCAATGAACCACAACAATGGAAATGGAAATGGCCATGGTGAAGGAGAGAACAATGGCCATGGTGATCACCGATCCAAGTTAAGGAGTTTCCAAAACACCAACCCACCTATGTTCACTAAGTCTAAAGAACCCTTAGATGCGGATGACTGGCTTCGCACTATGGAGAACAATTTGGCAGTCGCCGAAGTTGGCGAAAATGAGAAGGTCTTGTACACCACCCACTATCTTGCTGGAGCCGCAAGAGCTTGGTGGGATAGCACTCGTGCAATGCAAGCCCAAGGGTATGTGATGCCTTGGGAGGAGTTCAAGAGCAAGTTTAGCAAAGCCCATGTTCCTTTGGGATTGGTTAAAAGGATGAGAGATGAGTTCAGAAATCTGAAGCAAGGTTCCCTATCGGTGGTTAACTACCGTGACAAGTTCCTTACCTTGTCTAGGTATGCCCCAGATGACACCAACACAAATGAGAAGAAGCAAGAGAGGTTTCTGAATGGACTTCATGATGATATGCAATGTGTCTTGGTCAGCATTCCCTTTGCAGACCTGGAGTCCTTGGTGGACTCTGCCATTCAGATGGAAGGCAAACTCAAGCAAGCTGCAGAGAACCGCAAGCGCCGTCTGATGTATCAAGGCAACTCAAGCAACTTGCAGAAGCCAAGGGGAAATCCACCTATGGGTTTCGCCCCTAGACCTATGAGGCCATCTGCACCTGCTCCACGTCCCAACTTCCCCAACCGTCCGACCGGCAACAACTTTAACCGTGCACCTCCAAGACCTAATGGCAACAACTTCAACCCCAATACTCCTAGGCCAAATGGCGCACCTGTACTGCCCAAGTCTGGTGACAAGTCGGGTGTTACCTGTTATGAGTGCGGACTCAAAGGGCACTACTCCAATGAGTGCCCGAAGAAGCTGAATGATGCATCCAAGACCCTTGCTCCTGCTCAGCAACATCGCCGTGTTGGAAATGGCAAGAATTATCCACCAAGGAACCAGCCTCACCCTCGAGGCCGTCTGAACCACATGAATGTTGAAGAAGCTCAGGAAGCAACCGACGTTGTGCTTGGTATGTTCCCTGTTAATTCCGTTCCTGCAAGAGTTCTGTTTGATTCTGGAGCTTCACACTCGTTTGTTACTAAGTTATTTGTTGATAAAAGTGGACTTCAACCAACCCCCATGAAACATGCCATGTTAGTACAAATACCTGGGTCAACAACGAGGGCTGAGTGGAACTGTTTGGCAGTTCCCATAAAAATTCATGGAATAGCTTTCTTAGCCAATTTGATAGTGTTGGGAACTAAAGGTTTGGAAGTAGTTCTTGGTATGAATTGGATGTCTTCCCATCAAGGAGTGATAGATTGTGCCAAGAAGACCATCACCATGAAGAGTAGCATGGGAATTGTAGTAAGGCATGTGTCCGTAAAACCACGCCAAACCACCAGATGTCATAAGAGTATCTCAGGACCAACTCTAGAGCAAGTTCCCATCGTCTGTGAATACCCGGATGTTTTTCCCGATGAGCTACCCGGAATGCCACCAGATCGGGATATTGAGTTTGTCATTGAGCTTATCCTCGGAACTGGATCTATAGCCCAACGACCCTATCGTATGAACCCAGCTGAACTAGTGGAGTTAAAGAAGCAATTGGATGACCTTTTGAGTAAGGGATTGATTCAGCCAAGTTCATCTGCTTGGAGATCACCCATCTTGTTTGTGGATAAAAGTGACGGTTCCAGCCGACTGTGCACTGTTTACCGCAAGATAAATGATGTGACCATCAAGAATAAGTATCCTCTCCCAAAGATAGATGATCTGTTTGACCAATTGACTGGAGCTCAAGTCTTCTCAAAGATAGACCTTAGAACTGGATACCATCAACTGAAGATCCGTGCAACCGATATACCCAAAACAGCCTTCACTACCCGATACGGATTGTATGAGTACACCGTAATGTCCTTTGGATTAACCAATGCCCCTACCTATTTCATGAATCTCATGAATAAGGTTTTCATGGAGTTTTTTGATAAGTTTGTTGTTGTCTTCATTGATGACATTCTTATCTACTCCAAGTCTGAAGAAGAGCATGCAACCCATTTGAGATTAATCTTAGAGACTCTGAGAGAGCATCAGCTATATGCCAAGTTCAGTAAGTGTGAGTTTTGGTTGAAGGAAGTTGGATTCTTAGGCCATGTATTATCAGCTGGAGGAATATCAGTAGACCCAAAGAAGATCAAATCAGTCATGGAATGGGAAGCCCCTACCACTCAAACTGAAGTTAGAGGTTTTCTCGGATTAGCAGGATATTACCGCAAATTTGTTGAAGGGTTTTCAAGCATTGCCAGACCCATGACCCAATTGTTGAAGAAGGACAAGAAGTTTGAATGGACCCCTAAGTGTGAAGAAAGTTTTCAGGAGCTCAAGAAGCGATTGGTAACCGCCCCCGTCCTAACCATGCCCGATATCACCACGAACTTTGATGTCTATTGCGATGCTTCCAAACTTGGACTTGGTTGTGTATTAATGCAAGAAGGCAAGGTCATAGCTTACCTCTCCCGGCAGCTTCGACCTCATGAAGAAAACTATCCAACCCATGATCTGGAGTTAGCAGCCGTAGTTCTAGCTTTGAAGACCTGGAGACACTATCTTATGGGTAACCGTTGCGAAATCTATACTGATCACAAGAGTTTGAAGTATATTTTCACCCAGAAGGGGTTGAACATGAGGCAAAGAAGATGGATAGAGTTGATCAAGGATTATGATCTGGAAATTCATTATCACCCCGGTAAGGCCAATGTAGTGGCCGATGCATTAAGTAGGAAGCCATGCACCTTGAATATGATGATCAAGGAGGAGCAACCTATGTTGCACCAAGAGTTTGAAAAGTTTGGATTGGAACTAGTCAGTCAAGGATTCTTAGCCAACCTGGAGTTTCAACCCACCTTGATGAGCCAAATCAAAGAAGCCCAGAAGGGAAATGAGAGTATTGACGGAATTAAGCGCAGAATTAGTTCCGGCAAGGTGCCAGGATTTGAAGAAGATGATCAAGGAGTTCTTTGGTATAAAGGACGTATTTGTGTGCCTGCGGGCTCAGAATTGAAGGAAGTTATTATGAAGGAAGCCCATGAGACACCTTACTCCATCCACCCCGGTGGAACTAAGATGTATCAAGATCTGAAGGAGAAATTTTGGTGGCATGGGATGAAGCGTGAGATTGCATCGTTCATATCCAAGTGTGACATTTGCCAAAGAGTCAAGGCTGAACATCAACGTCCTGCGGGATTGCTGCAACCTTTGCAAGTTCCGGAATGGAAGTGGGAATCTGTTGGAATGGATTTCATCACTGGATTTCCAAGGTCTAGCCGCGGAAATGACTCTATCTGGGTCATTGTGGATAGACTGACCAAAGTTGCCCACTTTATTCCTGTCAAGACCACTTATACCTCAGGACAGCTGGCAAGTCTTTACCTATCCAGAATTTTTAGTTTGCATGGAGTCCCTAAAACCATAGTTTCTGATCGAGGAACCCAATTCACCTCAAGATTTTGGAGAAGTTTGCACCAAGCCTTGGGAACCAAATTAGCTTTTAGCACAGCTTACCACCCTCAGACTGATGGACATACTGAAAGGGTAAATCAGATACTTGAAGATATGTTGAGAGCCTGTGTTCTAGCCTATGGAGCTAAGTGGGAAGATTGTCTGCCTTTCGCGGAGTTTTCCTACAACAACAGTTATCAAGCCAGTTTGCAAATGGCCCCATTTGAAGCTTTATATGGAAGAAAGTGTCGTACCCCTTTGAATTGGTCTGAAACCGGAGACAGTAAGATATTTGGTCCGGACATTCTGCAAGAGGCTGAAGAGAAGGTTCGCATGATTTGGGACTACCTCAAGGCAGCCCAGTCTAGACAGAAGAGTTATGCCGACAAGAGACGTAGAGAACTGACCTTCAAGATGGGAGATTTTGTATATCTTAGAGTATCACCTCTCAAGGGAATGCAGAGATTCCAAGTAAAAGGAAAGCTTGCACCAAGGTATATTGGACCCTTCAAGATACTAGGTCGCCGAGGAGAAGTGTCTTATCAGTTGGAAATGCCCCCTGAATTGTCTGAAGTGCACGATGTTTTTCACGTGTCTTTACTTCGGAAATGTCTTGAAGTTCCAGAGAAGCCAGAAATCTTCAAGAATATTGATCACCGTTCTGTGGACATCAACAAGGATTTGACCTATCGTGAAGTACCTATCCGTATCCTCGAGGAAGCATATCGAACCACTCGAACCCGAAGCATCAAGTTTCTGAAAGTTCAGTGGAGCAATCACACACAAGAGGAAGCTACTTGGGAACGAGAAGATTACCTTCAGAAAGAATTTCCCAATCTTTTCAGTTCTTAGTTAGTGAATCTCGGGGACGAGATTCTTTTTAAGGGGGGAAGATTGTAACAACCCAAAGAATTGTAATCCATTTCCTATTAATTAAAGTGCCAAATTTTGGACCAAATAAAACTTTTTCATTCATATTGCATGTATGCATATGTTTCTATTATATGTCTTTTATGATTTCATGTGTGTATTAATTTGTTGTGCAATACTTAGTTAATTCAAACTTAACCAACAGAAGCATTAGAGAAGAACTATAAGAGCTAAAGAAACCAGAAATAAAAATAATAAAGAAAAAGAGAAGAAAAGTTTGATCTAGGAAATATTATTGACTACCCTACTTTGGACACTTAGAATAAGAAATCTGTAACTCAAGTAAGGGTGTGGTCAGTTAGTTGAGCTTGACCAGGCTGCATACTAACTTGACCAAGAAGTTTCAAACCAAAATTCAAATCGGAACCTAACTCAAACATCAGCCAAAGTTTGAATCTGAAACAGTGACCATACCCCAAAATTCAAATGTGATTTCTGCAAAACATCATCTTTTTGCTCAACAAAAATATATCTGGAATCCTTGTGAAGTATCTTGACAAACCACAGTGGCCGTTTTCAAAATTTCGAAATTCAAATTCTTGCGGGCATTGTGTCGAACATCTGGTGGGCAAAAATCCAGAAAATCGGAGATACTATGGCCAACCCTGTTCCCGTTCGTCTTGATCCTGTAGCCATGCTCGTGGAGTCCCCCGCTGTCGAGCCCAGCCCCCTCTGCCCCGACCCAGGCCGTGCGACATGGAAGGAGAAGGAAGACGCCACCCGGACCCCCCCTCTCTGTCCCTCTTCTCTCTGCACGATGCCGACCGTCGTGGCCTCGCCAACGCTGACCCACAATACCCCGTCGCCGCGACCAAGCCCCGCCAGCACGCCCCCAAGGCCGTCGCGCCCGGCTTTGCTCGCGCACCCCGCCAGACATCGCCCCCAGCATGCCACTGGAAACCCTAGCTCCCGCGCCCTCCCGTGCCTATAAAACCCCCTCGCCGACGCCCAGAAGCAGCACACCCTCACCGCCACCGATTCCGACTCTTCTTTCTTCCTCTCTCCCTCAGAATCGTCCAAGCTCTGCAAGAGAGCGCCGCCGCGTTCTGGAGGAGTCCGGCCACCGTTGGACACGCCGCCGGTGCCAGGCGGAGGAGTCAAGCTGCCACCGCCATTCTGCGTCATCGCCGACGACCCCTACTTCCTCTCCGTCGAGCCCCCGCCGTCGAACACTCGTCTCTGCAAGCGCCGGTGAGCTCCCGCCCCAGCCGAGGTAGATGACGCCTGTGAGCCGTTGGATCTTGATCCATCGGTAGCGTACCGATTCGGGTGACTTAAGTGACCTGACCGGTGGGCTCCACCTGTCAGGTTTAAAATTAGAAAGGCCTCCCGCCCTGCGAAGCGGTATTTGGGCCGGCCCGTTCGGAAACCCTCGGTGCGGCCCAGTTCTCGCTAGAATTCGGTCCGAATCGTTTTTAATTATTTCCCGCTCATTTTGAATTGTTTCAAATATGTTTCAGATATGATTTTCAAATTTTAATTCCAAGAGATTTATAAATCCATTTTTAGCAAATAAATATGCGTTGGAAAGCTTAGGAAATTGTCTAGCCTCTGAAACTAGTTAGAATCCAATTTGAGTTAGGGATTTAATTCAATAAGAATACTTTGACCATAGCCTTATTAATCTTAGGAAAATTTTAGAAAATTGTTTAAAACTCCTAAAATCTTAAAACTTGGTTTATGAACTCACTAGTTAACTTGTCTACTGTTTAGTCCAACCTTAATCCACTCAAACCTTGTTAGTGAGATCAATTAAACTCTAATCCAACCCTAGTTTGTAGCATAAAATGATAGATCTCTAAGATACACTTAGATTAGTTTTTCCCTCAATACCAATTCACTTAATTAATCTTTCTCCACTTGAACTAGTCCTAATAACCTTAGTTTAATACCAATGCTTAGAAAGTAAACAACATATGGCACATGGTAGACAAATCTAACTTACGCACTTGATGAACACTTGGAAGAAATCTTGCAACACAACCCAATAAAATCCAACATGAATTCTATTGTTTGAAAACAAGTATATGTGTTTGGAGTGTTGTTAGAATTGTGTAGTGATTGTGTGCCTTGTGTTTATTCGTTATTAGATGCTAGTGTTGCTGAGGAGGATATTGAGGGGGAATTTTACCAAGAAGAAGAAGACTACCCCGGACACTTTGCCAACCAAGGCAAGCCATCTTTTGAATCATACTCCAAATGCCTAGCTTTACTGTTGCATTCTACTGGTTTTTAAGTAAATTGCATGATTGAATTGCTAGAGTAGAATGATAGTTGTGTAGTGATATCTTGCTTAGCAAGAGTATCAAGCTAAGTTTATCCAACCTTATCTAGTGGTATCATCACCCAATATAGTTGCTTAGTCGCTAATAAAATTAAGTCCATCTATAAGGGGAACCCTATTTGAAATTAGTGACTTGAACTTGACAACTTGAATTGGAGATTTCTCCTACATGATGGTTTTATGAAGGAAAATAATCTTGACTAAGGACTATGGAATGTATTTGTTAAATGATAATAAGTGATGTACCATGTGAGCCAACCATTACCGTACGACCACATTACCCCTAAATGGGAAGGGGCTTAGTCTGTAGCTTGTTTATTCTAGTATGGGAGATCTTGCATCATCTTTTATAGAAGTAAGCCATGTGTGGGTGCTACCGAACCGAGTGGAAAATTTCCATGCATGCAGCACTCTGCAGCGGGCAAAACTATGAGTGCCAAAATGGACTCCTAGGGAAGAATCCTATACTAGCGTAGACAAGTGAAGGAGTTTGTTTGATTATCTGAACCTCGCATACTTTGTGTATGACGATCTGTGGAATTCTCCCGGCAGATGTATCGAATCTTGTGGGTAAAGTGTACCCCTCTGCAGAGGTTTCAAAACTATTCGAATAGCCGCGTCCGCGGTCATGGACAGTTGGCAAGCTGTACTTGACTTTTTTCAAGAATGATAATAACTTATGGTGAACTTGATGAATGACTTGACTCGACATTGATGTTGACACAATTGAAGTTCCTCTTTAGAGTTACTTAGAGAACTAAACCTCTTTTCTACCAATGAACATTCTTGGGAAACAAAACTAGCTTTTGCAACTAAACTTAGTGCTTAGTCCACCATATCAACCTTGCATATCTATTTCATCATTTCATTTATAAGATGGTTTGCGAGTGCATCCAATGTACTCATGGCTGTGTCCCTGGCTATCAACTTGGCTAGACTATGGGGAAGAGTATCCGGAGGAAGGTTATGAAGAAGAGTATCAGAACTAAGATCGTCTCCTGAGTCGCCATTGCCTGTAGGGTGAAGGCATGAGGCCCGAAGACGTTTTCTCCGCTGCTATATTGTGTTGTAATATGAACTTGGTCACTATGACCATTTGTATGTGAACTTTTCGTATTGTAATGTCTATGGAACTGGTTACCAACTACGTTATGTGTATCACAAGAATGATTCTGGGATTGTGGTGGAATGCATAACGGGCACTTCAAATTTGTTATAAATTCGGGGGTGTTACAAGTTGGTATCAGAGCCTAGGTTGACCATAGGAGACCTTAGTTAGAATGGGCGTTAAATGAAACCTTTATAAAAGCAAAGATATCAGTAATGGTTTAAAATTGCTTAGTATTTTCCTCTCTATTTACAAAGCTTTGTACATGATTCAGTTTTTACCTACTTAAAATTTTGCACACTTGAGTTGGTCACTAACTTAATCTAATCCAAAAAAATTGTAGATGGCCCCGGTGTTCACTGAGCAGTACCAGTTGGGCCATGGTGGTAGCCTTTGTTTCGAGCGCGACCTCACCACCCTGACCTTGTTCCTGGATCGTCTGTATCCGGAGTTCAACACTACAAGAAATGTGTTGACTAGTGACGTTTTCATCATGACCCTAGAGAAAAGTGTCATAAAGTAGTGACGATTTTGTACTAGATCGTCATGGACTATTTGGGGAGTCCACCAGCCCTAAAAATTACGACGATTTGAACCAGAAACGTCATAATCCAATGGGCATCAAATCGTCATAACCTCTCCCATGTAGTTTGAGACCTTATCCGGAGTCTCTTACGACGAAAATAGATCGTCATAATCGCTAATTTAAAATATATTTGAAATGGTTGGACTGCCACCTCAGCGGTTTTGCCAACGTGTCGCCTATGTGTATATTTACGCCTATGTGTAATATCCATGTGTCAATTTTTCTTATGTGGAGTATAGGACTCATTTTTCTTACGTGGAGTGTAGGACCCATCCGTCATACACTTGAATTTAGACAGACCAACCTGACACACGGGTCCCACACATCGGTCTGACCTGACATGCGGGTCCTACGCGTCGATCCGATCTGAAAACGGGTCCCACTGGCGGGTCTAATGGACCTAACAGGCGAGTCCCATTAGCTGACAGGCGGGTCCCAGAACCAACCCTGACAACATGTCCTACGGGCGGGTCCCATGAGCGGACTGACAACTGGACCTCCACAACGTGTGCCACACGACCTGACCTGACAGCCGGGTCCCAGAAACGGACCTCCCACCGGCGAAGCATAGTGGCAAAATAAACAGAAGTCGCGCGCGGTAGCCAGGGTTCGAACCCAGGACCTCCACCCGGAGCGCTCCCTTAACCACCGTGGTAGAGCAACCCTTTTGATTGTATCACCCACTACACCCTTTTAATATAAGCTTTCGGTCACTTGGGCCTGGGCCGCAGCAGTGGACAAGACATGGGCCGCTGGGCAGAAAGGCGTTCAGTGATGTTTTTTTCCTCTTTGTCTTTTCCATTTCCTTTAAGATTTTAACACAAAAGATTTAAAGAGGATTCAAAACAAGGCCGATTGAATTCAAACAAAGTTTGTAAATTATGTTTATTACATATGTAATAACATTAAATCTTTTCTCTGCAAAATAAATTTAGAAAACAAAATTTAATTACTAGAATGCCATTATGGTGTATTTAAAATGCGACCAAAATATCCAACATGACCCTTCTTAGCTAGGTGTTGAATCTTGCTAAACTCTTACTAGATCAATGATAAAATAGCTACTTTTGTATCTTAAAAGTATTTTTTCAAAATTTTATGAGCAAACTATGAAGTACCTGTAGTTCAAATTTGGACCGCTTCCAACTGAATCGGCAGATATTTGTCAATTTCTTGATGGGTGGCTATAAAACTTTTTCCATTCAAAAAACTTTTCAATTGTGCATAGAATATGGTATAATATGATTTAAATTTGTGGTGGTCCATTTTTGAAACTTATTTTTGGTAGATGCTTCACAAAATAACCCATTTGTTGTATTAAGAAAATGAAAAATGATTTTTTTGTGCAAAGAAAATTAATACTCCCCAAAGCAACTTTGTTTGCCATACCAAGATGCACACATGTACGCAAAATGGGGTCATTTGAACAAACTATGCCATGGTTATGGCCATAACTAGCTCATCTAGCTTGAAAGGCAGGAAACTTCATACGAGATAGCTCTTTTTTATGAACACTTTTTCAAAATGTTTCCAATATTCCAAGTTTGTTATTTTTCCTAGAAACTAGGTCACATAACATGACACAACGCGAAGGTTTTGTATTTTTTTGATTTTTCTTGAATTTGTTATGCACATTTAAAAATGCGACCAAAATGGCGGGCGTGACCGCTCCTAGGTCGGGATAGAATCTTGCGAAACTCTTGATGGATCTCTGATAAAATAGATAATGGTGTACCTAAAAATAATTTTTTGAAAAAAACTTGAGCAAACTATGAAGCACCTGTAGTTCAAATTTGACCCGCTTCCAGCGGAATCGACAAAATTTTGTCAATTTCTTGAGGGGTGTTCAAAAAACTTTTTCCATGCAAACAAATGAAGAATTATGCATAAAATATGGTATAATATGATTTAAATTTGTGGTGGTCCATTTTTGAAACTTATTTTTGGTAGATGCTTCACAAAATAACCCATTTTTAGCATTAAGAAAATGACAAATGAATTTTTTATGCAAAAAAAATTAATACTCCCCAAAGCAACTTTGTTTGCCATACCAAGATGCATACATGTGCACAATATGGGGTCATTTGAACAAACTATGCCATGGTTATGGCCATAACTAGCTCATCTAGCTTGAAAGCCAGGAAACTTCATACGAGATAGCTCTTTTTTGTGAACACTTTTTCAAAATGTTTCCAATATTCCAAGTTTGTTATTTTTCCTAGAAACTATGTCACATAACATGACACAACGCGAAGGTTTTGTATCTTTTTGATTTTTCTTGAATTTGTTATGCACATTTAAAAATGCGACCAAAACGGCGGGCGTGACCGCTCCTAGGTCGGGATAGAATCTTGCGAAACTCTTGATGGATCTCTGATAAAATAGATAATGTTGTACCTAAAAATGATTTTTTGAAAAAAACTTGAGCAAACTATGAAGCACCTGTAGTTCAAATTTGACCCGCTTCCAGCGGAATCGGCAAAATTTTGTCAATTTCTTGAGGGGTGTTCAAAAAACTTTTTCCATGCAAACAAATGAAGAATTATGCATAAAATATGGTATAATATGATTTAAATTTGTGGTGGTCCATTTTTGAAACTTATTTTTGGTAGATGCTTCACAAAATAACCCATTTTTAGCATTAAGAAAATGAAAAATGAATTTTTTTGCAAAAAAATTTAATACTCCCCAAAGCAACTTTGTTTGCCATACCAATATGCACACATGTGCACAATATTGGATCATTTGAATAAACTATGCCATGGTTATGGCCATAACTAGCTCATCTAGCTTGAAAGCCATAAAACTTCATACGAGATAGCTCTTTTTTGTGAACACTTTTTCAAAATGTTTCCAATATTCCAAGTTTATTATTTTTCCTAGAAACTAGGTCACATAAAATGACACAACACGAAGGATTTGTATTTTTTTGATTTTTTTTGAATTTCTTATGCCGACTTCAAACTGCAACCAAAACGGTGGGCGTGACCGCTCCTAGGTCGGGATCGAATCTTGCCAAACTCTTGATGGATCTATGATGAAATAGATACTTGTGTACCTAAAAATGATTTTTATAAAAAAACATGAGCAAACTATGAAGCACCTATAGTTCAAATTTGACCCGCTTCCTGCTGAATCGGCAACATTTTGTCAATTTCTTGAGGGGTGTCTAGAAAACTTTTCCATGCAAAAAAATGGTGAATTGTGCATAAAATATGGTATAATATCATATAAAAATTTGGTGGTCCATTTTTGAAACATATTTTTGGTAGATGCTTCACAAAATAACCCATTTTTAGCATTAAGAAAATGAAAAATGAATTTTTTTTGCAAAGAAAATTAAAACTCCCCAAAACAAAGTTTATTTCCTATACCAAGATGCACACTGTGCATAATATGGGGTCATCTTAACAATTTTGGTGTTATATAAATGAATTGGAAATTATTTAGAAGGAAAACAACAAAAAAGACACAAAGTAACCAAACCTAGGAGCCAATCAGAGTTTAGGAATCCCCTTCCACAGATCTCCCCTAGAGAGCATCTTAACCGTCCAAATATTCCCATCCGACGCACCAGCATGGTTTGTCCAAACCCTAGACCACCTCCATCCGCGCTCGATCCCACCCACGCCGCCATCACGTCTCCACGCACGGTCCAGTCGTCCCCGCAAACCCTAACCCTCTCTCCCTCTCCCTCTCTCCCCGCCACCACGCACAGTCCTTCATCTGATCCGATTGGATCCGATCTCGCCCATCTCCGCTCGATCACCGCGGGTGGCTGGTTGCAGGGGTCGTCTGGCTGGTGGCCGAGATGGACGGGGCCGCTGGGTGTGGCCTCGGGGTCGCCGGAGTCGCCCACTTCTTCCCTTCCATTCCTCCCGTCGGAAGCCCCCAGATCCAGCCTCCAGATCCACCCGATGCCGCCGGCCTCCCCAGGTAAGCCCGCCCCTGCCGTCCTCTTCTCCAAGCCGAGCGCATCCCGTGTCGCTCTGGCTCCCGATCAAATCGAGCAAACGCGCCCTTCTCCTGCCAAATTTCGATCTTGCGCCTCACGGGCGTATTGGTTTTGCAGGAAGCGTGCTCCCAAGGAGGGTGACTCCCACCACACCGCACCACACCAGCTCGCCGCGCCGCCCGCTACGACGAGATTCCGCGACTCCATCCCGCCCGCCGCCCCTGACCGCCGGAATCCCAAGCCGATCCACCAGCCCACCCGCCCGCCGGCGCGTAGGCTCCGCACTTCTATGCAGCTCAGGGCGATGGGGTGCGTCCAGTCCATGGCGAAGCAAAGGCAGCACCCGGCCGGCTACGAGGACCCCGTCCAGCTCACCTCCCAGACCGGATGTGAGCTCCCCTCCCCCTTCCTTCCCCCCCCCTTCCCACGCAAATCCAGCTTCGGGTGATTGGGATTCTGGAAAATGGAATATGCTAGTAGGTGCTAACTAAGGATCCCGTAGATACTACTCGAGGCAGAACGAGTAATAATCTGACTAGTACAGTTTACCGTATTATATTTCACACTACTACTAGTAGGTACTATGTGCTTTGATATGGTGTTCATGTGCCATGTGCTTGCCTCCTGGCTCGTGGATTTCTGACCTGGTAATAATCTGACTAGTACACCAAGGCTGCATTATCCGTGCTGCTCCTCATCTTCATGATCTGTGTTGTAGGTAGGTCACTTTTCTCCTCTACATGCTTCTTGTATGCATCAAATATTTTTGGAGCTGTTTATATCATGTTCAGTAAGTGTTATATTGGGCAATTGTAAGAATGAGGAGTAGTTTAATTGTGTTTCATACTTTGAGAATCTTCTAGTTGGTACAAGTGCTCTGCTTGGTACATTGTAAGAGGTTAGGAGCTGTTTATATCCTGTTCAGTAAGCTTGGGCAATTGTAAGAAGTGAGGAGCTGTTTATATCCGTGTAAGATGTGCTATTATCTAAGTGTCTCCATCCTTCTCCTTTAACTAGTGCTCTTTGTGCTGCTTGCTGTAGAGTAATGTTAGTGCTGCTTGTTGTAGAGTCCAATCTAAATTGCATTGATAAAACAGTAATTAAGTTAATGTTTGCTGAAACTAGGTGCAAGCATTTGCTTCTTCTGATCCTTAGTGCTCACAATTTGCGGATGCTTTTGGGTTATGCTGCTAGCCGTTGCTTACTTGCTTAGTTTGTTTTATTATGTGGTCACTTGGTCAGGAAAAAGAATGTTGTAAACTCCTGATGTTGTATTAGTCTTCTAGAAATACTAGAGTAGTTCAAATAGGTAGGTTTATTTTGTTTCAATGCAGAGGTCATATATAATTGCTGATTACCTTGCAGTATGTCTACAGTAAATTGTCTGGTTCTTTCTGTTATGATCGGATGTTTAAGTGTTTTGATGGTGCAAGTTCTGAGTGTAAGAATTCATTGCCAGATTATCTCTAATACAATCAGAGTTATATATAATTTTTTTTGCTGAGTGCAAGTTCTGAGTTACACGTGTGTTGCTGATCTGTTTCACAGGTGTCTCTGTCTGAGATATGATTTGTTACTGAAGATGCTTACAACTATATGCTCACTTGTATCAATTATTAACTATGAAATTTATGTATGTTAAATTAATAGATATACTTGTGTTTGTAAATTGTATAGATAGCAATTAAACTAGGGAGGACAAACTGTGTATAACTTGATATACTTAAGTTTGTCTTCCTTCCATTCATATACTTTGGTTGTTGATTAATTGTGTTAATGTGCGTTCCTGAGTCTCCCAGGAACTAGTTAGTGGGTCCTGTGCAGTTATGCTTCTGCTTTTAATAGGTCTCAAATTTTCTGTTTGGCAAAGAAAGGAACAGATTAACTGAAACATGATGCTTATTTCAAGCTTTTGTTTATTTGCAGACGTGAAGGGAGACATGATGCCTACCCATGTGCTGAAACGCATCAACCACGGCCATGGCAATGCAGCGGTGCTTTCTTCTCCAGATTAGATAAGTGTTTGGTTTAACCTGTTCTCTTTACATGTTTCTATGACATTCTTCTTTGATTGTGGCTTATTTATATGTTTTGAAGTGACTATGATTAAGTTCGGCCATTGTATGATTCCAGTCAAATAGTGATAGAATGAACAATATCGAGTTGTAAGCACAATGGTACTATTAAAAGTAGCGTGTTATCTTTAAATCTGTGAGTATCTGTGTTGATCAATATCTTGAAATTCTATACATAGGATTTTTGCGACAGTATACCTGGACATGGTGTAGGCTTGTGTTTAGTAATCCATGTTATATCTCTCACTCATTCAAACTGGGCGCGTAATGCAACAAACTGTTCAGCTATATATTAAACTAAAATCAAATAAAAATGAGTGTTACATTGTGTTGGTACTAACCAAATTAACCTACAATCTGGAGGTAAGTTAGATTCTTCTTTACTAAGTATTTTTAGCAGAAAGAGTTGATGTTTTGCCATATAAGCTTGCTGACATGATGCGTACTCTGGATTTGGCAGGTTGCTAAGGCGTTGGTGGAGGGGGAGTGGTCATGATGATGCAGTAGCAAGAAGACATCCTGTAGGTTGCGAGGCGATTTTGGCTGGCTGGATCATTACTTTGGCTATGTTGCCTGTTGTAGGAGTAGGATATATATAGTCGTTCAGTGGGTTAATATTATTGTGGCGTTGATGTTGTATGTTGCCTGATGTTGTATGCATCTGATTTGTGGAAATACTGTAATAGGCTCTTATTAAAAGAATTTCATTTATTTATCTGTTTTGATCAAATTATCTGGTGCTTAATTATTGTCAACTTGTTGGAATACAAAACCTGGCAAGTGGGACCTGACCAGTGGGACCAGTATGATAATACGAACTGACAAGTGGGACCAGTGCGAGAATTGACAGGTGGGACCAGCCCAGTAAAAAATTAACTGTAGAAAATAGAAAAAGGATGTAAAAAAGCTATACAGCGCAATAGAGATATTGACCAAAACAAGGCCAAGGCCCAGGGAAAAAAGGCTAGACTTATTTGGCTTGGCCCATATAGATCACTGAAATAAATTGGGCTGATTTCGATTTACATGTCTGCCACGTGTACGCCACCTGTATTCCACGTCGGATTGCTGATGTGGCCTCCTGCCACGCGTATGCCATGTCGGATTGCTGATGTGGCCTCCCCAATTTGCCCATGACGATATTATATCGTCATAAGCATTATGACGGTTCAATATTGTCATAGACGGTTATGACGATCTTAGTGAATTCGTCATGTTCGATCATCAACGACGCCCCGTTTTTGACGATCATTTTTTCGTCATAAAATCGTCATAGATCAACCATTATGATGATCTAGTGACGAATTTTGAGCGTCAGTAGTCAACACATTTCTTGTAGTGCAAGGGGGCCATGCTCAATGAGCACCCGGATGGAGAGCTACGGTGGCTTATCAGGGCGAGTTGCCGTGGCAAGAAGGGAGATCTAAGTTCTCCAAGGATCAAGTTTGAGCTTGTGGAGAACACTTGGGCCGATGGTTTGGTAAGAGGTATGCAGGAGATGCATGCCCGCTTGTGCGGACTGCATGTGGAGGAGGTCCAGGGGGAGCGCTTTAGGAACTTTGCTCGGCGTGATGCGGAAGGGCGTCCCGCAAACATGCCAAGGCAAAATGAGCCGAGTACCTATATCGATCACATGGACTTATTGTTGTACTCCACTCAGCAGGAGGCAGATCGTGCCCGTACCAAGGCCAACCTTGAGCACTTCGCACTTGTAGAGGCGAGAAGCACTATCAGGATCCTTGCTCGGGATCGCAAGAGCCTTCGTCGCCAGCGCGATGAGAGAGATCAGACCATTGAGGAGTTGAAGGCCAATGTGGCTGAGCTGACTGAGTACATTGAGGATCTAGAGAGCCACCTCGGTGAGGAGGAAGGCATTGACCTCCGCAAGGAGGATAATGCCCTCGTGAGTGACGAGGATGACTTCATGGAGGACCTTGATGATCAGGAAAATGATGAGGATGCGGGATTCATTGAGGATGATGAGGAGGAAGACCCCGAGGAGCCCGATGTTTAGACTGGAGATCCCCGTGTTATCTAGTTATGAGTTTACTTTAAGTCACTTCGTGTAGGTGTGAGTTGTATCCCCTCTCTAGTAGACGAGTCGCAATGGTTTGATGTAAACCATTTGTAATGTGTGAACTCGTATGTGTGGTATGTTTGATGTTTGTTGAATGAAATATGAATTTGGCCCTTAAGGCCTTAGTAAGACAAAATTGCATCATCCATGTTACATTTAAATCTTAGTAATTAGTTGTTCCCTCTTGTCTTACACACATTATCTTCAGATGCCGCGAGTACCCCCACCCCCGAACCCGGAAGTGGCACAACTGCTAAGGTTGATCATGGAAGACCGGGAAGCAGCCCGAGCTGAGCGCCAAGCTAACTTGGCCACTCTTCAGCAGCTAACCCAGATGGCAATGAACCACAACAATGGAAATGGAAATGGCCATGGTGAAGGAGATAACAATGGCCATGGTGATCACCGATCCAAGTTAAGGAGTTTCCAAAACACCAACCCACCTATGTTCACTAAGTCTGAAGAACCCTTAGATGCGGATGACTGGCTTCACACTATGGAGAACAATTTGGCAGTCGCCGAAGTTGGCGAAAATGAGAAGGTCTTGTACACCACCCACTATCTTGCTGGAGCCGCAAGAGCTTGGTGGGATAGCACTCGTGCAATGCAAGCCCAAGGGTATGTGATGCCTTGGGAGGAGTTCAAGAGCAAGTTTAGCAAAGCCCATGTTCCTTTGGGATTGGTTAAAAGGATGAGAGATGAGTTCAGAAATCTGAAGCAAGGTTCCCTATCGGTGGTTGACTACCGTGACAAGTTCCTTACCTTGTCTAGGTATGCCCCAGATGACACCAACACAAATGAGAAGAAGCAAGAGAGGTTTCTGAATGGACTTCATGATGAGATGCAATGTGTCTTGGTCAGCATTCCCTTTGCAGACCTGGAGTCCTTGGTGGACTCTGCCATTCAGATGGAAGGCAAACTCAAGCAAGCTGCAGAGAACCGCAAGCGCCGTCTGATGTATCAAGGCAACTCAAGCAACTCGCAGAAGCCAAGGGGAAATCCACCTATGGGTTTTGCCCCTAGACCTATGAGGCCATCTGCACCTGCTCCACGTCCGAACTTCCCCAACCGTCCGACCGGCAACAACTTTAACCGTGCACCTCCAAGACCTAATGGCAACAACTTCAACCCCAATACTCCTAGGCCAAATGGCGCACCTGCGCTGCCCAAGTCTGGTGACAAGTCGGGTGTTACCTGTTATGAGTGCAGACTCAAAGGGCACTACTCCAATGAGTGCCCGAAGAAGCTGAATGATGCATCCAAGACCCCTGCTCCTGCTCAGCAACAACGCCGTGTTGGAAATGGCAAGAATTATCCACCAAGGAACCAGCCTCACGCTCGAGGCCGTCTGAACCACATGAATGTTGAAGAAGCTCAGGAAGCAACCGACATTGTGCTTGGTATGTTCCCTGTTAATTCCGTTCCTGCAAGAGTTCTGTTTGATTCTGGAGCTTCACACTCATTTGTTACTAAGTTATTTGTTGATAAAAGTGGACTTCAACCAACCCCCATGAAACATGCCATGTTAGTACAAATACTTGGGTCAACAACGAGGGCTGAGTGGAACTGTTTGGCAGTTCCCATAAAAATTCATGGAATAGCTTTCTTAGCCAATTTGATAGTGTTGGGAACTAAAGGTTTGGAAGTAGTTCTTGGTATGAATTGGATGTCTTCCCATCAAGGAGTGATAGATTGTGCCAAGAAGACCATCACCATGAAGAGTAGCATGGGAATTGTAGTAAGGCATGTGTCCGTAAAACCACGCCAAACCACCAGATGTCATAAGAGTATCTCAGGACCAACTCTAGAGCAAGTTCCCATCGTCTGTGAATACCCGGATGTTTTTCCCGATGAGCTACCCGGAATGCCACCAGATCGGGATATTGAGTTTGTCATTGAGCTTATCCTCGGAACTGGATCTATAGCCCAACGACCCTATCGTATGAACCCAGCTGAACTAGTGGAGTTAAAGAAGCAATTGGATGACCTTTTGAGTAAGGGATTGATTCAGCCAAGTTCATCTGCTTGGAGATCACCCGTCTTGTTTGTGGATAAAAGTGACGGTTCCAGCCGACTGTGCACTGTTTACCGCAAGATAAATGATGTGACCATCAAGAATAAGTATCCTCTCCCAAAGATAGATGATCTGTTTGACCAATTGACTGGAGCTCAAGTCTTCTCAAAGATAGACCTTAGAACTGGATACCATCAACTGAAGATCCGTGCAACCGATATACCCAAAACAGCCTTCACTACCCGATACGGATTGTATGAGTACACCGTAATGTCCTTTGGATTAACCAATGCCCCTACCTATTTCATGAATCTCATGAATAAGGTTTTCATGGAGTTTTTTGATAAGTTTGTTGTTGTCTTCATTGATGACATTCTTATCTACTCCAAGTCTGAAGAAGAGCATGCAACCCATTTGAGATTAATCTTAGAGACTCTGAGAGAGCATCAGCTATATGCCAAGTTCAGTAAGTGTGAGTTTTGGTTGAAGGAAGTTGGATTCTTAGGCCATGTATTATCAGCTGGAGGAATATCAGTAGACCCAAAGAAGATCAAATCAGTCATGGAATGGGAAGCCCCTACCACTCAAACTGAAGTTAGAGGTTTTCTCGGATTAGCAGGATATTACCGCAAATTTGTTGAAGGGTTTTCAAGCATTGCCAGACCCATGACCCAATTGTTGAAGAAGGACAAGAAGTTTGAATGGACCCCTAAGTGTGAAGAAAGTTTTCAGGAGCTCAAGAAGCGATTGGTAACCGCCCCCGTCCTAACCATGCCCGATATCACCACGAACTTTGATGTCTATTGCGATGCTTCCAAACTTGGACTTGGTTGTGTATTAATGCAAGAAGGCAAGGTCATAGCTTACCTCTCCCGGCAGCTTCGACCTCATGAAGAAAACTATCCAACCCATGATCTGGAGTTAGCAGCCGTAGTTCTAGCTTTGAAGACCTGGAGACACTATCTTATGGGTAACCGTTGCGAAATCTATACTGATCACAAGAGTTTGAAGTATATTTTCACCCAGAAGGGGTTGAACATGAGGCAAAGAAGATGGATAGAGTTGATCAAGGATTATGATCTGGAAATTCATTATCACCCCGGTAAGGCCAATGTAGTGGCCGATGCATTAAGTAGGAAGCCATGCACCTTGAATATGATGATCAAGGAGGAGCAACCTATGTTGCACCAAGAGTTTGAAAAGTTTGGATTGGAACTAGTCAGTCAAGGATTCTGAGCCAACCTGGAGTTTCAACCCACCTTGATGAGCCAAATCAAAGAAGCCCAGAAGGGAAATGAGAGTATTGACGGAATTAAGCGCAGAATTAGTTCCGGCAAGGTGCCAGGATTTGAAGAAGATGATCAAGGAGTTCTTTGGTATAAAGGACGTATTTGTGTGCCTGCGGACTCAGAATTGAAGGAAGTTATTATGAAGGAAGCCCATGAGACACCTTACTCCATCCACCCCGGTGGAACTAAGATGTATCAAGATCTGAAGGAGAAATTTTGGTGGCATGGGATGAAGCGTGAGATTGCATCGTTCATATCCAAGTGTGACATTTGCCAAAGAGTCAAGGCTGAACATCAACGTCCTGCGGGATTGCTGCAACCTTTGCAAGTTCCGGAATGGAAGTGGGAATCTGTTGGAATGGATTTCATCACTGGATTTCCAAGGTCTAGCCGCGGAAATGACTCTATCTGGGTCATTGTGGATAGACTGACCAAAGTTGCCCACTTTATTCCTGTCAAGACCACTTATACCTCAGGACAGCTGGCAAGTCTTTACCTATCCAGAATTTTTAGTTTGCATGGAGTCCCTAAAACCATAGTTTCTGATCGAGGAACCCAATTCACCTCAAGATTTTGGAGAAGTTTGCACCAAGCCTTGGGAACCAAATTAGCTTTTAGCACAGCTTACCACCCTCAGACTGATGGACAGACTGAAAGGGTAAATCAGATACTTGAAGATATGTTGAGAGCCTGTGTTCTAGCCTATGGAGCTAAGTGGGAAGATTGTCTGCCTTTCGCGGAGTTTTCCTACAACAACAGTTATCAAGCCAGTTTGCAAATGGCCCCATTTGAAGCTTTATATGGAAGAAAGTGTCGTACCCCTTTGAATTGGTCTGAAACCGGAGACAGTAAGATATTTGGTCCGGACATTCTGCAAGAGGCTGAAGAGAAGGTTCGCATGATTTGGGACTACCTCAAGGCAGCCCAGTCTAGACAGAAGAGTTATGCCGACAAGAGACGTAGAGAACTGACCTTCAAGATGGGAGATTTTGTATATCTTAGAGTATCACCTCTCAAGGGAATGCAGAGATTCCAAGTAAAAGGAAAGCTTGCACCAAGGTATATTGGACCCTTCAAGATACTAGGTCGCCGAGGAGAAGTGTCTTATCAGTTGGAAATGCCCCCTGAATTGTCTGAAGTGCACGATGTTTTTCACGTGTCTTTACTTCGGAAATGTCTTGAAGTTCCAGAGAAGCCAGAAATCTTCAAGAATATTGATCACCGTTCTGTGGACATCAACAAGGATTTGACCTATCGTGAAGTACCTATCCGTATCCTCGAGGAAGCATATCGAACCACTCGAACCCGAAGCATCAAGTTTCTGAAAGTTCAGTGGAGCAATCACACAGAAGAGGAAGCTACTTGGGAACGAGAAGATTACCTTCAGAAAGAATTTCCCAATCTTTTCAGTTCTTAGTTAGTGAATCTCGGGGACGAGATTCTTTTTAAGGGGGGAAGATTGTAACAACCCAAAGAATTGTAATCCATTTCCTATTAATTAAAGTGCCAAATTTTGGACCAAATAAAACTTTTTCATTCATATTGCATGTATGCATATGTTTCTATTATATGTCTTTTATGATTTCATGTGTGTATTAATTTGTTGTGCAATACTTAGTTAATTCAAACTTAACCAACAGAAGCATTAGAGAAGAACTATAAGAGCTAAAGAAACCAGAAATAAAAATAATAAAGAAAAAGAGAAGAAAAGTTTGATCTAGGAAATATTATTGACTACCCTACTTTGGACACTTAGAATAAGAAATCTGTAACTCAAGTAAGGGTGTGGTCAGTTAGTGAGCTTGACCAGGCTGCATACTAACTTGACCAAGAAGTTTCAAACCAAAATTCAAATCGGAACCTAACTCAAACATCAGCCAAAGTTTGAATCTGAAACAGTGACCATACCCCAAAATTCAAATGTGATTTCTGCAAAACATCATCTTTTTGCTCAACAAAAATATATCTGGAATCCTTGTGAAGTATCTTGACAAACCACAGTGGCCGTTTTCAAAATTTCGAAATTCAAATTCTTGCGGGCATTGTGTCGAACATCTGGTGGGCAAAATCCAGAAAATCGGAGATACTATGGCCAACCCTGTTCCCGTTCGTCTTGATCCTGTAGCCATGCTCGTGGAGTCCCCCGCTGTCGAGCCCAGCCTCCTCTGCCCCGACCCAGGCCATGCGACATGGAAGGAGAAGGAAGACGCCACCCGGACCCCCCCTCTCTGTCCCTCTTCTCTCTGCACGATGCCGACCGTCGTGGCCTCGCCAACGCTGACCCACAATACCCCGTCGCCGCGACCAAGCCCCGCCAGCACGCCCCCAAGGCCGTCGCGCCCGGCTTTGCTCGCGCACCCCGCCAGACATCGCCCCCAGCATGCCACTGGAAACCTAGCTCCCGCGCCCTCCCGTGCCTATAAACCCCCTCGCCGACGCCCAGAAGCAGCACACCCTCACCGCCACCGATTCCGACTCTTCTTTCTTCCTCTCTCCCTCAGAATCGTCCAAGCTCTGCAAGAGAGCGCCGCCGCGTTCTGGAGGAGTCCGGCCACCGTTGGACACGCCGCCGGTGCCAGGCGGAGGAGTCAAGCTGCCACCGCCATTCTGCGTCATCGCCGACGACCCCTACTTCCTCTCCGTCGAGCCCCCGCCGTCGAACACTCGTCTCTGCAAGCGCCGGTGAGCTCCCGCCCCAGCCGAGGTAGATGACGCCTGTGAGCCGTTGGATCTTGATCCATCGGTAGCGTACCGATTCGGGTGACTTAAGTGACCTGACCGGTGGGCTCCACCTGTCAGGTTTAAAATTAGAAAGGCCTCCCGCCCTGCGAAGCGGTATTTGGGCCGGCCCGTTCGGAAACCCTCGGTGCGGCCCAGTTCTCGCTAGAATTCGGTCCGAATCGTTTTTAATTATTCCCGCTCATTTTGAATTGTTTCAAATATGTTTCAGATATGATTTCAAACTTTAATTCCAAGAGATTTATAAATCCATTTTTAGCAAATAAATATGCGTTGGAAAGCTTAGGAAATTGTCTAGCCTCTGAAACTAGTTAGAATCCAATTTGAGTTAGGGATTAATTCAATAAGAATACTTGACCATAGCCTTATTAATCTTAGGAAAATTTTAGAAAATTGTTTAAAACTCCTAAAATCTTAAAACTTGGTTTATGAACTCACTAGTTAACTTGTCTACTGTTTAGTCCAACCTTAATCCACTCAAACCTTGTTAGTGAGATCAATTAAACTCTAATCCAACCCTAGTTTGTAGCATAAAATGATAGATCTCTAAGATACACTTAGATTAGTTTTTCCCTCAATACCAATTCACTTAATTAATCTTTCTCCACTTGAACTAGTCCTAATAACCTTAGTTTAATACCAATGCTTAGAAAGTAAACAACATATGGCACATGGTAGACAAATCTAACTTACGCACTTGATGAACACTTGGAAGAAATCTTGCAACACAACCCAATAAAATCCAACATGAATTCTATTGTTTGAAAACAAGTATATGTGTTTGAGTGTTGTTAGAATTGTGTAGTGATTGTGTGCCTTGTGTTTATTCGTTATTAGATGCTAGTGTTGCTGAGGAGGATATTGAGGGGGAATTTTACCAAGAAGAAGAAGACTACCCCGGACACTTTGCCAACCAAGGCAAGCCATCTTTTGAATCATACTCCAAATGCCTAGCTTTACTGTTGCATTCTACTGGTTTTTAAGTAAATTGCATGATTGAATTGCTAGAGTAGAATGATAGTTGTGTAGTGATATCTTGCTTAGCAAGAGTATCAAGCTAAGTTTATCCAACCTTATCTAGTGGTATCATCACCCAATATAGTTGCTTAGTCGCTAATAAAATTAAGTCCATCTATAAGGGGAACCCTATTTGAAATTAGTGACTTGAACTTGACAACTTGAATTGGAGATTTCTCCTACATGATGGTTTTATGAAGGAAAATAATCTTGACTAAGGACTATGGAATGTATTTGTTAAATGATAATAAGTGATGTACCATGTGAGCCAACCATTACCGTACGACCACATTACCCCTAAATGGGAAGGGGCTTAGTCTGTAGCTTGTTTATTCTAGTATGGGAGATCTTGCATCATCTTTTATAGAAGTAAGCCATGTGTGGGTGCTACCGAACCGAGTGGAAAATTTCCATGCATGGAGCACTCTGCAGCGGGCAAAACTATGAGTGCCAAAATGGACTCCTAGGGAAGAATCCTATACTAGCGTAGACAAGTGAAGGAGTTTGTTTGATTATCTGAACCTCGCATACTTTGTGTATGACGATCTGTGGAATTCTCCCGGCAGATGTATCGAATCTTGTGGGTAAAGTGTACCCCTCTGCAGAGGTTTCAAAACTATTCGAATAGCCGCGTCCGCGGTCATGGACAGTTGGCAAGCTGTACTTGACTTTTTTCAAGAATGATAATAACTTATGGTGAACTTGATGAATGACTTGACTCGACATTGATGTTGACACAATTGAAGTTCCTCTTTAGAGTTACTTAGAGAACTAAACCTCTTTTCTACCAATGAACATTCTTGGGAAACAAAACTAGCTTTTGCAACTAAACTTAGTGCTTAGTCCACCATATCAACCTTGCATATCTATTTCATCATTTCATTTATAAGATGGTTTGCGAGTGCATCCAATGTACTCATGGCTGTGTCCCTGGCTATCAACTTGGCTAGACTATGGGGAAGAGTATCCGGAGGAAGGTTATGAAGAAGAGTATCAGAACTAAGATCGTCTCCTGAGTCGCCATTGCCTGTAGGGTGAAGGCATGAGGCCCGAAGACGTTTTCTCCGCTGCTATATTGTGTTGTAATATGAACTTGGTCACTATGACCATTTGTATGTGAACTTTTCGTATTGTAATGTCTATGGAACTGGTTACCAACTACGTTATGTGTATCACAAGAATGATTCTGGGATTGTGGTGGAATGCATAACGGGCACTTCAAATTTGTTATAAATTCGGGGTGTTACAAGTTGGTATCAGAGCCTAGGTTGACCATAGGAGACCTTAGTTAGAATGGGCGTTAAATGAAACCTTTATAAAAGCAAAGATATCAGTAATGGTTTAAAATTGCTTAGTCTTTTCCTCTCTATTTACAAAGCTTTGTACATGATTCAGTTTTTACCTACTTAAAATTTTGCACACTTGAGTTGGTCACTAACTTAATCTAATCCAAAAAATTGTAGATGGCCCCGGTGTTCACTGAGCAGTACCAGTTGGGCCATGGTGGTAGCCTTTGTTTCGAGCGCGACCTCACCACCCTGACCTTGTTCCTGGATCGTCTGTATCCGGAGTTCAACACTACAAGAAATGTGTTGACTAGTGACGTTTTCATCATGACCCTAGAGAAAAGTGTCATAAAGTAGTGACGATTTTGTACTAGATCGTCATGGACTATTTGGGGAGTCCACCAGCCCTAAAAATTACGACGATTTGAACCAGAAACGTCATAATCCAATGGGCATCAAATCGTCATAACCTCTCCCATGCAGTTTGAGACCTTATCCGGAGTCTCTTACGACGAAAATAGATCGTCATAATCGCTAATTTAAAATATATTTGAAATGGTTGGACTGCCACCTCAGCGGTTTTGCCAACGTGTCGCCTATGTGTATATTTACGCCTATGTGTAATATCCATGTGTCAATTTTTCTTATGTGGAGTATAGGACTCATTTTTCTTACGTGGAGTGTAGGACCCATCCGTCATACACTTGAATTTAGACAGACCAACCTAACACACGGGTCCCACACATCGGTCTGACCTGACATGCGGGTCCCACGCGTCGATCCGATCTGAAAACGGGTCCCACTGGCGGGTCTAATGGACCTGACAGGCGAGTCCCATTAGCTGACAGGCGGGTCCCAGAACCAACCCTGACAACATGTCCTACGGGCGGGTCCCATGAGCGGACTGACAACTGGACCTCCACAACGTGTGCCACACGACCTGACCTGACAGCCGGGTCCCAGAAACGGACCTCCCACCGGCGAAGCATAGTGGCAAAATAAACAGAAGTCGCGCGCGGTAGCCAGGGTTCGAACCCAGGACCTCCACCCGGAGCGCTCCCTTAACCACCGTGGTAGAGCAACCCTTTTGATTGTATCACCCACTACACCCTTTTAATATAAGCTTTCGGTCACTTGGGCCTGGGCCGCAGCAGTGGACAAGACATGGGCCGCTGGGCAGAAAGGCGTTCAGTGATGTTTTTTTCCTCTTTGTCTTTTCCATTTCCTTTAAGATTTTAACACAAAAGATTTAAAGAGGATTCAAAACAAGGCCGATTGAATTCAAACAAAGTTTGTAAATTATGTTTATTACATATGTAATAACATTAAATCTTTTCTCTGCAAAATAAATTTAGAAAACAAAATTTAATTACTAGAATGCCATTATGGTGTATTTAAAATGCGACCAAAATATCCAACATGACCCTTCTTAGCTAGGTGTTGAATCTTGCTAAACTCTTACTAGATCAATGATAAAATAGCTACTTTTGTATCTTAAAAGTATTTTTTCAAAATTTTATGAGCAAACTATGAAGTACCTGTAGTTCAAATTTGGACCGCTTCCAACTGAATCGGCAGATATTTTGTCAATTTCTTGATGGGTGGCTATAAAACTTTTTCCATTCAAAAACTTTTCAATTGTGCATAGAATATGGTATAATATGATTTAAATTTGTGGTGGTCCATTTTTGAAACTTATTTTTGGTAGATGCTTCACAAAATAACCCATTTGTTGTATTAAGAAAATGAAAAATGATTTTTTTGTGCAAAGAAAATTAATACTCCCCAAAGCAACTTTGTTTGCCATACCAAGATGCACACATGTACGCAAAATGGGGTCATTTGAACAAACTATGCCATGGTTATGGCCATAACTAGCTCATCTAGCTTGAAAGGCAGGAAACTTCATACGAGATAGCTCTTTTTTATGAACACTTTTTCAAAATGTTTCCAATATTCCAAGTTTGTTATTTTTCCTAGAAACTAGGTCAGATAACATGACACAACGCGAAGGTTTTGTATTTTTTTGATTTTTCTTGAATTTGTTATGCACATTTAAAAATGCGACCAAAATGGCGGGCGTGACCGCTCCTAGGTCGGGATAGAATCTTGCGAAACTCTTGATGGATCTCTGATAAATAGATAATGGTGTACCTAAAAATAATTTTTTGAAAAAAACTTGAGCAAACTATGAAGCACCTGTAGTTCAAATTTGACCCGCTTCCAGCGGAATCGACAAAATTTTGTCAATTTCTTGAGGGGTGTTCAAAAACTTTTTCCATGCAAACAAATGAAGAATTATGCATAAAATATGGTATAATATGATTTAAATTTGTGGTGGTCCATTTTTGAAACTTATTTTTGGTAGATGCTTCACAAAATAACCCATTTTTAGCATTAAGAAATGACAAATGAATTTTTTATGCAAAAAAAATTAATACTCCCCAAAGCAACTTTGTTTGCCATACCAAGATGCATACATGTGCACAATATGGGGTCATTTGAACAAACTATGCCATGGTTATGGCCATAACTAGCTCATCTAGCTTGAAAGCCAGGAAACTTCATACGAGATAGCTCTTTTTTGTGAACACTTTTTCAAAATGTTTCCAATATTCCAAGTTTGTTATTTTTCCTAGAAACTATGTCACATAACATGACACAACGCGAAGGTTTTGTATCTTTTGATTTTTCTTGAATTTGTTATGCACATTTAAAAATGCGACCAAAACGGCGGGCGTGACCGCTCCTAGGTCGGGATAGAATCTTGCGAAACTCTTGATGGATCTCTGATAAAATAGATAATGTTGTACCTAAAAATGATTTTTTGAAAAAAACTTGAGCAAACTATGAAGCACCTGTAGTTCAAATTTGACCCGCTTCCAGCGGAATCGGCAAAATTTTGTCAATTTCTTGAGGGGTGTTCAAAAAACTTTTTCCATGCAAACAAATGAAGAATTATGCATAAAATATGGTATAATATGATTTAAATTTGTGGTGGTCCATTTTTGAAACTTATTTTTGGTAGATGCTTCACAAAATAACCCATTTTTAGCATTAAGAAAATGAAAAATGAATTTTTTTGCAAAAAAATTTAATACTCCCCAAAGCAACTTTGTTTGCCATACCAATATGCACACATGTGCACAATATTGGATCATTTGAATAAACTATGCCATGGTTATGGCCATAACTAGCTCATCTAGCTTGAAAGCCATAAAACTTCATACGAGATAGCTCTTTTTTGTGAACACTTTTTCAAAATGTTTCCAATATTCCAAGTTTATTATTTTTCCTAGAAACTAGGTCACATAAAATGACACAACACGAAGGATTTGTATTTTTTTGATTTTTTTTGAATTTCTTATGCCGACTTCAAACTGCAACCAAAACGGTGGGCGTGACCGCTCCTAGGTCGGGATCGAATCTTGCCAAACTCTTGATGGATCTATGATGAAATAGATACTTGTGTACCTAAAAATGATTTTTATAAAAAAACATGAGCAAACTATGAAGCACCTATAGTTCAAATTTGACCCGCTTCCTGCTGAATCGGCAACATTTTGTCAATTTCTTGAGGGGTGTCTAGAAAACTTTTCCATGCAAAAAAATGGTGAATTGTGCATAAAATATGGTATAATATCATATAAAAATTTGGTGGTCCATTTTTGAAACATATTTTTGGTAGATGCTTCACAAAATAACCCATTTTTAGCATTAAGAAAATGAAAAATGAATTTTTTTTGCAAAGAAAATTAAAACTCCCCAAAACAAAGTTTATTTCCTATACCAAGATGCACACTGTGCATAATATGGGGTCATCTTAACAATTTTGGTGTTATATAAATGAATTGGAAATTATTTAGAAGGAAAACAACAAAAAAGACACAAAGTAACCAAACCTAGGAGCCAATCAGAGTTTAGGAATCCCCTTCCACAGATCTCCCCTAGAGAGCATCTTAACCGTCCAAATATTCCCATCCGACGCACCAGCATGGTTTGTCCAAACCCTAGACCACCTCCATCCGCGCTCGATCCCACCCACGCCGCCATCACGTCTCCACGCACGGTCCAGTCGTCCCCGCAAACCCTAACCCTCTCTCCCTCTCCCTCTCTCCCCGCCACCACGCACAGTCCTTCATCTGATCCGATTGGATCCGATCTCGCCCATCTCCGCTCGATCACCGCGGGTGGCTGGTTGCAGGGGTCGTCTGGCTGGTGGCCGAGATGGACGGGGCCGCTGGGTGTGGCCTCGGGGTCGCCGGAGTCGCCCACTTCTTCCCTTCCATTCCTCCCGTCGGAAGCCCCCAGATCCAGCCTCCAGATCCACCCGATGCCGCCGGCCTCCCCAGGTAAGCCCGCCCCTGCCGTCCTCTTCTCCAAGCCGAGCGCATCCCGTGTCGCTCTGGCTCCCGATCAAATCGAGCAAACGCGCCCTTCTCCTGCCAAATTTCGATCTTGCGCCTCACGGGCGTATTGGTTTTGCAGGAAGCGTGCTCCCAAGGAGGGTGACTCCCACCACACCGCACCACACCAGCTCGCCGCGCCGCCCGCTACGACGAGATTCCGCGACTCCATCCCGCCCGCCGCCCCTGACCGCCGGAATCCCAAGCCGATCCACCAGCCCACCCGCCCGCCGGCGCGTAGGCTCCGCACTTCTATGCAGCTCAGGGCGATGGGGTGCGTCCAGTCCATGGCGAAGCAAAGGCAGCACCCGGCCGGCTACGAGGACCCCGTCCAGCTCACCTCCCAGACCGGATGTGAGCTCCCCTCCCCCTTCCTTCCCCCCCCCTTCCCACGCAAATCCAGCTTCGGGTGATTGGGATTCTGGAAAATGGAATATGCTAGTAGGTGCTAACTAAGGATCCCGTAGATACTACTCGAGGCAGAACGAGTAATAATCTGACTAGTACAGTTTACCGTATTATATTTCACACTACTACTAGTAGGTACTATGTGCTTTGATATGGTGTTCATGTGCCATGTGCTTGCCTCCTGGCTCGTGGATTTCTGACCTGGTAATAATCTGACTAGTACACCAAGGCTGCATTATCCGTGCTGCTCCTCATCTTCATGATCTGTGTTGTAGGTAGGTCACTTTTCTCCTCTACATGCTTCTTGTATGCATCAAATATTTTTGGAGCTGTTTATATCATGTTCAGTAAGTGTTATATTGGGCAATTGTAAGAATGAGGAGTAGTTTAATTGTGTTTCATACTTTGAGAATCTTCTAGTTGGTACAAGTGCTCTGCTTGGTACATTGTAAGAGGTTAGGAGCTGTTTATATCCTGTTCAGTAAGCTTGGGCAATTGTAAGAAGTGAGGAGCTGTTTATATCCGTGTAAGATGTGCTATTATCTAAGTGTCTCCATCCTTCTCCTTTAACTAGTGCTCTTTGTGCTGCTTGCTGTAGAGTAATGTTAGTGCTGCTTGTTGTAGAGTCCAATCTAAATTGCATTGATAAAACAGTAATTAAGTTAATGTTTGCTGAAACTAGGTGCAAGCATTTGCTTCTTCTGATCCTTAGTGCTCACAATTTGCGGATGCTTTTGGGTTATGCTGCTAGCCGTTGCTTACTTGCTTAGTTTGTTTTATTATGTGGTCACTTGGTCAGGAAAAAGAATGTTGTAAACTCCTGATGTTGTATTAGTCTTCTAGAAATACTAGAGTAGTTCAAATAGGTAGGTTTATTTTGTTTCAATGCAGAGGTCATATATAATTGCTGATTACCTTGCAGTATGTCTACAGTAAATTGTCTGGTTCTTTCTGTTATGATCGGATGTTTAAGTGTTTTGATGGTGCAAGTTCTGAGTGTAAGAATTCATTGCCAGATTATCTCTAATACAATCAGAGTTATATATAATTTTTTTTGCTGAGTGCAAGTTCTGAGTTACACGTGTGTTGCTGATCTGTTTCACAGGTGTCTCTGTCTGAGATATGATTTGTTACTGAAGATGCTTACAACTATATGCTCACTTGTATCAATTATTAACTATGAAATTTATGTATGTTAAATTAATAGATATACTTGTGTTTGTAAATTGTATAGATAGCAATTAAACTAGGGAGGACAAACTGTGTATAACTTGATATACTTAAGTTTGTCTTCCTTCCATTCATATACTTTGGTTGTTGATTAATTGTGTTAATGTGCGTTCCTGAGTCTCCCAGGAACTAGTTAGTGGGTCCTGTGCAGTTATGCTTCTGCTTTTAATAGGTCTCAAATTTTCTGTTTGGCAAAGAAAGGAACAGATTAACTGAAACATGATGCTTATTTCAAGCTTTTGTTTATTTGCAGACGTGAAGGGAGACATGATGCCTACCCATGTGCTGAAACGCATCAACCACGGCCATGGCAATGCAGCGGTGCTTTCTTCTCCAGATTAGATAAGTGTTTGGTTTAACCTGTTCTCTTTACATGTTTCTATGACATTCTTCTTTGATTGTGGCTTATTTATATGTTTTGAAGTGACTATGATTAAGTTCGGCCATTGTATGATTCCAGTCAAATAGTGATAGAATGAACAATATCGAGTTGTAAGCACAATGGTACTATTAAAAGTAGCGTGTTATCTTTAAATCTGTGAGTATCTGTGTTGATCAATATCTTGAAATTCTATACATAGGATTTTTGCGACAGTATACCTGGACATGGTGTAGGCTTGTGTTTAGTAATCCATGTTATATCTCTCACTCATTCAAACTGGGCGCGTAATGCAACAAACTGTTCAGCTATATATTAAACTAAAATCAAATAAAAATGAGTGTTACATTGTGTTGGTACTAACCAAATTAACCTACAATCTGGAGGTAAGTTAGATTCTTCTTTACTAAGTATTTTTAGCAGAAAGAGTTGATGTTTTGCCATATAAGCTTGCTGACATGATGCGTACTCTGGATTTGGCAGGTTGCTAAGGCGTTGGTGGAGGGGGAGTGGTCATGATGATGCAGTAGCAAGAAGACATCCTGTAGGTTGCGAGGCGATTTTGGCTGGCTGGATCATTACTTTGGCTATGTTGCCTGTTGTAGGAGTAGGATATATATAGTCGTTCAGTGGGTTAATATTATTGTGGCGTTGATGTTGTATGTTGCCTGATGTTGTATGCATCTGATTTGTGGAAATACTGTAATAGGCTCTTATTAAAAGAATTTCATTTATTTATCTGTTTTGATCAAATTATCTGGTGCTTAATTATTGTCAACTTGTTGGAATACAAAACCTGGCAAGTGGGACCTGACCAGTGGGACCAGTATGATAATACGAACTGACAAGTGGGACCAGTGCGAGAATTGACAGGTGGGACCAGCCCAGTAAAAAATTAACTGTAGAAAATAGAAAAAGGATGTAAAAAAGCTATACAGCGCAATAGAGATATTGACCAAAACAAGGCCAAGGCCCAGGGAAAAAAGGCTAGACTTATTTGGCTTGGCCCATATAGATCACTGAAATAAATTGGGCTGATTTCGATTTACATGTCTGCCACGTGTACGCCACCTGTATTCCACGTCGGATTGCTGATGTGGCCTCCTGCCACGCGTATGCCATGTCGGATTGCTGATGTGGCCTCCCCAATTTGCCCATGACGATATTATATCGTCATAAGCATTATGACGGTTCAATATTGTCATAGACGGTTATGACGATCTTAGTGAATTCGTCATGTTCGATCATCAACGACGCCCCGTTTTTGACGATCATTTTTTCGTCATAAAATCGTCATAGATCAACCATTATGATGATCTAGTGACGAATTTTGAGCGTCAGTAGTCAACACATTTCTTGTAGTGCAAGGGGGCCATGCTCAATGAGCACCCGGATGGAGAGCTACGGTGGCTTATCAGGGCGAGTTGCCGTGGCAAGAAGGGAGATCTAAGTTCTCCAAGGATCAAGTTTGAGCTTGTGGAGAACACTTGGGCCGATGGTTTGGTAAGAGGTATGCAGGAGATGCATGCCCGCTTGTGCGGACTGCATGTGGAGGAGGTCCAGGGGGAGCGCTTTAGGAACTTTGCTCGGCGTGATGCGGAAGGGCGTCCCGCAAACATGCCAAGGCAAAATGAGCCGAGTACCTATATCGATCACATGGACTTATTGTTGTACTCCACTCAGCAGGAGGCAGATCGTGCCCGTACCAAGGCCAACCTTGAGCACTTCGCACTTGTAGAGGCGAGAAGCACTATCAGGATCCTTGCTCGGGATCGCAAGAGCCTTCGTCGCCAGCGCGATGAGAGAGATCAGACCATTGAGGAGTTGAAGGCCAATGTGGCTGAGCTGACTGAGTACATTGAGGATCTAGAGAGCCACCTCGGTGAGGAGGAAGGCATTGACCTCCGCAAGGAGGATAATGCCCTCGTGAGTGACGAGGATGACTTCATGGAGGACCTTGATGATCAGGAAAATGATGAGGATGCGGGATTCATTGAGGATGATGAGGAGGAAGACCCCGAGGAGCCCGATGTTTAGACTGGAGATCCCCGTGTTATCTAGTTATGAGTTTACTTTAAGTCACTTCGTGTAGGTGTGAGTTGTATCCCCTCTCTAGTAGACGAGTCGCAATGGTTTGATGTAAACCATTTGTAATGTGTGAACTCGTATGTGTGGTATGTTTGATGTTTGTTGAATGAAATATGAATTTGGCCCTTAAGGCCTTAGTAAGACAAAATTGCATCATCCATGTTACATTTAAATCTTAGTAATTAGTTGTTCCCTCTTGTCTTACACACATTATCTTCAGATGCCGCGAGTACCCCCACCCCCGAACCCGGAAGTGGCACAACTGCTAAGGTTGATCATGGAAGACCGGGAAGCAGCCCGAGCTGAGCGCCAAGCTAACTTGGCCACTCTTCAGCAGCTAACCCAGATGGCAATGAACCACAACAATGGAAATGGAAATGGCCATGGTGAAGGAGATAACAATGGCCATGGTGATCACCGATCCAAGTTAAGGAGTTTCCAAAACACCAACCCACCTATGTTCACTAAGTCTGAAGAACCCTTAGATGCGGATGACTGGCTTCACACTATGGAGAACAATTTGGCAGTCGCCGAAGTTGGCGAAAATGAGAAGGTCTTGTACACCACCCACTATCTTGCTGGAGCCGCAAGAGCTTGGTGGGATAGCACTCGTGCAATGCAAGCCCAAGGGTATGTGATGCCTTGGGAGGAGTTCAAGAGCAAGTTTAGCAAAGCCCATGTTCCTTTGGGATTGGTTAAAAGGATGAGAGATGAGTTCAGAAATCTGAAGCAAGGTTCCCTATCGGTGGTTGACTACCGTGACAAGTTCCTTACCTTGTCTAGGTATGCCCCAGATGACACCAACACAAATGAGAAGAAGCAAGAGAGGTTTCTGAATGGACTTCATGATGAGATGCAATGTGTCTTGGTCAGCATTCCCTTTGCAGACCTGGAGTCCTTGGTGGACTCTGCCATTCAGATGGAAGGCAAACTCAAGCAAGCTGCAGAGAACCGCAAGCGCCGTCTGATGTATCAAGGCAACTCAAGCAACTCGCAGAAGCCAAGGGGAAATCCACCTATGGGTTTTGCCCCTAGACCTATGAGGCCATCTGCACCTGCTCCACGTCCGAACTTCCCCAACCGTCCGACCGGCAACAACTTTAACCGTGCACCTCCAAGACCTAATGGCAACAACTTCAACCCCAATACTCCTAGGCCAAATGGCGCACCTGCGCTGCCCAAGTCTGGTGACAAGTCGGGTGTTACCTGTTATGAGTGCAGACTCAAAGGGCACTACTCCAATGAGTGCCCGAAGAAGCTGAATGATGCATCCAAGACCCCTGCTCCTGCTCAGCAACAACGCCGTGTTGGAAATGGCAAGAATTATCCACCAAGGAACCAGCCTCACGCTCGAGGCCGTCTGAACCACATGAATGTTGAAGAAGCTCAGGAAGCAACCGACATTGTGCTTGGTATGTTCCCTGTTAATTCCGTTCCTGCAAGAGTTCTGTTTGATTCTGGAGCTTCACACTCATTTGTTACTAAGTTATTTGTTGATAAAAGTGGACTTCAACCAACCCCCATGAAACATGCCATGTTAGTACAAATACTTGGGTCAACAACGAGGGCTGAGTGGAACTGTTTGGCAGTTCCCATAAAAATTCATGGAATAGCTTTCTTAGCCAATTTGATAGTGTTGGGAACTAAAGGTTTGGAAGTAGTTCTTGGTATGAATTGGATGTCTTCCCATCAAGGAGTGATAGATTGTGCCAAGAAGACCATCACCATGAAGAGTAGCATGGGAATTGTAGTAAGGCATGTGTCCGTAAAACCACGCCAAACCACCAGATGTCATAAGAGTATCTCAGGACCAACTCTAGAGCAAGTTCCCATCGTCTGTGAATACCCGGATGTTTTTCCCGATGAGCTACCCGGAATGCCACCAGATCGGGATATTGAGTTTGTCATTGAGCTTATCCTCGGAACTGGATCTATAGCCCAACGACCCTATCGTATGAACCCAGCTGAACTAGTGGAGTTAAAGAAGCAATTGGATGACCTTTTGAGTAAGGGATTGATTCAGCCAAGTTCATCTGCTTGGAGATCACCCGTCTTGTTTGTGGATAAAAGTGACGGTTCCAGCCGACTGTGCACTGTTTACCGCAAGATAAATGATGTGACCATCAAGAATAAGTATCCTCTCCCAAAGATAGATGATCTGTTTGACCAATTGACTGGAGCTCAAGTCTTCTCAAAGATAGACCTTAGAACTGGATACCATCAACTGAAGATCCGTGCAACCGATATACCCAAAACAGCCTTCACTACCCGATACGGATTGTATGAGTACACCGTAATGTCCTTTGGATTAACCAATGCCCCTACCTATTTCATGAATCTCATGAATAAGGTTTTCATGGAGTTTTTTGATAAGTTTGTTGTTGTCTTCATTGATGACATTCTTATCTACTCCAAGTCTGAAGAAGAGCATGCAACCCATTTGAGATTAATCTTAGAGACTCTGAGAGAGCATCAGCTATATGCCAAGTTCAGTAAGTGTGAGTTTTGGTTGAAGGAAGTTGGATTCTTAGGCCATGTATTATCAGCTGGAGGAATATCAGTAGACCCAAAGAAGATCAAATCAGTCATGGAATGGGAAGCCCCTACCACTCAAACTGAAGTTAGAGGTTTTCTCGGATTAGCAGGATATTACCGCAAATTTGTTGAAGGGTTTTCAAGCATTGCCAGACCCATGACCCAATTGTTGAAGAAGGACAAGAAGTTTGAATGGACCCCTAAGTGTGAAGAAAGTTTTCAGGAGCTCAAGAAGCGATTGGTAACCGCCCCCGTCCTAACCATGCCCGATATCACCACGAACTTTGATGTCTATTGCGATGCTTCCAAACTTGGACTTGGTTGTGTATTAATGCAAGAAGGCAAGGTCATAGCTTACCTCTCCCGGCAGCTTCGACCTCATGAAGAAAACTATCCAACCCATGATCTGGAGTTAGCAGCCGTAGTTCTAGCTTTGAAGACCTGGAGACACTATCTTATGGGTAACCGTTGCGAAATCTATACTGATCACAAGAGTTTGAAGTATATTTTCACCCAGAAGGGGTTGAACATGAGGCAAAGAAGATGGATAGAGTTGATCAAGGATTATGATCTGGAAATTCATTATCACCCCGGTAAGGCCAATGTAGTGGCCGATGCATTAAGTAGGAAGCCATGCACCTTGAATATGATGATCAAGGAGGAGCAACCTATGTTGCACCAAGAGTTTGAAAAGTTTGGATTGGAACTAGTCAGTCAAGGATTCTGAGCCAACCTGGAGTTTCAACCCACCTTGATGAGCCAAATCAAAGAAGCCCAGAAGGGAAATGAGAGTATTGACGGAATTAAGCGCAGAATTAGTTCCGGCAAGGTGCCAGGATTTGAAGAAGATGATCAAGGAGTTCTTTGGTATAAAGGACGTATTTGTGTGCCTGCGGACTCAGAATTGAAGGAAGTTATTATGAAGGAAGCCCATGAGACACCTTACTCCATCCACCCCGGTGGAACTAAGATGTATCAAGATCTGAAGGAGAAATTTTGGTGGCATGGGATGAAGCGTGAGATTGCATCGTTCATATCCAAGTGTGACATTTGCCAAAGAGTCAAGGCTGAACATCAACGTCCTGCGGGATTGCTGCAACCTTTGCAAGTTCCGGAATGGAAGTGGGAATCTGTTGGAATGGATTTCATCACTGGATTTCCAAGGTCTAGCCGCGGAAATGACTCTATCTGGGTCATTGTGGATAGACTGACCAAAGTTGCCCACTTTATTCCTGTCAAGACCACTTATACCTCAGGACAGCTGGCAAGTCTTTACCTATCCAGAATTTTTAGTTTGCATGGAGTCCCTAAAACCATAGTTTCTGATCGAGGAACCCAATTCACCTCAAGATTTTGGAGAAGTTTGCACCAAGCCTTGGGAACCAAATTAGCTTTTAGCACAGCTTACCACCCTCAGACTGATGGACAGACTGAAAGGGTAAATCAGATACTTGAAGATATGTTGAGAGCCTGTGTTCTAGCCTATGGAGCTAAGTGGGAAGATTGTCTGCCTTTCGCGGAGTTTTCCTACAACAACAGTTATCAAGCCAGTTTGCAAATGGCCCCATTTGAAGCTTTATATGGAAGAAAGTGTCGTACCCCTTTGAATTGGTCTGAAACCGGAGACAGTAAGATATTTGGTCCGGACATTCTGCAAGAGGCTGAAGAGAAGGTTCGCATGATTTGGGACTACCTCAAGGCAGCCCAGTCTAGACAGAAGAGTTATGCCGACAAGAGACGTAGAGAACTGACCTTCAAGATGGGAGATTTTGTATATCTTAGAGTATCACCTCTCAAGGGAATGCAGAGATTCCAAGTAAAAGGAAAGCTTGCACCAAGGTATATTGGACCCTTCAAGATACTAGGTCGCCGAGGAGAAGTGTCTTATCAGTTGGAAATGCCCCCTGAATTGTCTGAAGTGCACGATGTTTTTCACGTGTCTTTACTTCGGAAATGTCTTGAAGTTCCAGAGAAGCCAGAAATCTTCAAGAATATTGATCACCGTTCTGTGGACATCAACAAGGATTTGACCTATCGTGAAGTACCTATCCGTATCCTCGAGGAAGCATATCGAACCACTCGAACCCGAAGCATCAAGTTTCTGAAAGTTCAGTGGAGCAATCACACAGAAGAGGAAGCTACTTGGGAACGAGAAGATTACCTTCAGAAAGAATTTCCCAATCTTTTCAGTTCTTAGTTAGTGAATCTCGGGGACGAGATTCTTTTTAAGGGGGGAAGATTGTAACAACCCAAAGAATTGTAATCCATTTCCTATTAATTAAAGTGCCAAATTTTGGACCAAATAAAACTTTTTCATTCATATTGCATGTATGCATATGTTTCTATTATATGTCTTTTATGATTTCATGTGTGTATTAATTTGTTGTGCAATACTTAGTTAATTCAAACTTAACCAACAGAAGCATTAGAGAAGAACTATAAGAGCTAAAGAAACCAGAAATAAAAATAATAAAGAAAAAGAGAAGAAAAGTTTGATCTAGGAAATATTATTGACTACCCTACTTTGGACACTTAGAATAAGAAATCTGTAACTCAAGTAAGGGTGTGGTCAGTTAGTTGAGCTTGACCAGGCTGCATACTAACTTGACCAAGAAGTTTCAAACCAAAATTCAAATCGGAACCTAACTCAAACATCAGCCAAAGTTTGAATCTGAAACAGTGACCATACCCCAAAATTCAAATGTGATTTCTGCAAAACATCATCTTTTTGCTCAACAAAAATATATCTGGAATCCTTGTGAAGTATCTTGACAAACCACAGTGGCCGTTTTCAAAATTTCGAAATTCAAATTCTTGCGGGCATTGTGTCGAACATCTGGTGGGCAAAAATCCAGAAAATCGGAGATACTATGGCCAACCCTGTTCCCGTTCGTCTTGATCCTGTAGCCATGCTCGTGGAGTCCCCCGCTGTCGAGCCCAGCCTCCTCTGCCCCGACCCAGGCCATGCGACATGGAAGGAGAAGGAAGACGCCACCCGGACCCCCCCTCTCTGTCCCTCTTCTCTCTGCACGATGCCGACCGTCGTGGCCTCGCCAACGCTGACCCACAATACCCCGTCGCCGCGACCAAGCCCCGCCAGCACGCCCCCAAGGCCGTCGCGCCCGGCTTTGCTCGCGCACCCCGCCAGACATCGCCCCCAGCATGCCACTGGAAACCCTAGCTCCCGCGCCCTCCCGTGCCTATAAAACCCCCTCGCCGACGCCCAGAAGCAGCACACCCTCACCGCCACCGATTCCGACTCTTCTTTCTTCCTCTCTCCCTCAGAATCGTCCAAGCTCTGCAAGAGAGCGCCGCCGCGTTCTGGAGGAGTCCGGCCACCGTTGGACACGCCGCCGGTGCCAGGCGGAGGAGTCAAGCTGCCACCGCCATTCTGCGTCATCGCCGACGACCCCTACTTCCTCTCCGTCGAGCCCCCGCCGTCGAACACTCGTCTCTGCAAGCGCCGGTGAGCTCCCGCCCCAGCCGAGGTAGATGACGCCTGTGAGCCGTTGGATCTTGATCCATCGGTAGCGTACCGATTCGGGTGACTTAAGTGACCTGACCGGTGGGCTCCACCTGTCAGGTTTAAAATTAGAAAGGCCTCCCGCCCTGCGAAGCGGTATTTGGGCCGGCCCGTTCGGAAACCCTCGGTGCGGCCCAGTTCTCGCTAGAATTCGGTCCGAATCGTTTTTAATTATTTCCCGCTCATTTTGAATTGTTTCAAATATGTTTCAGATATGATTTTCAAACTTTAATTCCAAGAGATTTATAAATCCATTTTTAGCAAATAAATATGCGTTGGAAAGCTTAGGAAATTGTCTAGCCTCTGAAACTAGTTAGAATCCAATTTGAGTTAGGGATTTAATTCAATAAGAATACTTTGACCATAGCCTTATTAATCTTAGGAAAATTTTAGAAAATTGTTTAAAACTCCTAAAATCTTAAAACTTGGTTTATGAACTCACTAGTTAACTTGTCTACTGTTTAGTCCAACCTTAATCCACTCAAACCTTGTTAGTGAGATCAATTAAACTCTAATCCAACCCTAGTTTGTAGCATAAAATGATAGATCTCTAAGATACACTTAGATTAGTTTTTCCCTCAATACCAATTCACTTAATTAATCTTTCTCCACTTGAACTAGTCCTAATAACCTTAGTTTAATACCAATGCTTAGAAAGTAAACAACATATGGCACATGGTAGACAAATCTAACTTACGCACTTGATGAACACTTGGAAGAAATCTTGCAACACAACCCAATAAAATCCAACATGAATTCTATTGTTTGAAAACAAGTATATGTGTTTGGAGTGTTGTTAGAATTGTGTAGTGATTGTGTGCCTTGTGTTTATTCGTTATTAGATGCTAGTGTTGCTGAGGAGGATATTGAGGGGGAATTTTACCAAGAAGAAGAAGACTACCCCGGACACTTTGCCAACCAAGGCAAGCCATCTTTTGAATCATACTCCAAATGCCTAGCTTTACTGTTGCATTCTACTGGTTTTTAAGTAAATTGCATGATTGAATTGCTAGAGTAGAATGATAGTTGTGTAGTGATATCTTGCTTAGCAAGAGTATCAAGCTAAGTTTATCCAACCTTATCTAGTGGTATCATCACCCAATATAGTTGCTTAGTCGCTAATAAAATTAAGTCCATCTATAAGGGGAACCCTATTTGAAATTAGTGACTTGAACTTGACAACTTGAATTGGAGATTTCTCCTACATGATGGTTTTATGAAGGAAAATAATCTTGACTAAGGACTATGGAATGTATTTGTTAAATGATAATAAGTGATGTACCATGTGAGCCAACCATTACCGTACGACCACATTACCCCTAAATGGGAAGGGGCTTAGTCTGTAGCTTGTTTATTCTAGTATGGGAGATCTTGCATCATCTTTTATAGAAGTAAGCCATGTGTGGGTGCTACCGAACCGAGTGGAAAATTTCCATGCATGGAGCACTCTGCAGCGGGCAAAACTATGAGTGCCAAAATGGACTCCTAGGGAAGAATCCTATACTAGCGTAGACAAGTGAAGGAGTTTGTTTGATTATCTGAACCTCGCATACTTTGTGTATGACGATCTGTGGAATTCTCCCGGCAGATGTATCGAATCTTGTGGGTAAAGTGTACCCCTCTGCAGAGGTTTCAAAACTATTCGAATAGCCGCGTCCGCGGTCATGGACAGTTGGCAAGCTGTACTTGACTTTTTTCAAGAATGATAATAACTTATGGTGAACTTGATGAATGACTTGACTCGACATTGATGTTGACACAATTGAAGTTCCTCTTTAGAGTTACTTAGAGAACTAAACCTCTTTTCTACCAATGAACATTCTTGGGAAACAAAACTAGCTTTTGCAACTAAACTTAGTGCTTAGTCCACCATATCAACCTTGCATATCTATTTCATCATTTCATTTATAAGATGGTTTGCGAGTGCATCCAATGTACTCATGGCTGTGTCCCTGGCTATCAACTTGGCTAGACTATGGGGAAGAGTATCCGGAGGAAGGTTATGAAGAAGAGTATCAGAACTAAGATCGTCTCCTGAGTCGCCATTGCCTGTAGGGTGAAGGCATGAGGCCCGAAGACGTTTTCTCCGCTGCTATATTGTGTTGTAATATGAACTTGGTCACTATGACCATTTGTATGTGAACTTTTCGTATTGTAATGTCTATGGAACTGGTTACCAACTACGTTATGTGTATCACAAGAATGATTCTGGGATTGTGGTGGAATGCATAACGGGCACTTCAAATTTGTTATAAATTCGGGGGTGTTACAAGTTGGTATCAGAGCCTAGGTTGACCATAGGAGACCTTAGTTAGAATGGGCGTTAAATGAAACCTTTATAAAAGCAAAGATATCAGTAATGGTTTAAAATTGCTTAGTCTTTTCCTCTCTATTTACAAAGCTTTGTACATGATTCAGTTTTTACCTACTTAAAATTTTGCACACTTGAGTTGGTCACTAACTTAATCTAATCCAAAAAAATTGTAGATGGCCCCGGTGTTCACTGAGCAGTACCAGTTGGGCCATGGTGGTAGCCTTTGTTTCGAGCGCGACCTCACCACCCTGACCTTGTTCCTGGATCGTCTGTATCCGGAGTTCAACACTACAAGAAATGTGTTGACTAGTGACGTTTTCATCATGACCCTAGAGAAAAGTGTCATAAAGTAGTGACGATTTTGTACTAGATCGTCATGGACTATTTGGGGAGTCCACCAGCCCTAAAAATTACGACGATTTGAACCAGAAACGTCATAATCCAATGGGCATCAAATCGTCATAACCTCTCCCATGCAGTTTGAGACCTTATCCGGAGTCTCTTACGACGAAAATAGATCGTCATAATCGCTAATTTAAAATATATTTGAAATGGTTGGACTGCCACCTCAGCGGTTTTGCCAACGTGTCGCCTATGTGTATATTTACGCCTATGTGTAATATCCATGTGTCAATTTTTCTTATGTGGAGTATAGGACTCATTTTTCTTACGTGGAGTGTAGGACCCATCCGTCATACACTTGAATTTAGACAGACCAACCTAACACACGGGTCCCACACATCGGTCTGACCTGACATGCGGGTCCCACGCGTCGATCCGATCTGAAAACGGGTCCCACTGGCGGGTCTAATGGACCTGACAGGCGAGTCCCATTAGCTGACAGGCGGGTCCCAGAACCAACCCTGACAACATGTCCTACGGGCGGGTCCCATGAGCGGACTGACAACTGGACCTCCACAACGTGTGCCACACGACCTGACCTGACAGCCGGGTCCCAGAAACGGACCTCCCACCGGCGAAGCATAGTGGCAAAATAAACAGAAGTCGCGCGCGGTAGCCAGGGTTCGAACCCAGGACCTCCACCCGGAGCGCTCCCTTAACCACCGTGGTAGAGCAACCCTTTTGATTGTATCACCCACTACACCCTTTTAATATAAGCTTTCGGTCACTTGGGCCTGGGCCGCAGCAGTGGACAAGACATGGGCCGCTGGGCAGAAAGGCGTTCAGTGATGTTTTTTTCCTCTTTGTCTTTTCCATTTCCTTTAAGATTTTAACACAAAAGATTTAAAGAGGATTCAAAACAAGGCCGATTGAATTCAAACAAAGTTTGTAAATTATGTTTATTACATATGTAATAACATTAAATCTTTTCTCTGCAAAATAAATTTAGAAAACAAAATTTAATTACTAGAATGCCATTATGGTGTATTTAAAATGCGACCAAAATATCCAACATGACCCTTCTTAGCTAGGTGTTGAATCTTGCTAAACTCTTACTAGATCAATGATAAAATAGCTACTTTTGTATCTTAAAAGTATTTTTTCAAAATTTTATGAGCAAACTATGAAGTACCTGTAGTTCAAATTTGGACCGCTTCCAACTGAATCGGCAGATATTTGTCAATTTCTTGATGGGTGGCTATAAAACTTTTTCCATTCAAAAAACTTTTCAATTGTGCATAGAATATGGTATAATATGATTTAAATTTGTGGTGGTCCATTTTTGAAACTTATTTTTGGTAGATGCTTCACAAAATAACCCATTTGTTGTATTAAGAAAATGAAAAATGATTTTTTTGTGCAAAGAAAATTAATACTCCCCAAAGCAACTTTGTTTGCCATACCAAGATGCACACATGTACGCAAAATGGGGTCATTTGAACAAACTATGCCATGGTTATGGCCATAACTAGCTCATCTAGCTTGAAAGGCAGGAAACTTCATACGAGATAGCTCTTTTTTATGAACACTTTTTCAAAATGTTTCCAATATTCCAAGTTTGTTATTTTTCCTAGAAACTAGGTCAGATAACATGACACAACGCGAAGGTTTTGTATTTTTTTGATTTTTCTTGAATTTGTTATGCACATTTAAAAATGCGACCAAAATGGCGGGCGTGACCGCTCCTAGGTCGGGATAGAATCTTGCGAAACTCTTGATGGATCTCTGATAAAATAGATAATGGTGTACCTAAAAATAATTTTTTGAAAAAAACTTGAGCAAACTATGAAGCACCTGTAGTTCAAATTTGACCCGCTTCCAGCGGAATCGGCAAAATTTTGTCAATTTCTTGAGGGGTGTTCAAAAAACTTTTTCAATGCAAACAAATGAAGAATTATGCATAAAATATGGTATAATATGATTTAAATTTGTGGTGGTCCATTTTTGAAACTTATTTTTGGTAGATGCTTCACAAAATAACCCATTTTTAGCATTAAGAAAATGAAAAATGAATTTTTTATGCAAAAAAAATTAATACTCCCCAAAGCAACTTTGTTTGCCATACCAAGATGCATACATGTGCACAATATGGGGTCATTTGAACAAACTATGCCATGGTTATGGCCATAACTAGCTCATCTAGCTTGAAAGCCAGGAAACTTCATACGAGATAGCTCTTTTTTGTGAACACTTTTTCAAAATGTTTCCAATATTCCAAGTTTGTTATTTTTCCTAGAAACTATGTCACATAACATGACACAACGCGAAGGTTTTGTATCTTTTTGATTTTTCTTGAATTTGTTATGCACATTTAAAAATGCGACCAAAACGGCGGGCGTGACCGCTCCTAGGTCGGGATAGAATCTTGCGAAACTCTTGATGGATCTCTGATAAAATAGATAATGTTGTACCTAAAAATGATTTTTTGAAAAAAACTTGAGCAAACTATGAAGCACCTGTAGTTCAAATTTGACCCGCTTCCAGCGGAATCGGCAAAATTTTGTCAATTTCTTGAGGGGTGTTCAAAAAACTTTTTCCATGCAAACAAATGAAGAATTATGCATAAAATATGGTATAATATGATTTAAATTTGTGGTGGTCCATTTTTGAAACTTATTTTTGGTAGATGCTTCACAAAATAACCCATTTTTAGCATTAAGAAAATGAAAAATGAATTTTTTTGCAAAAAAATTTAATACTCCCCAAAGCAACTTTGTTTGCCATACCAATATGCACACATGTGCACAATATTGGATCATTTGAATAAACTATGCCATGGTTATGGCCATAACTAGCTCATCTAGCTTGAAAGCCATAAAACTTCATACGAGATAGCTCTTTTTTGTGAACACTTTTTCAAAATGTTTCCAATATTCCAAGTTTATTATTTTTCCTAGAAACTAGGTCACATAAAATGACACAACACGAAGGATTTGTATTTTTTTGATTTTTTTTGAATTTCTTATGCCGACTTCAAACTGCAACCAAAACGGTGGGCGTGACCGCTCCTAGGTCGGGATCGAATCTTGCCAAACTCTTGATGGATCTATGATGAAATAGATACTTGTGTACCTAAAAATGATTTTTATAAAAAAACATGAGCAAACTATGAAGCACCTATAGTTCAAATTTGACCCGCTTCCTGCTGAATCGGCAACATTTTGTCAATTTCTTGAGGGGTGTCTAGAAAACTTTTCCATGCAAAAAAATGGTGAATTGTGCATAAAATATGGTATAATATCATATAAAAATTTGGTGGTCCATTTTTGAAACATATTTTTGGTAGATGCTTCACAAAATAACCCATTTTTAGCATTAAGAAAATGAAAAATGAATTTTTTTTGCAAAGAAAATTAAAACTCCCCAAAACAAAGTTTATTTCCTATACCAAGATGCACACTGTGCATAATATGGGGTCATCTTAACAATTTTGGTGTTATATAAATGAATTGGAAATTATTTAGAAGGAAAACAACAAAAAAGACACAAAGTAACCAAACCTAGGAGCCAATCAGAGTTTAGGAATCCCCTTCCACAGATCTCCCCTAGAGAGCATCTTAACCGTCCAAATATTCCCATCCGACGCACCATCATGGTTTGTCCAAACCCTAGACCACCTCCATCCGCGCTCGATCCCACCCACGCCGCCATCACGTCTCCACGCATGGTCCAGTCGTCCCCGCAAACCCTAACCCTCTCTCCCTCTCCCTCTCTCCCCGCCACCACGCACAGTCCTTCATCTGATCCGATTGGATCCGATCTCGCCCATCTCCGCTCGATCACCGCGGGTGGCTGGTTGCAGGGGTCGTCTGGCTGGTGGCCGAGATGGACGGGGCCGCTGGGTGTGGCCTCGGGGTCGCCGGAGTCGCCCACTTCTTCCCTTCCATTCCTCCCGTCGGAAGCCCCCAGATCCAGCCTCCAGATCCACCCGATGCCGCCGGCCTCCCCAGGTAAGCCCGCCCCTGCCGTCCTCTTCTCCAAGCCGAGCGCATCCCGTGTCGCTCTGGCTCCCGATCAAATCGAGCAAACGCGCCCTTCTCCTGCCAAATTTCGATCTTGCGCCTCACGGGCGTATTGGTTTTGCAGGAAGCGTGCTCCCAAGGAGGGTGACTCCCACCACACCGCACCACACCAGCTCGCCGCGCCGCCCGCTACGACGAGATTCCGCGACTCCATCCCGCCCGCCGCCCCTGACCGCCGGAATCCCAAGCCGATCCACCAGCCCACCCGCCCGCCGGCGCGTAGGCTCCGCACTTCTATGCAGCTCAGGGCGATGGGGTGCGTCCAGTCCATGGCGAAGCAAAGGCAGCACCCGGCCGGCTACGAGGACCCCGTCCAGCTCACCTCCCAGACCGGATGTGAGCTCCCCTCCCCCTTCCTTTCCCCCCCCTTCCCACGCAAATCCAGCTTCGGGTGATTGGGATTCTGGAAAATGGAATATGCTAGTAGGTGCTAACTAAGGATCCCGTAGATACTACTCGAGGCAGAACGAGTAATAATCTGACTAGTACAGCTTACCGTATTATATTTCACACTACTACTAGTAGGTACTATGTGCTTTGATATGGTGTTCATGTGCCATGTGCTTGCCTCCTGGCTCGTGGATTTCTGACCTGGTAATAATCTGACTAGTACACCAAGGCTGCATTATCCGTGCTGCTCCTCATCTTCATGATCTGTGTTGTAGGTAGGTCACTTTTCTCCTCTACATGCTTCTTGTATGCATCAAATATTTTGGAGCTGTTTATATCATGTTCAGTAAGTGTTATATTGGGCAATTGTAAGAATGAGGAGTAGTTTAATTGTGTTTCATACTTTGAGAATCTTCTAGTTGGTACAAGTGCTCTGCTTGGTACATTGTAAGAGGTCAGGAGCTGTTTATATCCTGTTCAGTAAGCTTGGGCAATTGTAAGAAGTGAGGAGCTGTTTATATCCGTGTAAGATGTGCTATTATCTAAGTGTCTCCATCCTTCTCCTTTAACTAGTGCTCTTTGTGCTGCTTGCTGTAGAGTAATGTTAGTGCTGCTTGTTGTAGAGTCCAATCTAAATTGCATTGATAAAACAGTAATTAAGTTAATGTTTGCTGAAACTAGGTGCAAGCATTTGCTTCTTCTGATCCTTAGTGCTCACAATTTGCGGATGCTTTTGGGTTATGCTGCTAGCCGTTGCTTACTTGCTTAGTTTGTTTTATTATGTGGTCACTTGGTCAGGAAAAAGAATGTTGTAAACTCCTGATGTTGTATTAGTCTTCTAGAAATACTAGAGTAGTTCAAATAGGTAGGTTTATTTTGTTTCAATGCAGAGGTCATATATAATTGCTGATTACCTTGCAGTATGTCTACAGTAAATTGTCTGGTTCTTTCTGTTATGATCGGATGTTTAAGTGTTTTGATGGTGCAAGTTCTGAGTGTAAGAATTCATTGCCAGATTATCTCTAATACAATCAGAGTTATATATAATTTTTTTTGCTGAGTGCAAGTTCTGAGTTACACGTGTGTTGCTGATCTGTTTCACAGGTGTCTCTGTCTGAGATATGATTTGTTACTGAAGATGCTTACAACTATATGCTCACTTGTATCAATTATTAACTATGAAATTTATGTATGTTAAATTAATAGATATACTTGTGTTTGTAAATTGTATAGATAGCAATTAAACTAGGGAGGACAAACTGTGTATAACTTGATATACTTAAGTTTGTCTTCCTTCCATTCATATACTTTGGTTGTTGATTAATTGTGTTAATGTGCGTTCCTGAGTCTCCCAGGAACTAGTTAGTGGGTCCTGTGCAGTTATGCTTCTGCTTTTAATAGGTCTCAAATTTTCTGTTTGGCAAAGAAAGGAACAGATTAACTGAAACATGATGCTTATTTCAAGCTTTTGTTTATTTGCAGACGTGAAGGGAGACATGATGCCTACCCATGTGCTGAAACGCATCAACCACGGCCATGGCAATGCAGCGGTGCTTTCTTCTCCAGATTAGATAAGTGTTTGGTTTAACCTGTTCTCTTTACATGTTTCTATGACATTCTTCTTTGATTGTGGCTTATTTATATGTTTTGAAGTGACTATGATTAAGTTCGGCCATTGTATGATTCCAGTCAAATAGTGATAGAATGAACAATATCGAGTTGTAAGCACAATGGTACTATTAAAAGTAGCGTGTTATCTTTAAATCTGTGAGTATCTGTGTTGATCAATATCTTGAAATTCTATACATAGGATTTTTGCGACAGTATACCTGGACATGGTGTAGGCTTGTGTTTAGTAATCCATGTTATATCTCTCACTCATTCAAACTGGGCGCGTAATGCAACAAACTGTTCAGCTATATATTAAACTAAAATCAAATAAAAATGAGTGTTACATTGTGTTGGTACTAACCAAATTAACCTACAATCTGGAGGTAAGTTAGATTCTTCTTTACTAAGTATTTTTAGCAGAAAGAGTTGATGTTTTGCCATATAAGCTTGCTGACATGATGCGTACTCTGGATTTGGCAGGTTGCTAAGGCGTTGGTGGAGGGGGAGTGGTCATGATGATGCAGTAGCAAGAAGACATCCTGTAGGTTGCGAGGCGATTTTGGCTGGCTGGATCATTACTTTGGCTATGTTGCCTGTTGTAGGAGTAGGATATATAGTCGTTCAGTGGGTTAATATTATTGTGGCGTTGATGTTGTATGTTGCCTGATGTTGTATGCATCTGATTTGTGGAAATACTGTAATAGGCTCTTATTAAAAGAATTTCATTTATTTATCTGTTTTGATCAAATTATCTGGTGCTTAATTATTGTCAACTTGTTGGAATACAAAACCTGGCAAGTGGGACCTGACCAGTGGGACCAGTATGATAATACGAACTGACAAGTGGGACCAGTGCGAGAATTGACAGGTGGGACCAGCCCAGTAAAAAATTAACTGTAGAAAATAGAAAAAGGATGTAAAAAAGCTATACAGCGCAATAGAGATATTGACCAAAACAAGGCCAAGGCCCAGGGAAAAAAGGCTAGACTTATTTGGCTTGGCCCATATAGATCACTGAAATAAATTGGGCTGATTTCGATTTACATGTCTGCCACGTGTACGCCACCTGTATTCCACGTCGGATTGCTGATGTGGCCTCCTGCCACGCGTATGCCATGTCGGATTGCTGATGTGGCCTCCCCAATTTGCCCATGACGATATTATATCGTCATAAGCATTATGATGGTTCAATATTGTCATAGACGGTTATGACGATCTTAGTGAATTCGTCATGTTCGATCATCAACGACGCCCCGTTTTTGACGATCATTTTTTCGTCATAAAATCGTCATAGATCAACCATTATGATGATCTAGTGATGAATTTTGAGCGTCAGTAGTCAACACATTTCTTGTAGTGCAAGGGGGCCATGCTCAATGAGCACCCGGATGGAGAGCTACGGTGGCTTATCAGGGCGAGTTGCCGTGGCAAGAAGGGAGATCTAAGTTCTCCAAGGATCAAGTTTGAGCTTGTGGAGAACACTTGGGCCGATGGTTTGGTAAGAGGTATGCAGGAGATGCATGCCCGCTTGTGCGGACTGCATGTGGAGGAGGTCCAGGGGGAGCACTTTAGGAACTTTGCTCGGCGTGATGCGGAAGGGCGTCCCGCAAACATGCCAGGGCAAAATGAGCCGAGTACCTATATCGATCACATGGACTTATTGTTGTACTCCACTCAGCAGGAGGCAGATCGTGCCCGTACCAAGGCCAACCTTGAGCACTTCGCACTTGTAGAGGCGAGAAGCACTATCAGGATCCTTGCTCGGGATCGCAAGAGCCTTCGTCGCCAGCGCGATGAGAGAGATCAGACCATTGAGGAGTTGAAGGCCAATGTGGCTGAGCTGACTGAGTACATTGAGGATCTAGAGAGCCACCTCGGTGAGGAGGAAGGCATTGACCTCCGCAAGGAGGATAATGCCCTCGTGAGTGACGAGGATGACTTCATGGAGGACCTTGATGATCAGGAAAATGATGAGGATGCGGGATTCATTGAGGATGATGAGGAGGAAGACCCCGAGGAGCCCGATGTTTAGACTGGAGATCCCCGTGTTATCTAGTTATGAGTTTACTTTAAGTCACTTCGTGTAGGTGTGAGTTGTATCCCCTCTCTAGTAGACGAGTCGCAATGGTTTGATGTAAACCATTTGTAATGTGTGAACTCGTATGTGTGGTATGTTTGATGTTTGTTGAATGAAATATGAATTTGGCCCTTAAGGCCTTAGTAAGACAAAATTGCATCATCCATGTTACATTTAAATCTTAGTAATTAGTTGTTCCCTCTTGTCTTACACACATTATCTTCAGATGCCGCGAGTACCCCCACCCCCGAACCCGGAAGTGGCACAACTGCTAAGGTTGATCATGGAAGACCGGGAAGCAGCCCGAGCTGAGCGCCAAGCTAACTTGGCCACTCTTCAGCAGCTAACCCAGATGGCAATGAACCACAACAATGGAAATGGAAATGGCCATGGTGAAGGAGATAACAATGGCCATGGTGATCACCGATCCAAGTTAAGGAGTTTCCAAAACACCAACCCACCTATGTTCACTAAGTCTGAAGAACCCTTAGATGCGGATGACTGGCTTCACACTATGGAGAACAATTTGGCAGTCGCCGAAGTTGGCGAAAATGAGAAGGTCTTGTACACCACCCACTATCTTGCTGGAGCCGCAAGAGCTTGGTGGGATAGCACTCGTGCAATGCAAGCCCAAGGGTATGTGATGCCTTGGGAGGAGTTCAAGAGCAAGTTTAGCAAAGCCCATGTTCCTTTCGGATTGGTTAAAAGGATGAGAGATGAGTTCAGAAATCTGAAGCAAGGTTCCCTATCGGTGGTTGACTACCGTGACAAGTTCCTTACCTTGTCTAGGTATGCCCCAGATGACACCAACACAAATGAGAAGAAGCAAGAGAGGTTTCTGAATGGACTTCATGATGAGATGCAATGTGTCTTGGTCAGCATTCCCTTTGCAGACCTGGAGTCCTTGGTGGACTCTGCCATTCAGATGGAAGGCAAACTCAAGCAAGCTGCGGAGAACCGCAAGCGCCGTCTGATGTATCAAGGCAACTCAAGCAACTCGCAGAAGCCAAGGGGAAATCCACCTATGGGTTTTGCCCCTAGACCTATGAGGCCATCTGCACCTGCTCCACGTCCCAACTTCCCCAACCGTCCGACCGGCAACAACTTTAACCGTGCACCTCCAAGACCTAATGGCAACAACTTCAACCCCAATACTCCTAGGCCAAATGGCGCACCTGCGCTGCCCAAGTCTGGTGACAAGTCGGGTGTTACCTGTTATGAGTGCAGACTCAAAGGGCACTACTCCAATGAGTGCCCGAAGAAGCTGAATGATGCATCCAAGACCCCTGCTCCTGCTCAGCAACAACGCCATGTTGGAAATGGCAAGAATTATCCACCAAGGAACCAGCCTCACCCTCGAGGCCGTCTGAACCACATGAATGTTGAAGAAGCTCAGGAAGCAACCGACGTTGTGCTTGTTCTGTTCCCTGTTAATTCCGTTCCTGCAAGAGTTCTGTTTGATTCTGGAGCTTCACACTCGTTTGTTACTAAGTTATTTGTTGATAAAAGTGGACTTCAACCAACCCCCATGAAACATGCCATGTTAGTACAAATACCTGGGTCAACAACGAGGGCTGAGTGGAACTGTTTGGCAGTTCCCATAGAAATTCATGGAATAGCTTTCTTAGCCAATTTGATAGTGTTGGGAACTAAAGGTTTGGAAGTAGTTCTTGGTATGAATTGGATGTCTTCCCATCAAGGAGTGATAGATTGTGCCAAGAAGACCATCACCATGAAGAGTAGCACGGGAATTGTAGTAAGGCATGTGTTCGTAAAACCACGCCAAACCACCAGATGTCATAAGAGTATCTCAGGACTAACTCTAGAGCAAGTTCCCATCGTCTGTGAATACCCGGATGTTTTTCCCGATGAGCTACCCGGAATGCCACTAGATCGGGATATTGAGTTTGTCATTGAGCTTATCCCCGGAACTGGATCTATAGCCCAACGACCCTATCATATGAACCCAGCTGAACTAGTGGAGTTAAAGAAGCAATTGGATGACCTTTTGAGTAAGGGATTGATTCAGCCAAGTTCATCTGCTTGGAGATCACCCGTCTTGTTTGTGGATAAAAGTGACGGTTCCAGCCGACTGTGCACTGATTACCGCAAGATAAATGATGTGACCATCAAGAATAAGTATCCTCTCCCAAAGATAGATGATCTGTTTGACCAATTGACTGGAGCTCAAGTCTTCTCAAAGATAGACCTTAGAACTGGATACCATCAACTGAAGATCCGTGCAACCGATATACCCAAAACAGCCTTCACTACCCGATACGGATTGTATGAGTACACCGTAATGTCCTTTGGATTAACCAATGCCCCTGCCTATTTCATGAATCTCATGAATAAGGTTTTCATGGAGTTTTTGAATAAGTTTGTTGTTGTCTTCATTGATGACATTCTTATCTACTCCAAGTCTGAAGAAGAGCATGCAACCCATTTGAGATTAATCTTAGAGACTCTGAGAGAGCATCAGCTATATGCCAAGTTCAGTAAGTGTGAGTTTTGGTTGAAGGAAGTTGGATTCTTAGGCCATGTATTATCAGCTGGAGGAATATCAGTAGACCCAAAGAAGATCAAATCAGTCATGGAATTGGAAGCCCCTACCACTCAAACTGAAGTTAGAGGTTTTCTCGGATTAGCAGGATATTACCGCAAATTTGTTGAAGGGTTTTCAAGCATTGCCAGACCCATGACCCAATTGTTGAAGAAGGACAAGAAGTTTGAATGGACCCCTAAGTGTGAAGAAAGTTTTCAGGAGCTCAAGAAGCGATTGGTAACCGCCCCCGTCCTAACCATGCCCGATATCACCACGAACTTTGATGTCTATTGCGATGCTTCCAAACTTGGACTTGGTTGTGTATTAATGCAAGAAGGCAAGGTCATAGCTTACCTCTCCCGGCAGCTTCGACCTCATGAAGAAAACTATCCAACCCATGATCTGGAGTTAGCAGCCGTACACTAGTGGGAAAAGGCTTATAGATAGATATTTTATCAGTGGAGCATATTTTTCAATATGCTCCACTAGTATTTACTAGTGGCGCATTTTGTAATATGCTCCACTGATAAAAACATTACTAGTGGCGCATTACTTCCAAAATGCGCCACCAATAATACTGTGGGACCCACCAGGAGGGTCGTCGACAAAATATCTTGACTTATCAATGGCGCATATTGCAAATGCGCCACACATATTTGATCCATTAGTGGCGCATATAGTGAATAATGCGCCACCAATAAGTCTGTGGGACCCAGCTGGGCCCCACTGGCCTGACCCTGCCAGAGTTATGCGTGGCGCATATGGCAATATGCGCCACTGATAAATAAAATATCAGTGGCGCATATTTCCATATGCGCCACGCATAACTGGTGGGCCCACACCTCTGAAAAGGTGGCAGCCTTATTGGTGGCGCATTTTTTTCAATATGCGCCACTGATAAGGTAGGCCAGATCTATAAGTTGGCAGCCCCACCACCACCATTTCATTCTTCTTCATCCAACACCAAACTAGATCTAGGTCGTCCTGCTCCTCCCCACCACCTCAATTTCTCCATTCTTGTCTCCATTCTTGGTTTTTAAACCTACTTTGCTCCATAGTTTTGAGAGGGGATGCCTCTCTAAGTTGTAGATCTACTAAACCAACTAGGTGAGTTGTTTGAGGACATGCATGTGTGGATGTTTTGTGTGGCCGGTGGACGTCTCGCGTGCGGTGTACACGCATGCATGCATGCTTGTGTGTGGTGCATGAATGTTTACAGGTGACGAAGAAGCAAGAGCATATTGCTTGCTATGGTGTGGTGGATGTTTGCCGAAATGTTGATTAACTTCCGTTTCGACAAATTTTTGCACTACCCATACGTCCTATTTTTAGGAGAGGTCATGTCGAATTTTTCTGGCGACCATGCATGCATGCATATGTGTGTGTGTGTGTGTGTGAGTGCATGATGATGTGTGATTCATAAGGTACTCTCTTTTCTCTATACCACGCAGACAACCATGGTCAGACACATGAGCGAAGGTCAAGTGGCTAGATACAAGGAACGCGCGGTGGCCGACATGAGGATGAACAAGAGGACCCACATAAGATGTCCGTGTCGAAAATGCAAACTCGGGAGCTTACTTGACCCTGATTCCACAGACCTGGAGAGTCACCTGCTCACGCGTGGTTTCATGCCCGGCTATGATTCTGAAGATGACGAGGACGTCAACAATGGTGTTTCTGAAGACGAGGGCGTACATGATGATGATCACGAAGGAGATGGCAGCGGCGGACATGATGATGATCCACACGAAGGAGATGGCGGCGACGGACATGATGATGATCATCACGAAGGAGATGGCGGTGACGGATATGATGATGATGGAGAAGATGCGACGTCGACGGGCACACAGACACGACTAACCTCAGCCTTGCAGGACCCACATGTTCAGGAACTGCTCCTCAAGGAGACGAGCAATGCGAAAGCTGCTGCCAGAGAGAAAGCCAAGCTGGAGCAGATGGAGATTGACGGGAAAACTCCGTTGTTTCCTGGGTGTCGACCCGAGGATACACGCTTGAGCGTCATGCTCAAGGCTCTAGAGATGAAGGCGGAAAGCAAATGGACCGACGTAAGCTTCAATAAAAATATGAGATTCTGGCTAAAACGTCTTCCCAAGGGAAACACGTGTCCAACTAATATCGAGGAGGCCAAGAAAATCGTGTGCCCTCTGGACATGCCGTACGTTAAGTACCACGCCTGCATCAATGATTGCGCACTTTATCGGGATGAGTACGCGGAGAGAACCACATGTCCGGTGTGCGGCCAAGGACGATACAAGATAGGGAACAAGAAAGTACCTCGGAAAGTGGTATGGTACTTCCCTATCACTCCCCGTCTGCAGCGGTATTTCGTAGACCCTAAGGAAGCAAAGCTCATGCGATGGCACACGGATAGGAAGAAGACCGAAGATGATCCGCATAAGGGCAAGATCCTGACACACCCTTCGGACGCATATTGCGGTAAGCGATTCTGTCAAACTGACAGCCTTTGCGGTATTTGACTAAGTGTCAAATATGCGTGGCGCATATTGCGCATAATGCGCCACGCATAGTTGACACTTAGCCACATAACGTTTTGGTCGGCCGATCGATCTCCTTCTTCCCCTCTCATTTCCCCCGCGCCTAACCCTAGCCCTTGCTCGCTGCCGCAATCCTCGCCGTCGCTAGCCCTTGACCCTGCTGCCCCTCTCCAAGCCGTCGACCCTGCTGCCCCTCTCCAAGCCCTCGACCCTGCTGCCCCTCTCCAAGCCCTCGACGGCAAGCCGTGCCGCCTCTCCAAGCCGCTGATCCGCCGCAGAGCAGCGGCTGATCCAGATCAAGCGCCCGCCGAGGAGAAGGAGCTAGCGCCCGCCGAGGAGGAGGAGAAGCCGCTGGCGCTGACCACCTGCAGGAGGAGCCGGACCAGGAGGAGAAGTCGCCGGCGTCGACCACTCCATCGTCGCCAAGTACATCCTCCAGCCCTTCTGGTCGCGATTCGTCCACCTCTTCCCGCTCTGGTTCCCGTAAGCACCCACCCTCGCTCGCCTGACTCCCTCCCTGCTCTGTTTCCTTCACGAGCGCTCCTCACGCGTGCGCGCTCCCTTGATCCGTTCCTCTGCCAAGCTCAACGCGCAATGCATAGGATGTTCTTAGGAGTGTCTCTGTGATCTGATTCGAATACATCTTAGAACTGATAACTGTTGAGTTGATGACAACAGAAGCTGCAAGGACATTCTTAGATAGTATAACATAATGCAGTGGTGAGTTTTAGGCAATGTCTGAGCACCAAGATTGTAGAGGAATGCACTCTGCTTCATATGAAAATGAGCTTCATCATCAGTCATATCAAGTAATTAGTCAAATAGTCAAATAACTGGGCTGTCCAAATTTATGTTTGACAAGCAATTAGTCAAATAAAATGTGGTTCATGTTACACAAGACAGAAACCATTAGATAAGTATTTACAAAGCACTTCCTTATAATGTGATAATTATGGTCAAAACTTTGTGTTCTGTGGACCAGAGGCAGTAGCTCCCAAATTCAAGCTGACAAGCCTTTGCATTTTCCACTTCATCCTTGCTAACCACCTGAAAGCAATGCATGTGCATTATTGCATACCGTGAGAATCTAGTTTTATACTATAGATGATTGTGGTACACATAAGCTAACTTGCTTGAACCTGGTGATGCCCAGTCAGGTTTGTTTTGCCAAATTGAGTCCTGGAGTACTTTATATGAGGATCCTCACTGAAATAGACTACAAGTTAGTTATGGATAATTCAAAATCTATATAAAGTTGTTCTGGTTCTGACAGCTGACAGTACAATTTTTAAAAGACTGTTGAAATAGAATTCTATGTGTTTGAGATGCAATCGGCTTTCCCTGGTCAATACTCATGGACAACACACAGCTTCTCGGGTAACTGCTCTACTGTTGGTCAGCTATCTCTATGCCTTTAAGGTCCCACCAATGGGTGTCTGTATAAACCATGTACTATAATTTCTGCTCAGTTCAGCATGTCCTTGGGTTAATTTGTCTGAAACTAGAACCTTGACTAACAGAAACTCTTGGCTAACAAGGGTACACCGTCTTGTTGCAAACTACACACTTGTCTTGCGTTCCAACAAACATGCTAGAGAATCTGCTGCTTGTCTGGGCCTGCATTTTTGTAGTATAAGTGTAACAACTTTAATTCTAAGCATATGCTTCAACCACACAAAAAGGCATGCCCTACAGGGGCTCAATACTAAACTGCAACAGAAGCAATACTCAGTGTCAGTTCAGTTAGGTTTCAAAGATGTAGCTTTAGCAGCAAACAGAAAACGATGGTACACAAACTAGTATCATGTAGCATAAAATTCTCAAAAAAAAGTATATCTTTGGCTTTATTGCTAGTTCAACTCCCTAGTAGTACATTGTTATAAGTGTGCAGAGGCATGTAGCATAAAATTCTCAAAAAATTCTCCATGAATTGCTGTCCATGGTCTAGTCTAACAACCCTAGTTTGCTTTATCAGCCGGATTGTGCTCATGATTTGTGCTAGTAATAATGAGGTGTGCTCGCATCATGGTTCCAATCTAAATATTTAGTTTGCATTTGTGTTACCAGATGTTCTATTTCGGAGGCCAGTAAAACTTTGAAATCTTAGCTTGGTTCCAATCTAAATATGTCTGTCATAAGTCATAACAGCAATATCTTAATATCTTAATTTTTAGGGTGATTGTGCCAATCTGAATATTGAGTTTGCTTTTTTTTTGTTACAAGGTGTTTTGTTTATTTTGAGGCCAGTTAAACTTTCAAACCTTGGTTTCCACTTTGATAAAAATTGAAATTTTGGAATTCGCTTGTTTGCTAGGTGTTGTTTCATACTAGCTAGGTTCAGTCTTAGTATTCAGATCTTTGTACCCTTATGCAGCAGCACCTTAGTCTTGCAAATACAAGTCGTTTAGGACTTGGTTCCTGGCAGCTCGTGTTGTTTAGCTACAGAAGCTTATTCCATCTGAGTTGCTAATTAGGAGTTTTCTTTCACTACTCTAAACAGCAGTAGGTACACAACTGTCAAGGCCAGTGTATAAACCTGTATAGTATACCTTGCTTCACTGTTGACTAAGTAAAATTTGTAAATAGAAAGGAACAAACTGTTTCATGTTTATTCTGGAAATTGAGCACCTGATGTACTGATATTTTGCCAACTCTAAATATGTACGTTTTGTACTTGTTTATATTCCTGTTGCTTTCCTGCTGCTGCTGCTTTGCTGATGCTACCTGCTGTTGCTGCTTTGCTGCTGCTTTCCTGCTGCTGTTGCTTTCCTGCTGCTGCTGCTTTGCTAATGCTACCTGCTGCTGCTGATGCTACCTGCTGCTGCTGCTTTGCTGATGCTACCTGCTGCTGCTGCTTTGCTGTTGCTTTCCTGCTGCTGCTGCTTTGCTGCTGCTGCTTATATTGCTGGAATATGTGTAAATGTGAATTGCTACAGGTTATTTGTAAATGAGTTGCCCATTTCTCCCGAAATGTCGATTTGATTCCGTTTCGGTTGAGAAATGGGCACTCCTAGGTCAAAAAAACAGCAAAGGTCATGCCGAATTTTTCGGTCGACTCTAGCTTAATTAATTATTGTACTAATTAAATTATTACATATTTTGTATGAAGTGCCGACATGTCGAGCGGAGACAAAGACGTTGGGGCTGGCCCTTCTCAGCCCATGAGCGTCGAAGAAGAAGCAAGAAAAGCCAACCTAAAGTTTTGGCGGCTTGGCGATGACTTGAGCGGGTCCGACGAGGAGGCCGAAGAAGCTGCGGCCGATGAAGTTGGCGAGGAGGCCGAAGGAGGTGCAGCCGATGAAGTTGACTCGGAGTCCGAATATGACTTCGAGGCCGAAGAGGCCGAAGATGACGACGCGGGAAGCAGCAATGGCGACGAGGAGGATGACTTAAGTAGTCATGGTGGCAGTGACCGCATGGACGTCGGTGGATCGGACGCCGCCGCTAAGAAGAAGAAGAAGAAGAAGGAAAGGCAGGATCGGACGCCGCCGGTACTCGGCACCAAGCTCGAAGAGTTCACGTATGTGAAACCGAGTGGCCAACCCGTGGAGCCTGCGAAGCTTGCCGCTGGGTACGGCTTGCAGCTTGGGTGCATCGTGCGGGAGAGCATGAGCATCAACCAGAAGAACATAAGAGCTAAGGGCAATACGCGGTTGCGCGAGCTACTCATTGAGAAGCTTCACAACCGGTACCAGTTCCCAGAGCCGTTCAATAACAAGAAGCTCAAAGGGAACAAGGTCAACAAGTTAGCCCTCACGAGGATGAGCACTGCCTTGAGCAGCTGGAGAAGTCGAGTGAAGAAGAGAATTCTCGCCGGCAAAAGTTGGGAGGAGATAAAGAAGGCCGAGCCGATGCTCGACGAAGATGAGTTCATCAAGTTCAAGGATGCGTGCCTCACTCCGGAAGGTATCGAATGGACCGAGTGGGGGAGGCATATGCGGGACCTCAACATAGGTAACCAACGCTGCGGAGGCGGCGGTTACCGAGGAAAGAAGACCATTTGGGCAAAGGAGGACGCCGAGTATGCCCGTCTAGGGAAAGAGAACCCGTGGCACAAATTCACGGATGAGCAGGTGATGCAGTTTGTCCGTGCCCGCTACTATCTCCACCCCGAACTCAAGGAATTCGTTACCGACGACGATGATGTGAGGAAGTTCCAGAAAAAGCTGGTAAGGAATTTACCGCGCATCTCGATCGAGTCGATATGCGTTCTAAATTTCTAAATGGCCATGTCTTTCCTTCTCTGCAGAGAATCGAAGAAAGATCTTGTGCTTCAAGTTCGGGCTCATCCCAGGGGTCGACGGCGGACCCGCGGTGGGACACGCCCTTCAACAGGGCGATAAACGTGATCAAGGGGAGAGCCAAGTCCTTGCCGCCGACTTCAGCTGGCCGCGTGGCCGGCTATGGTACGTACGACAAGGTTGGCGACTTCAAGAAAGAGGACCCCGAGGCGAAGAAACAGAGGAAGGCCGCGGCAGCGGCGGCGGCGGCGGCTGCGGCCGCCGCCGCAAATGAAAGACGCGAAGTTGAAAAGCTCCGGGAGCAGATGCCGGACCTGATCGCCCAGCAAGTGCAACAGAGGCTCCGCGAGATCATTCCCGATGAGCTGTGGGAGGGGCTTGCTGCTTGGAATGCGGCAGGTCGACGAGGGGCGCTAGTGGTGCCCAGCATCTCCGGCAGCAACTCTATCCAGCACGTGTCGCCGGATGTGGTGACTCCAGATACCGCCAACGTCGAGGAGGCGCAGCCGGCGGCCGCTCCGGTGCCCCCTCCCGCCGTCGCCAACATGACCGCGCACCCGGAGGTCGCTCTGGTGACACCACCTCCCGGCAATGCCAACACCGAGCAGCCGATCGCACCGGTGCCTCCTCTCGCCATAGCTAAGGCGCAACCGATTGTGCTTCGTCGTAAGGCATCTCGGCGGGAGAATGATACCGGTGTCTCGACATTAGCCTAGCTCAACGCCATCTCCAAGGTAATGACTCCGGCCAGCACATTTCATTTCCTTTGCCTTCGATGACTATATAGCTATAGCCAGCGACATCTCATGATATGAATGCAAAACTTGTTTTCCCACAGGACACACCTTGCACACTTTTGCATTTCGTGGACGGCGAGCTGAAGGATGTTGCTAAGGGCACAATCATTCAGCCAAATAGCACAGTCATGCATCATAAGGATATGGTATCAGCGGTGTTCAAGGTCCGGCTGGCTCGGGTGTTGCCGGGATGCGAAGACATTGATCCCCCAACCCAACCTCAAGGCGCCGATGAACATAAGACCCTTGCGGGTTGCTTCGGCTGGGTCTTGACATGGCCGAAGACCCAGATTCGGCTTGTGAAGGAACAACAAGTTACTCAGCCGCCACGCATGGAAAAAGTTACTGAGCCAACGCCATGTTCGGCACCAGTTACTGAGCCACCGCCACGTATGGCGCCACCGCCTCGGCGGCCACAACAAGTTGTCTCCGCCAACACCTCCCGTCACCAGAAGTTGTTGGCCGCCGCTTTACCGCAGCCACCACCAGCACCACATGGCAAGGCCGTCGCTGCATCATACCCAGTACTGGTTGAGGACATCAACGATGATGATGATGACAACCCAGATGACTGGCTCAACACCGGCGCCACCGACTCTCTGTTCATGCCAAACATGCTGGAAGAACCCTACCGTGTCCGTGAAGATCCAAATGCTCGCACCAAAGCATGCACGCGTTTGGACTTCCATGGTGCCCTAGAGGAGACGCCTCCGGATGCTGGCGCCGCTGATCCTAAAGTCCATACGGGAAATATTTTTAGCCCCAACACACTCCATAAGGTGGTGAGCGGCGGTGATCAGTTGGCAACCGGCTGTGGTGAGCAGTTGGAAACCGGTGGTCGCATCCAGAAGAAGCACCACCGGAAGAGGACCAAGAAGGATAAGCCGTCTGCGAGCCAGCAGCCTATCGGTCCGAAGAGGCCCAGGGTTCACGATGACCCGATGTCACAACCCGCTAAGGGCACCTTGCAGGGCATAATTCATGAAGCTAGAAAACCGATCATGACTGAGGAGCAGGTCGCCCACGCGAGTGGAGCGATGGTGAGCCTTATGCACGGTATCCTGTATCTGGAGGAGGGCCTTGTTAAGGAAACAAATCCATCGTACCCGGTTTTCCCGGTGAAGGTTCCAGCGGACGTGGGCTTCGTCGATGATCACCCCGCGGATATCTTCTTCATATCGTACGAGGACGTCTTCAAGCTTTTCAACGCCAAACGGCTGGACTATAACTTGGTCCGCCTATACGCGCTCCAGCGGGCGATGAAGGTCAACAGAGAGGAGAACCCTGGCGTCGCGATAGCGGACCCCTACTACATGCGTGAAGACATGTTGATGAATCCAGCGAACCGTTCCAGAGCAAAGGAGTACCTCCAAAACTTCCTGCTGGACAACAAGAGTAAAAAAGACATACTTCTTCCTTACTTCCCCGAGTAAGTGCACACTCACTCGGCCGCCGTAATAACTTGTCATTTCTTAGCTCCTTTTCCAACATTCTTTCGTTTCAACTGTTTTGCGCAGAGACATATACTGCACATTGATCCTCGTTGCCCCGAGGTACTCGGTAGCCGTCTACTTAGACTCGGGGAGTGAGGGAAAGACAAAAAACTACGCCTACATCAAGGGTGTTCTAGATGATGCTCTCGAGGGATACGCCAGGAAGGGAGGCGACTTCAGGAAGGGGGCGGAAAATGTCAAGGACGGCAGACACATGTTCAAGCACGTAATCAAGTTCCCCTGCGTCAAGCAGCCGCCTAACAGTGTCAAGGAGGCCTTCTACGCCCTCCATCACATGCGGGCGATCATCCAGAACGAACACAGGCTTACAACGCCAGCTAGTGTCCGAGGATGGGCCGAAGAGCATGCAAGGATCGAGGACGCTGAACTTAGGGACGACTTCTTCCGCATCCAGAATCAGATTGCGACTATCTTGCAAGAAGATGTCATCACAAGGGGCGGAACCTTGTCCTACGCCAGACCGTTGGCTAAGCGCGAGATTGAAGACCGGTTACAGAAACAGCGTGACACTAGGACATGGACAACGAAAGATTGCTACAAACCGTTCCCGGAGCCATGCCAACCAAAGTCTTCATGATTCTTCCTAGTCGTTTAAGCGTGTATGTCAATCGTATGTGCTTGAGTCATAAACTTTACCGTCTGCAACTCATTCCGGTGTGTGTGTGTGTGAGGTGTAAACTTATAACTTGCCTTAGTCAAAAGCATCGTTGTTGGACTTATTTACTTTTGTATGCGGGATCCTATATAACTAAGAAGTTCACCCCCACTAACCTATTTCTCTCAACATGCAACCTATAACTAAGAAGTTCACCCCCACTTATTTACTTTTTTGTGATGCACAAATCACAGATAACATTTATTTTTTCTATGTATATGTAGTATACCTATTTGGTGATACTATATTTTATATGCTATTTGATATTAAAGTGTGCCTTATTATGATATCATTTTGTTTGTACACATGGGAGTGTACTTCCTGATGTATAGATCCTTGGGTTATTTGTTATATCGTCCTGGTTCACTCTTTGTATATATGATCTTTATTTCACTCCAACTTAAATAATTCATATTTTATTTTGTATCATATGTAACTCTTTTCTTATAGCTTGAATACTATATATATGGCTTTGTCTACAGAGATGCCGAGATGCTACGTGGTGTACAAAGGATGGGTACCAGGAGTCTACGATGAGTGGGAGGATTGTTAGAAGCAAGTGAACAAGTTCAGCGGCAACTCCTACAAGGGGTATCCAACGAGAGCGCTAGCGGAAGCTAGGTGGAGGATCCACCTCCTAGGAGAGCGGAGAAACAACCGGATGAAGACCTTGATGATCGTGCTCCCGGCGATCTTGCTCACCATTGCGGGTGTAGTCTACTCGGTCTTTTGGTGAGATGTGTAGTGTGTGTAATGCGTAATGTGTGTAATGCATGGACTTGGGCTATATATGCTCTAACACTTGTAATATTCGGAACTTTGTCACTATATTATGGATCTGATTGTTTGTGATGATGTATTTGTTTTGTACTGTATGCTGTGTATTCTGGTATACCTATATATATTTTTGTGCATTGCTGTCTATAAATACCAGAAAATATTAGTTTTTTTTGGTCCTGCACGAAATATTAGTGGCGCATATCACAGGTATATTGGTGGCGCATTAGCTATTGGTGGCGCATATAGCAATATGCGCCACGCATAAGCCCTCTAATGGCGCATATGCTATATGCGCCACCAATAATCAGATTATGCGTGGCGCATATAGTGATGCGCCACCAATAAACTATTATTGGTGGCGTGGCATGGGTGGCGCATACCATATGCGCCACGCATATCAAAAATAATGCGCCACCTATAAGCATTTTTCCACTAGTGGTAGTTCTAGCTTTGAAGACCTGGAGACACTATCTTATGGGTAACCGTTGCGAAATCTATACTGATCACAAGAGTTTGAAGTATATTTTCACCCAGAAGGAGTTGAACATGAGGCAAAGAAGATGGATAGAGTTGATCAAGGATTATGATCTGGAAATTCATTATCACCCCGGTAAGGCCAATGTAGTGGCCGATGCATTAAGTAGGAAGCCATGCACCTTGAATATGATGATCAAGGAGGAGCAACCTATGTTGCACCAAGAGTTTGAAAAGTTTGGATTGGAACTAGTCAGTCAAGGATTCTTAGCCAACCTGGAGTTTCAACCCACCTTGATGAGCCAAATCAAAGAAGCCCAGAAGGGAAATGAGAGTATTGACGGAATTAAGCGCAGAATTAGTTCCAGCAAGGTGCCAGGATTTGAAGAAGATGATCAAGGAGTTCTTTGGTATAAAGGACGTATTTGTGTGCCTGCAGACTAAGAATTGAAGGAAGTTATTATGAAGGAAGCCCATGAGACACCTTACTCCATCCACCCCGGTGGAACTAAGATGTATCAAGATCTGAAGGAGAAATTTTGGTGGCATGGGATGAAGCGTGAGATTGCATCGTTCATATCCAAGTGTGACATTTGCCAAAGAGTCAAGGCTGAACATCAACGTCCTGCGGGATTGCTGCAACCTTTGCAAGTTCCGGAATGGAAGTGGGAATCTGTTGGAATGGATTTCATCACTGGATTTCCAAGGTCTAGCCGCGGAAATGACTCTATCTGGGTCATTGTGGATAGACTGACCAAAGTTGCCCACTTTATTCCTGTCAAGACCACTTATACCTCAGGACAGCTGGCAGATCTTTACCTATCCAGAATTGTTAGTTTGCATGGAGTCCCTAAAACCATAGTTTCTGATCGAGGAACCCAATTCACCTCAAGATATTGGACCCTTCAAGATACTAGGTCGCCAAGGAGAAGTGTCTTATCAGTTGGAAATGCCCCCTGAATTGTCTGAAGTGCACGATGTTTTTCACGTGTCTTTACTTCGGAAATGTCTTGAAGTTCCAGAGAAGCCAGAAATCTTCAAGAATATTGATCACCGTTCTGTGGACATCAACAAGGATTTGACCTATCGTGAAGTACCTATCTGTATCCTCGAGGAAGCATATCGAACCACTCGAACCCAAAGCATCAAGTTTCTGAAAGTTCAGTGGAGCAATCACACAGAAGAGGAAGCTACTTGGGAACGAGAAGATTACCTTCAGAAAGAATTTCCCAATCTTTTCAGTTCTTAGTTAGTGAATCTCGGGGACGAGATTCTTTTTAAGGGGGGAAGATTGTAACAACCCAAAGAATTGTAATCCATTTCCTATTAATTAAAGTGCCAAATTTTGGACCAAATAAAACTTTTTCATTCATATTGCATGTATGCATATGTTTCTATTATATGTCTTTTATGATTTCATGTGTGTATTAATTTGTTGTGCAATACTTAGTTAATTCAAACTTAACCAACAGAAGCATTAGAGAAGAACTATAAGAACTAAAGAAACCAGAAATAAAAATAATAAAGAAAAAGAGAAGAAAAGTTTGATCTAGGAAATATTATTGACTACCCTACTTTGGACACTTAGAATAAGAAATCTGTAACTCAAGTAAGGGTGTGGTCAGTTAGTTGAGCTTGACCAGGCTGCATACTAACTTGACCAAGAAGTTTCAAACCAAAATTCAAATCAGAACCTAACTCAAACATTAGCCAAAGTTTGAATCTGAAACAGTGACCATACCCCAAAATTCAAATGTGCTTTCTGCAAAACATCATCTTTTTGCTCAACAAAAATATATCTGGAATCCTTGTGAAGTATCTTGACAAACCACAGTGGCCGTTTTCAAAATTTCGAAATTCAAATTCTTGCGGGCATTGTGTCGAACATCTGGTGGGCAAAACTCCAGAAAATCGGAGCTACTGTGGCCAACCCTGTTCCCGTTCGTCTTGATCCTGTAGCCATGCTCGTGGAGTCCCCCGCTGTCGAGCCCAGCCCCCTCTGCCCCGACCCAGGCCGTGCGACATGGAAGGAGAAGGAAGATGCTGCCCGGACCCCCCCTCTCTGTCCCTCTTCTCTCTGCACGATGCCGACCATCGTGGCCTCGCCAACGCCGACCCACAGTACCCCGTCGCCGCGACCAAGCCCCGCCAGCACGCCCCCAAGGCCGCCGCGCCCGGCTTTGCTCGCGCACCCCGCCAGACATCGCCCCCAGCATGCCACTGGAAACCCTAACTCCCGCGCCCTCCCGTGCCTATGAAACCCCCCCGCCGACGCCCAGAAGCAGCACACCCTCACCACCACCGATTCCCACTCTTCTTTCTTCCTCCCTCCCTCGGAATCGTCTGAGCTCTGCAAGAGAGCGCCGCCGCGTTCTGGAGGAGTCCGGCCACCGTTGGACACGCCGCCGGTGCCAGGCGGAGGAGTCAAGCTGCCACCGCCATTCTGCGTCATCGCCGACGACCCCTACTTCCTCTCCGTCGAGCCCCCGCCGTCGAACACTCGTCTCTGCAAGCGCCGGTGAGCTCCCGCCCCAGCCGAGGTAGACGACGCCTGTGAGCCGTTGGATCTTGATCCATCGGTAGCGTACCGATTCGGGTGACTTAAGTGACCTGACCGGTGGGCTCCACCTGTCAGGTTTAAAATTAGAAAGGCCTCCCGCCCTGCGAAGCGGTATTTGGGCTGGCCCGTTCGGAAACCCTCGGTGCGGCCCAGTTCTCGCTAGAATTCGGTCCGAATCGTTTTTAATTATTTCCCGCTCATTTTGAATTCTTTCAAATATGTTTCAGATATGATTTTCAAACTTTAATTCCAAGAGATTTATAAATCCATTTTTAGCAAATAAATATGCGTTGGAAAGCTTAGGAAATTGTCTAGCCTCTGAAACTAGTTAGAATCCAATTTGAGTTAGGGATTTAATTCAATAAGAATACTTTGACCATAGCCTTATTAATCTTAGGAAAATTCTAGAAAATTGTTTAAAACTCCTAAAATCTTAAAACTTGGTTTATGAACTCACTAGTTAACTTGTCTACTGTTTAGTCCAACCTTAATCCACTCAAACCTTGTTAGTGAGATCAATTAAACTCTAATCCAACCCTAGTTTGTAGCATAAAATGATAGATCTCTAAGATACACTTAGATTAGTTTTTCCCTCAATACCAATTCACTTAATTAATCTTTCTCCACTTGAACTAGTCCTAATAACCTTAGTTTAATACCAATGCTTAGAAAGTAAACAACATATGGCACATGGTAGACAAATCTAACTTACGCACTTGATGAACACTTGGAAGAAATCTTGCAACACAACCCAATAAAATCCAACATGAATTCTATTGTTTGAAAACAAGTATGTGTGTTTGGAGTGTTGTTAGCATTGTGTAGTGATTGTGTGCCTTGTGTTTATTCGTTATTAGACGCTAGTGTTGCTGAGGAGGATATTGAGGGGAAATTTTACCAAGAAGAAGAAGACTACCCCGGACACTTTGCCAACCAAGGCAAGCCATCTTTTGAATCATACTCCAAATGCCTAGCTTTACTGTTGCATTCTACTGGTTTTTAAGTAAATTGCATGATTGAATTGCTAGAGTAGAATGATAGTTGTGTAGTGATATCTTGCTTAGCAAGAGTATCAAGCTGAGTTTATCCAACCTTATCTAGTGGTATCATCACCCAATATAGTTGCTTAGTCGCTAATAAAATTAAGTCCATCTATAAGGGGAACCCTATTTGAAATTAGTGACTTGAACTTGACAACTTGAATTGGAGATTTCTCCTACATGATGGTTTTATGAAGGAAAATAATCTTGACTAAGGACTATGGAATGTATTTGTTAAATGATAATAAGTGATGTACCATGTGAGCCAACCATTACCGTACGACCACATTACCCCTAAATGGAAAGGGGCTTAGTCTGTAGCTTGTTTATTCTAGTATGGGAGATCTTGCATCATCTTTTATAGAAGTAAGCCATGTGTGGGTGCTACCGAACCGAGTGGAAAATTTCCATGCATGTAGCACTCTGCAGCGGGCAAAACTATGAGTGCCAAAATGGACTCCTAGGGAAGAATCCTATACTAGCGTAGACAAGTGAAGGAGTTTGTTTGATTATCTGAACCTCGCATACTTTGTGTATGACGATCCGTGGAATTCTCCCGGCAGATGTATCGAATCTTGTGGGTAAAGTGTACCCCTCTGCAGAGGTTTCAAAACTATTCGAATAGCCGCGTCCGCGGTCATGGACAGTTGGCAAGCTGTACTTGACTTTTGTCAAGAATGATAATAACTTATGGTGAACTTGATGAATGACTTGACTCGACATTGATGTTGACACAATTGAAGTTCCTCTTTAGAGTTACTTAGAGAACTAAACCTCTTTTCTACCAATGAACATTTTTGGGAAAGAAAACTAGCTTTTGCAACTAAACTTAGTGCTTAGTCCACCATATCAACCTTGCATATCTATTTCATCATTTCATTTATAAGATGGTTTGCGAGTGCATCCAATGTACTCATGGCTGTGTCCCTGGCTATCAACTTGGCCAGACTATGGGGAAGAGTATCCGGAGGAAGGTTATGAAGAAGACGTAGTCGCCATTGCCTGTAGGGTGAAGGCATGAGGCCCGAAGACGTTATCTTCGCTGCTATATTGTGTTGTAATATGAACTTGGTCACTATGACTATTTGTATGTGAACTTTTCGTATTGTAATGTCTATGGAACTGGTTACCAACTACGTTATGTGTATCACAACAATGATTCTGGGATTGTGGTGGAATGCATAACGGGCACTTCGAATTTGTTATAAATTCGGGGGTGTTACAGTTGTCGAGGGAACTTGCCCTCAATCGTAAATTTGTTTCTAGTAGTCCACAAAGACCAACACTGGGCAGCAAAAAAGGTCCAAAGAAACCTTTGGGGTTTAACAGCCAGAGAATTCAAAATGTTGATCCACTCATGTCTAGATCTGGGGTTCCAGTTCACCCTGAACATCTCCCGAACCCCGCTCCACAGAAATTCTGCTAGATGGCATTGGAAGAAGATATATATGATCAACATCCTCAGGTTTCCCACAAAGAACACATTTGCCATCTAAGGCACCACCCCAGGCATGGATGTGATCATTGAAAGATAACTCTTGTAGTGAATCGGACAAGAAATTGAACTCACATAATATATTGTAGACGGTTGCTTCATGTCAAGTTCAAGTATTTCCAACATCTAGCTCCGGAGATTTAGGTAGAATAACGAGCAACTAAGCTAGTCCTTAGCTAGGCGACTAATTAATTACATCTTGCTAATCTAATACTAGTATATCTCACTCCATTGGCAAAAACAATCTTTTGGCTGTAAAATCAGATTTTTTTTTTAAAAAAGAGCTGTACAATCAGACGATGCTTTATTTCTGTTTTGTATGATTATTTTTCCCCACTTTAATTAGCACATAAAAGACACATTTTTAGAAAAGTGAAAAGGGAAGAGTGCAACTTATTAGTGAGCATGGCATATCCACACGTGAATGTGATTAAGCATATATATAGCATCTGATGCTTCCCAGAAAACTCGCTGGCTTTACAGGAAACTCGGTGTAGCGTGCAAACACATCTGAACCAAACATTTTTGTGTCTTTCATCATCCACTGAATTTATTTCCATCGTGCGATCGTGCATTGCACCAAACAACAACTTGAATTTCAATGTTCCATATGTCGGCAAGAAAGAACCGTAAAAAACAATAGTGTGTTTGGTTCAAGGAACTAGACAAGTGACCTGATTGTTCTGATTGTCGAAGTGTAAATATATTATCTAATCTTTTTCATTAGATCGACCTTTTGGTTGTATTGGCTAGAGCATGCAGTTTCACATGATATCAGAGCTAAGAGATATTGAGTTTAAGACCCAGCTAACGCAATAATAATAAAATAAGGCTTGTTTTACAGTACATTTTATTTACCATGAAAGAGTAACAAGTATTAAATAATCGAACGGCTATGATTGCCGGATATCGATTAGGCCCAGCCAGCCCATCAGATACAATTATTAGTAGGAGAGGAGAAAAATGTGAAGAGATAGATTCTTCTTCAACCTCCACACGCCGACGAGACGGACCCCTGCGCCGCCACCGCGTTCACCTCGACGAAGCCGGCGCCGCCGCCGCCACGGCAGCATTATCTACCTCTCACGCGCCCATGTGAGGAGGTCCACCCCAGCCAAATACGTTGCCGCCTCTTCCACCTCCATGCGCCGACAGGACGGACGCCGGCGCCACCTTCACGTTCCTCTCCTAGACGTCGCCGCCGCCTTACACCTCGTAGACGCGGCCACCTCCTCCGGCTCCCACGATCCCATAGGAGGAGGCCCGCCGTCACAGCCACCTGCAACGCGGACTGCCTACACACGGACCTGCCCCGACGCCCCCTGCTAGCAGGTAATTTTCTTGCCCTAGCTGTTGATTCATAAGCGATAGTTATCAAGAATTAAGCTTTGGCATGGATCAGCACACCAACCTACACACTAGTGGAAAACAGGGCTTCAGTCCCGGTTCGTGTGGGGCTTCAGTCCCGGTTGCGCAACCGGGACTAACCAACCGGGACTGGAGCCCAATCTTTAGTCCCGGTTGCTATACGAACCGGGACTAAAGAGAGACCACGTGGCAGGGGCTGGTTGATCGTGGGCGTAGGACTTTAGTCCCGGTTCACACGTGGCAGCCTCTGCTGCTTCTGGATTTCAATTGTTATTTAGGGGTTTAGGGTTTAGGGTATATTTGTATTTTGCTCCATTCAATTGTTTGATTCATTTCAAACAAGTTTTCTTATATACTTATTCATACAACATTACAACATAATATATAAAACGATACATATATATAATATATTTGGTTCACCGAGCATATACATGCATACAAGTATATATACAACTTGTTCACACACATAAGATCACGACTTGTGTTTAATTATAAACATTGTCTAATCGAAACCGGCATGAAATTCACCCTTTGGGTTAATGACATGTTCAAGCAGAAATCCGGCTAATTCCTCTTGAATTCCTACTACGCGTTCAGTCGGTGAGAGCCGATTCCGCTTTGCTTCGAACTACGAAGAAGAAGAACAATATGAATATGAATCATCATAACAAAATTGATGCCAATAAAATGAATTTGTCAGTATATTGTTTACTTACTGTTTGAAAATCAATTCCTTCAGTGACCTACGCACGAAGGTTCTCGCAAGTATAGTATGCACATAGATTAGTCCCCGAAGGCTGCCTCGCACACTTTACGAGAATAGATTTTAGTCAGTGACATATCAAGATTGATATACTTAATGGTATTTGAAACTAGAATTAAAGGGATGTGTGGACCTAGCTCGTACGACTTACCTCGATCTGACGGTAAATCAGCTCATTTTTCCATTCACCTTTAACTGTGCGTATAAACCGTTTCCAAACACTGCCGAGCAAACAAAATGAATAGATGAGTTATAGATGAACGAAAGAGACCGATATAATGCCGTAATGATTGAAATTACCTATCCATCACATCAAGGATGCTTTTGTATTCATTAAGTGGTTTATTCATCGAGTCAAAGATTTGAACCCTTCCATAGTCAGGTTCAATCTTTAGCAAAATCCAGTGGTAACTGCGTGTAAGTTTAATTATGTAAGTTAATAAACTCATCAATTACACTTATAACATCGAGTAAGGAAAAGTAACTGTGTATAAGATAGTAACACTCACCTGATGTTGTACGGAAAGAGTATTCTAGCTCGGTATTCTTGCATAAGTAGGAACTCTAGCAAGTTATCCTCCGTCTCCTTGCGATTCCTCTGTATCATCGCTCCGTTAACTCGATTTGGATCAATGAATCCAAGTTGGAGGTCATTCCTTTTCTTACATTCCATACTCTTCATTCTGCATAATAAACAGCGTAGTGAGGAAAATTACATGCAAAGAACGAGTTGAGCTAGAGACTTATAGAAATAATGAATCACTTACAGAACATAGGCACTGACGAGAGATTTGTCGAGCGCGTCTTGATTGAATAGCTGAAAGAATTCATCAAACTCAATATGCACCAAGTCTTGACCTAAGAAATGGTCCTTTGTGATTTGCATAAGGAGAAAATCTTGCGTGCCCTTTGCGGCTTGCAGGTACCACTTATGCAATTTTCGCATTTGTGTTGGTAGATTCATTTCAATCTCAGGTGGGACCAGACTCTTCCCCTTTTCATATTGCCGTGCTATAGGCGCCTTTGGGGTGATATCTTCATGTAGCAATTGAGAAAGAGTCAAACCAGCTTCTTTAGCAAAGTCGGCGGGATTGGGTTGAGCAACACTCCCACCAGCATCACTAGCAAAGACCTTTAGCGGGGAGATCGATTTTTTGGTCTATGCTCCAAGCTGGGCAACGTCTCTTTTCCCTCTTGCAGTTGCGCTTGTCTTATTAGCTTCTTTTTTTGCATCTACCTGCTTATCCATACAACGCTTGTAGTCATCTGGCTTACGCAAATTCATATTGCGAAGGTTGGGTAAGCATATCAAAGGCCCACTCCTTCTGTTCCAGAGTATATACCTGCTTCGGTGTAGGGGTCGGGCGTAGGGCTGCGAGCTTCCTTTTCACTTTGGGTCTGTCCTCTGCCTCAATTTCTTCAGCAGTCTTCTCGATAGGAGGAGGCGGCACCGCCTTAGCTATCTTGGCCCGTTTCTTCGGAGAGACATTGCTAGTGGACATAGCAGCGGACTTGCCACAACTCTGGGACTTATGAGTGGGCTGAGGCGGCGGAGGTGGCGGAGGCGGCTGACATTGAGGTGGAGATCGATGTGGACTCGGGGTATGGTGGTAGTCGTCCCTGTCATCGTCGGGAGGTGGTGAGTTGTGAGGACTCGGAGGAGAGGGTGGCCGCCTTGGCACCGAGCCTGGAAACACGATGTGTTTCTTATCCCAAAGAATTATACCACCCAATACTTCTCCTAGTTTTTCCTCCTCTTCAGGTCCAGCGACGTCAAGAAGGAGGGACTCATACCCCCTTTCAATTGCATCCACCCCGACCTTAGCATAGCCAGGTCGAATCTCACGGCCATGCCAAGTTTGTCCAGGTCCAGATGGCAACACATAGCCAACCGCCACCTTCATCGATATGTTCTTCATGGGATAATGCAGCTCACAGTCTATCTTCTTGGTGATATCATCCACGGGGTAGTGAACCATCGGTACCTCCGTGGAAGCCACGCTGCTTCTCCGCTGAGATCGGTCGCCTGATGCATGTTCTAGGTGTTGCTGATGCTGAGTTGCCCCTTGTGACTTTAATTCCTCCAGTGCCTTCTGCTGCAGTAATACAACTCTCTCAGCTCAGCCTGTTGCCTTTCTATGCTCTCTATCCGTGAGGCCTCCTGATGCCTTTGATGGCAACAGGCAGTCCTTGTGCGTGGTGAATGACCAGCCCGTTGGGAACCCCAAGAGGAAAGTATGATGAGTGCAGCAGCAAGTTTTCCCTCAGTTAAGAAACCAAGGTATATCGAACAGGAGAAGGGAGACGATGACGACTGAAGGTGATGCGGACTGGCTTAGTAACTTCCAACAAGGGCGCCGTTAACGATACTTGTTGACTCGTCTTTGACCAGCAGCAACGCGGAACCTGCACACACACAAACAAATACTTTGTCCCCAACTTGCGATGAGGTTGTCAATCTCACCGGTTTGCTTGAAACAAAGGTTATGAGTGTATCGAGTGAAAAACAGTAGTAATATGCTAGTAAAGTAAACAGTGCGGGAAAAGTAAACAGGTGATTGCAATATGATTAAAATAGGACCGGGGTCCACAGTTCACTAGTGGTGTCTCTCCATAGATAAATAACATGCTGGGTAAACAAATTACAGTTGGGCAATTGATAGAATAAAGATAACGTGATATGTCAAGAAGATCACTATGAGATTCACTCTGGGCATTACAACAAAATACATAGACCGCCATCCAACTGCATCTATGACTAATAATCCATCCCCGGGGATATCATCCGAACACCCTAGAAGTATTAAGTTGCGAACAACAGATAATTGCATTAAGCAAAGTGTGTAATGTAAACAAAGCATATGCCCTTGAGCATATGAATGTTGTTTTCTCCCTAGTAGCAACAGCACATCTACCACCTTAGAGGTTTCTGTCACTCCCCCAGGTGAAATAGAGACATGAACCCACTATCGAGCATAAATACCCCCTCTTGGAGTCACTAGCAACTACTCGGCCAAGATAGCTACTAACAACGGAGAGCATGCAAGATCATAAACAACATAGAGATAACAAAAGATATAATTCAGTACAGCAACTTAATCATAAACACCAATATTCATCGGATCCCAACAAACCAACATCATAGTATTACATAACGGTGATCTCAATCATGTAGGGCAGCTCATGAGATCTAAACATGAAGCACATGGTGGAGAAGACAACCATCTAGCTACTGCTATGGACCCATAGTCCAAGGTAGACTACTCACTCATCGCTCCGGAGGCAAGCATGGCGATGAAGAGGACCTCCGGTGGCGATTCCCCTCTCCGGCAGGGTGCCGGGAAGAGCTTCTGGACCCTCCCGATCTTCGGGTCGACGGCGGCGGCGGATCGCGATGTATTCTGGAAAACTCATCGGGCTTAGGTTTTTCTCGTCAGGGGGTATATGTAGGCGAAGGGGGACTGTCAGAGGAGGTCCCACGCTCCCTCACACGGGCCCGGCGCGGCCAGGGGCCTGGCCGCGCCACCCCTGTGTGTGGGGGCCACGTGGCCCCCCTCCGTCAGGTCTTCTGATCTTTGGGAGCTCCCCGGTGAAATATGACTTCAGGAACTTGTTTCGTCCAATTCCGAGAATATTTCCTGTGTATCACTTCTGAAACACAAAAACAGCAGAAAACAGGAAACTGGCACTGTGGCACTTCGTTAATAGGTTAGTTCCAGAAAATGTATAAAAATGCCACTAAGTGTAACGAAACAATAGGCAAATGGTGTAAAAACAAGCATGGAGCATCAAAAATTATAGATACGTTTGAGACGTATCACCTCCTCCTGCGCCTTCCGCTTCTTCGCTCTCTCTCGGCTTCTATAAGTCTGGCTCTCTTCGGCGAACCCAGACCTCCACGGAATAGCAGAACCCAGACCCCGTGTTCGTCCTGTGTGTTCTTTGTTCCCGAGGGCCTTTGTCAGCTCGTCGTTCTCTCTGTCCGACTTGTACGTCCCCTCTTGAACCTCGGCGATTGTCTTGACAAGTGCTCTGATACGTCTCAAACGTATCTATAATTTTTGATGCTCCATGCTTTGTTTTACACCATTTGCCTATTGTTTCGTTACACTTAGTGGCATTTTTATACATTTTCCGGAACTAACCTATTAATGAAGTGCCACAGTGCCAGTTTCCTGTTTTCTGCTGTTTTTGTGTTTCAGAAGTGATACACAGGAAATATTCTCGGAATTGGACGAAACAAGTTCCTGAAGTCATATTTCACCGGGGAGCTCCCAAACATCCGAAGACCTGACGGAGGGGGGCCACGTGGCCCCCACACACAGGGGCGGCGCGGCCTGGCCCCTGGCCGTGTCGGGGATATAACCCCGGGTATACCAAAGTACCCCTTTGTTATGACTAATATATATATTGTATATGTTGTACTATGTGTGCAGGATATTGGAAAGCATTTAACAGCAGCCTGGGCCGGATTAACCAAAGCCCAGGCCGGAATAAACTGCTCCCAAGCCGGAATATACTTAACCAGGCCGGCATATCCCTTGCCAGGCCGGGATAAAGGTCTTAAACCGGCTGGGCCGGCGCTGCTATAACCCGGCTGGGCCGGATTACAGTGTTCCGGCCGGGCCAGGCTGGGATCCCTGGCCCAGGCCGGATTATCTCTTTAGTAGGCCGGATTATTACTCCCCAAGGCCGAGATTCGTCCCCTCCGGCATACTTTGTTCATCCGGCATCGACTCCACTGCTTGGTGCCAGTCCTGGGACGCCTCTGGGCTCGGACTGGCACATCCTTCATCATCATATGCTGGTCTTGGGACGCTCCTTAGCTCAGACCAGCATGTCCCTCCTCTCCTAGATAAGACTGACATGGTGATCCTGAAGACAGATGCTAGAAGACGAAGGCAAGGACTCCAAGTACAGACATCGATGGGACTAGCCCATGACCGTGACGCATCGCACAGTACCAAGGGTGGTACCGTGCTGATGCAGGCTACAGTATGACAAGACCCCAGTAGTCATCTCAGCTACAGTATGTATAGTGTATTGTGGGGCATCCCTTGTCCCCTGGGCTCCCTATATAAAGGGCACCAGGGGGATCGATCACCGGAAGCCTCCTTCGTAGGCTCATTCTCTCTCGCTCCATGGGAGCTCTCTAGCACTAGCTGTTTAGCTCCTGCCCAGTGCAGCCTCAGATAGGCAAGATACACAGCTCAAGGAGCACCATTGTAGCTCTCATGTGAAGCTCATATAGATCAGACATGCAGGAGTAGGGGTGTTACCTCCTCACGAGGGCCCCGAACCTGGGTAGCTCGATGTGTTAGCAGTGACTTCTGTGCTCGGTCTCTACCGAGCTTCCCCTCTCCCGGATCCGCCAGCGTACAGTCGGCCCCCATTTAAGCCATCCTATGGCATATGTTGTTTCACCACGACGACATTTGGCGCCCACCGTGGGGCTGATCAAGGCGCTGGTAGGAGTACATCCGGACGGGATCTTCTTCATCTGCTCGGGGGCTCGACATCAGCAACGCCTCCGAGCACAGCAGGTCTTCTTCAACTCCCGGGCTGACCTCAACTCGCCCGGGCCAGCATACGGCTGTCCCGGATCTACATCGGCATCTCCGGGCCGGCGCTCGGCTTCCTCCGGCCAGCATATCCTGAGTCCCGGCCATCATATCCTGTGTTCTGGCCAGCATATCCTGTGTCCCGGCCAGCATATCCTGAGTCCCGGCTAGCATATCCTGTGTCCCGGCCAGCATATCCTGTGTCCCGGCCAGCATATCCTGTGTCCCGTCCAGCATATCCTGAGTCCCGGCCAGCATATCCTGCGTCCCGGCCAGCATATCCTGTGTCCTGGCCAGCATATTTTATGTCCCGGCCGGCATATTTTATATCCTGGCCAGCATATCTTATGTCCCGGCCGGCATATTTTATGGTCATCGTGCCAAGGATCGTTCTGCCTCGAGCATCTGCAGGTACTTCAAACTTCCTCAACGGTGCATGCAAGTAAGTATTTATGCTGGTTTACTCCATATCCTGGTCAGCTTATCTGAAAGTTAATGTCCCCGTAATAGAAAAAATAGCTCGGGGGCTAGGCTAAAGCCCAGCAAGTTGCTTCTCAAGTACTGTACCAGTATATATTAGTTTGCATGCTAGCATATCAGCTTCTTAGTTTCCTCCTGTATGTCTGTTTATATGCCAAATCACTACATATGCCTGCTGAAAAGAGTATCCTTAGTATCAGTTTGTATGTCTACAGTCTTATGCAAAGTTTCATCTAGGCATGTTATATGCCGGTTTTATATGCCAACAACAAGATGTTATGTCAAGTTATATGTCTTTGCATGTGTCAACCAGTATATCTGCTACAGTGCTATAGTCAGTATGCCAGTTAACATATCAAGTTCAGTATCTACTTATATGCCAAATGCTTTATCTCATATGCTATGTGTTATATGCCGGCTGTCGTATGCCAAGGCTCGTATGCCAGTTTTTTATATGTTGAATGCCATGTGCTAGTTGTTACATGTTTACAGTCAGATCAGTTATATGCCTATCTCAGTACCAGTTTCTGCATGCTACGTGCTATATGCTAAATCTCACATGCCAGTTACAGTATACTTGCATTTATATGCCGGCACATGAGTGCCAAATATCTGTTGTAAGAGGCCAAGTTTGCTTATATGCCAGTTACAGTATGTCTACATTTATATGCCGGCACATGAGTGCCTAGTTCTTCCTTGTGAGTTGCCAAGTTAGCATATATGTCAAATTGCTATATCTCAGTCTGTATGTCAAGTGCTATGTACCGAATGATATGGGCTATATGCCAAACTCCATATGTTAGATTGCAAATATGCCAAATGCTATGACCATTGCTATGTCTTTTAGAATGACTACAGAACAGGTTGGATGTCTCATTATATATATGTCTATTACCCGGCTATGACTCTCCATATTGCCGTTACAGAGGAGAAATTACTATTATATCACCAGGGTTTCAGTTTATATCTCAAAGTCTCAGGTATTTCAGAGTATGCCGGCATATCATGGCAAAGAGCAAAATGCCAGTATGCCAGCATATCATGGCAAAGAGCAAAATGCCAGTATGCCAGCATATCATGGCAAAGAGCAAGGTTTCAGTATGCCGGCATATCAATGCAAAGGTAAGATTTCAGTATGCCGGCATATCAATGCAAAGGTAAGATTTCGGTATGCCGGCATATCATAGCAAGAGTAAGATTTCAGTATGCCAGCATATCATGGCATCGACCAAAATCCCCAATCACCGTTTATTTCGGTTTGCCAGCATATCAAGGCATCTATCAATAACTCATATCGTCGTTTATTTCGGCATGCCAGCATATCACGGCATTCTATAATCCTTTCAGTTATCGCCAATTCTGGCACAGTAATATATCGAGACATCAATCTCAAAGTTAACAAGCATCATATCTTTTATCGTATCCGGTTTCATAGAGTATCCCGGTTTAGCATATTAACATGTCTTATCATTTTTTGCATACTAACAAGTGCCCAGCGATGGCACAGCCCAAGAGGCATATCAGTATACCGGCATTGTCAAAGCAGACAATGTCGATGAGACATAGCCCGAGAGGCAAAGTGTCGATATAGTGCCCAAGAGGCAAAGCAGCCCAAGAGGCAAAGTAGCCCAAGAGGCATAGCAGTATACCGGCATTGTCAAAGCAGACAATGTCGATGAGACATAGCCTGAGAGGCTAAGTGTCGATATAAAGCCCAAAGAGGCAAATAGCTCAAAAGGCAAAAGCAGCCTAAGAGGCATATCAGTATACCGGCATTGTCAAAACGGACAATGTCGATGAGACATAGCCCGAGAGGCAAAGTGTCGATATAAAGCCCAAGAGGCAAAGTAGCCCAAGAGGCAAAAGTAGCCCAAGAGGCAAAAGTAGCCCAAGAGGCAAATAGCTCAAGAGGTAAAGTATCGATATGGCCAAAGAAGGCAAAGCAGTATGCCGGCATTGTCGAAGTAGACGATGTCGATGAGACATAGCCCAAGAGGCAAAGTGTCGATATAGCCAAAGAAGGCACAATAGTATTTTGAGATAGCCCGCGAAGGCTAGCATATCACGTATATGAGTATATGTCAAACGGGAGATTGCCTATGATGGCATGAGATAGAATCAGGCCTATGCAGGCCAGCATATCAGTTTTTTGTGAATATGTGAGTTTGGGACTTTGGTATATTTTGTTGAAGCCTGTGCGCGACTCTGCGAGTCCCCCACAGCCTCGGGGGCTAATGTCGGGGATATAACCCCGGGTATACCAAAGTACCCCTTTGTTATGACTAATATATATATTGTATATGTTGTACTATGTGTGCAGGATATTGGAAAGCATTTAACAGCAGCCTGGGCCGGATTAACCAAAGCCCAGGCCGGAATAAACTGCTCCCAAGCCGGAATATACTTAACCAGGCCGGCATATCCCTTGCCAGGCCGGGATAAAGGTCTTAAACCGGCTGGGCCGGCGCTGCTATAACCCGGCTGGGCCGGATTACAGTGTTCCGGCCGGGCCAGGCTGGGATCCCTGGCCCAGGCCGGATTATCTCTTTAGTAGGCCGGATTATTACTCCCCAAGGCCGAGATTCGTCCCCTCCGGCATACTTTGTTCATCCGGCATCGACTCCACTGCTTGGTGCCAGTCCTGGGACGCCTCTGGGCTCGGACTGGCACATCCTTCATCATCATATGCTGGTCTTGGGACGCTCCTTAGCTCAGACCAGCATGTCCCTCCTCTCCTAGATAAGACTGACATGGTGATCCTGAAGACAGACGCTAGAAGACGAAGGCAAGGACTCCAAGTACAGACATCGATGGGACTAGCCCATGACCGTGACGCATCGCACAGTACCAAGGGCGGTACCGTGCTGATGCAGGCTACAGTATGACAAGACCCCAGTAGTCATCTCAGCTACAGTATGTATAGTGTATTGTGGGGCATCCCTTGTCCCCTGGGCTCCCTATATAAAGGGCACCAGGGGGATCGATCACCGGAAGCCTCCTTCGTAGGCTCATTCTCTCTCGCTCCATGGGAGCTCTCTAGCACTAGCTGTTTAGCTCCTGCCCAGTGCAGCCTCAGATAGGCAAGATACACAGCTCAAGGAGCACCATTGTAGCTCTCATGTGAAGCTCATATAGATCAGACATGCAGGAGTAGGGGTGTTACCTCCTCACGAGGGCCCCGAACCTGGGTAGCTCGATGTGTTAGCAGTGACTTCTGTGCTCGGTCTCTACCGAGCTTCCCCTCTCCCGGATCCGCCAGCGTACAGTCGGCCCCCATTTAAGCCATCCTATGGCATATGTTGTTTCACCACGACGACAGGCCGCGCCACCCCCTTGTGAGGCCGCGTGGCTCCACCTCTGACAGCCTCCTTTCGCCTACATATACCCCCTGACGAGAAAAACCTAAGGGCCCGATCAGTTTTCCAGAATACATCGCGATCCGCCGCCGCCGTCGACCCGAAGATCGGGAGGGTCCAGAAGCTCTTCCCGGCACCCTGCCGGAGAGGGGAATCGCCACCGGAGGTCTTCTTCATCGCCATGCTTGCCTCCGGAGCGATGAGTGAGTAGTCTACCTTGGACTATGGGTCCATAGCAGTAGCTAGATGGTTGTCTTCTCCACCATGTGCTTCATGTTTAGATCTCATGAGCTGCCTTACATGATTGAGATCACCGTTATGTAATTCTATGATGTTGGTTTGTTGGGATCCGATGAATATTGGTGTTTATGATTAAGTTGCTGTACTGAATTATATCTTTTGTTATCTCTATGTTGTTTATGATCTTGCATGCTCTCCGTTGTTAGTAGCTATCTTGGCCGAGTAGTTGCTAGTGACTCCAAGAGGGGGTATTTATGCTCGATAGTGGGTTCATGTCTCTATTTCACCTGGGGGAGTGACAGAAACCTCTAAGGTGGTAGATGTGATGTTGCTACTAGGGAGAAAACAACATTCATATGCTCAAGGGCATATGCTTTGTTTACATTACACACTTTGCTTAATGCAATTATCTGTTGTTCGCAACTTAATACTTCTAGGGTGTTCGGATGATATCCCCGTGGGTGGATTATTAGTCATAGATGCAGTTGGATTGCGGTCTATGTATTTTGTTGTAATGCCCAGAGTGAATCTCATAGTGATCTTCTTGACATATCACGTTATCTTTATTCTATCAATTGCCCAACTGTAATTTGTTTACCCAGCATGTTATTTTATCTATGGAGAGACACCACTAGTGAACTGTGGACCCCGGTCCTATTTTAATCATATTGCAATCACCTGTTTACTTTTCCCGCACTGTTTACTTTACTCGCATATACTCTACTATTTTCCACTCGATACACTCATAACCTTTGTTTCAAGCAAACCGGTGAGATTGACAACCTCATCGCAAGTTGGGAACAAAGTATTTGTCTGTGTGTGTGCAGGTTCCACAAACACCTTCAGTCGTCATCGTCTCCCTTCTCCTGTTCGATAAACCTTGGTTTCTTAACTGAGGGAAAACTTGCTGCTGCACTCATCATACCTTCCTCTTGGGGTTCCCAACGGGCTGGTCATTCACCACGCACAAGGACTGTCTGTTGCCACATTCACCTGAAGCATCAGCCTCTTTTCTGGCGCCGTTGCCGGGGAAGGAAGAGAAGACTTCTGCGAGGGGAGTTCTTCGCACACACATTCTTTACTTTGTTATTTTGTTTTGCTTTACTTTATTTTATTTTATCTGCATCGCTTTTTATATCAAAAACCCAAAAAATTAGAATCCTTGGTAGTCGTTTTTACTTATCTGCTTTTAGTTTTGTTACAATGAGTAATCCTGAAGTAGAAGTTCGTAGTTTCAAGCAACAAGGGGGTGAAAGTTTAAAAGATGCTTGGTACCGTATTAACAATGCTCATCATAGGTGCACCAAAGAGCACTCCACCACGATCCTCCTTAGAAATTTTTATGTTGGTATATCTAGCTGGAATAGGTATGTTCTTGATACTCTTACAGGAGGTAATTTTCTGGGTACTCCCGCGGGAGAAGCATGCACTATAATTGAAAGTTTAGTGGGAGTGCCACCTATTCATGTTGCTAAAACTGAGACCACCTTGGAAGAGGTGGTAGAAAAGCTCAGCTCCTTAGAAAAAAGTTTGCCAAGTATCCTACAAAATGCTAGCCGCGATAGTGAATTAATAGAAAATATTGGTAAGAGAATTACCATTTTAGAGGCTAGCACTACTCATGACAATCAAAACTTGAGGATTGGTAAACTATAGGAGTCTATGGAAACTCTTAGTTTAATCTTCTCTTCTCTTAAATTTAAGAAGGAGAAAGTGTTTGTTGGAAAAGAGCAAAAATTTATGTATGTTCCCAAGGTTTCTGCGCTTAAATCTCAACATGTTCTTAAGATTGGTAAGACTCTTAGCTCCACTAAGGGTAACTTGCAGGTTGAATCATCTTCGGGAACCTTTAAAGAGCCTACTGAGGTAACTAGCACTTCATCTATTGATAATACTTGATTCGCAATTTTCTGCGCCTAGCTCAAAGGCGTTAAAGAAAAGCACTCTTGGGAGATAACCCATTGTTTACTTTTCAGTACTTTTTCTTTTTCTTGAGTCTTGGAAGTCATTACTACTGTAATGACCGCTCCTTATCTTGTTTATTTCGTTTTTGTGCCAAGAGAAGCCTCTAATTTGAGTGAGGTAAAGATTTGGGGTTATTGCTGTCCTGAAACTGTTTTCGGTGCTGCACCGTAAAAATTCGTGAAAATTCTCTGTATATCTTTTGGACCTGCGATTTCTTGTGCTTATGCCCCAGGTTATATCCAAACTTTTCTTAGTTGAACACTTTTTGATTTGAGCAACAGAAAATCCCTCAAAAATTCATCCATTATCAGCTGTCCAGTTTTGACAGATTTCTGCCAATATTTGTTTTTGCCACTTTATCGCTTTCTTTTGAGTTCTTTTTTATCATGGAACTCTTGTGGAAGTTGCTACAGTAGTATATACTTTATATGTGGTGGTTTTTGGTTGAAACCTGAAGCTAAAAGAGGTTGAATATATTTTATGCTTACACTAATGTTGCTAATAGAATTGTGTTTAGTTTTGTATGAAGGAAGTTTTCAAGTGTAGGGATTGGAGAATGATGAGATGAGTTGAAGAATGGACAAAAGCTCAAGCTTGGGGATGCCCCTGCATCACCCCAAGAAATATCCAAGAAGTACAAGCGTCAAAGCTTGGGGATGCCCCCGAGGCACCCCTTCTTCATCGGCAAAAATCAGGTCACCTTTCAAAACACTATATTTTTATTGCTTCATGCACTATGTGTTTTTCTTGGAGCGTCAGTTGTTTTAGTTGTCTTAGTTTGGTTAGTTTGTTTGTTTGCTGCAATAAATGGTTGGACCCCAACAAATTTCCTTTGGAGAAGTTGACTCGTTTTCATTTGCAAAGAATGCTCTAGTTTTCACTCTTATAAATCGAGCATTCTAGTTTTTCTGCTACTGCTTTTGGTTTTCGTTTTCGCCTTGATATGCGTTCAGATCTTGTCATATCTTTTCATCAAGGTGTATTTTTTCCTCTGATCTTTATTGGTTTTCATCAAAAGAGGTGTTTATAAAAATTTCAAATGGTGTTGGAAAAGAGAAAAAGCTTTGTGCAAAATAGTGGTACAAGAAGGAGCTCGTGTAGACTGCGGCTTAGGCTTTTTTTCATGTCATGCTTGATGTATTTTTGATAGTATGCTTAGTGGTTTTGCTGTAGCATGACTTGTCTCAAATAACTGAGATTGCTTAATGAGCCTTTGAAAAAAATCATGCGTTGTTTTTATTGTATGGAAGCATTATTTTGGTTTTCTCCTTGATGCTTTATTTGGGTTGACTTGGCGCATGCTCACACATGTTAGACTCTTCCAAAGTCGCCATTAGCCTTCATGATCATTTAGTTTTTGACTTTTGATGCCATCGTATGCTTCTTTTAATGTCGCTTTGTCGCTTTGCATGATTATGGCCATTATTGCTCTCTTAGTTGGTCGCTCCCAGTCTTTTGCTAGCCCTCACCTTGTACTGAGTATGAGCTCTACTCGTGCATCCAACTCCTAAAAGCCAAGTTTTCCATTGTGTCCACTATAAATTCCTATGCATGGTATTTGTAAGCCATTCCAAAGTAAAATTTTCGTGTGCTACCTTTCAAAAACCTTCAAAATACTTCTCGTTTTGTGACACTGTTTTCAGCTCATGGGGACGTAGTGGTAGGATTTGCTATCTTCCATATTGTTTATTCCAAAAAGAAAAAAAAAGGAAAAAAGAAAGAAAAAAGGCACTCCTCCAAAGAATGTGAATGTTGGTGGGCACCCGATGGAATCGGTTAGCCATGGTATGTGAAAGGAAAGGTGGGGAGGAGTGCCAAGTTTTATAAAAAGAGCACGAAGTGCCAATCTCTCTCTCAAAAACTTGCTTTATTTTTGTATGGAAGATAGTAAGAACCCCATTGCCAGTCGTTGACAAAGACAACCACCTCTCAAAATCAATCTTTCTCTCTGTTTTACAAATGAAAAGCTCTAGCACATGTTTAAATCACTGCTTCCCTCTGCGAAGGGCCTTTCTTTTACTTTTATGTTGAGTCACCACCTTCTTTCTTTATGCACCATTAAGAGAGCATAGTTGTCATTCTTAGTGTGATATGCATTGTCCCAAGGTTCATTGATTGACTCATATTGTTGGTTTCACTTGTTCTTAAATTACTTGTATCTAGTCGCCCTCTTAAACTTTGAGGTGTCCTATGCATTTATATTTTGCTCTCTTTGAAGGACAAGCTGAAAACCATTTGTATGTTTTTCCTTATGATTTGAACACACGTTTGACTTTCATTGTTTCATTATCATGATCTTTTGTTTGTGTTCATTTGCATGTTTACAACATGGTTGCTAAGTTCTTATTGTCATGATTATATCTTTCATGCCGATGTTTTAAGTTCTATTGATCCCAGCTCATCAATGCTTACATATATGATCAAGATTGTGTAGGTGCATGTCACCTCAAAAATTATTCTTTGTTATCACTTACCTACTCGAGGACGAGCAGGAGTTAAGCTTGGGGATGCTTGATACGTCTCAAACGTATCTATAATTTTTGATGCTCCATGCTTTGTTTTACACCATTTGCCTATTGTTTCGTTACACTTAGTGGCATTTTTATACATTTTCCGGAACTAACCTATTAACGAAGTGCCACAGTGCCAGTTTCCTGTTTTCTGCTGTTTTTGTGTTTCAGAAGTGATACACAGGAAATATTCTCGGAATTGGACGAAACAAGTTCCTGAAGTCATATTTCACCGGGGAGCTCCCAAACATCCGAAGACCTGACGGAGGGGGGCCACGTGGCCCCCACACACAGGGGCGGCGTGGCCTGGCCCCTGGCCGCGCCACCCCCTTGTGAGGCCGCGTGGCTCCACCTCTGACAGCCTCCTTTCGCCTACATATACCCCCTGACGAGAAAAACCTAAGGGCCCGATCAGTTTTCCAGAATACATCGCGATCCGCCGCCGCCGTCGACCCGAAGATCGGGAGGGTCCAGAAGCTCTTCCCGGCACCCTGCCGGAGAGGGGAATCGCCACCGGAGGTCTTCTTCATCGCCATGCTTGCCTCCAGAGCGATGAGTGAGTAGTCTACCTTGGACTATGGGTCCATAGCAGTAGCTAGATGGTTGTCTTCTCCACCATGTGCTTCATGTTTAGATCTCATGAGCTGCCTTACATGATTGAGATCACCGTTATGTAATTCTATGATGTTGGTTTGTTGGGATCCGATGAATATTGGTGTTTATGATTAAGTTGCTGTACTGAATTATATCTTTTGTTATCTCTATGTTGTTTATGATCTTGCATGCTCTCCGTTGTTAGTAGCTATCTTGGCCGAGTAGTTGCTAGTGACTCCAAGAGGGGGTATTTATGCTCGATAGTGGGTTCATGTCTCTATTTCACCTGGGGGAGTGACAGAAACCTCTAAGGTGGTAGATGTGCTGTTGCTACTAGGGAGAAAACAACATTCATATGCTCAAGGGCATATGCTTTGTTTACATTACACACTTTGCTTAATGCAATTATCTGTTGTTCGCAACTTAATACTTCTAGGGTGTTCGGATGATATCCCCGGGGGTGGATTATTAGTCATAGATGCAGTTGGATGGCGGTCTATGTATTTTGTTGTAATGCCCAGAGTGAATCTCATAGTGATCTTCTTGACATATCACGTTATCTTTATTCTATCAATTGCCCAACTGTAATTTGTTTACCCAGCATGTTATTTTATCTATGGAGAGACACCACTAGTGAACTGTGGACCCCGGTCCTATTTTAATCATATTGCAATCACCTGTTTACTTTTCCCGCACTGTTTACTTTACTCGCATATACTCTACTGTTTTCCACTCGATACACTCATAACCTTTGTTTCAAGCAAACCGGTGAGATTGACAACCTCATCGCAAGTTGGGAACAAAGTATTTGTCTGTGTGTGTGCAGGTTCCACAAACACCTTCAGTCGTCATCGTCTCCCTTCTCCTGTTCGATAAACCTTGGTTTCTTAACTGAGGGAAAACTTGCTGCTGCACTCATCATACCTTCCTCTTGGGGTTCCCAACGGGCTGGTCATTCACCACGCACAAGGACTGTCTGTTGCCACATTCACCTGAAGCATCATGCTCCCAGGGGTTCAGCAATTCGTTTCTTCTCTTCAACTAATTTCCCTGTTCTCTCATCATAGACAGCTCCATGGGCAAGTGCCCAATTTCTTGACCTTCTGGGCCATTGTTCTGTTTCTGGTTCGATGCCCTTTTCTCGTAGGGCGGCCTCTTGCATATCCCACTTAGGCTCGGCCCTTTTGTAGCCACCTGGACCCAACTTATGGTGATATTTCTTTTTCGCGGCATTTGCCTGATTTTTTTGACTCCTTAGCTTACCCAGCTCTGACTCCTTGTACTCCACAAATGCGTTCCAGTGGTCCCGCAGGAACTCATTGGGGCCAGTAAATTCTGGAGCTTCTCGATCGGCGTTGACATAGGCGTTCCATAACCTCTTCTTGTGGTTATTGAACTGTGCAGCCATCTTCTTGAGAGCCCACTCCCTGACTTTCTCCTTCTGTTTCTCTGCTTCTTCCAGGGACTCGGTGACCGGCAGATTGAAATGTGGAATGAGGGAATCCCAAAGTCTGTCTTTCAAGACCTTGGTGACATAATTGACTGCTGCACCCTCTTCTGGCTCTGGCTGTGCTGGCTCTCCCTTTGCCGCCTTGGGCTTATACCAATACTGAATGCTTATCGGCACCATGTCCCTGACAAGACATCCACATTGAGTAGTGAACGCACTTGGGACACTCTTGGGTTCCAACGGTTCGCCTTCACTTGAGAGACGCCCAATCGTGTAATGCTGATTTGATGCCAGCCGTTTGGCCGGGCCTCGCTTCTTTCTAGAAGATTCAGAGGTCTAAAATAAGAAAACACTCGTTAATATATATACCACATAATGCATCGTCATCTACTGATTCATGAATAGAGCTAGTCTTCATATATATATATATATATATATATATATATATATATATATATATATATACCTCGCCGGACCGTTTTATTAAGTCACGTCCAGTCCCTTGTGAGCCGTCCTCGCAATCATCATTTTCCGATTCATGCGGCTGCTCCTCCTCCATTCCGTCACCCGACTCGTTCAAAAATTCCGAGCCGTCTCCTTCTGCACGGGTGGTACCCTCTCCTTGTGCACGGGTGCTACCCTCTCCTATAATTTTCAATATCTCTTCTTCACCTTCTCTTCCGGCGCCGAAATCCATAACTGAAATCCATAACATAGATCAACAACATTACTCCATATTTTTATTTCTATTATTGCTAACAATATTACTAACAATATTTCTAACAATAATAGTAATAGCAAAAAATCTAACATAATAATAATACTAATAGTATTTTACTAACTTAATAATAATAATAGCATAAAATCTAACATAATAATAATACTAATAACATTTTACTAACTTAATAATAATAATAGCATAAAATCTAACATAATAATAATACTAATAGCATTTTACTAACTTAATAATAATAATAGCATAAAATCTACCATAATAATAATACTAATAGCACTTTACTAACTTAATAATAATAATAGCATAAAATCTAACATAATAATAATACTAATAACATTTTACTAACTTAATAATAATAATAGCATAAAATCTAACATAATAATAATACTAATAGCATTTTACTAACTTAATAATAATAGCATAAAATCTAACATAATAATAATACTAATAACATTTTACTAACTTAATAATAATAGCATAAAATCTAACATAATAATAATACTAATAGCATTTTACTAACTTAATAATAGTAATAGCATAAAATCTAACATAATAATAATACTAATAGCATTTTACTAACTTAATAATAGTAATAGCATAAAATCTAACATAATAATAATAATACTAATAGCATTTTTCTAACTATATTTTAATAACTACATTTTACTAACTATATTTTACTAACTATATTTTTACTAACAATATATTTTACTAACTACATTTTACTAACTATATTTTTACTAACTATATTTTACTAACTACATTTCTCTAACATAAAATCTAACTATTTTTCTGGAAAAAAAAACTTTTTTTTGCAGGTGCCGGCGCCGGCGGTGTGGTACGGCGCTTACCTGCGCGTGCGGGGGCGGTGTCGGGTGGCGGTGCGGCAGCGCAGCGGCGCTCCGGCGGCGGTGCGGCGGCTCGGCGGTGCGGCGGCGCGGCGGCGCGGGAGCGTCGGGGGCGCGCGGCGGTCTCGGGCGCGCGCGCGGGGGCGGCCTCGGGCGGCGCGGCGGCACGCTAGGGCATCGGGGCGGCGCGGCGGCGCGTCGGTGGCGGCGGCGGCTGCTCGAGAATCCGTCGGACCGCAACGATCCGCGATGTCTACTCCTCCGCGCGAGCAAAAACCGCTAAGTGTTGAACCAGTGGGGAAGAAGAGGGGGCGGCAGCGCTTTACATACCCCCTCCCTTTAGTCCCGGTTGGTGGCTTCAACCGGGACTAAAGGGGGGTCTTTAGTCCCGGTTGAAGCCACCAACCGGGACTAAAGGGTCTTTAGTCCCGGTTGGTGGCTTCAACCGGGACTAAAGACTTTTGGCCGGCAGTTACCAGTTTCGCGCTGAGCCACAGACCTTTAGTCCCGGTTGGTATTACCAACCGGGACTAAAGGTGTAATAAATGCGCGCCAATGCTGTATGTTTTTCCAGATTTCATTTGAATATGAATTTTGAAATTCAATTTGAATAACTTCTATATATTTTAGAATTTGATAAAACTTTGAATATGAAAAGTGATTGAAATTGAATAAGTAATTCAAAAATATTTTCTATTTTCAAAATCAATTATTCTAACTATTTAAACAATTAACTATTTTGCCATTTTCAATTAAAACAATATTGATTAAAATTCTTTTTGCATATTTTAGAATTTGATAATACTTTGAATATGAAAGGTGATTGAAATTGAATAACTAATTCAAAAATATTTTCTATTTTCAAAATCAATTATTCTAACTATTTAAACAATTAACTATTTTGCCATTTTCAATTAAAACAATATTGATTAAAATTCTTTTTGCATATTTTAGAATTTGATAATACTTTGAATATGAAAGGTGATTGAAATTGAATAAGTAATTCAAAAATATTTTCTATTTTCAAAATCAATTATTCTAACTATTTAAACAATTAACTATTTTGCCATTTTCAATTAAAACAATATTGATTAAAATTCTTTTTGCATATTTTAGAATTTGATAACACTTTGAATATGAAAGGTGATTGAAATTGAATAACTAATTCAAAAATATTTTCTATTTTCAAAATCAATTATTCTAACTTGGAATATAAAAAGTGTTCGAATTTGAATAACTAACCCAAAATCATATATTTACATCAAAGTTTAATACATTATTACACATCACCAACATCCCCATCTAGTGTTGGGGTTTCCTTCTGCACCGTAACCATGGAGTATCTTCTTTGTTTAAGAGGAGGGTTGGGTCAGTGTTCACTCTGAAGGGCGGAATTTCATCAAACTTGTTATAATCTTCTGACATATCTGTCTTGTCCTCCACTCCCACGATGATTCTTTTCCCTGAGAGAACAATGTGTCGCTTTGGCTCATCGTGTGATGTATTCGTTTTCTTATCTTTTCTCTTTCTCGGTTTTGTAGACATGTCCTTCACATAGAAAACCTGAGCGACATCGTTGGCTAGGACGAATGGTTCGTCCATGTACGCAAGATTGTTGAGATCCACTGTTGTCATGCCGTACTTTTGGTCTACAACTACCCCGCCTCCTGTCAGCTTGACCCATTTGCACCGAAACAAAGGGACCTTAAAAGACGGTCCATAGTCAAGTTCCCATATCTCTTCAATGTAACCATAATATGTGTCCTTTGTCCCATTGTCATGTAATGCATCAAAGCGGACACCACTGTTTTGATTGGTGCTCTTTTTATCTTGGGCGACCGTGTAAAATGTATTCCCATTTATCTCGTAACCCTGGAAAGTCAATATAGTTGAAGATGGTTTCTTGGCCAACATGGACAGCTCATATCCAACAGTGGCGTCATTTATGAGAAGTGTTTGCAACCAACCACCAAAAGTCGCCATGTGCAACTTTGTAATCCAGGAGTTTGACTGCCCAGGGTTTTCTGAGCGTACAATATTCTTGTGTCGCTCCATATACGGCTCCACCAACGTGGAATTTCGTAAAACTGTGTAGTGTGCTTCACTCAAAGAATGTCCATCCATACAGTATGCTGATTTCATTCCTAGCGTGCCTTTTCCACTTAGTCTCCCCTCATGCCGCGATTGAGGAAGACCAATCGGGTTCAGGTCAGGAACAAAGTCAACACAAAACTCAATGACCTCCTCTGTTAGATAGCCCTTGGAGATGCTTCCTTCTGGCCTAGCACGGTTATGCACGTATTTCTTTAAGACTCCCATGAACCTCTCAAAGGGGAACATATTGTGCAGAAATACTGGACCGAGAATGGTAATCTCTTCGACTAGGTGAACTAAGAGATGCGTCATAATATTGAAGAAGGACGGTGGGAACACCAACTCGAAGCTGACAAGACATTGGGCCACATCATTCTGTAACCGTTGTAGATCTTCTGGATTGATTACCTTCTGCGAAATTGCATTGAGGAATGCTCATAGCTTCACAATCGGTACTCGAACATTTTCCGGTAGAATCCCCCTCAGTGCAACCGGAAGCAATTGCGTCATAAGCACGTGGCAGTCATGAGACTTTAGGTTTTGGAATTTTTTCTCGGCTATATTTATTATTCCCTTTATATTTGATGAGAATCCAGATGGGACCTTGATACTGCTCAGGCATTCAAAAAAGATTTCCTTCTCTTCTTTGGTAAGAGCGTAGCTCGCAGGACCCTTAGAATCCTCCGGATGCATGCCGTCTCTTCTTTTCATACGGTGCTGGTCCTCCCGTGCTTCTGGTGTATCTTTTGTCTTCCCATACAAGCCCAAGAATCCTAGTAGGTTCATGCAAACATTCTTCGTCACGTGCATCACGTCGATTGCAGAGCGGACCTCTAGGAATTTCCAATACTCAAGCTCCCAAAATATAGATTTCTTCTTCCACATGGGTGCATGTCCGCTAGCGTCATTCGGAACAGATAGACTGCCAGGACCCTTTCCAAAGATTACTTCTAAATCTTTGACCATATCAAATATATCATCACCAGTATGGCGTTTAGGCTTGCCCCGGACTTCTGCCTCGCCCTTGAAATGCTTGCCTTTTTTCTTCAATTGATGTTTGGGCGAAAGAAATCGACGATGCCCGAGATACACCACCTTCTTACTTTTATCCAAATATATACTATCGATCTCACCTAAACAGTGAGTGCATGCATTGTATCCCTTGTTTGTCTGTCCTGAAAGGTTACTAAGAGCAGGCCAATCATTGATGGTCACGAACAGCAACGCTCGTAGATCAAATTCCTCTTGTTTGTACTCATCCCACACACGAACACCTTCAGTCTGCCACAGCTATAAAAGTTCATCAACTAATGGCCTTAGATACACATCAATATCATTACCGGGTTGCTTCGGGCCTTGGATAAGCACTGGCATCATAATACACTTTCGCTTCATGCACAACCAAGGAGGAAGGTTATATATACATAGAGTCACGGGCCAGGTGCTATGACTGCAGCTCTGCTCCCCAAAAGGATTCATGCCATCTGTACTTAGACCAAACCTCAGGTTGCGTGCGTCTTCTGTAAACTCCGGGAAATCTCTGTCGATTTTTCTCCACTGCGACCCATCAGCGGGGTGTCTCAACATCTGGTCACTCTTACGGTCTTCTTTGTGCCACCTCAACAACTTGGCATGCTCTTTGTTTCTGAACAAACGTTTCAACCGTGGTATTATAGGTGCATACCACATCACCTTGGCAGGAACCCTCTTCCTGGGGCGCTCGCCCTCAACATCACCAGGGTCATCTCGCCTGATCTTATACCGAAATGCACTACACACCGGGCATGCATTCAAATTCTCATACTCACCGCGGTAGAGAATACAGTCATTAATGCATGCATGTATCTTCTGCACCTCCAATCCTAGAGGGCAGACAATCTTCTTTGCTTCATACGTACTGGCGGGCAATTCGTTATCCTTTGGAAGCATCTTCTTCATAATTTTCAGCAACTTTTCAAATCCCTTGTCAGATAAACCACTCTCTGCTTTCCATTGCAGCAATTCCAGCGTGCTTCCTAGCTTTTTCTGGCCATCTTCGCAATTTGGGTACAAATCCTTTTTGTGATCATCTAACATGCGTTCCAACTTCTCCCTCTCCTTTTCACTTTCACAGTCAATCTGTGCATCAACAATGACCTGACCAAGATCATCAGCGGGCATATCTGATGCCCGTTCTTCACCTTCTTCTTCTTCATTATCTTCCATTGCGGTATCGGTGGTTTCAGGGAACTCAGGATAGTTGTCATCATTCTCTTCTTCATCGTTGTCTTCCATCATAACCCCTCTCTCCCCATGCTTGGTCCAACAATTATAGCCGGACATGAAACCGAACCGGAACAGGTGGATGTGAAGGGTCTTTGTGGAGGGGTAATCCTTCTCATTTCGACAACCACCGCATGGACAACACATAAAACCATTCCACTTGGTTGCCTCAGCCACCTTGAGAAAAGAATGCACGCCTTTAATGAAATCTCCAGACCGTCGATCGGCGTACATCCATGCTCGGCTCATCTGCATTATATAAGTACATATCAAACGCAAATCAAATATACAATTTCTATTTCTATCTCTAATTTTAGTTTGATAAGTAAGAATAAGTTAACAAAACTTTAGTCCCGGCTGGTGGGTACTTCTATCGGTATTTCTATCTCTATTTCTATCGGTATTTCTATTTTTCTATCTCTATCTCTATTTCTATTTCTATGTTAGCTATGTCTACTTCTATTTTTATTTTTAATTCTAACATTTCTATTTCTTATAGCATTTCTATTTCTAATAAAATCTAACATAAATAAAATCTATATAGCATTTCTATTTTTACCTCTATCGGTATTTCTATCTCTATTTCTATCTCTATCTCTATTTCTATTTCTATGTTAGCTATGTCTACTTCTATTTTTATTTTTAATTCTAACATTTCTATTTCTAATAGCATTTCTATTTCTAATAAAATCTAACATAAATAAAATCTATATAGCATTTCTATTTTTACCTCTATCGGTATTTCTATCTCTATTTCTATCGGTATTTCTATTTTTCTATCTCTATCTCTATTTCTATTTCTATGTTAGCTAAGTCTACTTCTATTTTAATTTTTAATTCTAACATTTCTATTTCTAATAAAATCTAACATAAATAAAATCTATATAGCATTTCTAATAATCAAATAAACATCTAATAATTGCTCCCATAAAAAAATCACAAATCTCTCTACTTCTAGAGCAATAAATGAGCTAAATTACCAATGAAAGACAAAAGCACAAAATTCCTCACCTTTTAGTCCACTTAGATTGAAGTGGGGATATCAATTTGTGACAAAAAATGGTGGTCAAAGAGGATGAACTCGAGTTGCATGAAGAACACTTGAGAGTGGAGAGGGGGAGTGGCTGGCTCCGGGAGGAAGAAGGAGCTGCTTTATACAGGGAAGTGATACGTCTCAAACGTATCTATAATTTTTGATGCTCCATGCTTTGTTTTACACCATTTGCCTTGTAACGGCCTAGAAAAATCCCCTTTATTAGATTTGTTTGTTATTTTATTTTTGTGCATCATCATGCATCCTTCACCTTGCATATGTTTTTGTCAAAACTAAAATCATTTGGTATAACATCTATTTTTATTTTGCTTGTAATGTTTTATGAAACAAACCCCTCCTCTTCTTCTCTTATTTTGAATTAAGACTAAACCAAAAATATTTGCAAAACGTTTGAAAATTATTTCGAAACAGAATGTTTATTTCAAAAATGTTTGAAGCCTGTTTTGAAATCTTCCTAAGCCTTTCTCTATCTCCATCCTTTTTATTTGCTGAAATTCGGTTGCAAAAAGAAGAAGAGAAGTACTCAAAAAAAAGGGAAACAAGCAAAGAGGCCCAACCGAACCTTGGCAGCCCACCATCGACCTACCTTTCCCCAACCTCTGTACGGCAGGGAATCGAGCGACTCCATGTCGACAACCTGGGCGATGGGACGGCTCCCAGGACGCCTCCCGGAGTTATAAAGCCTTTGTGTCGCCCTAGCCCTGCAACCCTAGGCACTTCCCCTCTTGCTTCCTGCATCCGCCGCCGTTTCCCGTCTCTGCATCCTCATCTCCATCCAGGGCGCCCAACCTCCGCTTCCCAGCGCACCGTCCTCCTCGTTATGCCTGGAGCGCAGCCGCGGCTCTGCTTCTGCCTCGCGCGCGCGCCTGCGCCTCCACCCGACGACCACGCTCTCCGACCAGGCTCGCATGCGTTCTCGTCTGCAGCGTCGTGCGCGTGGTTCTCCGCGTTCCGTCCATGGCGCGGACGCTCTCCAAGCTGAGCGCCGCCTCTGCTTCGTACATGACGCACAGCTACGTACTGCTCCTCTTCGTCCTCGTCCGTCTCGGGCATCCGCACGCTCGCCCATCCCGTTCTGAACCTCGCCACAGCGCCCCTCCTTGCCAGCACGTCGCCGTCCGCAACGCCTAGGTCGTCTCTCTCAAACACGGCTACCGTCTCTGTTCACGTTCGTCTGCATCTGCGGCAGCAAAGCATCAACCTTTTTTTTTGTTTTGGTTCAGATCAAAGTGTGCCAGCTTCATCTCTTCAATGACCGGAGCTCCTGTGCACCAAGCTCGTCCCCGGCCTCAATGTGTCCAGTGCCAGCACGAGTGCCCGACGCCTGCATGCTCCAGTTGCAGTACACCATGTCCGTCCAGCGCGTACCTGGGGTTACCATCACGCAGGTCCGGCTCAAATATAGCAACGCCTGCATTTTGTCAACAACCGAAGTTAGCCCAGCTGGTCTGTTCCTACATCCTTCCGTGGTGAGATCTGGAGTTCGAATCATGATCCTGGCAGTAAAATCCACTCTTTTATTCTTTTTCCACCTGCTGACATGTGGCCCCTCCTTGTCAGCAACCCTGGCAGCAGTCAACAATATATTCAGTCAGCTCCTCCCGGGTCCCGCGGTCAGCCTCTTCAGGTAGCTCCTGTGGGTGAGAAAAGTTCCTGGTTCTAATTCTGTTTTTCTAAAAATGGCAGAATTTGATTAAATCTTGGTAAATTCATATCTTTTGAACCATGACTCGAAATAAAAAGTATTTTATATGAAAGTTTATCAAAAAAATGTGTAGAATCTAAATATGACATCCATTTTGCTGTTTGCATCTCGCATCATGTAATGACGTGGTAGTTTGCATCTCCCCTAATAAGTAACATATGAAGTAATTGGGATTTACCAAGTATGGTTTCCCCACTTCATTTAATTTTGTGTAGCTCACATTTGCCTTCTCTTTGCCATGCTAATCAACATTTAAATTTCCGAGTAGTAAAACAACTTGAATCATATATGTGTGTGTCGGAATCCTATTCCGCTTAATTTGAATAAGTTGCATTGCATCATAATTGCCATGTCATGCATGCTTGCATATGATCATGCCGATTCTTTTACCGTAGTAGTAAGTGTTGCATCCATTGTTTGTTGTAGCGATTTGCTTCTTCCCGGATAGGACGCTTCGTGATGTTGTGAGCAACGACAAGTTCTTCGGGTGTTCTTCGACAATCTTGTCAGGCAAGCTCTCCCGCCCCTTGTCAACCTATAGGGGTACTTATTACCTATTTGTGTTTATGCTTTCTGCTTTATGCTAGCCTTGTGTTCCGATGCTTGTTCGAGTCACGTAACCTATCCACATGTTTTCCCAAAGCAAAACTATATACTCGCCACCTCCCGCCTATTACCTTTTGCTTGTTGTTTGAGTTGGCCTTGCGAGTCATAGGCATGCTTAGGTTGTTTCGAGTTGTGTTATCTTATCGGGTTGTTGGGAAGTTCATCACATGCTCTACTTGATATATGAGATGGATATGGATTAGAGATAAGTTGGATACTAGATGCTGGAGATAAACATGATTTATTTATGTTACAACTACACTTGTTTAAGCAGAGGCATCGGTGAGTCATTTTGCCCGTTTTCCGATGGCTCACTTGTGTCCCCTAGGACCCCGAGTTCGCATGAACTGTTCTAAGCTGAGCGCACTAACCACTCGTGGAGATGCCATGGGATCTCCCTTAACTTACTACTTTTTCTCGAGTTAGTTTACCGGGGGCCACAACACCGTATTTATATTTGGATTTGGATTTGGGTGGAGTCACCTTTGATGGTGGCGGAGTCTCTAAGCCCCCCTCGACAGGGTGTGGTTGTGTCGCCTCGAAAGGTGGCAGGTTTATTTGACTGCGGGACGTTTTTATGCGAAGCTGGTTGATGCCTCTCGATAGAGTCTTCCTCCAGACTGAGCCGCCGACGCAAACTTCTGAGTCCGTCTCCGAAGCTCGGCCGACTTCGTTGCGGGTAGCTTAGTAGGGTGGCCCCCCTAAACTCTCTTGTAGAATTAGCAACGGTCTCGTCGTGATATCCATCCCTTGTCTAGGTTGGATTGATCGAGCGTGTATGGGTACATTGGTGCACCCCTGCAGGGTAAATCTTTTCGAAAAGCCGTGTCCGCGGTTATGGATGACTTGGAGCCGTTCTACTCGATCATAGAACAACTTGCACCTAATTGATGATTAAATATGGCGTAGTAAATAGTTCTACCACAATATTAAATTGCTATAAAATTGGCAACCGTGTGAGTGCCTTTGATATTGCTTCTTCGTGTGGTTGCGATGAGGTGATCCATTGGCTGGGTTATGTTTGCTTAGTATTCTAGTTGGTTCCTTTATGCGCTCTCTTATCTTATTCTGATTAGACGAAAGTTGTAGAGTGTCTCTATAGGTTCTTTAGTGCTTGCTCGCTGCCGCTTAACCCCACCATACAGCTGACGTTCTTTTGAGTCTCTCAAGTTGTCTGCGTACCTCACGTACAAAGGCCGCTTGTTGACTACGCTTTATACGTCTTGAAGTCTTGCTAAGTACTTTTGTACTTATTGCTGCTCGTCTTGGATTTCTCGCCGGAGCAGGTTTGAAGACAGGTACATGGAAGTGACGACATTAGCAAGGTTACCCTTCCGGCTTGGCCTGGGCAGGGTTATGGACGCCACCATTATCTTCAGGCCTCTTAGGCCCATTTGTATTCTTGTCCGTACTCGGATATATTTGCTTTATGTATGATTTGGATCTTTGTATGTATATTTGGATTCTTGACTCGTGGAGTCTTTGTGTTTATATATTCTTTTGTGGGTTCCATCGTGAACTTGTGTAACTGTTGCTACCTTGATTCCACCCGCCTAATGTGTATGTTGTGACGTGCACATTTCGCTTGGTGGGCGTTTCCAAAGCGACATCGTGCGAATTATGGCGTGATTGCTATAATTCGCAAGGTGCCGATTTTGAGGCGTCACAAGTTGGTATCAGAGCCAAGGTTTTGTCGATACCCGCGGGTCCGTTCTGCCTGTAGGATAACCTTGCCAATGGTCATTGTTGAGTCTAGTGTCAAAACTATTTTTGCTAAAAATGCCTTGGATAGCTCTAAGTAGGTCTGCATTTTACTCCTTACCTATGTGCTTCTCCCCTCTTACCTTTGCGAGTTTTGAGTCCTCTCTCTTACCTTCTTCAAGTTTTAGGATCCTACGTGGGTGGACGATCTCTTGCCTTTAACCTAATAGGTCCGTTCTTTGGAATTTCATCATCGTCAACATGAGCAAGAGTCCTTTGTTGGTGGTGTCGAGAAGAAACCACTTGTTGGTGGTGTCGACAAGTTCAAGACGGTGCATGAAGATCCGATAGTCTAACCAACACTCCCCCCTACACGAGCGTGGATCTCGGGGCGAGATCCCTTGTTGGTGGTGTCGATTGTAACGGCCCAGAAAAATCCCCTTTATTAGATTTGTTTGTTATTTTATTTTTGTGCATCATCATGCATCCTTCACCTTGCATATGTTTTTGTCAAAACTAAAATCATTTGGTATAACATCTATTTTTATTTTGCTTGTAATGTTTTATGAAACAAACCCCTCCTCTTCTTCTCTTATTTTGAATTAAGACTAAACCAAAAATATTTGCAAAACGTTTGAAAATTATTTCGAAACAGAATGTTTATTTCAAAAATGTTTGAAGCCTGTTTTGAAATCTTCCTAAGCCTTTCTCTATCTCCATCCTTTTTATTTGCTGAAATTCGGTTGCAAAAAGAAGAAGAGAAGTACTCAAAAAAAAGGGAAACAAGCAAAGAGGCCCAACCGAACCTTGGCAGCCCACCATCGACCTACCTTTCCCCAACCTCTGTACGGCAGGGAATCGAGCGACTCCACGTCGACAACCTGGGCGATGGGACGGCTCCCAGGACGTCTCCCGGAGTTATAAAGCCTTTGTGTCGCCCTAGCCCTGCAACCCTAGGCACTTCCCCTCTTGCTTCCTGCATCCGCCGCCGTTTCCCGTCTCTGCATCCTCATCTCCATCCAGGGCGCCCAACCTCCGCTTCCCAGCGCACCGTCCTCCTCGTTATGCCTGGAGCGCAGCCGCGGCTCTGCTTCTGCCTCGCGCGCGCGCCTGCGCCTCCACCCGACGACCACGCTCTCCGACCAGGCTCGCATGCGTTCTCGTCTGCAGCGTCGTGCGCGTGGTTCTCCGCGTTCCGTCCATGGCGCGGACGCTCTCCAAGCTGAGCGCCGCCTCTGCTTCGTACATGACGCACGGCTACGTACTGCTCCTCTTCGTCCTCGTCCGTCTCGGGCATCCGCACGCTCGCCCATCCCGTTCTGAACCTCGCCACAGCGCCCCTCCTTGCCAGCACGTCGCCGTCCGCAACGCCTAGGTCGTCTCTCTCAAACACGGCTACCGTCTCTGTTCACGTTCGTCTGCATCTGCGGCAGCAAAGCATCAACCTTTTTTTTTGTTTTGGTTCAGATCAAAGTGTGCCAGCTTCATCTCTTCAATGACCGGAGCTCCTGTGCACCAAGCTCGTCCCCGGCCTCAATGTGTCCAGTGCCAGCACGAGTGCCCGACGCCTGCATGCTCCAGTTGCAGTACACCATGTCCGTCCAGCGCGTACCTGGGGTTACCATCACGCAGGTCCGGCTCAAATATAGCAACGCCTGCATTTTGTCAACAACCAAAGTTAGCCCAGCTGGTCTGTTCCTACATCCTTCCGTGGTGAGATCTGGAGTTCGAATCATGATCCTGGCAGTAAAATCCACTCTTTTATTCTTTTTCCACCTGCTGACATGTGGCCCCTCCTTGTCAGCAACCCTGGCAGCAGTCAACAATATATTCAGTCAGCTCCTCCCGGGTCCCGCGGTCAGCCTCTTCAGGTAGCTCCTGTGGGTGAGAAAAGTTCCTGGTTCTAATTCTGTTTTTCTAAAAATGGCAGAATTTGATTAAATCTTGGTAAATTCATATCTTTTGAACCATGACTCGAAATAAAAAGTATTTTATATGAAAGTTTATCAAAAAAATGTGTAGAATCTAAATATGACATCCATTTTGCTGTTTGCATCTCGCATCATGTAATGACGTGGTAGTTTGCATCTCCCCTAATAAGTAACATATGAAGTAATTGGGATTTACCAAGTATGGTTTCCCCACTTCATTTAATTTTGTGTAGCTCACATTTGCCTTCTCTTTGCCATGCTAATCAACATTTAAATTGCCGAGTAGTAAAACAACTTGAATCATATATGTGTGTGTCGGAATCCTATTCCGCTTAATTTGAATAAGTTGCATTGCATCATAATTGCCATGTCATGCATGCTTGCATATGATCATGCCGATTCTTTTACCGTAGTAGTAAGTGTTGCATCCGTTGTTTGTTGTAGCGATTTGCTTCTTCCCGGATAGGACGCTTCGTGATGTTGTGAGCAACGACAAGTTCTTCGGGTGTTCTTCGACAATCTTGTCAGGCAAGCTCTCCCGCCCCTTGTCAACCTATAGGGGTACTTATTACCTATTTGTGTTTATGCTTTCTGCTTTATGCTAGCCTTGTGTTCCGATGCTTGTTCGAGTCACGTAACCTATCCACATGTTTTCCCAAAGCAAAACTATATACTCGCCACCTCCTGCCTATTACCTTTTGCTTGTTGTTTGAGTTGGCCTTGCGAGTCATAGGCATGCTTAGGTTGTTTCGAGTTGTGTTATCTTATCGGGTTGTTGGGAAGTTCATCACATGCTCTACTTGATATATGAGATGGATATGGATTAGAGATAAGTTGGATACTAGATGCTGGAGATAAACATGATTTATTTATGTTACAACTACACTTGTTTAAGCAGAGGCATCGGTGAGTCATTTTGCCCGTTTTCCGACAGCTCACTTGTGTCCCCTAGGACCCCGAGTTCGCATGAACTGTTCTAAGCTGAGCGCACTAACCACTCGTGGAGATGCCATAGGATCTCCCTTGACTTACTACTTTTTCTCGAGTTAGTTTACCGGGGGCCACAACACCGTATTTATATTTGGATTTGGATTTGGGTGGAGTCACCTTTGATGGTGGCGGAGTCTCTAAGCCCCCCTCGACAGGGTGTGGTTGTGTCGCCTCGAAAGGTGGCAGGTTTATTTGACTGCGGGACGTTTTTATGCGAAGCTGGTTGATGCCTCTCGATAGAGTCTTCCTCCAGACTGAGCCGCCGACGCAAACTTCTGAGTCCGTCTCCGAAGCTCGGCCGACTTCATTGCGGGTAGCTTAGTAGGGTGGCCCCCCTAAACTCTCTTGTAGAATTAGCAACGGTCTCGTCGTGATATCCATCCCTTGTCTAGGTTGGATTGATCGAGCGTGTATGGGTACATTGGTGCACCCCTGCAGGGTAAATCTTTTCGAAAAGCCGTGTCCGCGGTTATGGATGACTTGGAGCCGTTCTACTCGATCATAGAACAACTTGCACCTAATTGATGATTAAATATGGCGTAGTAAATAGTTCTACCACAATATTAAATTGCTATAAAATTGGCAACCGTGTGAGTGCCTTTGATATTGCTTCTTCGTGTGGTTGCGATGAGGTGATCCATTGGCTGGGTTATGTTTGCTTAGTATTCTAGTTGGTTCCTTTATGCGCTCTCTTATCTTATTCTGATTAGACGAAAGTTGTAGAGTGTCTCTATAGGTTCTTTAGTGCTTGCTCGCTGCCGCTTAACCCCACCATACAGCTGACGTTCTTTTGAGTCTCTCAAGTTGTCTGCGTACCTCACGTACAAAGGCTGCTTGTTGACTACGCTTTATACGTCTTGAAGTCTTGCTAAGTACTTTTGTACTTATTGCTGCTCGTCTCGGATTTCTCGCCGGAGCAGGTTTGAAGACAGGTACATGGAAGTGACGACGTTAGCAAGGTTACCCTTCCGGCTTGGCCTGGGCAGGGTTATGGACGCCACCATTATCTTCAGGCCTCTTAGGCCCATTTGTATTCTTGTCCGTACTCGGATATATTTGCTTTATGTATGATTTGGATCTTTGTATGTATATTTGGATTCTTGACTCGTGGAGTCTTTGTGTTTATATATTCTTTTGTGGGTTCCATCGTGAACTTGTGTAACTGTTGCTACCTTGATTCCACCCGCCTAATGTGTATGTTGTGACGTGCACATTTCGCTTGGTGGGCGTTTCCAAAGCGACATCGTGCGAATTATGGCTTGATTGCTATAATTCGCAAGGTGCCGATTTTGAGGCGTCACATGCCTATTGTTTCGTTACACTTAGTGGCATTTTTATACATTTTCCGGAACTAACCTATTAACGAAGTGCCACAGTGCCAGTTTCCTGTTTTCTGCTGTTTTTGTGTTTCAGAAGTGATACACAGGAAATATTCTCGGAATTGGACGAAACAAGTTCCTGAAGTCATATTTCACCGGGGACCTCCCAAACATCCGAAGACCTGACGGAGGGGGGCCACGTGGCCCCCACACACAGGGGCGGCGCGGCCTGGCCCCTGGCCGCGCCACCCCCTTGTGAGGCCGCGTGGCTCCACCTCTGACAGCCTCCTTTCGCCTACATATACCCCCTGACAAGAAAAACCTAAGGGCCCGATCAGTTTTCCAGAATACATCGCGATCCGCCGCCGCCGTCGACCCGAAGATCGGGAGGGTCCAGAAGCTCTTCCCGGCACCCTGCCGGAGAGGGGAATCGCCACCGGAGGTCTTCTTCATCGCCATGCTTGCCTCCGGAGCGATGAGTGAGTAGTCTACCTTGGACTATGGGTCCATAGCAGTAGCTAGATGGTTGTCTTCTCCACCATGTGCTTCATGTTTAGATCTCATGAGCTGCCCTACATGATTGAGATCACCGTTATGTAATACTATGATGTTGGTTTGTTGGGATCCGATGAATATTGGTGTTTATGATTAAGTTGTTGTACTGAATTATATCTTTTGTTATCTCTATGTTGTTTATGATCTTGCATGCTCTCCGTTGTTAGTAGCTATCTTGGCCGAGTAGTTGCTAGTGACTCCAAGAGGGGGTATTTATGCTCGATAGTGGGTTCATGTCTCTATTTCACCTGGGGGAGTGACAGAAACCTCTAAGGTGGTAGATGTGCTGTTGCTACTAGGGAGAAAACAACATTCATATGCTCAAGGGCATATGCTTTGTTTACATTACACACTTTGCTTAATGCAATTATCTGTTGTTCGCAACTTAATACTTTTGGGGTGTTCGGATGATATCCCCGAGGGTGGATTATTAGTCATAGATGCAGTTGGATGGCGGTCTATGTATTTTGTTGTAATGCCCAGAGTGAATCTCATAGTGATCTTCTTGACATATCACGTTATCTTTATTCTATCAATTGCCCAACTGTAATTTGTTTACCCAGCATGTTATTTATCTATGGAGAGACACCACTAGTGAATTGTGGACCCCGGTCCTATTTTAATCATATTGCAATCACCTGTTTACTTTTCCCGCACTGTTTACTTTACTCGCATATACTCTACTGTTTTCCACTCGATACACTCATAACCTTTGTTTCAAGCAAACCGGTGAGATTGACAACCTCATCGCAAGTTGGGAACAAAGTATTTGTCTGTGTGTGTGCAGGTTCCACAAACACCTTCAGTCGTCATCGTCTCCCTTCTCCTGTTCGATAAACCTTGGTTTCTTAACAGAGGGAAAACTTGCTGCTGCACTCATCATACCTTCCTCTTGGGGTTCCCAACGGGCTGGTCATTCACCACGCACAAGGACTGTCTGTTGCCACATTCACCGGGAGCATCAGCCTCTTTTCTGGCGCCGTTGCCGGGGAAGGAAGAGAAGACTTCTGCGAGGGGAGTTCTTCGCACACACATTCTTTACTTTGTTATTTGTTTTGCTTTACTTTATTTTATATTACCTGCATTGCTTTTTATATCAAAAACCCAAAAAAATTAGAATCCTTGGAAGTTGTTATTTCTTTACTTTAGTTTATCATGTCGTTCTGGAGGACCTCTCAGTAGGTAGTGGTTCAATTATTGGCAAAAGTAACATTGAGGAGTTCTTTAATCACATTAGTATGCATGATGAAGATGAGGAAAAGTCTTGGGTTGAGCTTGCTCCTAGTATTGAAGTTGCTTCTGTTATATTAATTGACATGTTGGAAGCTAGGTTTGCTAGTCTTAATTCTTCTATGCAATACATGTTCCTTAAGCTTCATGAAATTGAGGATCCCGAAAAGAAAGCTTTCATCTTAGAAACCTTGCGCACAGAATTTAGAGATGTTGCGATTGAGGCTAGGAAGGTTTTTAAGAAGTTTAATAAGCTTGGCTCGCCTGTTAAGGTTGTTGGTACGCCTGATGATTTTAAAACACCAATACCTTATGAACTTATAGGAATTCATGATGCTTGGGAAAAGAATTCTAGTTGGATTTGCCCTGAAAATCTTTTCGATGAAAGCAGTGTGCCAAAGCGTGATAGTAAAGGAGTTTCAAAAACTCAGTTGAACACATTTTCCTTCATTGTTGAAAAGATCTCTGCTGTTGATCTTAATGCTTCATCTTTTGATATTACTTGGTTCGCAATTTTCTGCGCCTAGCTCAAAGGCGTTAAAGAAAAGCACTCTTGGGAGATAACCCATTGTTTACTTTTCAGTACTTTTTCTTTTATTTGAGTCTTGGAAGTCATTACTACTGTAATGACCGCTCCTTATCTTGTTTATTTCGTTTTTGTGCCAAGAGAAGCCTCTAATTTGAGTGAGGTAAAGATTTGGGGTTATTGCTGTCCTGAAACTGTTTTCGGTGTTGCACCGTAAAAATTCGTGAAAATTCTCTGTTTATCTTTTGGACATGCGATTTCTTGTGCATATGCCCCAGGTTATATCCAAACTTTTCTTAGTTGAACACTTTTTGATTTGAGCAACGGAAAATCCCTCAAAAATTCGTCCATTATCAGCTGTCCAGTTTTGACAGATTTCTGCCAATATTTGTTTTTGCCACTTTATCGCTTTCTTTTGAGTTCTTTTTGATCATGGAACTCTTGTGGAAGTTGCTACAGTAGTATATACTTTATATGTGGTGGTTTTGGGTTGAAACCTGAAGCTAAAAGAGGTTGAATATATTTTATGCTTACACTAATGTTGGTAATAGAATTGTGTTTAGTTTTGTATGAAGGAAGTTTTCAAGTGTAGGGATTGGAGAATGATGAGATGAGTTGAAGAATGGACAAAAGCTCAAGCTTGGGGATGCCCATGCATCACCCCAAGAAACATCCAAGAAGTACAAGCGTCAAAGCTTGGGGATGCCCCCGAGGCACCCCTTCTTCATCGGCAAAAATCAGGTCACCTTTCAAAACACTATATTTTTATTGCTTCATGCACTATGTGTTTTTCTTGGAGCGTCAGTTGTTTTAGTTGTCTTAGTTTGTTTAGTTTGTTTGTTTTCTGCAATAAATGGTTGGACCCCAACAAATTTCCTTTGGAGAAGTTGACTCGTTTTCATTTGCAAAGAATGCTCTAGTTTTCACTCTTATTAATCGAGCATTCTACTTTTTCCGCTACTGCTTTTGGTTTTCATTTTCGCCTTAATATGCGTTCAGATCTTGTCATATCTTTTCATCAAGGTGTATTTTTGCCTCTGAACTTTATTGGTTTTCATCAAAAGAGGTGTTTAAAAAATTTCAAATGGTGTTGGAAAAGAGAAAAAGCTTTGTGCAAAATAGTGGTACAAGAAGGAGCTTGTGTAGACTGCGGCTTAGGCTTTTTCATGTCATGCTTGATGTCTTTTTGATGGTATGCTTAGTGGTTTTGCTGTAGCATGACTTGTCTCAAATATCTGAGATTGCTTAATGAGCCTTTGAAAAAAATCATGCGTTGTTTTTATTGTATGGAAGCATTATTTTGGTTTTCTCCTTGATGCTTTATTTGGGTTGACTTGGCGCATGCTCACACATGTTAGACTCTTCCAAAGTCGCCATTAGCCTTCATGATCATTTAGTTTTTGACTTTTGATGCCATCGTATGCTTCTTTTAATGTCGCTTTGTCGCTTTGCATGATTATGGCCATTATTGCTCTCTTAGTTGGTCGCTCCCAGTCTTTTGCTAGCCCTCACCTTGTACTGAGTATGAGCTCTACTCGTGCATCCAACTCCTAAAAGCCAAAGTTTTCCATTGTGTCCACCATACATACCTACTAGCAATTTGCTATTCCAAGTAAATTTGACTTGCTTTTATTTTCTCTTCAAATTAAACTCTTACCAGTGTTATGCGAAACTCGGTCAGTAAAGCTCTCACGAACCGGAAGGCACACTTTACTTTTTCCTGTTCTAAAAATTTGACATTGTGGTCTTTTATGTTGAGTTGTTATGCTTGCAAGTTGTAAGTTGGATTCTAGCCCAGCCATGCCGTCATGGGGCAAGCTTTCAACATTGCACTTCTTTTTGAGTTGATATCGTGATCTTTTGTTTATGGATGCCCGCTGTGTGAAATGAATTGGGAATCTTGTAAGGATCATGGAGTTTTTATATGTGTTAGGGAAACGCCGGGCCGCCAATCTAAGCCATGCATAATTCATGGTGGAAATTTGCAGCATACCCATGGTGAACATTCGACGACGCATCTCACAATAAAAAGCTAAACAATATAGCAAATAAAAGAGATGTCGAGGTGTTCATTGTCTGCTTGTCCTGTCATTTTGGTGTGGGCTTGTTCCATGTCATCGGGCACGGAGGTACCCCATTGGCGGTTCTCAATGATATGCATATACTTACAATGACAAGAGCCTTGCTTGGGACTCTAAGTAAACTAGCATGGTTTGGGTACTTGTATCCACGGGACACGAGGTTTTCAACTTATGATTTGTCAAGCATATGCATCATAATTGTTCTCGCATTAACTTTAACCATTCAAGATGCTTATGATGGGGGCAATGAGAGCTCAAAGCCGGTAAGTACCATAATTTTTGAAGGTTATAAAACTTGCAATCACTGCTTCCCTCTGCGAAGGGCCTTTCTTTTACTTTTATGTTGAGTCACCACCTTCTTTCTTTATGCACCATTAAGAGAGCATAGTTGTCATTCTTAGTGTGATATGCATTGTCCCAAGGTTCATTGATTGACTCATATTGATTGGTTTCACTTGTTCTTAAATTACTTGTATCTAGTCGCCCTCTTAAACTTTGAGGTGTCCTATGCATTTATGTTTTGCTCTCTTTGAAGGACAAGCTGAAAACCTTTTGTATGTCTTTCCTTATGATTTGAACACACGTTTGACTTTCATTGTTTCATTATCATGATCTTTTGTTTGTGTTCATTTGCATGTTTACAACATGGTTGCTAAGTTCTTATTGTCATGATTATATCTTTCATGCCCATGTTTTAAGTTCTATTGATCCCAGCTCACCAATGCTTACATATATGATCAAGATTGTGTAGGTGCATGTCACCTCAAAAATTATTCTTTGTTATCACTTACCTACTCGAGGACGAGCAGGAGTTAAGCTTGGGGATGCTTGATACGTCTCAAACGTATCTATAATTTTTGATGCTCCATGCTTTGTTTTACACCATTTGCCTATTGTTTCGTTACACTTAGTGGCATTTTTATACATTTTCCGGAACTAACCTATTAACGAAGTGCCACAGTGCCAGTTTCCTGTTTTCTGCTGTTTTTGTGTTTCAGAAGTGATACACAGGAAATATTCTCGGAATTGGACGAAACAAGTTCCTGAAGTCATATTTCACCGGGGAGCTCCCAAACATCCGAAGACCTGACGGAGGGGGGCCACGTGGCCCCCACACACAGGGGCGGCGCGGCCTGGCCCCTGGCCGCGCCACCCCCTTGTGAGGCCGCGTGGCTCCACCTCTGACAGCCTCCTTTCACCTACATATACCCCCTGACGAGAAAAACCTAAGGGCCCGATCAGTTTTCCAGAATACATCGCGATCCGCCGCCGCCGTCGACCCGAAGATCGGGAGGGTCCAGAAGCTCTTCCCGGCACCCTGCCGGAGACGGGAATCGCCACCGGAGGTCTTCTTCATCGCCATGCTTGCCTCCAGAGCGATGAGTGAGTAGTCTACCTTGGACTATGGGTCCATAGCAGTAGCTAGATGGTTGTCTTCTCCACCATGTGCTTCATGTTTAGATCTCATGAGCTGCCCTACATGATTGAGATCACCGTTATGTAATACTATGATGTTGGTTTGTTGGGATCCGATGAATATTGGTGTTTATGATTAAGTTGCTGTACTGAATTATATCTTTTGTTATCTCTATGTTGTTTATGATCTTGCATGCTCTCCGTTGTTAGTAGCTATCTTGGCCGAGTAGTTGCTAGTGACTCCAAGAGGGGGTATTTATGCTCGATAGTGGGTTCATGTCTCTATTTCACCTGGGGGAGTGACAGAAACCTCTAAGGTGGTAGATGTGCTGTTGCTACTAGGGAGAAAACAACATTCATATGCTCAAGGGCATATGCTTTGTTTACATTACACACTTTGCTTAATGCAATTATCTGTTGTTCGCAACTTAATACTTTTGGGGTGTTCGGATGATATCCCCGAGGGTGGATTATTAGTCATAGATGCAGTTGGATGGCGGTCTATGTATTTTGTTGTAATGCCCAGAGTGAATCTCATAGTGATCTTCTTGACATATCACGTTATCTTTATTCTATCAATTGCCCAACTGTAATTTGTTTACCCAGCATGTTATTTATCTATGGAGAGACACCACTAGTGAACTGTGGACCCTGGTCCTATTTTAATCATATTGCAATCACCTGTTTACTTTTCCCGCACTGTTTACTTTACTCGCATATACTCTACTGTTTTCCACTCGATACACTCATAACCTTTGTTTCAAGCAAACCGGTGAGATTGACAACCTCATCGCAAGTTGGGAACAAAGTATTTGTCTGTGTGTGTGCAGGTTCCACAAACACCTTCAGTCGTCATCGTCTCCCTTCTCCTGTTCGATAAACCTTGGTTTCTTAACTGAGGGAAAACTTGCTGCTGCACTCATCATACCTTCCTCTTGGGGTTCCCAACGGGCTGGTCATTCACCACGCACAAGGACTGTCTGTTGCCACATTCACCGGGAGCATCAGGAAGTCATTAGTCCCGGTTAGTAATACCAACCGGGACTAAAGGATTAATCTTTAGTCCCGGTTGGTGTTACCAGCCGGGACTAATGATCCTGGCAACGGCCGGATTGCGACCCAGAGCATTTAGTCCCGGTTCGTAATACGAACCGGGACTAGAGGTTCAAAACGAACCGGGACTAATGAAATCTCCGTTCCAGCGGCCGAAAATGCGGTGGGGCCCAGGGCATCAGTCCCGGTTCAAAGAGCAACCGGGACTAATGCCCCAGGATATTAGCCCTGTTTTCTACTAGTGACAGTCTGCTAGTGATCCCTTTGTCTGAACCTAAATAAACAACAGTGAAGAAAGATACATCTGAACCTATTTTACTTGTAGCTTGTCAGTTAGAAAAAGTAGTCTAGACACTGAACTTTGAAAGCGTTATAATCCACTGGAGACATCCACGGTGCAAATCATCGTTGGTAGGCAGCTGCATTTTTTTGTAGCCTAATTCATATATGACACTTAATTCAGTTCAACCTGGTAGCTAGTTTTCCAATCTGCTTGAGTATTCCAATTAATTGTGTTTTTTTTCCTCATTGCAAATTTGTTCTATTTAGAATTCAGAAGTTATAACTACTAAATGAAGCAAAGTAAAGCACTTAAGGTCTGAAAGTACACAATGTAGCTACAAGATTTCCAACGCTCCGGAGGCAAGCATGGCGATGAAGAAGACCTCCGGTGGCGATTCCCTTCTCTGGCAGGGTGCCGAGAAGAGCTTCTGGACCCTCCCGATCTTCGGGTCGACGGCGGCGGCGGATCGCGATGTGTTCTAGAAAAGTGATCGGGTACTTAGGTTTTTCCCGTCGGGGGGTCTTTATAGGCGAAGGGGCATCGTCAGGAGTGGACCGAGGCGTCCTCACACGTAGGGGGCGCGGCCAGGTCCTGGGCCGCGCCGCCCTATTGTGTGGGGCCCTCGTGGCCCCACTCCATCTCCTCTTCGGTTCTCTGGAAGCTTCGGTGAAATTCTGGGCGACTGGCTTTGGTTTCGTCCAATTCCGAGAATATTTCCTGTGTAGCTTTTCTGAAACACAAAAACAGCAGAAAACGGGGAACTGGCACTGTGGTGACTTATTAATAGGTTAGTTCCGGAAAATGCATAAAAGTGCCACGAAGTGTAACGAAATACTAAGCAAATGGTGTAAAAACAAGCATGGAGCATCAAAAATTATGGATACGTTGGAGAGGTATCAGGTGCCAGAACGGAGTTTCTGGTTCCGAATCGCGGTTTCTGATGGCGGCGGCATAGCGGAAGTCTATCTGGGAAAAACGCCGTACCCCCGATATTTTCAGGTCAGAGGGTATATGTAGGCGGAAGGAGAGGTCGAGGAGACGGCCGAGCCGTCCTCACAACAGGTGGGTGCGGCCAGGGCTGGGCCGCGCCCCCTGTGTGTGTGGTGGCCTCGTGCCTCCCCTCCGTCTCATCTTCTGGCTCTGTGGGTCTTCTGGTGAAATAGGATTTTTACCAATCTTCCCGAATTTTTACTGAAAGTTGGATTTCTGCACAAAAACGTGACACCAGAGCAATTCTGCTGAAAACAGCGTTAGTCCATGTTAGTTGTATTCAAAACACACAAATTAGAGGAGAAACAACAGCAAAAGTGTTTGGGAAAGTGGATACATTTTGGACGTATCAACTCCCCCCAAGCTTAGCTTATTGCTTGTCCTCAAGCAATTCAGTTAACAACTGAGTGCGATAAAAGAAACTTTTATGAACACATTTGCTTCAAAGATGTAAATAATCTCACTATATGATCAAATGCTTAAGCAATTCATAATAAGAAAGATGCAACTAATGTCACCTCATAGTCAAGCAAGCTATGAAAGAGTGCCAATGCACTAATAACAAGTAACATGAACATAAGAAGCTACAAGATAGTAATATGCATAAATGATATGGAAGGGTGGTATCCAGCTTGCCTTTATTTGTGGAGCAAAACATAAATGCCGAGGCACCTCTGAAGTCCAAAGGAAGAATAGAAGTAAAAATATCAAAGATACAAGCATCAAAGTTATACCACAATTAACCGTGTTCTGGGACAAGCACATTACACTAAGAATAACAGCTATGCTCTCAAGAAGGTGCTTAAAGTTAGAAGATGAAGACTCAACATAAAAGTAAAAGAAAGGCCCTTCGCAGAGGGAAGCAGTGATTAAACATGTGCTAGAGCTTTTCATTTGTGAAACAGAGACAAAAAAATTATTCTGAGAGGTGGTTGTTCTATGTCAACGACTGGCAATGGGGTCTTGCTATCTTCCATAATAAACAAGTGAGAGCAGTTCCGAGTTCTTTGAAATTTTGGCACATTGGTGCTCTTTTATAAAACTTTGGCACTCCTCCCTACCTTTTTTTTCTTTCTCAAACCATGGCTAGCCAATTCCATCGGGTGCCCACCAACTTTCACATTCCATGGAGGAGTGCTCTTTTCTTTACTTTTTAGAATTAGATTATAATGGTCTGACCGGGTCTCTTGCAAAATTAATGACGAACAGATGAAGCTGCCTAGTCGAAGGGTACTCAATTTAATATGGAAGATAGCAATTCCGACCACTACGTCCTCATGAGCTAAAAACAATGGCACAAAATGAGAAGTATTTGAAAGGTTTTGAAAGGTAGCACATGAAAATTTACTTAGAATGGCTTGCAAATACCATGCATATGAATTTATAGTGGACTCTTTGGTAAACTTGGGTTTTGGTGATTGGAAGCACGAGAAGTATTCCCTCTCAGTACAAGTGAAGGCTAGCAAAAGACTGGGAAGCGACAATCGAGAGAGAGCAATAACTGTCATAATCATGCTTGCGACAAAACAAAATTAATATAGACATAAAAATGATACAAGAACTCTGAGGCAAAGTAAATCATCGAGGCTTAATTGAATTTTTGTTCAGTCATACGCATGCTTGAGCATGTGCCAAGTCAATTCAAATGAAACTTTTCAGAGGAGGATACCACAATGTCATACCGTTTTTATGAATAAAACAATGCAAGCAAACAACTACATGACATGCTACAAAAAATTAGTAAATTGAAACTAATCATATGAAAGCAAGAACTACAAAGCATCCATTAGATAACATATACCATACATGAACCGACTAAGCATGTCCACATAGATGAGTATATGTACAAAAATGAAAACAAATAGAGTCCATACCAGCCTCTTCATCTCGGATTGTCATATGTTGTCATTATTGCTCTTCACTTGTGGCTTGAATAATATAAAGTGAATACCAAGCTCCAATGGAGTAACGGGAGACTGAACTCTGCAACAAACTTTACAAAACCGAAGAAGAACAACAAATATTTTTGGGTTTTCGATTTTTGAAACAAGAACGAAAGGAAAACGCAAACAAAGGAAAATATTTTTGGATTTTTCAAATACCAAACCAAAAATAGCAAGTAAAGCAAACCAAAGCTAGCAAACTAAAAAGGCAAACAAAGAGAAACAACGGAAATATTTTTGGTCTTTTTTTTGTGTTTTGGAAAGAAGAAATAAAAACAAGAGCAATAAAGAAAGCGAAACATGTATATACAAAGGACCGACAAAATATGATATGTAGATAAGTGAATCGTCGGCGTACCTCCCCGCAAGCTTAGGCTTTTGGCCTAAGTGGAGATCAATTCTAGCCCTGGTAGTTGCTCCAGGCTGGTGGGTCATCATGGGTGTAATCATACCCCGGCTCTCGTGAAGATGAAGTTGATGGCGCATAATCATAATAAGGCTGCTTATATGGGAAATTCGCAATGTTGGAGGGCTGACCCGACTCCTTGGCGCCCTCCTCATCGCGCACAGGCGGCGGGTGCTCCCCTACGTACGCGTCGAGCTCATCCTCCGTGAGCGACCATCCATTCCTGCGATCAAGGTTAAACAAAAGAGGTGCAGGCAAACTGACTGATCGATCAGTCTTCACTACCTTCCAGGTAGACTTCTTGAAAAAGGTTAGCTCAAATGTTAAATTAATCAAGCTAGCAGGAGGAGAAACAAACTTATGATGAATCATAGAATTAAGATCAAGTTTCTCCTCGGGGAACTGCAGATCTAGAAAATGAGGCACTACACCATGCAAAGCTAACAGGCGTGAAGCTATAAGTGCTCCACATATTCCCCCTTTCTCACGGTTAACATCAAGACGGAAAGCTATTAAGGCACCCAAATGGTAAGTCCTATCACGTCTCAAAGCAACAGCAATAAAAGCTAGATCATGGAGAGATAATTTACTTGCAGCTTTCCTAGCAAGAACACATTTGGTAATAAAGTAGGCAAAATATCGAATGGATGGGAGATGAATATTTCGAATTTTACCACCCTCTCCCGTGAAGCTTCTTCCTTGACAAATCTCCTCATATAGTTCCAACAATGGCCTAGGTTGTCCCCTTATCTTCTCGCGCGATCCCCACTGTGGTACTCTAATAGCTGTACAGAAAACATCAAGAGGCAAGTCCATAGATTTGTTATAGATTTTATAATGAACCATGGGGTTAGAGGTGGACCAACTAAATCTGAAATCCTGCACCACAGACATTGTTAGTTTAGCATATTGGGGAGGTTCACCATCAATAAAATGCTCCAATCCTGCATTAGAGATTAAAGTTTGGAAGTCCTGCAGGATTCTAGCAGCATTCATGAACTCTGAGCATGGATAGAGTGAGGGAAAGACCCTCTCTTCACGGTGAACTCTCATGACTTCTTGCACTTCTAGTTCATATTGAGAGAGTTGATATGCATTCTCCTCCATTTCTGAAATTTTTAACAGATCTCATAAAAAGTGATTTTGAGACAAGCAAATGTAGGAAACTACTATAGTGAGTTACTAGAGAGCTAACATGCATCAAAATAACATTTCTAAGCAATAGAACAAGCATGCATACTCATTTATCCTGCCACCTACAATGCTAAAATACTCAATAAATACTTCACCAAATAAAATTCTACTTGGACAAGCGGAGGAGTCACATACCGGAGAATAATTGCTCCAAATCTCAGCAGAAATGATGGGCTGAGCAAGGATATCGAAAAATCGCGATGAAGAACAGCAAGAACATGGGTTTGAGCTGGGTGTTGAGATATTTAGGGAGAGAGAGGGTGCTGGGGAGGAAGAGATAAGTGAGAGGCCAGGTGGGGCCCCCTCACAGCAGGTGGGCGCGGCCAGGGCTGGGCCGCGCCCCCTGTATGTGTGGTGGCGTGGCAGGCCCTCCTGGTGTCTCCCAGGTGCCTCTCTGTCCCATTTTTGACATAAAAATTTATAAAGAATTTTCTGGAATTTTTCAAAAAACTTTATTTTCGAGGATTTTTCAGAAATTGGCAAATCGATAAAAACTCAGAAAAACGAAGATGAAACGATTTCTAGCAAATCAAAACCAAGTATGCAGTAGCTCTGAGATACTCTTAATCATGTAACTAAACTAAAGGAATAAAATTGGTGAAAGTAAATATAAGTGGGGTGGAGTGGATGCGGTGAAAACGAAGTTTCATTCATATAAAATCACTTTGTTAACAAGGTTGATCAAGTCTTGTTACCAAACTAACTTTATATGAGGCAAAACTTAGCATTTCACTAAATGCTTATGTTACCTCAACTTTGATAGGCATAGTCCCAATCATAACAATTTTATATTCTTCCTTGGGCTTCCGCTCTGAACAAATAATTTGACCAACTCTGATGGTCTCAACATTCTTGATGGAATTTAGAGCATTATTTCTATCAATCTTCTTGGGAAAATAAACCGTATACTCTTTGTCATTGACATTAAAAGTTACTTTTCCTTGATTGCAATTAATAACAGCACCTGTAGTGTTTAGAAAAGGTCTTCCAAGAATAATGGACATATTATCATCTTCAGGCATTTCCAACACAACAAAGTCAGTTAATATCAAACAACTGTTAGCAACTTGAACAGAAACATTTTCACATATACCAATAGGAATAGTAGTAGACTTATCAGCCATCTGCAAAGATATATCAGTCGATACCATTTTTTCTAGATCAAGTCACTTATAAAGAGAAAAAGGCATGACACTAACTCTGGCTCCCAAATCACATAAAGCAGTTCTAACATAGTTATTTTTAATGGAGCAAGAAATAGTCAGTATACCTGGATCTCCAAGCTTCTCTGGAATTTTACCATCAAAAGAATAATTAGCAAGTAGAGTGGAAATTTCCTCATTAGGAATCTTCCTTTTGTTAGTAACAATATCTTTCATATACTTTGCATAAGGAGGCATTCTAATAGCATCAGTCAAAGGAATTTGCAAAAATAAAGGTTTCATCCATTCACAAAACCTCTTGTAGTGTTCTTCTTCCTTGGATTTGTGTTTCTTACCAGGAAAAAAGCATTGATTTCTATAATATCCCAGCATTTAAGACCAAGCGAAGGGTAGACTTAGGACTGTTGTGCATTCATGCATCTAAAAACCTGATTAAAATTTTCGCAAATTCAAAAACCTGAGAGAGCAAAGCTCCTTTCTAATCACCTTTAGAGCTAGGGGTTATTAGAATGCTATGGGTTTTGTTATGATCTCTTGATGTTGTTATTTAAGTGAATTAAGAAGTTCAATTTGATTGTTGAATAACCTCAAGTTTGAATTTTTAATCATTAATAAGGAAATAAGTCAACTATGAATTGAGTTGAATAAAAGAAATGGAATTAGAAAATAAAACAAACTGAAATGTTACTTTATTGATATTAAACATTTATACAATGTCTTTACATCTTTGAAAACTGAAAAGAAGATTACAACAGTAAAGAAAATAAAAAGAAACCTAATTCTAAACTATTTATAATAGTCTTCATGAATTCCATCTTCTAAGTCTTCTTAACCCGCAACCTGCAAAACAAAGCAAATAAACAAAAGAAAACAGATTAAGTGTTATAGTATATTACTCTCAGACTTTGGCAAATATTTTGCCATTGCATTATTGAGTTTTTAATGATCAAGTGAAGCATCTGTTCTTTTAAATCACTGGGGGTACAAATCACTAGAGTGCATAGTAGTTTCACAGCACGGCCAGGGGTGGATTAGATCAAGCTGAGTGAAGTATACAAGCACACAGCTCACAAGTAGCTTAGTCACAGAACTGGAAGCTGGAGCTGGCAGCACCACAGCTGCTGGCAAAACCAGCAGTCGACTAGATGAGCTTCACCAGGAGAAGCAGCTCTCATTCGTCCAGCAGAGAAATACACCAAGAACAGCACAAGTTCTTGCACATCATCACTCAAACACAAGAAAACATCCAGCAAAACCATGATGATGGATTGGAGCTCAAGACCAAGCCCAGGAGGAGAAGGACAAGTAATCAGCAGCAAGTCCAGGAGGAGAAGGACAAGCCCAGGAGCTGAACTAGGAGGAGAAGGCAAGCAAGGAGCAAGCCATCCCCACCAGCAAGCAACAGCAGCAGATAACAACACTTTTGTTGCACAACTTCAGGCACCACGTAGGATTGATCACCTCACAGCACCACATGGCTTGAGCATGGGTATCATATAGGTAAAGCCCTCAGTCTGGCAAAGTGTTGCTTTGCCAAGCTCATCATAGGGAATCAAATTAAAAGCCAAATATACATACACCAGGGTAACAGCCTCAACATACACTTCATTGGCAGGGTTAATCTAGCAACTGGAGCAACAGACTATTAACCATGTTGTGCTGGGCACATAACCAATTGGTTATGCACCTCAGACACACAACAGGATTAGATTCAGCATCACATCTTAAAACCCTGGATTTGTTTCCAAGCAAGTCATTGCATTTAGATTGAAAAGTCTCAGACCAACATCATAGGCTGGGGATTTAGGTAAGTTTCACCATTCCAATTAGTTTTCCAACATTGGTTGCTGGGCACATGACCCATAGGTCATGCACCTCAACACAACCAGCAGACCAATTGATAGTAGGGCAACATAAAGCACCACAAATCATTTTCCTAGCTGCAACATCTAGGAATCATAATTTTTGCTCAAGTAAATTCATTACTGAATCTTGCAACACAGCAAGACTCACCATCACATGTTTATCATGGTTAAACAAGTGACAGAAGCAAACATAGCAGCATATCCATCACAGGACCAGGCACAGTAGTTAACTAAATCAAGGAATTCAGTTAGACACCATCAACATTGTTATATCATAAATCACAGGAGGGTAACCTAGCACACCATGATATAGAAAGCTAACTGAAAGCTTGCAACATGGTGATACGTCTCCAACGTATCTATAATTTTTGATGCTCCATCTTGTTTTTACACCATTTGCCTAATGTTTTGTTACACTTCGTGGCGTTTTTATGCGATTTCCGGAACTAACCTATTGACAAGATGCCATAGTGCCAGTTCCTTGTTTTCTGCTATTTTTGTGTTTTAGAAAATCTACACAGGAAATATTCTCGGAATTGGACGAAACAAGTTCCAGAAGTCTTATTTTTCCTGGACGAAGGACGAGGACCGAAAGAGAGCCGGAGGGGGGCCAGGGGCTAGCCTCACACCAGGGTGGCGCGGCCCAGCCCCTGGCCGCGCCCCCTATGTGTGAGGAGCCCCTGGCAGCCCCCTGATGACGCCCCTTCGCCTATATAAAGCCTCGGGATGGAAAACCCTAGGGGAGTCGGCAAAATTTCCAGAACAGTTCCGCAGCGCCGCCGCCGTCGAAGCCAAATTTCGAGGGACAGAAGTCTCTATTCCGGCACCCTGCCGGGATGGGTAAGTGCCCCCGGAGCCATCTCCATCGGTCTCCATCACCGTCTCTGCCGTCTCCATCGACCTCACTGCCATCTCCATCAACCTTGCTGTCTCCTATGATGAGGAGGGAGTAGTTCTCCCCCGGGGCTGAGGGCTCTACCGGTAGCTATGTGGTTCACCTCTCTCTCCCATGATGTGATCTCTATGTGATCGTGAGCTTTGTATCATGTTGAATAAGTAGATGCTACTCTTCATCATTATGTGTACTCTAGTGGTGTTATTAAAGTAATCTATTCCTCCTGCCATGGTGTAACGGTGACAGTGTGTGCATCATGGTGGTACTTGGTCTAGGCTATGATTGTGATCTCTTATGGATTATGAGAATAATTATCACTATGATAGTATTGAAGTGATCTATTCCTCCTTTCATGGTGTAATGTTGACAGTGTGTGCACCGTGTTAGTACTTGGTCTAAGTTGCAATAATATTTATCTTGAGTTGTGATTTGATTTGGATATCTCTATGAGCGGTGTTTGTCAAGTACTTGATGAACTTTAAGGGGTGCTTCTGTAGCCACTACGCAATGATTAGTGTTATTCAATAGGAGAGTAATTCAGAGTAGCATAGTAAAGAGAAGTTATTTATTTGTTCAATTATGTTATATTTGTTGGGAGTGTGTCCACTAGTGAAAGTATGATCCCTAGGCCTTGTTTCCAAGCTCTGCACACCGTTTACTCATTGTTTTGTTACTTGTTTGCTTGCTACCATTTTTATTCCAGATTGTATTTACTATTTGTAATCATCCATACCACTTGTATTTCACTATCTCTTCGCCGAACTAGTGCACCTATACATCTGATAAGTGTATTGGGTGTGTTGGGGACACAAGAGACTTTCTGTATCGTAATTGCAGGGTTGCTTGAGAGGGATAGCTTTGACCTCTTCCTCCCTGAGTTCGATAAACCTTGGGTGATCCACTTAAGGGAAACTTGCTGCTGCTCTACAAACCTCTGCACTTGGAGGCCCAACACTGTCTACAAGAACAGACGCGTGCGTAGACATCAAGCTCTTTTCTGGCGCTGTTGCCGGGGAGGTAAGGTAAAAGGTACTCGCATCCTCATGTGTGAGTGCTCGGAGTTATTTCCTTTAGATTCTGCAATTATATCTTTTTGTTTCTTGTTTTTATTTTTCACTAGTTAGGCTTAATGGAAAATAAAGAGTTCTTTAGTCTTTTTCCTGAGTTTAGATTTGATGAGAAAATTGAAAATCCTTTGGAGCTTATTTTGCATAGCAATGTTATTAGTACGAATGCTTTGAATACTGTTAATGCTAATGCTATAGAAAAGTCTAAGCTTGGGGAAGCTGGTTTTGTTAAGTATGATATTTTTAGTTCCCCAGCTTTAGTGGAGAAAGTTTGCTCTGATGATATTTTATCTCCCATATGTGATGTTTCTAATGATGCTTGTGCTTCTCATCCTTTTAAAATACCTACGAAGATTGTTGAACGTGTTAGGGATAACTGCTATTTAGGAGATGGAACTATCCATCCTGGTGATCATTTGCTCTTTATACATGAATTATGCGAGTTGTTCTAGTGTGCAGGTATTTCAATGAACCAAGTTAAGAAGAAGCTATTCTCTTTTTCACTGAAAGGCAGAGCTGAGGAATGGTATCGGCTGCTTAAAGATGGTCCATCTATTGCATGGGAGGAAATTGTGCTTCTCTTTTATTCCAAGTTTTATCCTCCAAGTGAAATTCATAAAGATCGTAATCGAATATATAACTTTTGGCCTCATGAGGGAGAAAGCATTGCCCAAGCATGGGGAAGATTGAAGTTACTAATGCATAAATGCCCTATTCATGATCTTCCCCGTAATATTGTCATTAATAATTTTTATGCAAGGCTTTCAGGATATTACAAGGACTATCTAGATGCATGCTTTGATGGGTCTTTCACAAGCAAGGATATCGACACCAAGTGGGGTCTTCTTGAGACAATTCAAAACAATATTGAAGGTTGGGATAGCGACAAAGGTAAAGGATCAGGTATGAATTACGAGTTTGATTGCATTAAGTCTTTCGCTGAAACTGCCAATTTTCAAGAGCTTAGTGCTAAATATGGTCTTGATCCTCAAATTATGGTTGATTGCTTTAAAGCCTTTGCTTCCCATATGAATGTTCCTAATGGAAATGGGGACGTGTATCATGAACCTTTTAAGGACACTTGCATAGAAAGTGATATTGTTATTGATGATTGCAATAAACATGCTCAAACTTCTAAAAGTACTATTTCTTATAAGCATGTTAATTTTTGTGGAATACATAGACCTTGTGAACAGAGTTACAACAAGGAAGATTATTGCATCACCCACGCAAATGAAGAAACCAGTATGTGGCTCAAGGATCTAGATCTGCTTGGTGAAAGGGTTTGTGAGCTTTATCCTTTTCTTTGTGAATTTTGCGGTGAAAAGGGTCACTTTAATTTTCAATGCCCAATTAATCGAACGAGTACCGCAGATTTGTATTGTGATGATAAGATTACTTTCAATCAGTATGATGAGCTTACTTTGTTTTTGAATTGTGAAGAGATATCTAGAAAGATTTCTTTGGTTGATATGAGAGATGCTGATATTAATAGTACCCTTCGTGGTTGTCGTCTCTATTGTGCTAAAGATTGTCTCGCAAATACTTACTTACAAGATCTTATAAAACATGATGTTTTGCCAAGCTATGATAGGACTAATAGATGTTTCAATCTTATTAATAGAGAGGAGGAATCCTCCAAAGTTTCTTCTATTGTTTCTGTCAGCAAACCAGATTATGTGGAGAAGATGCCTTTCCCTCCTAAAGAATATGTGGAGAAGATGCCCTGCAAGTCTCTCCCTCCTAAAGGAGAGAGTAAGAAGAGTAAGAAGAAGAAGAAGAAGAGGAGTAAGAGGCGAGAGGACACGGTATCTTCCCCTAAGCGTTATGATCCTGCTATAGATTATGATAATTCTGATTGGGATGATATTCCTATGCCTATTACTTATGTTAGTGATCATGATTGGGAAAAGCACTCTACTTTTGATATTGAAAATCTTTTTGGTACCGATTCTAAGGTTAATAATTGTTGTACCATTAGTACTATCCATGTTCCTTCTTATGATGATATGTTTGATGAGTATGCTTTGCGAAATAGTTGTTCTCTAGCTAGTGTTGATACTAAACCTCTAGTTTATGATGGTTATGATGATGAGTATAATATTTTCAGTTCACCTACTTTTGAGGAGAAAAATAGTTATGATTACAATATGCCTCCTATTTTTGATGATTATGGTGATGAGAATAATTATTCTGTTGAATCTGCTCCTACTACGATTGTTCATGTGGGGAGTATTAATTCTTTTATGCATGTGGCTCATGATAGGGATGCTTTATGTGATAGTTATATTGTTAGTTATATTCATGATGCTACTGAAAGTTATTATGAGAGAGGAAAACATGGTTTGATGGATCTCAACAATATTGAGTTTCCCCTCTTTATGTTGCAATTCTTGAAGTTGTACTTGTTTTGCCTTCCTATGCTTTTTGCTTTGCGCTTTTATGACTTGTCTCTTTACAAGACTATTTTTCATAGAAAGTGGTTTAGATTTAAATGTCTTTCACATTTGCTTTTTAATGCTCTCTATTGCTTTAAGTTCCTATACGGCGCCTTTGCCTCAAGCTCTTATATGGCGCCCACATGAGCATCTTTGCAAATTACTGCGCCTAGCTCAAAGGCGTTAAAGAAAAGCACTCTTAGGAGATAACCCATTGTTTATTTTTAGTACTTTTTCTTTTATTTGAGTCTTGGAAGTTATTACTACTGTAATAACCGCTCCTTATCCTTTTTATTTTGTTTTTGTGCCAAGAGAAGCCTCTAATTTGAGTGAGGTAAGATTTGGGGATGTTGCTGTCCTGAAACAGTTTTCGGTGCTGCACCGTAAAAATTCGTGAAAATTCTCTGTATATCTTTTGGACCTGCGATTTCTTGTGCATATTCCCCAGGTTATATCAAAACTTTCATTAGTTGAACACTTTTTGATTTGAGCAACAAAAAACCCTCTAAAAATTCGACTTTTGTCAGCTGTTCTGTTTTGACAGATTTCTGCCAATATTTGTGTTTGCCGCTTTATCGCTTTCTTTTTGAGTTCTTTTGATCACGGAACTTTTGGGGAAGTTGCTACAGTAGTATATGCTTAATATTTGGTGGTTTTGAGTTGAAACCTGAAGCAAAAAAGGGTGGATTCATTACTATGCTTACACTAATGTTGCTAATAGAATTGTGTTTAGTTTTGTATGAAGGAAGTTTTCAAGTGTAGGGATTGGAGAATGATGAGATGAGATGAAGAATGGACAAAAGCTCAATCTTGGGGATGCCCATGCATCACCCCAAGAAATATCCAAGAAGTACAAGCGTCAAAGCTTGGGGATGCCCCTGAGGCACCCCCTTCTTCATCAGCAAAAATCAGGTCACCTTTCAAGACACTATATTTTTATTGCTTCATGCACTATGCATTTTTCTTGGAGCGTCAGTTGTTTTAGTTTTCAGGTTTCTTTTGTTTTGTTTGCTGCAATAAATGGTTAGATCACATCATGTTTCTTTTGGAGGAGATGAACTCGTTTTTCATTGCCAAGAACACTCTAGTTTTCACTCTTGTCGTTCAACGAGTGTTCTCTTTTTCTGCTACTGCGTTTAGCCTTTGTTTTTCGCCTTGATTTTTGTTCAGATCTTGTTTTATCTTTCCATCAAGGTGTATTTTGACCTCTGGTCCATGTTGGTTTTCCTCAAAAGAGTTTCCTCAAAAAGGTTTGAATGGTGTTGGAAAAGAGAAAAAGCTTTATGCAAAAAAGTGGTACAAGAAGGAGCTTGTGTAGACTGCGGCTTAGACTTTTTCATGTCATGCTTGATGTCTTTTTGATAGCATGATTAGTGGTTTTTCTGTAGCATGACTTGTCTCAAATAACTGAGATTGCTTAATGAGCCTTTGAAAGAATCATGCGTTGTTTTTATCGTTTGGAAGCATTATTTTGGTTTTCTCCTTGATGCTTTATTTGGGTTGACTTGGCGCATGCTCACACATGTTGACTACAAAATAAGTCGCCTATAGCCTCTATGATCATTTAGTTTTTGACTTTTGATGCCATCTTATGCTTCTTTTAATGTTGCTTTGTCGCTTTGCATGATTATGGCCATTATTGCTCTCTTAGTTGGTCACTCCTAGTCTTTTGCTAGCCCTCGCCTTGTACTGAGTATGAGCTCTACTCGTGCATCCAACTCCCAAATACCAAGTTTGCCATTGTGTCCACTATAAACTCCTATGCATGGTATTTGTAAGCCATTCCAAAGTAAATTTTCATGTGCTACCTTTCAAAACTTTCAACTACTTCTCGTTTTGTGCCACTGTTTTTAGCTCATAGGGACGTAGTGGTCGGATTTGCTATCTTCCATATTGCTTATTCTAAAAATAAAATAAAAAGGAGAAAAAAAGAAAGAAAAAGGCACTCCTCCATGGTATGTGAATATTGGTGGGCACCCGATGGAATCGGTTAGCCATGGTTTGAGAAAGGAAAAAAGGTGGGGAGGAGTGCCAAGTTTATAAAAAGAGCACAAAAAGTGCCAATCTCTCTCTCAAAAACTTGCTTCATCTTTGTATGGAAGATAGTAAGAACCCCATTGCCAGTCATTGACAAAGACAACAACCTCTCAAAACCAATTTGTATCTCTCTGTTTTACAAATGAAAAGCTCTAGCACATGTTTAATCACTACTTCCCTCCACGAAGGGTCTTTCTTTTACTTTTATGTAAGTCACCACCTTCTACCTTTATGCACCATTAAGAGAGCATAGTTGTCATTCTTAGTATAATGTGCATTGTCCCAAAGTTTATCATTGATTGATTCATGACTATGGTTTCACTTGTTCCTAAATTATTTGTATCTAGTCGCCCTCTTAAACTTGAAGGTGTCCTATGCATTTATGTTTTGCTATTCCATGAGGGACAAGCTGAAAACCATTTACTATGTTTTTCCTTATGATTTGAACACACGTTTGACTTTCATTGTTTCATTTTCATGATCTTTTGTTTGTGTTAATTTTCATGTTATAACATGGTTGCTAAGTTTCTATTATCAAGATTATGTCTTTCATGCCCATGTTTTAAGTTCTTTGATCTCAGCACTCAATGCTTTACCTATATGATCAAGATTGTGATGGTGCATGTCACCTCAAAAATTATTTCTTTTGTTATCACTTACCTACTCGAGGACGAGCAGGAGTTAAGCTTGGGGATGCTGATACGTCTCCAACGTATCTATAATTTTTGATGCTCCATGCTTGTTTTTACACCATTTGCCTAATGTTTTGTTACACTTTGTGGTGTTTTTATGCGATTTCCGGAACTAACCTATTGACAAGATGCCACAGTGCCAGTTCCCTGTTTTCTGCTGTTTTTGTGTTTCAGAAAAGCTACACAGGAAATATTCTCGGAATTGGACGAAACAAGTTTCAGAAGTCTTATTTTTCCCGGACGAAGGACGAGGACCGAAAGAGAGCCAGAGGGGGGCCAGGGGCCAGCCTCACACCAGGGCGGCGCGGCCCAGCCCCTGGCCGTGCCCCCTATGTGTGAGAAGCCCCTGGCAGCCCCTTGACGATGCCCCTTCGCCTATATAAAGCCTCAGGACGGAAAACCCTAGGCGAGTCGGCGAAATTTCCAGAACAGTTTCGCAGCGCCGCCACCGTTGAAGCCAAATTTCGAGGGACAGAAGTCTCTCTTCCGGCACCCTGCCGGGATGGGGAAGTGCCCTCGGAGCCATCTCCATCGGTCTCCATCGCCGTCTCCGCCGTCTCCATCGACCTCACTACCATCTCCATCAACCTTGCTGTCTCCTATGATGAGGAGGGAGTAGTTCTCCCCCGGGGCTGAGGGCTCTACCGGTAGCTATGTGGTTCACCTCTCTCTCCCATGATGTGATCTCTATGTGATCGTGAGCTTTGTATCATGTTGAATAAGTAGATGCTACTCTTCATCATTATGTGTACTCTAGTGGTGTTATTAAAGTAATCTATTCCTCCTGCCATGGTGTAACGGTGACAGTGTGTGCATAATGGTGGTACTTGGTCTAGGCTACGATTGTGATATCTTATGGATTGTGAGAATAATTATCACTATGATAGTATTGAAGTGATCTATTCCTCCTTTCATGGTGTAATGTTGACAGTGTGTGCACCGTGTTAGTACTTGGTCTAAGTTGCAATAATATTTATCTTGAGTTGTGATTTGATTTGGATATCTCTATGAGCGGTGTTTGTTAAGTACTTGATGAACTTTAAGGGGTGCTTCTGTAGCCACTACGCAATGATTAGTGTTATTCAACAGGAGAGTAATTCAGAGTAGCATAGTGAAGAGAAGTTATTTATTTGTTCAATTATGTTATATTTGTTTGGAGTGTGTCCACTAGTGAAAGTATGATCCCTAGGCCTTGTTTCCAAGCTTTGCACACTGTTTACTCATTGTTTTGTTACTTGTTTGCTTGCTACCATTTTTATTCCAGATTGTATTTACTACTTGTAATCATCCATACCACTTGTATTTCACTATCTCTTCGCCGAACTAGTGCACCTATACATCTGACAAGTGTATTGGGTGTGTTGGGGACACAAGAGACTTTCTGTATCGTAATTGCAGGGTTGCTTGAGAGGGATAGCTTTGACCTCTTCCTCCCTGAGTTCGATAAACCTTGGGTGATCCACTTAAGGGAAACTTGCTATTGCTCTACAAACCTCTGCAATTGGAGGCCCAACACTGTCTACAAGAACAGACGCGTGCGTAGACATCACATGGCAAGTTTCAGAGCAACACTCTGTCAGAGTAATGCACTGACAGTGCAGTGGACACAACCTTAGCATCACAAATCAAGCATTTTACCACTAAATAGCAATCACTAAATCAAGCTAGCATCAGGCAACAGCATCACAGAGCAAGGTCTGTGAGCTTGGCTCACTGATCTTGACCAGTTGGTCAGAAACCATGGCCAGAGAGAGAAGTAGAAGATTAGAGAGGGGGAATCACACTCACCATCGCCCATGTGCTCGTCTGGATGACATGGTAGGGCAGTGCCTGCGCGGCCAGCCAGAGGCTGCCTGAGGAAGACTTCACCGAGCACGCACCGGGAGCACCACACCACGGTGCTTCTACCGGCGGGTACTCGCGCATCACAAGCACCAGAGGTGGCACAGCAAGCTCTGAAGATAAGGCTCGGCGAGGCACCTGATCGGAGGTGTTCGATGGCGGCGGATACCGAGGGGGAAACCACCCAGATCTCCCCGGAGAGGAAGTTCTCGTAGATTCCAATGGCGCCAGAAAATAGGATGCTACTCCAAATGAATGTTGCTGCAGACAGTCCTTGTGCGTGGTGGATAACCAGCCCGTTGGGAACCCCTAGAGGAAGGTATGATGAGTATAACAGCGAGTTTTCCCTCAGTTAAGAAACCAAGGTTTAATGTCGGTCAGGAGAGGAGAGACAATGACGACTGAAGGTGATGCGGAACCTGCACACACACAAACAAATACTTTGTTCCCAACTTGCGATGAGGTTGTCAATCTCACCGGTTTGCTTGAAACAAAGGTTATGAGCGTATCGAGTGGAAAACAGTAGAGTATGCGAGTAAAGTAAACAGTACGAGTAAAGTAAACAGGTGATAGCAATATGATGTAAATAGGACCGGGGTCCACAGTTCACTAGTGGTGTCTCTCCATAGATAAAATAACACATGCTGGGTAAACAAATTACAGTTGGGCAATTGATAGAATAAAGATAACGTGATATGTCAAGAAGATCACTATGAGATTTACTCTGGGCATTACAACAAAATACATAGACCGCCATCCAACTGCATCTATGACTAATAATCCACTCCCTGGGATATCAATCCGAACACCCTAGAAGTATTAAGTTGCGAACAACAGATAATTGCATTAAGCAAAGTGTGTAATGTAAACAAAGCATATGCCCTTGAGCATATGAATGTTGTTTTCTCCCTAGTAGCAACAGCACATCTACCACCTTAGAGGTTTCTGTCACTCCCCCAGGTGAAATAGAGGCATGAACCCACTATCGAGCATAAATACCCCCTCTTGGAGTCACTAGCAACTACTCGGCTAAGATAGCTACTAACAACGGAGAGCATGCAAGATCATAAACAACATAGAGATAACAAAAGATATAATTCAGTACAGCAACTTAATCATAAACACCAATATTCATCGGATCCCAACAAACCAAACATGTAGACTTACATAACGGTGATCTCAATCATGTAAGGCAGCTCATGAGATCTAAACATGAAGCACATGGTGGAGAAGACAACCATCTAGCTACTGCTATGGACCCATAGTCCAAGGTAGACTACTCACTCATCGCTCCGGAGGCAAGCATGGCGATGAAGAAGAGCTCCGGTGGCGATTCCCCTCTCCGGCAGGGTGCCGGGAAGAGCTTCTGGACCCTCCCGATCTTCGGGTCGACGGCGGCGGCGGATCGCGATGTGTTCTGGAAATCTGATCGGGTACTTAGGTTTTTTCCGTCGGGGGGTCTTTATAGGCGAAGGGACGTCGTCAGAGGTGGGGCCAGGTGGCCTCACACGGTGGTGGCGCGGGCCAGGGGCTGGCCGCGCCACCCCTGTGTGTGGGCCCCTGGTGGCCCCCCTCCTACTCCTCTTCGGATCTCTGGAAGCTTCCGGGTAAAATAAGACTTCAGGAACTTGTTTCGTCCAATTCCGAGAATATTTCTTGTGTATCACTTCTGAAACACAAAAATAGCAGAAAACAGGAAACTGGCACTGTGGCACTTCGTTAATAGGTTAGTTCCGGAAAATGCATAAAAGTGCCACTAAGTGTAACGAAACAATAGGCAAATGGTGTAAAAACAAGCATGGAGCATCAAAAATTATAGATACGTTTGAGACGTATCAAGCATCCCCAAGCTTAACTCTTGCTCATCCTCGAGTAGGTAAGTGATAACAAAGAATAATTTTTAAGGTGACATGCACCTACACAATCTTGATCATATATGTAAGCATTGGTGAGCTGGGATCATAAGAACTTAAAACATGGGCATGAAGATATAATCATGACAATAAGAACTTAGCAACCATGTTGTAAACATGTAAATAAACACAAACAAAAGATCATGAAAATGAAACAATGAAAGTCAAACGTGTGTTCAAATCATAAGGAAAAACATACAAATGGTTTTCAGCTTGTCCTTCAAAGAGAGCAAAACATAAATGCATAGGACACCTTCAAGTTTAAGAGGGCGACTAGATACAAATAATTTAAGAACAAGTGAAACCAACAATATGAATCAATCAATGAACTTTGGGACAATGCATATCACACTAAGAATGACAACTATGCTCTCTTAATGGTGCATAAAGAAAGAAGGTGGTGACTCAACATAAAAGTAAAAGAAAGACCCTTCGCAGAGGGAAGCAGTGATTGCAAGTTTTATAACCTTCAAAAATTATGGTACTTACCGGCTTTGAGCTCTCATTGCCCCCATCATAAGCATCTTGAATGGTTAAAGTTAATGCGAGAACAATTATGATGCATATGCTTGACAAATCATAAGTTGAAAACCTCGTGCCCCGTGAATACGAGTACCCAAACCTCATGCTACTTTACTTAGAGTCCCAAGCAAGGCTCTTCTCATTGTAAGTATATGCATATCATTGAGAACCGCCAGTGGGGTACCTCCGTGCCCGATGACATGGAACAAGCCCACACCAAAATGACAGGACAAGCAGACAATGAACACCTCGACATCTCTTTTATTTGCCTTTTGTTTAGCTTTTTATTATGAGATGCGTCGTCGAATGTTCACCATGGGTATGCTGCAAATTTCCACCATGAATTATGCATGGCTTAGATTGGCGGCCCGGCGTTTCCCTAACACATATACAAACTCCATGATCCCTACAAGATTCCCAATTCATTTCACACCGCGGGCATCCATAAACAAAAGATCACGATATCAACTCAAATAAGAAGTGCAATGTTGAAAGCTTGCCCATGACAGCTGATGACCCACAAGTATAGGGGGTGTATCGTAGTACTTTCGATAAATAAGAGTGTTGAACCCAACGAGGAGCAGAAGGTGTTGATGAGCAGTTTTGATAAAGGAATCACTGTAAATACTAGCAAACAGGTTTTCAGGAGTATTTGGTAATACGAGTAAATAAAGTACGAGTAAATAAAACACAGTAGTAACAATTGCAGCAAGTGGCCCAATCCTTTATTCAGCAAAGGACAAGCCGGTTGTGTTCTTATAATAACCAAACGTTCTCGAGGACACACGGGAGGTTTCTGTCAAGAGCTTTCGCTTCATAGAGCCAATAGTATTTATTGATTTGATAAGTGTTATGGGGGTGAACCTGTGCTAGCGCACTACCCTTACTAGGATAAATACACACTTGTGATTATACCCCTTGCAAGCATCCGCAAATACAAGAAAGTAATTAAGATAAATCTAACCACAGCCTTAAACTCTATGATCCTACGCTCCCTGGTGCAATGGTTTCCCAACGGAGGTTTAGGTTTCTGTCACTCCAGCAACCCCACAATCGGTGACCAAATACACAATGCATCTCACTAGGCCCATAAATGGTGAAGTATCATGTAGTCGACGTTCACATGACACCACTAGTGAAATAGCACCACAACAATATCAAACCATTAAATATTTCTCAACAATAATTCACTACTAGCATCTTGACTTCTCCCATGTCCTCAAGAACTAAACGAACTACTCACAAGACATCATATGGATCATGATCATAGGTGAAATAATGGTAAATAACAATCTGGACATAAACCTTAATTCAACGGTTCCACTCAATAGCATCAACTACAAGAGTAATCAACACCGGGAAAGTTTCCCCTATGAATATAACAAGATCCAACTCAAGATGTTACAGCGGGATGGCGAGGTGATGGTGGAGATGAAGGTGCTGGTGATGGGGATGATGATGATGATGATCCCGATGAAGTCCGGTGCGATGGTGATGACGATGGCGATGATCTCCCCTCTCCGGGAAGGAATTTCCCCGGCAGATTTCTCTCTGCCGGAGAGCTTTCTCTCTCTGGTGTTCTCCGCCCCGCAGAGGCGGCTGTGTCTCACTCTGAACCCCCCCCCCCCTTGACTTAGGTTTTCGGGGACGATGATGTACACGAAGGGGCGAGACCAGAGGTGGGCCAGGGTCCCTCCACACAGGGCTGGCGCGGCCAGGGGGCTGGCCGCGCCGCCCTAGCGTGTGGGCCACCCCTGGCCTCTCTCGACTCCTCCTTCTGGCTCCGTGAGTCTTCTGGGAAATTATAATTTCTGGGTATTTTTCTGGAATTTTCCTGATCTTCAAAATATGGTCTCCTGGTGGTCCTTTTTCCAGCAGAATCCTGATTCCGGCAGCAGCTCCTCCGATGATCATCAAACATGTGAAAGCAAAGGAAATAACATAAGTATCATGTCTAAATATGAAATATATCAATGAATAACAGTAAATTATGATACAAAATAGTGATGCAAATTGGACGTATCAACCCCCCCAAGCTTAGACCTCGCTTGTCCCCAAGCGAAAACCAAACTCGGTAAACATGACCACAGGTTTATGGAGTGAAGTGTCGATAATCAAAATACGGACAAGAAGCATCACATTCACTAAGGCACAAATTATAATAGACAGCAACTTCCCTTTATAAGATGCAAACTTGCAATAGGTAAAAGGAAATCACATATAAGGATGCATAAGGTAAATTATAATTGGCAATGGCAAACCTTAGTTCTTGGTCAAAGAATGGAGAACAAGCTGTTCTCTCTTTTTAAACGGAGTCTTTTAAAACAGAGCTAATATAGCAAAGACTATATGCTTAACAAAGTAAACTTTTGCATTCAAAGAAAGCTTTCAAAGATGTATTCCTTCAGACAAAAGCGTTATACAAAACAAGGAAGGTAATAAACATGATTAAACGGATCAACATATGGATGAGTGAAACATAACAACTCAAACGCTTGCTTGAGATAGAGGGAAGTAGGTTGACTCAACATAAAAGTAAGAGATAGGCCCTTCGCAGAGGGAAGCAGAGATTAAACATGTGCTAGAGCTTTTCATTTGTGAAACAGAGGTAAAAATTGTTTTGAGAGGTGGTTGCTTTTGTCAACGACTAGCAACAGAGTCCTTGATATCTTCCATACTAAACAAGTGAGAGCGGTTCCGAGATGTTTAATTAATTGGCACTTTGGTGCTCTTTTATAGCTTTGCACTCCTCCCCACCTTTTTCCTTTCTCAAACCATGGCTAACCGATTCCATCGGGTGCCGACCAACTTTCACAATCCATTGGAGGAGTGCCTTTTTCTTTCTTTTAGGATTAAGATTATAATGGTCTGACCAGCTCCCTTGCCAAATTAATGACGAGCAGATGAAGCTGCCTAGTCGAGGGGTACTTAATTTAGTATGGAAGATAACAAACCCATCCACTACGTCCTCATGAGCTAAAAACAGTGGCACAAAATGAGAAGTGTTTGAAAGTTTTTGAAAGGTAGCACATGAAAATTCACTTGGAATGGCTTAAAATACCATGCATAGGAATTTATAGTGGACTCTTTGGAAGTGACTTGGCTTTTGGGAATTGGATGCACGAGAAGTATTCCCTCTCAGTACAGGTTTTTGGCTAGCAAGGCTGGGTAGCAAGCATAAGAGTTGCATGAAACAAACAAACATACATATAATAAGAACAATCATGCAAACTCCCTTGAAGGTACAACGATTTTAACTTTAAGAATAACAATGCTTATAAGCCAAACATAAGAAAAACTGAAGTGATGTAACTACAAGCACTTCTTCATTCTTTTCTACTTCAAACCTCAAGGTAAAGTTGCTACTGACCAAGCTAGGTTTGCCAAAACCAACTAAATCTATTCAAGCTCCCAATGTGATACCAATACCAATCAACAAGACTAGTCACATAAGAGAGATTGCAGCCTAACATAAAGTGTGCGAAAAGTAAATGATAAAACTTCTCATTAATATTTCATTATCGCAACTCACACCAAAGGATACAAAGATAACTAACTAAGGAGGATACTTCCAACTGCAAACTATTCTATATGATAACTTCTCTATTCATGATAAGACTCTACTTGAAAAGTAAATGAACAAAAGGTAATGATGTGATACCGCGGCACTCCCCCAAGCTTGGAACAAGCCAAGGGGATGCCTATGACGATGACGAATTACTCCTTTGGTGGTGGCGGCGCAATCATGATTGGGGTGAGAAAATCCTCTAGCATCCTACGAAGCCTATTATTCTCCTCTCGAAGTATCTCCACCTCCATCCTAAGAGCTCGATATTTATCGCACAACTCATTTGTGACCCGAAGGGCTTCCACTGATGCAGGGTAGGAGCTGAGGTCAAGAACCGGTGGTATTGGTCCCTGCAAATTATGAGAAAAAGCGCGTCCAGTGTTAATCGATCCTACAAAAGTAGGTTCTCTTGTCCTTGATCCAGCGGTAATCCGTCCCTCCTTCAGCTTGGGATTTTGGTGATCATCCTCCGGAGGTGTCTTCTCCCTGTCCCCGCTTGAAGAGGCCATGACTTCCCCAAACTTGAGATCACCTCCTGACAGAAACAGCTCGAAACAAAACACGACGAGAAAACGATATACAGACCTCGGGAACTCCGGGGGGTTAAATAGGCGAAAATTATACATCGAAACGAAGTCACAGGAGGAAACCGGGACGGAAAAGAGTTCCGAGGCGTTCTCACACGGGGGTGGCGCGGCCAGAGGTGGGCCCGTGCCACCCGTGTGTGAGATGCACACGGACTTCTTTTTCTCCCCATTTTCGTCTCGTGATTTTTCATATTTATTAAAAACAGCAAAAATATTAAAAGAAAAACCTTTCGCGAAACTTTTCTGTCTAGAACTGTTACCTATTCAAAAAGGAACTCTGCAGGTTACTGCAGTTTGTCTTGGATGTAATCTTCCGGAGAAACTGTTTCAATAACATCAACATCTTCATTATAAGAATCTCCAGAAATATAGTGTTTGAGTCTTTGCCCATTCACCACTTGTGTAGAATCATCTTTCAATGAAGCAATCTTAATAGCACCTGAGCGGTACACTTCCACAATAACATATGGTCCTTCCCATTTAGAAAGTAATTTACCTGCAAAAAATCTGAGACGAGACCTATACAATAAAACTTTCTCACCAACATGGAACTCTCTCTTAAGAATTCTCTTATCATGCCATTGCTTGACTTTCTCTTTGAAAAGTCTGGCATTCTCATACGCTTCGTTTCTCCACTCATCTAGAGAACTCAAATCTAACAACCTCTTCTTACCGGCTAGTTTAAAATCTCTATTAAGCTCTCTCACTGCCCAAAAAGCTTTGTGTTCTAATTCTAAGGGCAAGTGACACGCTTTTCCGTAAACCATCTTATAAGGAGACATACCCATGGGATTCTTATAAGCAGTTCTATAAGCCCATAAAGCGTCATTTAACTTACTAGCCCAGTTTTTCCTAGACCTACTAACAGTCTTCTGCAAGATAGACTTAATCTCTCTATTTGAAAGCTCTACCTGCCCACTAGTTTGGGGATGATAAGCAGACGCAATTCTATGATTGACATCATACTTAGCAAGAGTTTTTCTAAAACTACCGTGAATAAAATGAGAACCTCCGTCAGTCATAAGATATCTAGGCACTCCGAACCTAGGAAAAATAACATCCTTAAGCATTTTTAACGAAGTCTCACCATCGGCACTCTTTGTAGGTATGGCTTCTACCCATTTAGTAACATAATCTACAGCAACGAGTATATGGGTATAGCCTTTTGAAGGAGGAAAAGGACCCATAAAGTCAAATCCCCAACAATCAAACGGTTCAATAACAAGAGTGTAATTCATAGGCATTTCATTGCGTCTAGAAATATTTCCAACTCTTTGACATTCATCGCAAGATAAAACGTACCTTCTGGCATCCTTAAAGAGGGTTGGCCAATAAAAACCTGATTGTAGAACCTTCTGTGCGGTTCTATCTCCAGCATGATGCCCTCCATAAGCACTGCTATGACATTTCCTTAATATCTCTTGTTGCTCATATTCTGGTACGCATCTTCTCATGATACCATCAACTCCTTCTTTATATAAGTGTGGGTCATCCCAAAAATAATGCCTCAAATCATAGAAGAATTTTCTTCTTTGCTGAGCTGTAAAGGTCGGAGGCAAATACTTGGAAACAATAAAGTTAGCATAATCAGCATACCAAGGAAGGTCCCGTGAAGTTGCATTAATTGCAGCCAACTGTTCATTTGGAAAACTATCATTAACAGGAATAGGATCAAAAGAAATATTTTCCAATCTAGACAAGTTGTCAGGCACAGGATTTTCAGCACCTTTCCTATCTACAATATGCAAATCAAACTCTTGTAAAAGCAACACCCATCTAATAAGCCTAGGCTTAGCATCCTTCTTAGTCATAAGATATCTAATAGCAGCGTGATCAGTATGAATAGTAACTTTAGAATCAACAATATAAGATCTTAACTTATCACATGCAAAAACAACAGCAAGAAACTCTTTCTCAGTAGTAGCATAATTCTTCTGAGCAGCATCAAGAGTCTTACTAGCATAATGAATAACATTCAACTTATTATCTACGCGCTGTCCAAGAACAGCACCAACAGCAAAATCACTAGCATCACACATAATTTCAAAAGGTAAATTCCAATCAGGTGGTTGAACAATAGGATCAGTAGTTAAAGCCTTCTTAAGAGTTTCAAAAGCTTCCTTACAATCATCATCAAAGACAAATGGTACATCCTTTTGAAGAAGATTGGTAAGAGGCTTTGAAATCTTAGAGAAATCTTTAATAAACCTCCTATAGAAACCAGCATGACCAAGAACACTACGAATACCTTTAACATCTCTTGGACATGGCATTTTCTCAATTGCCTCCACTTTGGCTCTGTCAACTTCAATACCTCTTTCAGAAATTTTATGTCCAAGGACAATTCCTTCATTCACCATAAAGTGGCATTTCTCCCAATTAAGAACAAGGTTAGTTTCTTCGCACCTCTGCAAAACTTTATCAAGGTTGTGCAAACAATTATCAAAAGAAGTTCCATAGACGGAGAAATCGTCCATGAAGACCTCCACAATTTCTTCACAAAAACCATGAAAAATAGCAGACATACATCTTTGAAAAGTAGCAGGAGCATTGCATAAACCAAACGGCATACGTCTATAAGCATAAGTTCCATAAGGACAAGTAAAGGTGGTTTTCTCTTGATCATCCTTCTTAACAGCAATTTGAGAAAAACCAGAATAACCATCAAGGAAACAAAAATGAGTCTTCTTAGACAACCTTTCTAGCATTTGATCTATAAACGGTAAAGGGTAATGATCTTTCTTAGTAACTTTGTTTACCTTCCTATAATCAATGCACATTCTATAACCAACAACTACCCTTTGAGGAATAAGCTCGTTATTCTCATTAGGTACAACAGTCATACCTCCTTTCTTAGGAACACAATGAACAGGACTAACCCATCTACTATCAGCAATAGGATAGATAATACCAGCATCAAGGAGCTTTAATACCTCATTTCTTACCACATCCTTCATCTTCGGAATTAGGCGGCGCTGATGCTCCACAACTGGCTTCGCATCTTTCTCCATATTAATGGCATGCTGACATAAAGTAGGAGAAATCCCTTTTAAATCATCAAGAGTATACCCCATAGCTCCACGATGTTTCCTCAATATCTCCAATAATCTTTCTTCTTCCTTTCCTGAAAGTTTTGAACTAATAATAACAGGATATATTTTCTTATCATCAATATAAGCATATTTGAGGTCATCAGGCAAAGGTTTTAATTCAAACACAGGATCTTCTCTAGGCGGCAAAGTGGTACCAAGATCCTCCACAGGTAGATTATGCTTGAGTAATGGTGGTTGACGAAGAAGAATATCGTCAATCTCTTCTCTTTCCTTGCTAAAAACATCACTTTCGTGATCTTCCATGAATTGCTGCAAGGCATTATTAGGGGCAAGAGCAATAGAAGCAAGCTGCTCAACTCGAAAATTTTCATTAGGCGTTTCATTCTCATAAGAAGTCTTAGCAAACTTGGAAAAATTAAACTCATAAGACTCTCCATTAAACTTAGTAAAAATTTTATCTTTCTTACAATCTATTATGGCGCCACAAGTGTTCAAAAAGGGTCTACCAAAAATAATAGGACAAGTTTTACTAGCCTCCTTACCAAGTACTAGAAAATCAGTAGGATACTTAGTCTTACCACATAGAACTTCCACATCTCGAACAATACCAAGAGGCCAAACAGTCTCTCGGTTAGCAAGCTGAACAACCACATCAATATCTTCAAGTTCACAAGCGCCAATCTCGTGCATAATTTCTTTATAAAGCTCTAAGGGAATAGCACTTGCACTAGCACCAATATCACATAAGCCATAATAGCAATGATCTCCAATCCTGACAGAGATAACAGGAACACTTGCTTTCCTGTGCTTTTTAGGATGCGAAAGAATGTTAGAAGCATCTTCACAAAAAAGAATATATTCATCTCCCACATCTTTAGTTACAAGATCTTTCAATATAGCAATAGGAGACTTAATAGTAATTTTCTCATCAGGCTCTGCAGCTTTTTTAGTACTTTTATTAGACACACTTACCAAAGTAGAGTACTTCTTTACCTTAGCAGGGAAAGGTGTCTTCTCAATGTAAGGTTCAGGAATGATGCTATCAACAGTACAAACTTCAGTAGCTGCAGCAGGAATATGACTAATAGAATCTTTATAAGGCGCATGATATTTGTTCCAATCTTTCTTTGGAACATCAATATAAGAGGCAAAGGCCTTAAGACAATTAGCAAGTATTTGGGAATCAAGACCATAAGCAGCGCTAACACTATGAAAGTCATCGGTTCCCATAAAAGATTTAATGCATTCATAATCATAGTTTATACCTGACTTCCTACCTTTGTCGTTTTCCCATCCTTCAGCATTCTCTTGTATACGGTCAAGAAGTTTCCACTTGGCATCTTCTTTCATATGAGTAAATAATCCAAAGCAAGAAGCATCCAAATAATCCTTATCAGGAAGAGTAAGCCGCGCATAAAAATTATCAATAACAATATTATTGGGGAGCTCATGAATGGGGCATTTGAGCATTAGTAACTTCAATCTCCCCCACGCTTGTGCAATACTCTCTCCATCATGAGGCCAAAAATGATATATCTTGTTACGGTCTTTATGAATTTCACTTGGAGGATAAAACTTGGAATAAAAGAGAGGCACAATATCTTCCCATGCCATAGATGGACCATCTTGGAGTAGTCGATACCACTCTTCAGCTCTGCCTTTCAATGATATAGAGAATAATTTCTTCTTGACCTGGCTTGGTGAAATACCTGCACACCTGAACAACTCGCATAATTCATGTATAAATAATAAGTGATCACCCGGATGGACAGTTCCATCACCTGAATAGCAGTTATCCATAATACGCCCAACAATTTTCATAGGTATTTTAAAAGGATCAATTTCAGCAGGCGGTGGCGGTAGTGGTTCCTCCGCATGTGCAGCAGCAGCAGTAGCAGTAGTAGATGTGTTTCCAAATAGGAAACCAAATGGAGAGTTCTCCATAGCAGAAATAAAATAAAAGACAAAATAAAACAATACTCACAGTGACGGTTACCTTTACTAATTCCACTCTTCAATAGCGCTACACTCCCCGGCAACGGCGCCAGAAAATAGTCTTGATGACCCACAAGTATAGGGGGTGTATCGTAGTACTTTCGATAAATAAGAGTGTCGAACCCAACGAGGAGCAGAAGGTGTTGATGAGCAGTTTTGATAAAGGAATCACTGTAAATACTAGCAAACAGGTTTTCAGGAGTATTTGGTAATACGAGTAAATAAAGTACGAGTAAATAAAAGACAGTAGTAACAATTGCAGCAAGTGGCCCAATCCTTTATTCAGCAAAGGACAAGCCGGTTGTGTTCTTATAATAACCAAACGTTCTCGAGGACACACGGGAGGTTTCTGTCAAGAGCTTTCGCTTCATAGAGCCAATAGTATTTATTGATTTGATAAGTGTTATGGGGGTGAACCTGTGCTAGCGCACTACCCTTACTAGGATAAATACACACTTGTGATTATACCCCTTGCAAGCATCCGCAAATACAAGAAAGTAATTAAGATAAATCTAACCACAGCCTTAAACTCTATGATCCTACGCTCCCTGGTGCAATGGTTTCCCAACGGAGGTTTAGGTTTCTGTCACTCCAGCAACCCCACAATCGGTGACCAAATACACAATGCATCTCACTAGGCCCATAAATGGTGAAGTATCATGTAGTCGACGTTCACATGACACCACTAGTGAAATAGCACCACAACAATATCAAACCATTAAATATTTCTCAACAATAATTCACTACTAGCATCTTGACTTCTCCCATGTCCTCAAGAACTAAACGAACTACTCACAAGACATCATATGGATCATGATCATAGGTGAAATAATGGTAAATAACAATCTGGACATAAACCTTAATTCAACGGTTCCACTCAATAGCATCAACTACAAGAGTAATCAACACCGGGAAAGTTTCCCCTATGAATATAACAAGATCCAACTCAAGATGTTACAGCGGGATGGCGAGGTGATGGTGGAGATGAAGGTGCTGGTGATGGGGATGATGATGATGATCCCGATGAAGTCCGGTGCGATGGTGATGACGATGGCGACGATCTCCCCTCTCCGGGAAGGAATTTCCCCGGCAGATTTCTCTCTGCCGGAGAGCTTTCTCTCTCTGGTGTTCTCCGCCCCGCAGAGGCGGCTGTGTCTCACTCTGAAACCCCCCCCCCCTTGACTTAGGTTTTCGGGGACGATGATGTACACGAAGGGGCGAGACCAAAGGTGGGCCAGGGTCCCCCCACATAGGGCTGGCCGCGCCGCCCTAGCGTGTGGGCCACCCCTGGCCTCTCTCGACTCCTCCTTCTGGCTCCGTGAGTCTTCTGGGAAATTATAATTTCTGGGTATTTTTCTGGAATTTTCCTGATCTTCAAAATATGGTCTCCTGATGGTCCTTTTTCCAGCAGAATCCTGATTCCGGCAGCAGCTCCTCCGATGATCATCAAACATGTGAAAGCAAAGGAAATAACATAAGTATCATGTCTAAATATGAAATATATCAATGAATAACAGTAAATTATGATACAAAATAGTGATGCAAATTGGACGTATCAACAGCATGGCTGGGCTAGTCTCCAACTTACAACTTGCAAGCATAACAACTCAACATAAGAGACCACAATATCAAATTTTTAAGAACAGGAAAAAGTAAAGTGTGCCTTCCGGTTCGTGAGAGCTTTACTAACCGAATTTCGCATAACACTGGTAAGAGTTTAATTTGAAGAGAAAATAAAAGCAAGTCAAATTTACTTGGAATAGCAAATTGCTAGTAGGTATGTATGGTGGACACAATGGAAAACTTTGGCTTTTAGGAGTTGGATGCACGAGTAGAGCTCATACTCAGTACAAGGCGAGGGCTAGCAAAAGACTGGGAGCGACCAACTAAGAGAGCAATAATGGCCATAATCATGCAAAGCGACAAACCGACATTAAAAGAAGCATACGATGGCATCAAAAGTCAAAAACTAAATGATCATGAAGGCTATTGGCGACTTTGTAAGAGTCTAACATGTGTGAGCATGCGCCAAGTCAACCCAAATAAAGCATCATGGAGAAAACCAAAATAATGCTTCCATACAATAAAAACAACGCATAATTTTTTCAAAGGCTCATTAAGCAATCTCAGTTATTTGAGACAAGTCATGCTACAGCAAAACCACTAAGCATACTATCAAAAAGACATCAAGCATGACATGAAAAAGCCTAAGCCGCAGTCTACACAAGCTCCTTTTTGTACCACTATTTTGCACAAAGCTTTTTCTCTTTTCCAACACCATTTGAAATTTTTAAAGACACCTCTTTTGATGAAAACCAATAAAGATCAGAGGCAAAAATACACCTTGATGAAAAGATATGACAAGATCTGAATGCAAATCAAGGCGAAAACGAAAACCAAAAGCAGTAGCAGAAAAAGAAGAACACTCGATTTTTAATAAGAGTGAAAACTAGAGCGTTCTTGGCAAATGAAAAGCAAGGCAACTTCTCCAAAAGAAATTTGTTGGGGTCCAACCATTTATTGCAGCAAACAAACAAACAAAACCAACTAAGAAAACTAAAACAACTGACGCTCCAAGAAAAACACATAGTGCATAAAGCAATAAAAATATAGTGTTTTGAAAGGTGACCTGATTTTTGCCGATGAAGAAGGGGTGCCTTGGGGGCATCCCCAAGCTTTGACGCTTGTACTTCTTGGATATTTCTTGGGGTGATGCATGGGCATCCCCAAGCTTGAGCTTTTGTCCATTCTTCAACTCATCTCATCATTCTCCAATCCCTACACTTGAAAACTTCCTTCATACAAAACTAAACACAAATATATTAGCAACATTAGTGCAAGCATAACATATAATCAACCCTTTATTTGCTTCAGGTTTCAACTCAAAACCACCACATATATAGCAAATACTACTGTAGCAACCTCCCCAAAAGTTCCGTGATCAAAAGAACTCAAAAGAAAGCGATAAAGTGGTAAACACAAATATTGGCAGAAATCTGTCAAAACTGAACAGCTGACAAAGGTCGAATTTTTGAGGGATTTTATGTTGCTCAAATCAAAAAGTGTTCAACTAAGAAAAGTTTGGATATAACCTGGGGCATATGCACAAGAAATAGCAGGTCCAAAAGATAAACAGAGAATTTTCACGAATTTTTACGGTGCAGCACCGAAAACAGTTTCAGGACAGCAACATCCCCAAATCTTTACCTCACTCAAATTAGAGGCTTCCCTTGGCACAAAAACGAAATAAACAAGATAAGGAGCGGTCATTACAGTAGTAATGACTTCCAAGACTCAAATAAAATAAAAAGTACTAAAAAGAAAACATTGGGTTATCTCCCAAGAGTGCTTTTCTTTAACGCCTTTGAGCTAGGCGCAGAAAATTGCGAATCAAGTAATATCAAGTGATGAAACATCAAGCTCATAATTTGCTCTAAGAATAGAGTCAAAAAGTAATTTCTTTCTTTTCCTAGGGAAGTGTTCCATACCTTTCTTTAGTGGGAATTGATATTTGATAGTGCCTTCCCTCATATCAATGATAGCACCTACAGTTCGAAGAAAGGGTCTTCCCAAAATAATAGGACATGAAGCATGGCATTCAACGTCCATAACAAGAAAATCAACGGGAACAAGGTTATTGTTAACCACAATAAGAACATCATTAATTCTTCCCAAAGGTTTCTTCTTAGCAATATCAGCAATAGGAACATCAAAATAACATTTTTCAAGCGGTGGTAAATCAAGCATGTCATAAATCTTTCTAGGCATGATAGAAATACTAGCACCTAGATCACATAAAGCATGGCAATCATAACCATTAACATGCATATCAATGATGGGTTCCCAACCATCTTCTAACTTCTTGGGAACAGAGGCTGTCTGCTTCAACTTTTCATCCCTAATCTTTATGAGAGCATTGGTAATATGCTTAGTAAAAGCAATATTTAAAGAACTAGCATTGGGAGTCAAAGCAAGATTTTGCAAGAACAAAATAACTTCAGATATATTGCAGCCATCAACATCAAAATCATTAAAATACATAGAGCTATCATCTCCCACACTCCGAAAAATTTTAGCACTCTTTTGATAAAAAGTTTTGGCAGTTTTAGGTTTTTTAACACAAGGAGTGGGAGTTTTCTCTACACCAATCAAAGTAAGAGGATTGCTACCAGTAGGAGCAACGTCATTAGAGGTAGTAATGGTACATACCTTCATCTCTCTAGCCATCTCATCTTCTCTTTCCCACCTGGCATGCAATTCCGCTAACAATCTAATATTTTCATCAATTCCAACTTGAATAGCATTAGCGGTAGCAAAAACATTGTTCTCTTTCACATCATTAGGAAACACTTTTAATTTCAGAAGTTCAACATCATGAGCAAGGCTATCAACTTTAGAAGCAAGAATATCAATTTTGCCTAACTTTTCCTCAACAGACTTGTTAAAAGCAGTTTGCTTACCGATGAAGTCCTTGAGCATTACCTCAAGCTCGGAGGGCGCGGCCCTAGTGTTGTTGTAGGAATTACCATAAGAGTTACCATAACCATTACCATTAGTAGAAGGATACGGCATATAATTCTTACTAGCAAAATTGTTCCTATAAGCATTGTTGTTAAAATTATTGTTTCTAATGAAATTCACATCAACTTGCTCTTCTTGAGCAACCAGAGAGGCTAAAGGAACATTATTAGGATCAACATGAGTCCTATCATTAGCAAGCATAGCCATAATTGTATCAATCTTGTCATTCAAGGAAGAGGTTTCCTCAACAGAATTTACCTTCTTACCTTGTGGAGCTCTCTCGGTGTGCCATTCAGAATAATTTACCATCATGTTGTCGAGTAGCTTTGATGCGGCGCCCAAGGTAAGGGACATAAAAGTGCCTCCAGCAGCTGAATCAAGTAGGTTCCTTGAAGAAAAATTCAGTCCTGCATAAAAAGTTTGGATAATCATCCAAGTAGTCAGTCCATGAGTGGGGCAATTCTTTATCATAGATTTCATTCTTTCCCAGGCCTGAGCAACATGTTCATTATCAAACTGAGTAAACTTCATAATATTGCTACGCAAAGCTATAATCTTAGAAGGAGGATAGTATCTACCAATAAAAGCATCCTTACACTTAGCCCATGAATCAATACTATTCTTAGTCAAAGACAGCAACCAATCTTTAGCTTTTCCTCTCAAAGAAAAAGGAAACAACTTGAGCTTAATAATATCACTATCAACATCCTTATATTTCTGCATCTCACATAGCTCAACAAAATTGTTGAGATGAGCTGCAGCATCTTCAGTACTAGCACCAGAAAATTGCTCTTTCATAACAAGGTTCAATTAAGCAGGCTTAATCTCATAAAATTTTGCAGCAGGAATAGGTGGTCCAATAGGAGTGCAGATAAAATCACTATTGTTCGTGCTAGTAAAGTCACACAACTTGGTGTTTTCAGGATTGGCCATTTCAGCAAAACGAAAGTAAACAAGTAAAAACAACTACCAAGGATTCTAATTTTTTTGGGTTTTTGATATAAAACGATGCAGGTAAAATAAATAAAGTAAAGCAAAACAATAACAAAGTAAACAATGTGTGTGCGAAAAACTCCCCTCGCAGAAGTCTTCTCTTCCTCCCCGGCAACGGCGCCAGAAAATAGGCTGCTACTCCAAATGAATGTTGCTGCAGACAGTCCTTGTGCGTGGTGGATAACCAGCCCGTTGGGAACCCCAAGAGGAAGGTATGATGAGTATAACAGCGAGTTTTCCCTCAGTTAAGAAACCAAGGTTTAATGTCGGTCAGGAGAGGAGAGACAATGACGACTGAAGGTGATGCAGAACCTGCACACACACAAACAAATACTTTGTTCCCAACTTGCGATGAGGTTGTCAATCTCACCGGTTTGCTTGAAACAAAGGTTATGAGCGTATCGAGTGGAAAACAGTAGAGTATGCGAGTAAAGTAAATAGTACGAGTAAAGTAAACAGGTGATAGCAATATGATGTAAATAGGACTGGGGTCCACAGTTCACTAGTGGTGTCTCTCCATAGATAAAATAACACATGCTGGGTAAACAAATTACAGTTGGGCAATTGATAGAATAAAGATAACGTGATATGTCAAGAAGATCACTATGAGATTTACTCTGGGCATTACAACAAAATACATAGACCGCCATCCAACTGCATCTATGACTAATAATCCACTCCCTGGGATATCAATCCGAACACCCTAGAAGTATTAAGTTGCGAACAACAGATAATTGCATTAAGCAAAGTGTGTAATGTAAACAAAGCATATGCCCTTGAGCATATGAATGTTGTTTTCTCCCAAGTAGCAACAGCACATCTACCACCTTAGAGGTTTCTGTCACTCCCCCAGGTGAAATAGAGGCATGAACCCACTATCGAGCATAAATACCCCCTCTTGGAGTCACTAGCAACTACTCGGCCAAGATAGCTACTAACAACGGAGAGCATGCAAGATCATAAACAACATAGAGATAACAAAAGATATAATTCAGTACAGCAACTTAATCATAAACACCAATATTCATCGGATCCCAACAAACCAAACATGTAGAATTATATAACGGTGATCTCAATCATGTAAGGCAGCTCATGAGATCTAAACATGAAGCACATGGTGGAGAAGACAACCATCTAGCTACTGCTATGGACCCATAGTCCAAGGTAGACTACTCACTCATCGCTCCGGAGGCAAGCATGGCGATGAAGAAGACCTCCGGTGGCGATTCCCCTCTTCGGCAGGGTGCCGGGAAGAGCTTCTGGACCCTCCCGATCTTCGGGTCGACGGCGGCGGCGGATCGCGATGTGTTCTGGAAATCTGATCGGGTACTTAGGTTTTTTCCATCGGGGGGTCTTTATAGGCGAAGGGACGTCGTCAGAGGTGGGGCCAGGTGGCCTCACACGGTGGTGGCGCGGGCCAGGGGCTGGCCGCGCCACCCCTGTGTGTGGTCCCCTGGTGGCCCCCCTCCTACTCCTCTTCGGATCTCTGGAAGCTTCCGGGTAAAATGAGACTTCAGGAACTTGTTTCGTCCAATTCCGAGAATATTTCCTGTGTATCACTTCTGAAACACAAAAACAGCAGAAAACAGGAAACTGGCACTGTGGCACTTCGTTAATAGGTTAGTTCCGGAAAATGCATAAAAGTGCCACTAAGTGTAACGAAACAATAGGCAAATGGTGTAAAAACAAGCATGGAGCATCAAAAATTATAGATACATTTGAGACGTCTCACTAGACTGTGAAGAGCTTGATGAAGCAACTCTGAACGCAATCGGAGGCCAGCAGGATGTCTTCTACGAGGAGCCAGATCTTTCTCGCGGAGTCGAAGGCGTGGATTACTTCATTCGCTATGGAGCATCTTCCGACGAAGAGTCAGAGTGAAGGAGTACTAACTAGTAGAGTAGTATCGTAGCCGAGGAACCGAGCAACTGTAGAATAGGAATAAGTTGTTGAGTTCTTCTCTTGTTTAATTATTTGTAGCTTTCCAGTTGTTGTAAACACTAAGCACTTGAGGTGTTCTCTTATGGGGAGCATTTCGTTATCATCACGCTTTGGTTTGTAATAATATGTAGTTCAGTTTGTATTTGGGCCCGCAATGTTTCTGCTGTACCATTCTGAGGGATATAATATTTGTGGAGGCTTGTTCCGCAAGTGTTATATCAACGACTTGCATACTACAACATGCAGTGGTATGCTGGGTCACCGCAGTTTCTGCACCCAAGGTTCTCTCTCATTACCATGCTTATTGGCAATGAAGTATTCTTTGGTGTACTTTGCATTCTTATCAATCTTTTCTGGTTCCTCTTCAACTTCTTCTTTATCGGAAGCTTCACCCGGTTCAGTTTTAGCATCAAAAATAGAAACACTGTTAGGATCTTTACCTGCTTCAGAGGATTCTGCAATTGTTTTATGCTTCTTCTTCTTCTTCTTCTTCTTGGAAGGAATATCATCACTTGAAGTGCGTTGAGAATCTTGCTCGATCCTCTTAGGATGTCCTTCAGGATATAAGGGGTCTTGAGTGGTAGCACCACCTCTTGTGCGTATTTCACATGCTTGCTTCTCTCTTGAAGCATTTACTAGCAAATCTTTTTGCACCTTGGTAAGCTGATCAATTTGAGTCTGAACCATTTGAAAATGTTTAACAAGTATCTTCACATCATTGGAGGTTCTCTCCACAATATCCTGCAACTTGTTAATAGCTCTAGAATTTTCCAACAAATGATTCTGCACCATTCTATTAAAATTATCTTGCTTAACAACAAAATTATCAAACTCATCTAAGCATTGATCAGGAGGTTTAGGGTAAGGAATATCTCTATCATCAAAGCATTGGAGAGAGTGTACCTCAATTGTAGATGAGTGAGGGATTGGCTTACATAATTCTTCAATAGGAGGTAAATTCTTCACATCTTTAGCCTTAATACCTTTCTCCTTATGAGATTTCTTAGCTTCCTTCATAACTTCATCATTTAATTCAATCATTCCTCTCTTCTTTGGTGTAGGCTCTGTAGATGGTGCAGGTGTTGATGCTGGTGTTGGCTCAACTAGAGTCCAATCATCATGATTCTGGCTTATTTTAGCCATTAATTCTTCAGCCTCAGCCAGAGTTCTTTCCCAAAAAACACAACCAGCACAACTATCCAGATATGACTTAGATTCATCAGTTAGTCCATTATAAAATATATCAAGGAGTTCATTTTTAGGCAATGGCTCTTTAGGTAAAGCTCTAATTAAAGAACAAAACCTTGTCCAAGATTCAGGCAGTATCTCTCCTTTTCCCTGTTCAAAATCAAAGATTTTCTGCATAGCAGCATGTTGAGCACTAGCAGGAAAATATTTCTAAAAGAAAGCATTAACCAAAGCAATAGGACTATGAATAGATCCAGGAGACAAGCTATTAAACCAAGTTTTAGCTGCATCTTTCAACGAGAAAGGAAAAAATCTTAGCAACAAAGTAAGTGCGGAGCTTAATATCATCAGAAAACAAATTACTCAAAGTAGAAAGCTCATTCATGTGCTCCATAGCACTTTCATTCTCAGTACCACAAAAAGGCTCTTTCTCAACAATAGATATGTAAGATAAATCTAAAGAGAAATCATAATCCTTGTCTCTAATATCTATGGGGGAAGCAACAAACTTAGGATCAGGAGACAATTTATATCTAACAGCACGTCTTGCTAGAAGTTCCTTAACAACTTTAGCATCACGAGTAGCACGAGCTTCAGCAATAAAATCATCGTCAAGCTCAATATAAGTATCATCAAAATCATCACTAGGATATTCCCTAGACTCAGGTGAACTAACAGGTGTAACAGTGGTGTTTCCCAACTTAGCTCTAGCAATAGTAGCATCTAAAAAGAAACCTAGTGAACCACTCTCATCAAGCACAGTAGAAGCATCATCTAAATTATCAGTGGCATTTTCAAACTCAGCGGAAGTAGTAGCAGTAGTGTGTGCGTGTGGTGGTGTAAGCAACTTACTCATAACAGATGGTGAATCAAGAGCAACAGAGGTGTTCAAAGTCGTACCTCTTCTTGTAGTGAATGGCAATATAGGAACTTTTCCATCACGAGGTTTACCCATGATGAAAGGATTGCAGCGAATAATATGAATTTCAAGTGAACTTACAAATAAAGCTATGCTCCCCGGCAACGGCGCCATAAAATAGTCTTGATGACCCACAAGTATAGGGGATCGCAACAGTCTTCGAGGGAAGTAAAGCCCAAATTTATTGATTCAACACAAGGGGAGCCAAAGAATATATGTAAGCCTTAACAGATGAGTTGTCAATTCAGCTGCACCTGGAAACAGTCTTGCTCATAGTGCTTTATCAGTAGCAACAGTTTTATAGTGGTGATAGTAGTGAAACAGTAATAGCAGCGGTAATAGTAGCAATAGTAAACAATAGGAACAAGGGATTTCTATTTTCGTGCCCTCGGGTCGTTAGTTGTACTCAGTTTTCCCCAGCCGCTTAGTTTTTCCTCAGTTTTCCCCTCGCTCTAGTTTGAAACCCCTCGCGGTCGCTCGGACGGGAGGGTTGCGGTCTGGTCAGAGGCCTTAGACCGTTACCGGTGACGGCTAGGGAGCCGCGGTGGTTGTGGCTTGACCGTTGCTTTTGAATTGTGCTGACGGGTAGGGTCAGGAGACACGTCGGAGCAGCCATCCATCTATCGCTGACGTGTGGGCTCTTTTATTTCCTGATTGTATACGTGGTGCTGCCAATGACAAATGGGGCCGCTCTATAGGGCTGCCGCAGCCAATGACCAGTGGGGTCGTGTATTTTTCAGGAAAAGACATATATTGCCGCTCTGTGGGGCTGCCGCAGCCAATGACCAGTGGGGTCGTCTATTTATTTAGAGAAAATCATATATTGCCGCTCTGTGGGGGCCTCCGCAGCCAATGACCGCTGGGGTCGTCTATTTATTTAGAGAAAATCATATAGAGCCGCTCTGTGGGGCCGCCTCAGCCAATGACCGCTGGGGTCGCCCTTAGTGAAAAGGCATATATCCCTGCTTTTAGTTAGAGAGAAGCAACAAGTTCGCTAATTAATTTTTCTTAAGCTAGACCCAGCAGGTGACTATTTTCGCAGCTTAATCTAAAGTGAATCTTGTGCTAAACATGGCTGGAACCTAGTGTTGTGCATCTCATTAGTCATCGGAGAACCGCTGGCAGCTCGTCCCCCACCCTCGGACGGAGCAGCCATCGCCGGCGCCTCATCGCGCCGCCGGCTCTGTTCCCTGGCGGCGTCGGACGGACTGCGGCGCTGCACGTCAACCACGGCTCCAGCACTTGTTTCGTCCGCACGCATTGTACCCACCACAGGAAAGTCCGCTGCAAGCAGATCCGCCGCCCACGACGACCGGTATTTGCTCCGACGCAAGCAGATCCGCCGCCCACGACGACCTCCGCTTCGGCCTGCCCCGGCCCCTAATCGATTCGGTTCCCGTAATTTATTTGGAGTTTGCAGGTGCGAAATAGTCCTCAATGTCTGGTCGTAGCGGGTACACCGGCGAGGGTGGGGATTCGATCATGTCGTGGCCACGTTCTACTTCTCCTACCTCGTCGGAAGTGCAGGTATCTAGCTTCTGCTCTCTGTACTACCGTTGAATTTGAAGTGCCGCCATGGCCTGTTGGACTGATTTCAGTTGTTCTTTTTTCCATTATTGTTACAGTTCGCCAGGCAAGCCGATGATCCATGGTACATTGCATATCAAGATGAATCAACCCAGTGGTGTAGCTAGAGGATGGATTTGGAGGAGAAGGTGGCCAATTTAGATGATGAATTGGCCCGTAAAAACCTGATGATATTCGAGCTGAAGTGTACTGTGGAGGAAGAAAAGAAGAATTCAGAGCTTATTCGCAAGGAGAAGTTGATACTTGAGACAGATCTTGCCGTATTTGATCAAGTGGTAGAAAATCTAGAACATGAACTTCAAGTGATGGGAGAGGCGAAAAGTAGATTCATCTGGGCAGTTTTATTAGGTGTCATCCCTGTCCTAGCAGTTATGTGGTTGTGGTAGATGATTTAGATAGTATAGAATTGTTATTCAGTAGATGGCTCTATCCACTGTATTTTGGTGTGGCTCTAACCACTGTATTTTGTCGTACAATTTCCTAGTTGTGCTAAGTAATGCGCGCGATAATTTTCATGCATGAACTCTTATAAAAGTGAATGGATCCCAAAAGTGAAAGCATGTACCAGCCTCTCGGATCAAATACATATCAATCTTCCCAATCAAGTTGGGATAGAATTCAAATCATACATTCGGATGTACAGGGACACATCGAGAAAGTGGAGAAGCTTTTTTTGACACGGAGGTAGTAGTTCGAACAATTTTATCCCAAATTGAAATTGAAAAATACAAATTTATCATAATTTATCCCAATTTGCGGCGTTGAACACGGCCGCGCACCGATGGGCTAGAAGGGCCTGGACGACGGGCGGCTGAGGGGGCTGGATCTGCGCCATCCGCAAACTCGGACATGGAGGAGGGCTGGATCTGCGCCGTCCCAGCGATGTTGTGGATGATGGCTTCAAGACGATCGGCAGGGTCCGACATTGAAGGCTGGATCAGCGCCGTCGCAGCGATGTTGTGGATGATGGCTTCAAGACGATCGGCAGGCTCCGACATTGAAGGCTGGATCTGCGCCGTCGCAGCGATGTTGTGGATGATGGCTTCAAGACGATCGGCAGGCTCCGACATTGAAGGCTGGATCTGCGCCGTCGCAGC